>CM071596.1:204120500-205370500 GCA_036435485.1 Saposhnikovia divaricata
CATCAGGAAAAAGTTTCTTGTAAATGGTAATGGCAACTAGAAGAATACTTGCAAGCGCAAGAGAGAGATGTTCAGAGCTACTTGTCCGGACTGAGATCTGACCAGTAAGCTTGTTGTTTATTCCAGCTCGGACAGCCACCTTGGAATTGCGTCCAATGGAAAATTGCGCTAGACTGTTGAACCCCAATGCTAGGTCCCCTTTCCACTTTATTAGGGACAAACCTAATGAGGACTGAACCTGTCCAATTGGATATTCAAGTTCCCTGCGCTGCATTTCAATATTAGCGCCATATGCTACATCCTATTGAGATCGGACTGTACATGCACTGGCAACCAAAGAATACTGCTTTCCAAAAGAAATCTGATCCTCCACTTTGAGCCCAGTGATAACATTTTCCCCTAGGAAAGTAACTGATACCCCAGCAGCTGTTTTGTTCATCCTGAAATTCTTGAACTTGGTTTCACCTCTGATGACGTAGGCAAGTTGCTTACCCATATTTTGAATGTCAAAGCCAGCCATACTCGATCCATTCTCCCCATGTTTTGCAGCAATGGAGGAGTCCAAATTGATGCTGAACTCTTTCTTATCCTTGGTAAGCTGAACAGATATAACAGACGGAAATTTACTGAGAACGGCTAGACTCTGTTCAAGATTGACCCCTTCATATCCACAGTCATGATCCCAACCATGGGTGTCCAGAACCGGCCTTGCCAGAAATTGCGAAGTAGGTTCTAGAAACCGATACCTGTGTGCTGGATTATCACTATCAAAAGAAGGTGGCAGGGCCATGTCCGGTAATAACTTCATTTGTACGAGTTATACCTTTTAACCCCCAAAGTATCTAAAGTATATCTTTTAACCCCCAAAGTATCTAAAGTATACCTTTTAACCCTCGGTATCGGTTTATAAAATGTCTCTTTTGCCCATCCGAGTTATACCATTTTTTTATTTTTTATTTTTTGTACCGGTTTAAGGGTTATTAGGACCTTTATGGATACTTCGAGGGTTAAAAGGAACGTTTTGAAATATAGAGGGCTGATGGGTATATCAGTGGAAACTTTGAGGGTTAAAAGGTCATTAAGCCATGCAATTATTTGGTTATTGTGCAATGTAATTCGTCTGTGTCATATTTAAACTCTCAATGGATGGCTATCATGTGCAATTCAGTAATTTTTGTATAATTTGATTCATGATGACATGATTCACAATTTCTATTGAGCAACTATGTTTATTTGCTCTAGAAGTTTTATACTTTACCACTACATATGTTATATGCAAAGAATGGAGTATGTGTTGTTTGCTAGATCTTGATCAAAAGCTAATCATTTTAAATAGGGAAAATGAATTTTTTTGTCACTGAACTATTGACCTTTTTAGAAACCTACCACTCAACTATGAATTTTTAATTTTTTACTCAATAATGTTAGTTCCGGTTTTCTTTTAGTCACTAAACTTAGGTTCAGATTTTGTTTTACTCTTTAAACTTAGGTTCGGATTTGATTATTAGCATTATATTAATTTTTTTACTCACTAACCTTAGGTTCGGAGTGAACAAGTCAATTGAAGATTTAATATTTAAAAATGATGCATTACAGTGGACAATTTGTTAAACTTTAATACTTGAAAATGATGCATTAAACTTAATCTTGAAAATAAATCGATTAAATTTAATTAGATAAAGTCTGCATTAAACTTTTATCTTCAAAATAAATCGATAAAGTTTAATAAGATAAAGTCTAACTAAATGATGTATTAAGTGGTAAGTTTTCCTCTCTAATGCATCATTTTCAAGTATTAAAGTTGCAATCGACTTGTTCACTCTAACATCCCTCTCAAATTTAATTTTATCTACATATATCTTATAAACTTTATCTTATTATGATTTTCAAGATATAGTCGATAAATGAGTATTAGTTAAACGAATAACCTTGTAAATGAATATTTTTTTCCCGTTCCAACATAATAGAGACAGTGTATTTTTTACCTCGATTAATGAATAAAAATTTTCGGTCCCAAGCATATTCATTTATCGAGGTTTAACTATAAAGATAAATCATTAGAGAGGATAACTTTATCTTATTAAAATTTATCGATTTATTTTCAAGATAAAATTTAATGCAGACTTTATTTATTAAATTTGTCAATTTATTTTCAAGATAAAGTTTAATGCAGACTTTATTTTATTAAATTTAATCGATTTAGTTTTAAGATAAAGTTTAATGCATCATTTTCAAGTATTAAAGTTTAACAAATTGTCCTCTATAATGCATCATTTTTAAGTATTAAACTTTAATTAACTTTTCACTCTGAACCTAAGGTTAGTGAGTAAAACAAAATCCGAACCTAAGTTTAGTGACCAAAAAAAAAACCTAACGTTAGTGAGTAAAAAAGAAAAATTAATAGTTGAGTGGTAGATTTCTAAAAAGGTCAATAGTTCAGTGATAAAAAAAATTCATTGTCCCTTTTAAATATGATGCCTAGTACCCCTAAAAGTTCATCCTTATCAAACTAGAGTAGAGTACACTAAATGTAATGAGTCCAATCTTAATTGCTTTAACTTTTCAAAATTGTCTAGCTATATATAGTAATCTGCATCTGCAAGCTCAGCATTTGCAGGCATGGTGAGCAAGGTACTTCTAAAATGTGCAACAGATCCCCGGTCCAATATTCCCATTTGTGAATCCTCAAAGGGGACCACCCGTTCATCAATGTTTACATTCTCATCTTTAGTTGTTCCATTTGCCACACTCTCCACCTGCCCTCACCTTCCAAAGTCTCCTCGTTTCGATTAGGGATGGCAACGGGTCAGATTGGACCTGATTTTTCAATATCCAAATTCAAATTTTTTTGACAAGACACGGACCTGGCAAAAGCCCGAAAACTGTGACCCGAATCCGATAATGGATTTCGGATCGGATTTTACCTGAAACCCGAACATTTGGATTCGATTGGATTTTACCCGAGATCCGAGAACCGAATTACTTCTAGAAATTAACCAGAACCAACAAATAAACAGTAAATGAAAACGTTAACGTTAAATCCAACTTATGTAGAAAAGAAATAAGGGTGCTAAAATATCTCTTGGCTAAATACTAACTTCATAACTTCCACTGGTACCAAATAAAGCAACATATGTAACAAAACTCTGAGTTAGAGTTTACATTCAGAGTAATAAAAATGAAAGAAACAGGAAATCGAATGCCCAAGAATACATAAATGATGAAATTTGATTCCAATAGTCCTACAAGGTTGAGCGAGCAATTGCAAAAATTTGACAAAAAATGTACAAGTCATCATGCAATGAACTAATAGGCAATATAATTATAATTTTTTTACTTCCTGGCACAATGATATAAAATGATAAAATGAGAAATAAAATGATAAATGATATAATAAATACTAGCTTATAGCCCGTGCAAAAGCACGGTTTACTTTTAATTTTTATAATTTGCTTATAGTGTAATATAATATTATAAATATTAATTTTAATATGTTGTTGGGAGGATTCGAACCTTGTATCTTTGTATATAATAATTTTTAGTATTAAATATAAATTAATATGTTGTTGGCGGGAATCGAACCTTAGACCTCTGTATATAATAACTTTTAGTATTGTTGTATCCAACGGTCATGATCTATTTTAGTTGAAAATCTAACTGTTATGAATGAGGGATAACCAAAACCAAAAATGCGGGGATAACAAACTACAAATTATACCCCATTTCGCTTATTATAATATAGTATAGAATAATTAACAGTAAATGTACGTAAATATAATATATATATATATATGAGAAAAAGGATCCTGAGATTGATCTCTGGAAACTTTTCCTAAGATATGTGTAAAATATACTCTAAATATGAATGGGCCCGCAGGGCTAATTTAAAATGTTTGATTTTACAAAATTGCCCATCTTATTTATATATAAATCCCATATATCTCAGGTAATTTACCTGAGATACATCTCAGGTTCCCTATCCTATATATATATATATATATATATATATATATATATATATATATATATATATATATATATATATATATATATATATATATATCAGGTCGGGTTTCGGGTTCGGTTCGGGTCGGATTTTTCTGTAATCCCTAGTTTTGATCTTCATCGTCCTCTTTTTTCCCTTCCTTCTCGGTATCGTCCTCGTCATTAAAACTTTCTTCACTAGAATCTTCACTTGGGTCTTCCTCTGAGCTAGAATCATCATTCTCAACTACTACAGATTTGCGCATGCATAGCATTTTTTTTAGCACTTGCATAGCGCTTTTGAGCACTATGTAAGGAGATGCTATGCAAGTGCATATGACTTACATAGCACTTTTTCTGTAACTATGCAAGTGTTATACTTAGATAGCACTTGTGGAAGTGGTATGTGAGTAAGCAATATCCAAGTGCAAATTTTAATATATCATTTCAAAAATGCTATCCAAAGCTTTTTTTCTTATACTTGATATATCAGTTACATAGCTCTTTTTAGCGCTAAGTTATCGAGTTCTGTTTTTTTTTTCAATTGTTTTTTGCTATTCTTTACCCATATTATAGTTAACAAATTAATAAATGCAATAAAAAAGACAAAAGTTGAAATCTAAAATAGAACTAGTGACAATTCCTTTTAAAAAGCAATCCTTTCATTACTTCAACATGGTTAATACACAAACCAAAAGAAATATATATATCTTACATCTCATTCTTGTGCATAATGAGTCTTATATTTCCATTAATTAATAGATAAAGGGAAAGCATACATGAGAAATTGCAAACTATACTACTAGGAACATTATACATATATATATATATATATATATATATATATATATATATATATATATATATATATATAGTAATCTATCATCAGAGTACAACAAGTTTTCATTCAACAACACCGGATTCCTCCAGCATCTTCTTCATCCTACAAAATATGTATAATCCAAACCTCAGACATGGACTTTGCCAAATTCCTTGTGATTAGCCAAAATATAATCCATTATTATATTCTTAAAAAATACAAAAGAAGGTATATAAAAAATGAAATGAAATACAAAAAAAATTAAAAATAAGTTGTACCTTTTTATAGATAGTAGATCAGTACTCTCTTTTCGTAATCCTTTTTCCTTTGTTCTACGTTACAAACATGTGGAGTTCTCGCCTACACATTGTCACATAAATAAAAGATACCCGTTAAGTGTTAACGTAGCATGAGTTGGAGGTTTAGGACAACACTCAACAATACAAAATTGTAGAAAACATATAAAGTTGCATTCCGATAAGAAAAGGAAAACAAAGATCAGCTACCACAGATCTGGTGAAAACAATTAAATCTAGATAAATTAAAAAACCTCCACTACAGAAAAGATCTATTGCGGAATAAGATAAAGCTCTTCTCTTGGGTATAATGCAAATTCCAAATATTTCATAGTACACATCATTTGTTTTCAGAAACCAGGAAGCTAGTATAAAGCATCTCAATACGGTTGTGAAAAATCTTTAACGCCTATATAACTAGTTCCCATAAAGCGATTAAAAATTACATTTTACTATCCCCCTAGTCTGCTTCCAATGGTAATATTATCGCTAGCTGCTAAACTCTACATTAAGAATTAAGGGATTCTCTTTTGGTTGCCCTGTTTCTGTAACATTTTTTTGGGCAAAATGCCTTAGTACATTTTAAGAGTAATAAACTGCTGATAGGTATATTATAAGGTAAATAAGACAAATGGAGAGCAAGCTCTACTAGTAACAGTAACAGAAAAGGAAGAGGGAATTCAAAGTTCGTGTAGCAGAAAAATTTGGAAACAATTGGTACAATATTTTCTTGCATTCACTTATACCTGATTTCTCGCCCTTCTCTCTGCTTGCAATGATACTCCAGCAGATCCAGCCTCAGAAATTATGGCAATTAACTTTGTTCCATCCATGAATGATTGTTTTTCATACATGATGACCATTTCCATGCTAACACCATCTCTGCAGCAAGAAAACAAAGCATGTCAACAGCTTCAAGATAAATTCAAACACAAAAGAAGGCAAGCAAGCCAAGACTTACGAGTTCCGAAGCTCATAACTGACAGCATTTCCGTTAGATGCCCTGATAAGCCTGTGACGCCTTCCTGTAATTTCTGCCACCTTATCAGGGCCCCCAAGCTGCAAATCATTTGAATTCATTTTCAGAAGGATGCATTATCATGAGTAAGACTATAATGAAGAATTTATAAATAATACGCTAATAATGCAACTCAAACCACCTCAGTCCCTATCTCTGAGGCATGGCCGAGAAACAACATTTTACCAGATCCATCCACCTTCTCATATATATGGATCCAGATTTAAAATTAAGTCGACATAAGGTTCAATCAAACTAACTAAAAGAGGAACGTCGCCACATGTAAAAAAAGGTAAAAGTTTTATAACATAACATATACGGATTATAAAATTTATGGAGAATTTAATTAATGGTGTGTCTTTAGTTATGCTTCAAAGTACAACAGCAAAAATGGAAAAGATGAGATTATCACTTAAGGTAAGCGTTCAATGATTGCATAAGATGACAACCTGATCAATAATTTCATCTAATGGACTGCAAGGAAGATCCAAATTACGAACGACATCCAAAATTTGTGACTTGTACTCAGTAGCTTTATTGTACCTACATCAACCACAGGATTCATGGTCAACTAGTTTGTGATCCATCTTGAACACACATTATGGCAGGAAGATGAAACTTGTCAAATTAGTGAAGAGAAAAACAAAATAAGAGGCAGATCAGGATAAAATCCTTCGGTATCTATACAGTACACACACCTCTCTTCTTTTTGTGCTAAATGCACACGTCTTTGTTGGAGATACTCTTTTGAAGAGTGCACTAGTCCACAAGCCCACAGTAAACCAGTGAAATAGTAATTGTAATGAAGAGTGCACTTGAACAGAGACTTCCTATATATAAATAAGATGTAGAAAAATATTATAATAGTGTAACTTAATTAGTTGTATGTTATTTTGGAATAATATACAGCAGTTGTAGAAAAAACAGTAATTAAAAACCCGATAAACTTAAACATACAAATATAAAGATACAAATAGGAAGATCAATTTTAAAAGGGTTTTAGAAAGATAAGGATATGATTACTTTTAAGTAATAGGGTAGGGTAGACTTCACGAACACCCCAAATTGTTAAACCCTATTCTGTAACCCTCATCATCATCTCAATTTAGGGTGTAGAAAACTGTCAATTACTTTCAAAGGTTATCAGTCCAAACTCCCCCCTCCCCTCCCCTCCCCTCCTCTTCACAGAACCTCCAAACATAATCCTTCCATTTCAAATTTTCACAAACAAGATTCAGATTTTTTTAACTACAAACCCATCCCTACTACCAAAACCCCAACCCAACCCCTTACACAATCTTTTCAGACCTAACTCTAATTCAAAACACAGAAATCTAATGTAATAGAATAAAACAGTAAGAACATAAAATCACATTTGCATATAGAAATAGTATGAAATATTATCCATTACGTGTATAAAGACTATTTAAATAATCCACAATTGAGCTATATCATGGAGCGTTGACTTCAGGGCAAACTGGGACATTTTCTACACCCTTAATCCAGCTTCACTGTTCCTAAAGCATAACTCTCGCTCACCCCGAGAATTATCTTAGAACAGATACTAAATTGTAAGGCATATAAGCCTACATAGTAAAAAAAATGCACCTATCTAATTTAGTGTTGTTTTTAAGTTTATAATTTTAGTAAGATAAGCTAGAGATTAGGGAGCCTGAGATAGATAGGATTTATATGCAAATATGGGATGAATATTTTTGTAAAATCAGAATTGTTTAATTAGCCCTGCGAGCCCAATCAAATTTAAAGCGAATTTTGAAGTATTTCAGAAAAAGTTCCCTGAGATCATTTGACCAAAGTGACCTAAACCGTAAACAAACATCAAATACAATTACTCACATAATTACTTCAAAACTCTATCAAAGGGAACTCTAATATAGCGTTTCTTTCTAAACCATTATCTTAGTATTTTTCATTTTATTTTTCATTTTATTTTTCATATTTTTATTCTACTACATAATTACTTGCATGATACTTTTTATAGGAAGCGCTATATAAGCAGTCTACTTGCATAGCGCTTCACAGAAAATGCTATGTAAGTGGTGTCTCCTAAGTTCATAATAATAATAATAATAATAATAATAATAATAATAATAATAATAATAATAATAATAATAATAATAATAATAATAATAATAATAATAATAACAACAACAACAACAACAATAGTAATAATAAATTATTTATAACAAATGTACTAAAAATAAAATATGATTAGTCATCTTAAAATCACAAATTTTACAACTACTCTGACATGGCAGTTCGATATACATTGAGAAAAAAAATATATGAGATTAGCATCCCCTCTTTTTACAATTCTACTATATTATAGATGACCTTAAAATTTTTAAACAACTGAATAACACTAACACATCTAAAATCTTAAAGGTATTTGAGGAAGTTCTCAACTAGATCATATATAATTCAACACTATTCCTCAATCGTATGATTGACCAAAAAAATAGGAGATAAAACCAGACACATATATAATGCTAGGGAACCAAAATAATTTTCCAAAAATGTTCCCAAAATGACGTGGCAGGTGTGACTTGGCAAAATGAGAAGTTTTAATTGGGGAATTCATGTGAATGCACGCGGGGTCTATCACATTAATTATTTAATCAACCAATGATAAGAAGACATGTGTCATTTTGGAGACTTTTTTGGAACTTTTTTTTGGTTCCCTAGCATTTTTCTATAAATAATTAAATCAAACAATTGGGAAGGACTTGAATACGATAACTCTCCCTAAATTGAGTTATGATACCATATCAAGTAAACAGGACATTTAAAACTTTAAGATGTTAAACGAAGGTAACAACTGAGTCAAAACTTTTAATAATTCAGTTTTGATTAATGTAATATAGTATATGTAAGAGTTCATTATTAAAAAAAATCATAATAATTGAACAATTGACTTCTTATTTAAATCGAGTAAATGAGTTAATTCATCACTGTACTATACAGTAATTTTCAATTGGGTCACCAGCTGAAAGAAGTTTTTGGTTAAATACTTGAACTTGCAAAACATTTCATATTGATGACTGCCATTACCCCCATTAAATGAGTCTAACGGAATGTTGAAGGCGACGTGGCAAGCAACATGGTAGACCAACCAGGTGATATACCCATTTAACCCACCCATTAATCAAATGCATTTCAGACCCTCAGTTTCTCTCTTAATATTGTTGTATGTATATATACACATATACATAATAGAATTTCTCTTTCATCTCTCTCTTCAACCTTAAAACAAAATTTCGTTGTTGCTTCTATCTCACATGCAGTGATATATTGTGATTATTAATAATATACTCATCAAAATCAATATCATATATTTAGGGTTCTGTCTGAATTTGGGCTTTTAAAGAGGAAGTATAATTATAAAGGGATAAGATTTGTAAGATTAATTTTGGGATTAAGATGATGGATTCTTGTATTTGTTGATTTGAAATTCTGTTTATATCAAATTTTTAAGATGATAATTAATGTGGATTAAATTGTGTTCTTATTACGGAACAGAATTTGAATGAAGTGAGTGTGATTTTGGTAGGAGAAAGGAAAGAAGAATGAAATAACTCAAAATGGGAAAACCATTGACAATAATATCGGAACTCTGGTAGGTAATTGTTCCGTGATGTATTGTTATTGGTATGTTTGTGATAATCAAAAAGAATGGTTAATAAAGGATGAATGGTGAAGTTGATGATGAAGTAGAAATTAGGGGAGGGGGATAAAATGGGTCGTGTATGGTTGGATACAGATATGTGATGTGTATGCTGCAGTGGCAATGATGTGGCTTCATGGTGGCAATATTTAACGTTTTCATTCAAAAGTATAGAAAATTTAATGGTTGTGAAAATAATTAACAGTACAACATAACGATTGGAAGTTATAGATTAGTACTATGATGCATTTTAGAACTTTTTTCAGATAGTAATCCTACTGAAAATTAATGTGTAGTAAAATGATCAATTAGCTTATTTACCATATTCAAATCTTTCAAAAGCGATGTATAAATCTTTTAACAATATGTAACATAAGCTTACACACACTAATCTTATTGATAAATTATAAAGATATAATAATTTGTAAAAGAAAAAAAGAAGAAGAGGAAGAAGACAACTTTAAAGATAAATATTCAATACACATATAACATACATCACTAAATAAAATAAAAAATAATAAGCAAGTTTTTTGTAATATAAATAAATTACCGGCACATATTCGAAGGAGAACCCGATATTTTTTGGAGCACTTTCTTCATCATTTACTGCACATATAAAACTTTCATAAATTAATAAATAGAACCAAAGGACATGATACATGAATCTTAATTATAATGAAACTTTCTATGCCCCGAGTTTGAAGAGTTCATAAATTTGTGTGTGTGAACTACCATGAAAAAGGTTAAATTATATGATATTCTGGTGCAATAATTCGGCATAAAACTAACAATTTATGTCACACAATGAATTCACCTTTAATAATTACTAGAAATTTAAAATTGATATAGAAATTATATTGAAACTTTTCCAGATTTGAAAAATAACAACATGAAATTTTGGTTGAGTTCAAAATTCAATCAAAACAAAAGAGGAATCAATCTACATGTACACATATGGAATAATCAAAAAATCAATTTAGATGATTACTTACCGAGTTGATTTAGATGAAATAGGGATAAGAAGCATTTCACACGTACAAAAGGGAAGATCCGTGAACAAATTGGGCAATAATCAGAAAATAACATAACACTTCGATTTTAGATTGTATATAAGGTTTATTTACTTTGTTAACATAGTGAGATGGCGGAGAATTTTACAGATAAAGAGATGGAGAAGGGGAGACGAGAAGCGGCTGATGAAAAAAAGGTAGTAAAAGGATTCCATACAAAAGTATTTATAATGAAATATAGTATGATATGATATGAATTGGGCCGGACCCTAAAATTTATAGGCATAATGCGGAGAACGGGCATTACCTTTTAATACCAAATTTTATTATTTAAAAAATGAATAAGAATTCTTTTTCGTGAGACAATCATGCACTGTATTTATAAGACCCCTCTTAAAATGAGAACTGATGTTAGGTCCAAAATAGTTTGTAGAAGGGGGGTTGAATACAAACTATACCGTTTTATCGAAATTGTTCTTTAAGTGTATATTAATTTTTAAACAATCGATGCGGAATAAAACGAAGCCAATATTCAAGTTAAATATAAAATTTATATTAACTTGGAAGCATGTGTCTAAATGCACGATACGAATTACAAGGTTTGATGACTAAACTAATTATTACAAATTCTATAAAAAAAATCGACATGAACTTTTCTATATTTGTAATAAAAAGATCGAATGCTAAAAGCAATTCGAGAGATAAGTTTTAGAAGTAAAAACTCGTTAGATAGTTCCAAGGGTACAAGTAAACTATTTCTATCGGTTTAGATTTAACAATACAATCCAGAAATAATTTACAAGAAATTAACTTGAAGCACTGGAACCACTTCTCTTGGTCTCTGTCTCTCTCTGTGTATTATTTTGGAGAGGTGAAGATGTGTGTCTAGTATGTCTACTGTGTCTCACTTTCCTTTTATAAGCAAACCAAAAGATCTCTATCTGCCTTCCTTTTAACTTCTTGAACTCTTGGAAATAGTATAACATACTGCAGAAATAGTATGTTCAATCCCTTGTAATCACTACAAGAAAAATGGTCATTTATGACGGAAATTTTACACTGAAATCGTCACAATTGGTCCAATTACGAAGGAAAAATTCCGTCATTTTTGCTCGAGTCTTAAGTTCGGATTTTCGTCACAAATACAAATTTCGTCACAAGTTCAAATTTTCGTCGTAAATCTAAACAAGTAGGACCCACATTTGTATTAAAGTAATAAATAAACTCACGACGAAAAGTCCTGTCGTTAGTTAAGTCAACACATTTTAAAAAAAATGCACCGAAATCTGGAAATTCCAGAAACCGGACCAAAACCACATTGTAGGTCATGTGTTGGCCTATAAGATTGAAAGAGACAATATGCAATTGGTAAGGTTCATAAATTTCAACAAAAGCGACATTACAATTATCAAATGCATATAATTACTTGTTCAAATTTACTAATGGATACAATGTTGAGCAACAAACACACGGCTTGATTAAAATATGTAGTTCATATACTATACTTTATGCCTCAAGTTACAACAAAAAATTAAATAACTAAAATAAGGGAACATTATACTAAACCAAACTAAACAACCAGCAAGCTCCGCCAACCCCTCGACCCAGCAAGCGCCGCCGACCCAACCATAAATACAAGCCCCGTTCTACAACCAAACTCAACAAAAACAAACTCACAAATCCCGACCACCGTGCCACCGCCGCATACCACCGGCGACCCGACCAACGGCGACCACCGTAGCCGCACAACTCCGGCCCTCTGCAATCCATAAATTCCAATCAGTACATACACATATAGGATTATTAAATCAACGATTTAAATCCACAACAATCAAAACCAAAAAATTAACTTACCCTTTTTGTGCCTTGGATATCCGATAGAGAGATTTCAGTGATATAAAATGAGTGAGATGAGTTTTTGTTTTGATAGGTCGACTGATAGGAGTTAAAGAGAGTTAAAATGAAAAAAAAATTGAACGGTCGAGATCTTGTTAATTTTATCCAACGGCTTTAACTAATTTAAAGAAGCACAATCCATGTGCTCAAGCATTACCCACTAATAATGTAACACGTGGCCTAGTAGTAGTACTAAAGAATGAGACACAACAATGCACCCACTTCTAATTTTTTTTTCCATAATTATATGAACAATTTTTATTTTCACAAAATAATATTGGAGCTAATATATTATTTACCCAAAATAATAAAAAAAATAATCTGGCTCCAATTAGTGAAAAGAGGCAACAAATTTTTTTTTTTGCCAGAATAAGAGGCAACAATTTTAAATGAAAAGAAATCAACTTATTGATTTAGAAAACAAACCATTGCCGACCAAATAATATGGTATTGATTAATCATTTTGTTTATTATGCTTAGTCTAAATCGGCATAATAAATAAAATTAATGATCAATATCGTTCGGTTTATATTTCGTTCCAAATTATTTATCGACGATCCAATCATACAGAAGTCAATATATATATAATTCAGTGATATTCTCAATATTTTAAAAAATAAAAAATTAATTTTGCTAGTAATTTTTTTTTTTTAAAACTAATTTGGATAGTAAAATTAGTAGTCAACATTTGACTAGTACTATTAACTAGAACTTTGTCCCAGATTATTGGTTCTATTTTTTAAAAAATATTTATCGGCGATCCAATCATACGGATATCAATATACATCTAATTTAGTGATATTCCCAAAATTTTAAAAAATAAAATTTTAATTTGGATAGTAAAATTAGTAGTCAACTATTGATTTGACTAGTACTACAAACTAGAACTTTTCCCAGACTGTTGTTTCTATTTTTAAAAAATATTTATTGACGATCCAACTGTAAGGATGTCAATATATATGTAATTTAGTGATATTCACAAAAATTTAATTTAATTTGTCCTTTTACCTAATTTTATTTAATTTATTAATTTATTTTACAAACTAGTTAAAAATAGGAAAAAAATTAAAGAAATGGAAAATTAGTGAAAGTAGTGTAACATTCATCACAGTGAGTATTACCACTGGTTGTGCATGAATTTTAGTTTAAAATTTGGTCATTTTCCTATTTTATTTAATTTCTTAATTTTTTTACAAACTAGTTAAAAATGAAGGAAAAAATGGATGATATTTTATTTGGTCGTTTTCTTATTTTATCTAATTAGATGATATTCCCAAATTTTAAAAATATCAAAAATAATTTGTTTGAAGATTTTAGTAGATCACTACTATTCCAACTAGTACTCGTAACTAGTGCTTCGTCCTAGATTATTGTTAATATTTTTTTAAAAATATTTCTCGATGATCCAACCATACGAATGTCAAGACATATCAAATTAAATGATATTCTCAAAGTTTCAAAAAATAAAAAATTGATCACTATGATTCCGACTAGTACTCGTAACTAGTGCTTCATACTAGATTATTGTTTCTATTTTTTAAAAATATTTCTCGATAATCTAACCGTACGGATGTCAATACATATCTAATTAAATGATATTCCCAAATTTTTAAAAAATAACAAATTAATCTGGTGTGAGATCTTAGTAGATCACTTACTAGTAACCAGTGCTTCGTACAAAATTATTATTTCTATTTTTTAAAAAATATTTCTCGACGATCCAATCGTAAGTATGTCAAGACTTATCTAATTAAATGATATTTCCAAAGTTTAAAAAAAAAAATTAATTTGGTTCGAGTTCTTAGTTTGATGACATATCTAAATATATTTATGACAGATTAAAAAAATTGTCGTAATTCTGGGTAACTTATGACGAACTATTCGTCATAAGTTACAGAGAATTACGACAATCTTCTTAATTCGTCGTAAGTAACCCAGATTTACGACGGATTAAGAAGATCGTCGTAAGTTCCCAGAAAAAGTAATTCATTTGGCAATTAAATTTAATTACAATAAATAAATTTACGACGGAAATTTCGTCGTAAATTCATTTAGCATCTCCATTAAAAAAAGTAATTCATTTTGCAATTAAATTTAATTAAAATAACTGAATTTACGACGAAAATTCCGTCGAAAGTTCATGTTGAACCAATTTACGACGAAAATTCCGTTGTAAGGTAAGTTTTGAAATGGCACCATTTTCCCGAGCTGACTTAGTCAGCTAAATTTTATTTATAAAATAATTAACTTGCGACGAATTTGATTTTCGTCGTAAATTTGGCACGAAATTTACGACAGATTTGAGATTTCGTAGTAAGTTGGGCGCGAAAATTGCTTCCGTCGCAAGTTGGCCGTCATAATTGGCCAAATTTCTTGTACTGAATAGTATAAGTTATACTTAGTAATAGTATAAACTATATTAGGTAATAGTATCAACTGTACCCGGTAATAGTATCAACTATACTCGGTAATAGTATACACAAATCATGATAATAATATAACTTAAAGGCTCGGTAATAGTATCCCTTGAACTCTAGAAATAGTATCCTTTAAACTCCAGAAATAGTATCCCTTGAACTCCAGAAACAGTATCCCATAGCTCTAGTATAGTAAGACTGAAATCTCTGTAATAGTATCCAGCATTAATAGTATTCCAGCAACATCCTTCTCAGTAATAGTATGGACAATATATGTTCGGTGAGAGTATGAAGCTCAGAAATAGTATCACTTACTGCTAGCAATAGTATGATACTAAACCTAGTAATAGTATGGCTGATACCTTGGTAATTGTATAACATACTATTATTAGTGCAAACCAAAAACCCTTTTCTTATTAGTAATTCGAAGATTAATTAACTAAGTTAATTAATTTATTAAATAAATTAATTCTTGCAGAATTAATTTATTAAATAAATCAACGAATAATATAGTTAATTAATAATAGAATTATTATTGATATTTGATGGACAAATATTAAGAGTATAGCTTTTGTACTAGTAAGAGTATTGCTTTTTAAACCACACAACTTATAATCTTTAATTAATAAATAATTAATTTAATTAAGAAATTATAAAAATAAATATCTAATATCAATAGATATTCATAAATATAATTTTCTAATTAAACAAAATATTTATTAATATAAATAAACCCTTGAGGTCTAAGCTGTGGTCTCCTGAGTGTCTGGAACCGGACACTTTTTGCTTAGCAAAAAATATATCAATTCCAACTGGGATTCCAGCTTTACGTATATATCACTTTAATTGCATTTCTTTGTGATAATTATTTTTCCTCACAGCCAGTCCATTAGATAGCAAAATCACTGTGGTTAATGAATTTAGCACTTCTGTTGCTTGCACAATGATTTTCCCTTTTACCAGTCTTGATAGCTTGAACCACTGAAGTTAATGATGAACAACCACTGTTTAATGTTGACACTCGATGCACGGTCTGGTTCATGAGTGACTAACCGCATTGACTGTTCTTCATATTTTGACTTTGAAGTTGTGGTTCATGTCATCCTTTTCTTCACTATTTATTCAAACCTTGTCATCTGTATTCTGCCATTGTAGGAACCTTTTGTCACTATAAATAGAACCCACTGTCTTGATTACTCCACTGACGCTTGATCAGCTGAATGAACTTCTTCAAATGTAGTATAACTCAAAATGGTAGATTGTCTTTTTCTTCTTTCTCTTGACAGTTAAGCATTTGAGATCCCTAATACAGTACATATACTATTTACTATTACATTCTTGTTTGAGTTGAGTTAAATCCTCGATGTTTACAAATAGGGTAAACATATGACTTTCAACTGAGAATCAATCTCAATCCCACATTTCTTTAACTATTTTTAATCACAGCCACATGTTTCTTTAATTAGAAAAATCAATCCCGATTATTCACCATCAAGGCTCATCTCTGGTGACCTACATCACCACCGTCGATCCCCCATACCACATTTACATACCATTTCCATCTCTTCTCTACCATTACTTATCTCTCCTCCATTACCAATCGCCTCAATCTCTTTATACAACATCCGATCTCCTTCGGACTCCTCTTCTTATTGGTCGCCACACACCCACTAGCCTCTATGACAACCAAGGTGTTAACTTTTATTTCAATCGGATACGATAACAGAACTGGAGAATGCACTACGCCATAGATGACTTTCCACAACACTTTTGCAAGGTGTTGCCGTCTGAAATGCTGTAGCTAGGGGTGATCGCGGTCCGGTTTGGTTCGGGTTGGAGGTCAAACCGGAACCAAACCGTATAGTAGCGGTTCTTAAAAAATTTAAACCAACCCGTAATCCAACAAAACTAAACCACTCGGTTCTGTTTCAATCGGTTCGGATTAGCGGATTTAAGCGGTTCGCAACATAACTTGATTAGTAAAAGTAGGAAATATAATAATATTTCTTCTTTTTAAATTTTATTTCTTTAAATGCCTATTATTAATAAAAAATTAATTATTGCTTCAAAACAAAGTAAATCACTCGTAAATGAATACGTTTAGTAATCTTACGTTTAATTTTCTGACAATCAATTAGGTGCAACAAATAAGGGTAGAGACACAAAGTAATACAAAAATCTTACACATTAATTTTGAAGAAGAGTAATAAATCATCAATTGATATGTATGATAAGTTGATAATTGAGTAATTGATAATATCTAGCAGCAATTTAGTTTGTGATTCATTAGATAAAATTATATTATGTTGTAAAATCATAAATATAAAATTGAAGTATATATGTATAGAGATGCGGTTCGGATTGAAAGCGGGTTGGGTTTAGGTCAAATCGAAACCAACCCACGATTCGCGGATTTTTATAGTAGTTGAACCGGAACCACGAACCATATTTTGGTTTCGGTTCAGATCGGTTCAAAATCGGATCGATTTATGCGGATTATGCGGTTTAACCCGAATCGCAATCACCCCTAGTTGTAGCTATTTTTATCCTTACCTATTACAACACCAAGTATTTGTGTTAGCTTAGACATGAAAAGTGTTGGCGTAGATGTTTTTTTTTTTTTTTTGCCAGAAAAATTAAAGGATTTCATTAAAATGAACGAACACACAGTCGAGACAAACCCCCAACTGGTGGGACGACCAGGTTGAAAAACAAAGGCAAGCTAAAACACTTAGCTGATTTGTTTCCGGATCGTTTGACAATACAGATCTGAAAAAATCTGTTGACTGAAAATGAAAACAAAGACAACCCAATAAATCCAAATTGTACCAACATCCCTGAATACAGCAAAATCACAATTGACCTTAACACATAAAAACCGTTGGTAGCCCATTGTTCGAGAGGAGCACCCCAGCTATCTACTTGCCGGTAACCAGCTATAGACTTGCCGTAAGTGAAAATAAAAACTCCCCGAGGATGAACACTCTCCTGTTGTGAAAGTTGAGCTTTTGCAATAATCATCACTGTCCCAGCTTCGATGCGGCCATTCCAGATCTCTCGAGACATTAATTGAAACATTTTCGGAGTACGGAAATAACAAAACCAAACACACCAAGACATATTAACATATACAAAACACTCCAAAGGGAGAGACCACTCCAAAGGGAGAGACATACTACAATTCGAAAAGTCAAAGATCACGGATTGACACCAAATTTTGATATGATGTTAAGGAGGAGATTTTGAGTTTAAGAAAAGTGTTTATTTGATATTTCGAGTTCTAAATCTCAACAGATCTGAAAAAGAACTCGAATGGGTTTTTCGAAATTTTTGGAAAAATTTCGATTTATGGGGGGATTGAAAGGGATTTGTGAAGGTGGATGAAGGTTTGGATGGAGAATGAGGAGGGAGGAAGAAAAGGAGACCTCCGGTCGGTGGATAAACCACCGCCGGAGGGGAGACTAACTTGGACAAAGATGGGACGAAGAGAGAGGTTAGGTGGAGAGAGAGTTTTTTAGTTTTTAGGTATATCAATCCATAAGATAAAAGTTAGATGCGTAGATGTTTTATAATGTATTACACTTATCATGTATTTTTTTTTCTTTTTTTATTTCATATTATAATGCTGACTGTGCGCCGAAGTGGTAGTGGGCCGCACAATATTAACTGGACTTCGCTGACGTGGCATGCTGAAGTGGCAGTGGGCCCTACCCTGCTGACGTGGCAGGTAGGTCCCACCCCTGCTGACGTGGCAGGTGGGACCCACCTCTGCTGACGTGGCATGCTAACGTGGCATGTGGGACCCACCCTATTGACGTGGCATGTTGACGTGGCAGCTGATGTGGCAATGGATCCCACCCCTTGCTGACATGGCAGTTGATGTGGCAGTGGGGCCTGCAAGACTATTTTTTTTAATTTTTTTTAAAATTAAAAATAATTCACACAATAAATAACATTTTACATAAAACATTAAAAAAATTATGAAATGAATTTATTTGTTATATCAAAATTATTAATAGGAATGAAAATGATGATTGTTTTGAATAATCTAAAATTGAAATATTTTGTTAAAAAAAATTTTCAAAAATAAAATTTTATGAAATTTTAATTTGGACAAAACTTGCATACAAAAGAAAAGAAAAAAAAGCAGCTGATGAAAATTCAATGAGCGGCAATATACCGCCTAAAATTTGGACAATAATTGTCTTAAGTCAAAGAAAAGGTAAAACTAGGGATATACACTCTCGTTCAGCCGCACCCTCAAACACACTCTCAAACACTCTCAAAAAAGGCGATTTATGGTTGTTCGAATTAGGGCTTCAAGACCTAATTACGTTCGATTAGAGCTTCAAGACCTCATACCGGAGTCGGATTAGAGCTTCAAGACCTCATACCGGAGTCGGATTAGGGCTTACGAATTTAGGTATCCTTCTTCCCAACTTTAATTTGTTGTTAGTTTTGTTAATTTGTTGTTAGTTTTTTTAATTTCTGTTGTTAATTTTATGTATATGTATATGCATGTGATTCTTGTGTTGATTCTTGTGTTTCTCTTTCACTCTCTCTCCCTCTCTACATCTATGTCCCTCTCCGCATCTCTCTCCCTATCTCTCTCCCCCTCCATCTCTTTCTCTGTCTTTATGTCTCTCTCCATTTCTCTCTCACTCTCTCTCTCTCTCTCTCTCTCTCTCTCTCTCTCTCTCTCTCTCTCTCTCTCTCCGTCTCTCTCCATTTCAGACAATCTCTCACTGTCTCTCCGTCTCTCTCTCCGTCTCTCTCCATTTCACACTCTCTCTCACTGTAACTCCCTCTCTCTCTCTCACTATAACTCACTGTAAGGCATTTTAATTTAGTGTACTTGATAAATATTGTGTATGTAAGGCATTGTACACTTGATTAATCTGCTTGTACATCTCTTGTGTTTGTATGTGTTTATAAATATATATATATATATATATATATATATATATCAATTATGTGTATGAAGTGTTCTTTGCCATGATTGCCCCTCTTTTATGTTTGTATGTGTTTATTTAAGTTTATATATATATATATATATATATATATATATATATATATGTGTGTGTGTGTGTGTGTGTGTGTGTGTGTGTGTGTGTATCATGTTAGTAGTATAATCACCTTGCTTAGTTTGTATAAATAGGAATTATATTTTCATCTTGTAGCGAGACGACATAAAACCTTATTTTTACAACTTATAGTTAGCAGGACTTATAATATGTTTATAGGAATTGTAATATGTTTAGTTTGCAGGGGCATTAGTAATTAGAACCAAAACAGGACAAAACAGGTTTTTAATATTTTTCACCACTAGTAGTTAGCTTCTGAATACAACCACTAGTAGTTATACATCGACTTGTTTCCATCTAGCTCACTGAGTTGGGTGCTCCTGAATCGCTCATTCAGTTAAACTTTTTTGCTTCATAAATGTAGTGATGGATGGCGAGGAAATGATCTGGATAGAACTTTCGAAGTTTAGTGACAAATATATGAGTGGGGTACAAGATTTTATTCAAAATGCATTTTCTAGATTCAGTGTAGGTGATGAAATTAAATGCCCTTGCAAAAATTGTAAAAATCACAAGTGGCATCGTCAAGATATTATATACGATCATCTCATCTATCATGGTCCATCTCCACTGCACGTGAAATGGATTTATGAGGTTTCCTGCCCAAATTTAAGAAGGAATACTGAATATATGGATTACGAAACTGGTAAAGGTTTTGGAGATAATCTCGAAGAGTTGTTTCAACGTACTCAAGGAAATATGCAGAATTAATGAGATGGACATTCTGATAGAGCAACTGCTGGTGCTGAGAAAATGTATCGCCGTGTTGAAGAGGGTAAACAGCCCTTATATCCGGGTTGTACAACATTTTCGAGCTTAAGTTTTATCATCCGACTTTATTCTTTAAAGTGCATACATGGAATTACCGAGTCCGTGCTTGGGGATCTTTTAGAGCTGTTAAGAGAGGCTTTCCCACAGGCCCACATACCTTTATCTTTCAATGCCACGAAAAATTTCATTAAAGATATAGGTCTCGATTACCAAAGAATACACGCATGTCCAAACGATTGCATGCTGTATTGGGGAGAAGATGAGAAGGAAAATAATTGCAAAACTTGTGGTGTCTCGAGGTGGATTATAGTGGAAAAAAAGGGGCTGGTAACGATGAACCGGAGATGCTGATTTCTAAAGTACCAGCAAAAGTGATGCGTTATTTTTCACTAAAACCAAGGCTGCAAAGGATGTTTATGTCGAAGGAATATTCAGAACTTATGATATGGCATGCCGAGGCCTGATGGTAAACTCAGACATCAAGCTGATGCCGAGGCCGGGAAGGTGATGATGCTAAGTATCCTCATTTTTCATCTGAGAAAAGAAATATTAGATTAGGTGTAGCAGCTGATGGCTTTAGTCCATTTCGTACAATGAGTACACTTCACATCACATGGCCAATTGTATTAGTGAACTATAACCTTCCACCTTGGCTATGCATGAAGCCAGAAAATTTGATACTTTCAACAATTATCCCTGGTCCAGAATCTCCGAAGAATAACATCGATATATATATATATATATATATATGCAGCCTCTTATCGCGGAGTTGAAAGAGTTATGGGATGTAGGCATACAAACTTATGATGCCTTGGCGGATAAAAGTTTCAATTTACATGCTAGTGTGTTATGGACCATTAGCGATTTTTCGGGATATGGGATGCTATCCGATTGGAGCACAAAGGGTAAACTAGGTTGTCCCGTATGCAATTACGAAACTTCTTCAATGTACTTGAAACATAGTAAAAAAATGTGCTATATGAATCATAGGAAATTTTTGGATCCGGAACACAAGTGGAGGTTTGATAAGAAAAGGTTCAATGGTGAAATTGAATTGGGGAGATGTCCGGATATTTTATCGGGGACAGACATTGAAGAATAATTGGCTGGCTATAAGAATAATTTTGGGCAGAAAAAGATCATGGTCAAAAATGATTCCCCTTTAAAAAAAAGTCAATTTTTTTCGATTTACCGTATTGGAGTCACAGTCTATTGCGACATAACCTTGATGTTATGCACATTGAGAAAAATATTTGTGACAACATACTCGGTACTTTGTTAAATATTGGTGGGAAATCAAAAGACCACTTCAGTGCTCGAAAGTATTTAGAGGAAATAGGCATTAGGAAATCCCTACATCTAGTTTTATCAGCTGATGGGGAACACTTTGAGATTAGGGCTGCCATATTTGACATGACGAAAAAGGAGAAAGAAATATTCTGCTCAGTATTTGAGAATGCAAAATTGCCCTACGGTTGTGTAGCTAACATAAGACGGTATGTACACATGAAGGAGAGGAAAATCGCAGGGTATAAGAGCCATGATGCTCATTTTATACTCCAGTATTTGTTGCTGTTTGCTGCGAAGAAAGCATTGAAACCTGAGGTAACAGTACCTTTAATAAGATTAGGTGCATTCTTTAGAGGAATTTGGAGCAAATTAATCGATTTGGACGACTTGAAGAGGCTACAACAGGAAATTGTGGAAATTCTTTGCCAATTTGAGATGATTTTTCCACAAGCTTTCTTCGACATTATGGTGCACTTGCCGGTTCATTTATGCAGGGAAATTGAACTTGGTGGACCGGCATATCTTCGATCCATGTTTCCTATCGAGCGTTATTTAGGTAAACTGAAATCGTATGTTCGTAAAAAAAAAAAAAAGCAAACCTGAGGCATCCATTGCCGAAGGTTATCTGGCAGAAGAATGCTTGATTTTCTATTCAAGATTCTTGGGTAATGAATGAGCAGGAAAAACTACAAAGTATTCTACTAAAGCATGAAAGTTGTCGGCAAAATATTTCATATCCTATTGGTACAAGGAGAAATAAAGATGGAAAAGCTATTACTCTTAAGGATTCTTGTAATAACCCTAACTTTAGAGAGGCTACAGTGCCCAAATGAATAGTGATCTTGAGGAATCAAGGGAAATGGTGTGTAGGTACTCTATATTAGGGATGGAAAATGAGTAAACAGAAACCATATTAGTGATGTAAATTGAAAATAAGTGACTCGAAATGACGATGGATTTTAGAAATTCCTGAATTTTGATTTTTAGGAGTTTGAGCTCGAACGAACTTCTATATCTTGGATATTAAGGAGTATAGAAATACTAAAGGAATTATATATTGAGGAATTAGTGAACTTAGGTTAAACCAGGGGATTATTAAGTTAAGAGAATACCAAAGGAAATTGGATTTGTAAATGATTTCGAAAACCACTGAGATAATGAGGTATATTCGAAACGAACCACAATTAGGCGAGTATGAAAACCAAGTAACCAAGGTTAGTAAATAATAAGGATATTTACCACATTAATATTTACCAAGGTTATTAGTAATTACTTAAGGTTAATAACCAAGCTTGCTAACTACTCCACAATGACATCACTAATGACATCATTATCCACTAACACAATTTAAGGGATAGATTAGTCATTTAATCATGTAAAAAATCCTCATGCTTCCACCACACTCTAGAATGATAAAGATTAAGATGAGATAAGAACCAAACAAGAGAAAAATCTCTCCCCTTTTTCCATCTTTCCATTCGGCTCTTTTCAAGAAAAAGAAAAAAAAAATTTCAAAACTAAAACCCTAGCTCTTTTCAATAACAAATCAAGAGGAAATTAATGGAGCATCTTGGAGGTTAGAAAGGATCACTCACCAAGTTTCATAGCAAGCAAGCATCATTTAGTAAGGTATTTCAATCATCAAAGTTACTAGATTAATGGTAATGAATAGTGTTTTCCAAGAACTAACCTTGTTTTATGGATTCTTTAGTTAATCCAAGCTAGTGTAAGGTTGTTTAAGGGTTACCAAGGCTTGTTAAGTGTTGTCAAAGCTTCAATAAGGTATAACTACTCTTGCCCTCTTTGTATTTATGGTGGAAATTGAGTGGATTAGTAGTTTAGTGATGTAAATGTAAAGTTTATGATGATTATGTGTTATAAATGGGTTGTTGTGATATGGAAATTTTGTGTTGTGGACTTGTAACCATGGTTGGGATGTAGACCACATGGTGTAGGTGATGATTATGGTGTTTGATAATTGATTTGGAGGAGTTGGATTTATGGAAAGTACAAAATTATAGCCGTTATAATGCCCGATTTTCGTTAGGATGTAAGTTTCCCTGTTTTGGACCCCCTGCATCCGTACGGTACCCTACTGTCCAGGTTCCCAATTGACTATGAAATGATAGAGCTTAGTTCATAGATCGTTTTGATATAAGGTGCGTTAAAATCTGATGAACGGTTTAGGAGAAAAGTCGGTTTTAGTGAAAGCGGTTCAGAAACCGAGAAACCGTAAATGTATCAAACTTGAGGTTACAATTACCATACTTTAACATTGTTAAAAGTCACGAAATTTTGGGATATGGTAGTAGTGTGGTCAAAGAACTATTTCCAGTTGACCTTACATTAAAATTCGAAATTTAAAAATTATAAGAAATTCTGCAGTCGAGTGTGGTCGTTAAGGGAAATGGTGAAAACCCCTGAAACTTCGAATTAGGTTATAAATGGTTAAGTTCTTGAACCTTTGGGGTAAAAGGAATACGTTAAACATATATTAAAGTTTCAAAAGGTAATGTTATACAAGAGTGTAGTGAGTAAGAGATGTGGTTCTAACGACGGTCCTTTTGTGTTTATAGAAACTCTGGAAGAGGGACGAGCCATACCGTCAGGATATCGAAACCGAGGCAAGATCTTTTCTATCCCTACTTGGAAAACTATTTATCTTCAAAGAAATTTGATTTCATGGAATATATATGTGATGCTATTATTACTATATTGTGAAGAAATTGTCTTCCTTGAGTATTGATATCGAAAAGAAGAGTATGCGAAGAGGTATATGAGTAAGACTATGAGTACGAAAATGTATATGAATATGAATAAGAGTATGAGATGGATAGGTATAGAGATGATTATGCATGAATTGAGCATGCCTTTTGATTAAGAGAATAAGAGAGAATGGTATCAGTTGTTATCGAGGGTTATATGGTTATAATATTATATTAAAAATGTTCTTATTGAGTATCAGTGGTTTAATAAACATTATTTGATTATCATGCATTACTCTTAAAATAGATGGAATATTTTACGAATATAAAAGTATATTTGATTTCTAAATTTGAAAGAGAGGTCTGAATCATAATCAAAGCATTATGATATATATATATATATATATATATATATATATATATATATATATATATATATATATATATATATATATATATATATATATATATATATATATATATATATTTTATAGAAGTAATGTGCGAGAATGGAAATGATATGAGAGAATGATATGTGAAAATGAAAGTGAGAAAATGGAAATGTGGAATGATATTTTAAAAAGAGAATAATGATGTGATAAAGAGGGGGATTGCAACAGACTTGCGTAAGTGGCTGTGTCAGGGCTGTGTGTGACACAGTCCAGCATTTATTATTTTTATTACGGCACGAAGATGCCAAGGGAGGATGTTAGCAGGTGGCCTTCCTCCAGGGATGATCTTCATTCCTTCTACCGGTAGTAAAAAGAGAGCAGGTACGATTAGGCGACTGATCATCGTCCTAACGTATCAGGCGACAGCAGATATCCCCAATGTTTTTGAAAAGAAAGTGTAGACAATGGTTTTCAGATTTCTATACTGAAAACAGAATAATGATATGAGATGATGGAATGATAGTTACAGATGAAGAAAAACTGATATTATATTATTTCAGATTTCTATACTGAAAACAGAATAATGATATGAGATGATGGTATTATGGTTGCAGATGAAGAAAAACTGATATTATATTAATTTAGATTTCTTTCTTATAATAGTGAGTGGATGATGTATTATTAAATAAGAGCTTTACTCTTCCTTAAGGGTTTTAATTGTTTCCTGCTATTACATATGCATATACATATATGTATACTTGTTCACATTTTAAATTTTAGTTACAGTATGATCTTGCTGAGCTATTATAGCTCACTCTTGCTACTTATGTATATAGCAGCTAGGTCCCATGCCGATACTACGTACCACACCCCGCAAGAGGGTAAGGGAAAGGCGACCTTTTGAGCGAGTGCTGGCGACCATCCCCGAGGTAGTGACAAGCGAAGGGGCTTAGTATACTTATGTAAATTAAGTGTGTAAGCTGTAATAAACTTAGTTGTTGAAGTTCTTCCTGTAGAAGCTTTGTTCAACAATGTACTTAGTAAATTCTGGGCTTGTATTAACTGTTAACTTTAAAACTTTTAAATATTGTGGTTGTTGTTCTATGAGCATATGACTGGTGTGTGTGTGTATTAGTGTGGGGTCAACTGCTTACTTATTTATTTCTTTATTTATTAAAAAAAAAAAGGGCTGCAGAGATATTGATATTGATCGGAAATTGGACCTTGACGGCCCGGATCCTTGACCCCGGATCCCGGGGCGTCACAGATGGTATCAGAGCTAAGAGTCATAATGCTCAAGAACAAAAGTAATAATAATAAATGTATCAGTTATAATATAAATTGTGAACTTCCATCAAGTTCAGGGGTGGTATATCGCAGGTAGTATTTACTTTAAGCATATATTATAATTTTATAGATTGTTACTAATAGAATTTTATGTTTTATTATAGGGAGCGGAGATGGGTGAGCCGAGTCAGGACCCCCAGTGGCTAGGGATGTCAGAGCAGGAGCTATTAGATCTTCAGCTGGCCGGGGTAGAGGTCCCCGAGTATGCAGTTGAGGACCTCAGGGAGAGACGCCGGGCGGCGGCTAGAGAGCGATTAGAGAGAGAGGAGGCAGAGGAGCAGAGACGGAGAGATGCTGTGGCCCTAGTGCCATATATGGGTAGGCCTTCTACAGGATCTGACGAGGCAGGTCCTTCCAGAGTGAGATCGGAGATCCCTGAGGAAGAGAGGCCACTGCGTAAGAGGCCTAGGTTGTCAGTTATACCTGAGGAGCCGATTGAGTGGAGGGATATTCAGATGGTTCCCACTCCTGTCCGACCCGTCCCAGTGCCGTCACCAGTTCCATCCCCTCTACCTAGTCCTGACCCTATAGATGACCCTTTTGAGCAGTTTACCCCTCCAGGGCATTTTGGTTTTTTTGAGGAGGAGGAGGATCCTTCAGAGGATGCTGAGACAGAGTCGGTTCCTCCATCCCCACCCTTTGCACCTCCACCACCTCCACCTGTGGATGCACCTCCCCTAGCTGTACCCCCTCAGGAGGCACCCCTACCGGCGGGTGACCCACTTTCAGCTACCTTATTGACCGAGTACTTTGCCCTTCAGGGACAGTTGGAGGAGTCCCGCAGGACTATAGACGCCCTTCTACAGAGGTTAGAGAGAGGGAGAGGAGGGGTTATCCCGGATGGGATGTCTCTGGGGATGATCAGTATTGAGCTACGAGCATTAGGAGATATTAGGAGGTTGTTGGGTGATAGAGGAGACCCGGCATGGAGGGCCCAGATAGTTGATACGGTTACTACCATGGTAGTCCAGATCCTGGATGTTGTCAGGGCAGGGCTGTGAGCCGGGATAGTAGTTTCGTCACTAATCAGACTAGTCATCTTGTTGATGTCATTTTGGGGATTAGTTTAGTTGTTCACTGTTTTAATCCCAATCTGATTAGAGGACAGCTAGTGGTACTTTTGGTGATATCGGATTAGTATGTACGGCTATGTTTTGGGTTTCGAACCTTGTATTAGATGATGTATATTATTAGCAGTAAAAGATGTTGTACCCAAATTGTAAAATATTTATGTACATTAATGAAGTTTGTGCATTTCTATCTAAATTTTTGCTGCATTTTTTTTAATAAATGTTGAGACTCAGAAATATTGATGTATAAAAGGTGATTGACTTAATGAAAAGGCTATCGTGTTAAGGGCGATACACTTACCTACTAACGTTATGGTATAACTAGATGTAAATCGCGTGATAAAGATATTGTGATGTGCAAATGAGCTAATTAATGATATAATTGTGTATATAGAAATGATGTATATAGTAACCCGAAGTCGGGTAATTAATAAGGACTATTGTTATGTACAGAACTATGCCGCCTAGACGTGACAGTAGAGCAAATGCAAGGGAAAATGAGAGAGACGAAAGAAGTCGAAATATCGAAGGTACTAGACTGAACGAAAATGCTCATAATGAAGAAAATCATGAAGAAGGAGAAGAGGAATCAACTGGCCAACAAAGGAATCCGGGAGGTGATCCCTTTGCCCAATTCATGGACTTATTAAGGCAGAATTTAGCAAATCCACAGAATCCTCAACCACCACCTGTTCTCCCCAATCAGGCAGCTAATTCCTTTCGTGCCTTTAAGTCATTAAAGCCCCCAGAATTCGAGGGAACCACTAACCCAGTAGTAGCTAGGGCATGGCTAAAAGAAATGGAGAAAGCTTTCGAAATACTGAGGATAGAGGAAGATCAGAAAACAGTTTTTGCAGCCTATCTCTTAAAGGGAGAGGCAAATTACTGGTGGGAAGCTAGGAAGAACCTAGAGGAAGCGGGAGTGATAACCTGGGAGCGTTTCACTAGGGTGTTCCTAGAAAAGTATTCTCCTAGGTATTTAGAAAACCAAATGGAATTAAAGTTTCTGGAGTTAAAACAGGATAACCTAACAGTAGCAGAGTATGAAAATAAATTTACAGAACTGTCGAGGTTTGTTCCCGAGTTTGTGCGTACTGAAGAACAACGTGCAAAAAGGTTTCAACAAGGGTTGAAACCCTGGTTACGAACGAGAGTGGCCCCATTTGAGTTGACTGATTATGCTGCAGTGGTTCAAAAGGCATCAATTATAGAGGCCGAGAGTGAGCAGGCTCAAATAGGTCGAGAGAATAAGAAAAGAAGATTTGAGGGCCCAAAAGGAGGTTCAAGTGAGGGAAGCTACTTTAACAAAGGAGGTAAAGGACAAAAATCTCAATTTGTGGGAAAGTCGGGGGGTAACAAGACTACTAGTGAGACGGTGAGTCAGGGTGGAAAATCTTCAGGAACATTTCAGTCAAATCAATCACGACCACCATTACCAGATTGTGAGACGTGTGGTAAGAAGCATATAGGAGTCTGTAGAGTGCTGGGAGTAACTTGTTTTAAGTGTGGACAAAAAGGACACTACCTTAACCAGTGCCCATCAACTGATGCAAACCCTAAAAGAGATGTTAAGTGTTACCAGTGTGGGAAACAAGGACACATTGCTAGAGATTGCCGTTCAGGTGGGTCATACGCGTCAGGACAGAGTGGGGCTGCTTCGAATAGGCCTACTGCTAGAGTGTACAACATGACTTTAGGGGAAGCGTTGACGAAACCAGATGCGGATACAGGTACTTGCTTTCCGATTTAAATTTGTGTGTAAGTCTTTGGCTAAGGATCGACTTAATTAATTAATGGAATAAATAAGTTCATAATATAGATAAGGAAAATCAGTATCTGCTAAGGGCTAGGAAACGTTATGAAAAGAAAAGTAGGAGTGTTTTGGGAAAACACAATCTCGTTGAGACGAACAGGAAATATATATTATAGGTAGTATTTTCTTACAATTGTTTTAAAGAATATTATTAGAGCTTATTTTCTGGAAAATTTTACAGAGAGGAGCTATAGGAATATTGAGGAATTAATATTTATGTCATGATAGAGATCAGAAGATGGTCAAACCATAAGTGAGATACACTACCATTCAGAAAAGGTCAATGTAGTGGCGGATATCTTCGTCAAAAGAGGAAGGAGAGACGAGATGTCATGGAATGACTTGAAACAGGAGGAGATTTGTGAGGAAGAGACAATAAAAGGACTGCTATTGATAAACTAAATGGCATGTTGATGAATGACAAGGAAGTTATGTTAGTGTATTTCTGTGCAAACAAGATAGAGATATTACAACAGGAAAAGGATAAAGGAAATAGTGTGGAAGTTAGAAGGTGTGGATGAAAAAGATACTTATAAACATTTTCAACATGATTCCGGGACGGAATCCTTTTAAGGGGGGAAGACTGTAATAACCCTAACTTTAGAGAGGCTACAGTGCCCAAATGAATAGTGATCTTGAGGAATCAAGGGAAATGGTGTGTAGGTACTCTATATTAGGGATGGAAAATGAGTAAACAGAAACCATATTAGTGTTGTACATTGAAAATAAGTGACTCGAAATGACGATGGATTTTAGAAATTCCTGAATTTTGATTTTTAGGAGTTTGAGCTCGAACGAACTTCTATATCTTGGATATTAAGGAGTATAGAAATACTAAAGGAATTATATATTGAGGAATTAGTGAACTTAGGTTAAACCAGGGGATTATTAAGTTAAGAGAATACCAAAGGAAATTGGATTTGTAAATGATTTCGAAAACCACTGAGATAATGAGGTATATTCGAAACGAACCACAATTAGGCGAGTATGAAAACCAAGTAACCAAGGTTAGTAAATAATAAGGATATTTACCACATTAATATTTACCAAGGTTATTAGTAATTACTTAAGGTTAATAACCAAGCTTGCTAACTACTCCACAATGACATCACTAATGACATCATTATCCACTAACACAATTTAAGGGATAGATTAGTCATTTAATCATGTAAAAAATCCTCATGCTTCCACCACACTCTAGAATGATAAAGATTAAGATGAGATAAGAACCAAACAAGAGAAAAATCTCTCCCCTTTTTCCATCTTTCCATTCGGCTCTTTTCAAGAAAAAGAAAAAAACAATTTCAAAACTAAAACCCTAGCTCTTTTCAATAACAAATCAAGAGGAAATTAATGGAGCATCTTGGAGGTTAGAAAGGATCACTCACCAAGTTTCATAGCAAGCAAGCATCATTTAGTAAGGTATTTCAATCATCAAAGTTACTAGATTAATGGTAATGAATAGTGTTTTCCAAGAACTAACCTTGTTTTATGGATTCTTTAGTTAATCCAAGCTAGTGTAAGGTTGTTTAAGGGTTACCAAGGCTTGTTAAGTGTTGTCAAAGCTTCAAGAAGGTATAACTACTCTTGCCCTCTTTGTATTTATGGTGGAAATTGAGTGGATTAGTAGTTTAGTGATGTAAATGTAAAGTTTATGATGATTATGTGTTATAAATGGGTTGTTGTGATATGGAAATTTTGTGTTGTGGACTTGTAACCATGGTTGGGATGTAGACCACATGGTGTAGGTGATGATTATGGTGTTTGATAATTGATTTGGAGGAGTTGGATTTATGGAAAGTACAAAATTATAGCCGTTATAATGCCCGATTTTCGTTAGGATGTAAGTTTCCCTGTTTTGGACCCCCTGCATCCGTACGGTACCCTACTGTCCAGGTTCCCAATTGACTATGAAATGATAGAGCTTAGTTCATAGATCGTTTTGATATAAGGTGCGTTAAAATCTGATGAACGGTTTAGGAGAAAAGTCGGTTTTAGTGAAAGCGGTTCAGAAACCGAGAAACCGTAAATGTATCAAACTTGAGGTTACAATTACCATACTTTAACATTGTTAAAAGTCACGAAATTTTGGGATATGGTAGTAGAGTTGGTCAAAGAACTATTTCCAGTTGACCTTACATTAAAATTCGAAATTTAAAAATTATAAGAAATTCTGCAGTCGAGTGTGGTCGTTAAGGGAAATGGTGAAAACCCCTGAAACTTCGAATTAGGTTATAAATGGTTAAGTTCTTGAACCTTTGGGGTAAAAGGAATACGTTAAACATATATTAAAGTTTCAAAAGGTAATGTTATACAAGAGTGTAGTGAGTAAGAGATGTGGTTCTAACGACGGTCCTTTTGTGTTTATAGAAACTCTGGAAGAGGGACGAGCCATACCGTCAGGATATCGAAACCGAGGCAAGATCTTTTCTATCCCTACTTGGAAAACTATTTATCTTCAAAGAAATTTGATTTCATGGGATATATATGTGATGCTATTATTACTATATTGTGAAGAAATTGTCTTCCTTGAGTATTGATATCGAAAAGAAGAGTATGCGAAGAGGTATATGAGTAAGACTATGAGTACGAAAATGTATATGAATATGAATAAGAGTATGAGATGGATAGGTATAGAGATGATTATGCATGAATTGAGCATGCCTTATGATTAAGAGAATAAGAGAGAATGGTATCAGTTGTTATCGAGGGTTATATGGTTATAATATTATATTAAAAATGTTCTTATTGAGTATCAGTGGTTTAATAAACATTATTTGATTATCATGCATTACTCTTAAAATAGATGGAATATTTTACGAATATAAAAGTATATTTGATTTCTAAATTTGAAAGAGAGGTCTGAATCATAATCAAAGCATTATGATATATATATATATATATATATATATATATATATATTTTATAGAAGTAATGTGCGAGAATGGAAATGATATGAGAGAATGATATGTGAAAATGAAAGTGAGAAAATGGAAATGTGGAATGATATTTTAAAAAGAGAATAATGATGTGATAAAGAGGGGGATTGCAACAGACTTGCGTAAGTGGCTGTGTCAGGGCTGTGTGTGACACAGTCCAGCATTTATTATTTTTATTACGGCACGAAGATGCCAAGGGAGGATGTTAGCAGGTGGCCTTCCTCCAGGGATGATCTTCATTCCTTCTACCGGTAGTAAAAAGAGAGCAGGTACGATTAGGCGACTGATCATCGTCCTAACGTATCAGGCGACAGCAGATATCCCCAATGTTTTTGAAAAGAAAGTGTAGACAATGGTTTTCAGATTTCTATACTGAAAACAGAATAATGATATGAGATGATGGAATGATAGTTACAGATGAAGAAAAACTGATATTATATTATTTCAGATTTCTATACTGAAAACAGAATAATGATATGAGATGATGGTATTATGGTTGCAGATGAAGAAAAACTGATATTATATTAATTTAGATTTCTTTCTTATAATAGTGAGTGGATGATGTATTATTAAATAAGAGCTTTACTCTTCCTTAAGGGTTTTAATTGTTTCCTGCTATTACATATGCATATACATATATGTATACTTGTTCACATTTTAAATTTTAGTCACAGTATGATCTTGCTGAGCTATTATAGCTCACTCTTGCTACTTATGTATATAGCAGCTAGGTCCCATGCCGATACTACGTACCACACCCCGCAAGAGGGTAAGGGAAAGGCGACCTTTTGAGCGAGTGCTGGCGACCATCCCCGAGGTAGTGACAAGCGAAGGGGCTTAGTATACTTATGTAAATTAAGTGTGTAAGCTGTAATAAACTTAGTTGTTGAAGTGCTTCCTGTAGAAGCTTTGTTCAACAATGTACTTAGTAAATTCTGGGCTTGTATTAACTGTTAACTTTAAAACTTTTAAATATTGTGGTTGTTGTTCTATGAGCATATGACTGGTGTGTGTGTGTATTAGTGTGGGGTCAACTGCTTACTTATTTATTTATTTATTTATTAAAAAAAAAAAGGGCTGCAGAGATATTGATATTGATCGGAAATTGGACCTTGACGGCCCGGATCCTTGACCCCGGATCCCGGGGCGTCACAATTCTCAATGGCTGACTTGTCATCGATACATCCTATTCAACTGCGGTAACAAGGAAATTGAGAGTTTAATTGAGTAAGTGTTCAAGTTCCATTTTGACTTTAGTCAGTATTTAAGATTAGAAAAATTCTTTCCTGACCTATGTCTATTGCAGGGAACATCGAGTTTTAATTGAAGGTCATGCAATATCAAAAAGATATAAACGAGAGAGAGCGCATACCGAAGAATTTTAGAAGTGGTTAAAAGGAGAGGTAGGGAAAAAGGAAGGCATTTCAAGAGAATTATAAGTTCTTGCACAAGGCCCTAATCTAGTAGCTAAGAGGTTTACAGGATATGTTATAAATGGATACCGATTCCATACAAGGTTTAGAGACACTAAGTGTACAACACAAAACAATGGTGTATATCTTAGTGCCTTGACTACTAGCTTTTCTAGTTCGAAAGATCAGAATCCTTTGGTTGGTGAAGTCAATTACTACAGAGCAATCGAACAAATACTAGAAGTTGATTACTGGGGAGAATTTACGGTGGTTTTATTTAAGTGTTGTTGGTACCATGAAGAGAAAGATCTGTATGGCCTGACTCGGGTTAATTTTAATAGATTGTGCCAGAAATCTGATCCCTATGTTTTGGCTTCCCAAGTACAACAAGTGTTTTATGTAGAAGATCCAACTGAGAAGGGGTACTACAATGTGACCAAGAAATTGCCTAGGGACTGGTGTGATGTCGAAAGTGTACCTTTGAATGAAGAAAGTGTGAAAGATCTAGTTTTAGATGATATTCAGCGTGGTTATGGAATAGGAAATCAAGTTACCAATTTTCGTTGGTGTAGAGATGATGTCCCAATTAGAAAAATTCGAATTCCTGACAAAGTTAAAAAGGATGCTTAAATTTTATGTATCAAATATGTCTAAGTAACTGCTTAATGTATTGCAATTGTTAAAGGACTTTTTTGAGTTATCAAATTTGTTTAACTGCTTAGTGCTGTCTGCCTTTTAATAATTTTTATTGCATTACGATACTTATATTAATCATCATATTCTTCTCTGCCTTTTAATCAAATGTATTGCATTATGATTATCATTTTAATTATTGTATGCTTCTCTGCCTTGTAAGCATTTTTATTCCATTATGATAATCATTTTAATTATGCTTTATTGTGCTTTATTGTGCATATTTTAAAATTTTTCATTGTGCATAACTGCTTTGTGTCGTATTCTGATGTTAATTTATTTGTTTTATTCAGGATGGAAAATAAAATCGTGAATGTCAGATATCACCACAAGGGAAAATTTCAAGATACTGGATATGTTGGTGGAGAAGAGAATGTTGTAGCCGCTGATCCTGACTTGTTCTCCATCCCAGTAGTGATGGAGCATGTGAAGGATCAGCTTGCATGCACTGAAATCAGAGGAATATATATAAAAAAATGACGAGACAGGTGAGTGGAAATTACTGTCTGCTGATGCTGAACTGACGAAACTGGTTAACGGAGCAAGCAATGGTGACCACCTGAATTTTTATATCGACCATGTGATCGATAATAGAATTGAGCCACTGAAGATCCTACCACATGTGCTAGTAAGGCCAAGGCAGAATCTATTTGCAGGTACGATATTATAATCTATTTTATGTTTGAAATTAATTTCTGAACCTCGTTTGCAGCTTGTTTAGTTTGTTATGTAATTACTACATTTGGTACCATTAAAAAACATTATGTTCGGTTGTAATTGTTTCAGCTGTTTCACAACCAAAGCGGAAGTATATGACCACTCATGAACTACAAAAGCAACAAAGAAATAAGAAGTCAAATCTAGTATGTGGTACTCCTAGAAAAATCAGCAAGAAGTCAAAGATGCATCAGTGAATATGAACTCTGGAACTGCTAAAAGGAGATTAGATTTACATGATCCACCATGTGAAGATGAAGTTACGGATGAAAATGAAATTTCGGTTAGAATTTTGCTTTTGATCTTATCTTGATGTAATCTTTAAAAAAATTAGCCTAAACTTACTATGATGTTTTTGTTGGTTATTTGTAGGAGCTTCATTTACCACCTCTACCACAACTAACACCGTCTGATAAGAGGGTGGCTATGAATATCAATAACCTGACTCAGTATGAAAGGAACAAAATTCTAAATGTCATGCATAATAATGAAGTTTGTAGAGCCATGAACATTCCTACGCTAGCAATTGGTGTGAGAAATGCATTTAAGAAATGTAAAGGAATAGAAAAAGAAAATGTGCAAATGGACAGTGAGGAATATGTTCCAGAGCAAGGAGCAGAGTGAAGAAGAAACATTGAAAATTCCAAAAAAGGTGTGTCGTGGCTAAAATTTATTTTTTTCCTGCTTATTTGCATCGTAAATGCAAAATTTTGATTTTATCTCCTAATTGTATATTTGTATGTACACTTTAGAGAACCAAGAAAGCTGAGAAGACAAATCTAAATACTGGCCCAACGACTCGTTCGAGGGCCAATATTTTTAATGCAACCAATAAGGATGCAACTGAGAAGGAAGCAAATGATGCACCTACAGCACCTGCAGCACCTACATCACCTGCACCAACTTGTAGCCTTCAATTGCCAAGTAATGAAGGAACGGGAACAATGGCTGCTTATTTGGCTATGCAAAATCGCCAAAAGAAGAATCTTGGAAATGGTGGTGCAAGTGGAAGTGGAACGGCAAATGAGAAGGCTGTTGCGGAAAATGACTTGCCTGAGCCTCACATCGAAAATGAAGAAGTTGAAGGTATTTAATTCATATTAATGGATAAAAACATTATGAAAAAGATGACATAGAATTTCTTACATTATGCATGACTTGTGATTTTACTAAATTAAAAAACTAATAATAATAAATAGATGACATAGAAATTTGTTAACTTAAAATTCTAGTGTATAATCACCTTGTTAATCTGGTGTCTTGTTTTAATCATGACATAGACAAACTAGAATAATGTTAATAAAGAGACATAAATATCTTATCTATACACACTATTAGGTTGAGTAAAAATCTTAATTAAAGAAAGTCCACCTGAATTTGTGATATTTTTTGACTAGCTTTTTTGTTGGTATTTTATGTATTCCATAATCATAGATCAAGCTCCTAAAAGACTCAGGGGAAAAATTAGGATAGATAGAGTTCATACCAGGCCACTTGACAAATGACCTGTCATTTGGATGAATAATCTGAAGCAACCCATTTCTGATGATGACCAAAATGTATGTGAACTCGGTAGTTTTCTGGGAACACTAAGGAGGTCTGTGTCACTTACTTATAAAAATTGGTCTCATGTTCCTCGTAGTTGGAAGAAAACTATGTGGAATTATGTCAAGGTACTTCATTAATTAGATGTTTGTTTACTTTAAGTAAATGAAATTTGTCAAACAGTGCCCTGATTTATTATTTCATTTTCTTGTTTGATTTATATTTAAGCAACGGTATATTATCCCTGATGAGTTGGAAAAGTATTGTATCAAGTTAATTCATGATTCTTGGAGAGGGTTGAAGAGTCGCAATAAAAAGAATCATTACCTGGCAGATGAAACTAATGAGGAGAGGCTGGCAAATAGTCCAGAGGAAATTCCACTTGAGGATTTTAAAATGCTTATGATGTATTGGGCAGATTAGGATGTCCAGGTAGAATTTTACAATTAATTGACATAAATTTGTCCAGTGTTATGTATGAATTAATTTAATGTGAGATAAACAACTATCTTCCTTTCTTGTTTTTCTAGGAGAAGGCCAAGAAAAATGCTGTAAATCGTAGATAATATACGGACACACACATTGCTGGTCCAAAAACTTTTGCTCAAATCAAAACCAAATTGGTACGTAAAACTTTTTGTTTGTTAATAATTAGTGTCGTATGAAGTTTGGTTATTTTATTAGTTTTATCCATCGAAGGCCCTGCCCTAAAAAAATCCATTAAAGGCCCTAAATTATTCCAAATGTACTGTAATTGTCTCTAATTGTGTAATAAAATTCTTGGACTCTTCAAATTTATTTTTGAATGAGTTTGTAAAATCCTGGACTTTTCGAATTGGTTGATTAAATTTGGAACCTTTTGTAGTTCTTGTACTATTGACCATGTTCATTCTAGTAACAAGTGTTAATTTCTCCAATTATTAAATAAATTTGAAATTGAGTTAAGAAAAATTATTAATTAGTTCACTGTATGTTTAACTTTTATTAGATCAGTGTATTATGTTCATTAATAGTTCTTTCAATAGGGTCAACAAGTATATATACCCATATTTTTGGAGTTCTAATGTGAAAAATATGCAACATAAGTCGGAATTTGTTTTTGTATCAGCCCATACCATCAGATGCAGCGGTCTTTGTGAAAACTCGTAAGAGGAAACCAAGACGCGAGTACAAGTCTGACACTGCTGTAATGAATTACAGACTTGTAAGTATTTTATTTTTTAGTCAATCCAATGGCAATCAATTACTTCAATTAGTTTCCAGTGTCACAATTTTATTTGACTTTATTTTGTAGGAAAAGATTGAAAAAGCAATGGCTGTACCAGGAGACATTAATGCTCTTGATGAACTTGTTTGTGATGGTAAATCACATGGTCCTTCTTGGCTTAAAGGGTGACATGTAAATTCTGCACAAGTTTCAACCAATGCTCCGACAAGCACATACGTACAGGAGTTGACAACCCAGATAAAGCAAAATATTGTTGATGAAATGGAAGTCAAGGTCAACAAAAAGCTCTAGGAAGAAGTAGATTCAAAGGTGGATCGAAAGGTACAAGAGAATTTGACATGGGCGTTGAAGAAGGTAGGTGAAGCAAATCCTGGTATAAAAATTGATTTGGGAGAACTTTGTGTGACCATTTCTACTGACAACGAAAATGGTACTCTGGTGACTGGAGGTACTAGTAGTTAGGCAGATGTTGTAGTTATGATGACCGTACGTTATGTGGTCTTGCTTTTGGTACTTAGTACGTATTATTTCTCGACGTCTATTAAGAACTTAAGATGTTTGTTTACTTTGGAAAATGGCACTCCGATGACCGGAGGTGTTAGCTCTTAGGCTGATATTTATGTAGTAGATTATGCCATCTTTTGGTTTCCTAGTATCCGGATGTTTGTCATCAAGTACTTTATAAGATTTGCAATGTGGTTGCTTCACTAGGAAGTTGATGTTTATTTCATTTTGGACTGATGTAATGTAGCTCTAATGTCTTATTTTGGAGTTGATTGTGAAATGGAAAAACGGGTTTTAAGTACTTTTGTACTGGAAATTTTATTTATCAGCAGTGTATTTTTAATTTTCCATTACAAAGGTGTTGCAATAGCTATGACAAAATGTTACCCATGTTGTTCAAAAAATGTTGTATTAGATTAATTTGGTGTTGCCATACGTTCATAAAATGTTGTAATAGGTTAATTTGGTGTTGCAATAGCTAAGACAAGGTGTTTCAATAGCTATGACACAGGTGTTGCAATAGCTATGACAAGGTGTAGCCACCTGTCAATGGGCCCCACCTGTCAGTGGGTCCAGCCACGTGTCAGTGGGGTCCTGCCACGTGTCAGTGGGTCTTGTCACGTGTCAGTGGCCATTTACAACAAATATGTATCCTACGGCAACACATTTTATCATGTTGCTGTAGGTGTAAAAGTGTTGCAGTTGACCCTACGCCAACATCGAAAAAGCTAACACCCGAAAAATGTTGTCGTAGATATTTTTGAGGCTACGGCAACAGTTTTTGGGCCTTTGGCAACAATTTTGAAGTGTTGCCGAAGGCCATCTATGGCGTAGTGATGGTAGATGTATATTGATCATTCGTATTCTTAAATCTATCATTTCTAATGATGGTCAGTGTTGGGAATTGATATATTTAGATCTGAATTTTTTGGTAATTCTAGTCTATTTATGGTGATTTGCGTTAGAATTTTAGTGATTCGATTTGAAATTCAGTGATTTGGATTGGAATTTAGTGCTTTTGTTGATCGTATTGGTGATGAGGTTGTGGTGGTTTATATGATTTTGGTGATTGTGTAGGTGGTGATGGGTAATAAATGGCGATGATCGTCGTGGTTTAAATTTTAATGATTTTAGCAATGTGACAGTGACGATCTGGTGACAAAGGTGTGTTGATAGTAGAGATGTTAAAAAAGCCTGAAGCACGAAATCCGGCCCGGCCCGATCCGAAAAAAATCCCGAAAGCCCGGCCCGGTTCGGCCCGGCCCGAGGGCCTAAGACGGGCCTCATATTTCTCATCAACCCCGGCCCGGCCCGAAGCCCGAAAAGCCCGGTTAAAAGCCCGGATAAAGTCGGTTCGGCCTGGATAAAAGCCCGGGCTTTTTTAAATATCCGGATAAAAAGTTGATTTTTTATAGATAAAATCTAAAATTATATAATATTTTTGATTAATTTTAAGAATATTAAACTTAGAAATAGAGGGAATGTGATTGATCATGAGGTTGGGAAGAATCAACAATATACAAGACAAACTCTTCTTTAAAGAGAAAAAAGCCCGGCCGGCCCGGCCCGAGGGCCTAAAAAGGGCCTCATATTTTAGAGAAAGCCCGGCCCAGCCCGACCCAATTTTTTAGAAAGCCCGGCCCAGCCCGATTGTTAAAAATCCTGGGCTTTTTAAAGTCCGGATAAAACCCGACCCGAAGGTCTTTTTGTGTATCTCTAGTTGATTGTGATGATAACAATGTGATGACAATGACGATTATATATTTATATATAATTTTGTGTTCTGTAACTTTTTTTGTATTTGAGAATATTTACAAAAAAAAAAAAATTGTAGGATTTTTATAACTTCTTTTGTTTTGTTTTTGTTTTTGTATTTCGTATTTTTTAGTGTATATATCTTTCTTGCATCAATTTATTTTGTATTTTAAGTTTTTATGTTTATGTTGAAGAGGTGAGAAGGTTGTGTGTTTAAATTTTTTAAAAAGTTTAAAGTAAAAATATTGATAAGGTAATTAAGATGATCGGGTGATTATAAATAACTGTCCATGATGAGGGACAAGTCAATAGTATTAATTGAATGGCTTAAATTATAGTAGTTCCTAAGTTACCACCTTAGATTGGTTACGGAAGGAGCCGCTCCTTGGAAGATACTTAAATGAGACCCTTCTCATAATGAGACTCTCTTTTATAATAAGTTTCACTTCATATTTCATCTATTATAAAGGGGATTAAAAAAAACAAAAAAAAAAAAATTGCTACCACATCATATTTTTAAAAAAATTTATTTTTTTTGATAAATGGATAGAGAATAAAATTGTAAGACTTTTTCGTATTGGGTGTCCTTTGCGGAACCCGCTTGAAATGTGGTGAATACGTGGGATCTCACAGAATTCTCATTTTAAGGGGTCTAATTTGAGGATAATTGTTTGTAATTTCTGTGATGTCTCTATTGACGCAGATTCCCAATAGTGCTCGAGGGCATTGGGATGGGAGTAGAGAGCGTTGAGCTGACTGACACTTGTGGAAGTACAGTATTACTTCAAATAGATTTATAAAGCCCCTTTTCCATTTTGGCCTGCACTTTGAATAATTCTTACCTCTCTCAGAACATTTCAAGGGATTTAAATTATGTTTTTTCTCATCATTTAGCTCAAGAACAAGGTAATAAAAACATTCATTGCCGTCTAATTCAGTAGATGATAACCAAAGATTCTAGAAAATAACCTCCAAAGATAGAAGACTTGGTTCATTATATATAGACTATAAACACAATGGTGGTGGATTCAAAATACTAAACCTTAACCAACTTGTCGGGAGCAAGGGATACACAAGAAAAACGACTTGTTCGTAAGTAGATTCAGATATCTTGACATGATGAATAAGTCATATACAGAGCCATCGATTGCTAATATTGAGCCGTCTATGTCTGCATTTGTGTTTGATGATCTGAAGCAGCAAAGCATGCAGGTATGACTACTCCAACTCGTGTTTAATTTTATTGTTTCCGTTGAGGCTTGAACACTCAAAATTTTGTTACTATGAGAAGATGAGTATCGGTACAATGATATGGATAACTCGTACTTGTATTCAACGGTTTTATAACTGAAATTCAAGCTTTGAAATGAAATGGTAGTATGTTTAATTCACAGGATGAAAGAGGACTAGAATTAACAACGTTGGTAAGTAATGGTTGTGTCAATTATAAAGGAATAACTGCTGATAAACAAACAACTGGAGGATGGAATGCTTCACCATTCGTCATAGGTTTGTAATTTTACATAAATTTCTTAGGATTTGACTGCAATTATCAAACTTTGCGAATATATTGGACTGATAACAAATTATGTTCTGTAGTTAATGAGATTGCGGAGAGATTAGCATTCTTCGCAGTTGGAGTGAGCTTGGTAGGTTATCTAGTAAGGGAAATGCATGAATCATTACCTACTGCTGCTACACATGTTACTGATTGGATTGGAGCGGCCTATGTTCTAACCATCCTTGGAGCATTTCTAGCAGACGCTTACCTAGGACGATTCTTTACCATCATTGTCTTCTCTTGTGTCTATGCAGTGGTATTTAATTATAGAACCTGTATCTCTGAAATCCTTACTTTCTGTTGATAACTTCGCTAATCCTAATTAGCTATTTGATTGTTAACTGTATCAGGGGATGATATTATTGACAATCTCAGCATCAATAGACAGCTTGAGGCCAGCACTATGCACAGCAAGGCCTTGCATTCCAGCAACAGATGGACAATCAGCATTCTTGTATTGCTCACTGGCGCTTATAGCATTGGGTACTGGTGGCATTAAGCCTTGTGTATCCTCATTTGGAGCAGATCAATTCGATGAGGCTGATGAGAAAGAAGTTTTAAAAAAGTACGCTTTTTTCAACTGGTTCTTTTTCGCCATCAACATGGGGGCACTTCTAGGTATCACTGTAATGGTGTATATACAACAGGAGAAAGGGTTTGGTTGGGGTTTTGCTGTTCCAACAGTGATAATGATTTGCTCCATATTAATATTGGGTGCTGGATTTTTCAAGTATCGATACAAGAAGCCAATGGGGAGTCCTTTTACTAGATTTGTTCAGGTGATTGTGGCTTCTGTGAGAAACCATATGAAAGGCATCACTGTGGAAAGCGAAGCTGATCTTTATGAAGTTAGGACTCAAGAATCTGCTATTCTTGGTGCCCAAAAGCTTGTTCATTCCTCACAATATAGGTTAGTATCACGCACAGAATCTATTATTCCGGGTCCAAATTATCTATACCATGTACGTGTTGCATCAGATTCACAAACAAGTTTATGTACCTTTTAGAGCACTTTTGTTGGTAAATATACAGGCCTTCTGCTCAACTAAAATACTGATTTACAGATGACAAACAACACATTTGTAACTGGTATTTTAAAGCTTGTAGTGGAATATATATATACCTCTATTTTTGTTAAGACCAAGTTGCTAAGAGAGGTTTGTCGACTGGATGGGTTCGACCTTTGATAGTGAAATTAAAACAATATTTTATTTATTTTGGCCTGCAGATTTTTGGACAAAGCAGCTGTTATATCAGACCCTGAGGCATTCAACGCAACAAACAGATGGAGACTATGCACAGTGACACAAGTTGAAGAATTCAAATGCTTCATTAGAGTATTACCCATATGGGCTTCAACAATAGCCCTCTCCATTTCCTTCGCTCAGCTCTCCACATTCTTCCTTAGCCAAGCTTCTATCATGGACCGCAAGCTAGGCTCAACCTTTGTCATCCCTTCAGGCTCCGTACCCGTTTTCTCTGCCATTAACGCCATCATACTAGTCCCAGTCTATGAAAAAATCATCGTCCCTTTTCTCCGTAAAAGAACAGGCCACCGACGTGGCCTCACATCACTTCAACGGATGGGCGTAGGCTTATTCATATCAATCTTTGCCTTGATTTCTGCAGCCGTGATTGAAAAAAACCGGCGTGAAGACCCCACTCCTGCTAAAATGAGTGTGTTTTGGTTGTTTCCTCAGTTTTTTCTAATGGGAAGTGCCGAAGTATTTACTTACGTTGGACAACTGGAGTTCTTCTACGATGAAGCTACAGAAGGTACTAAAAGTATCAGCAGTGCAATATTCTTGAGTGAAATCGGGATTGGAAGCTGGTTGAGTACTGCGATTGTTAAGATTATTGAAAGGGCAACAGGTGGTCAGAAAGAAGGCTGGTTGAGAAATGATCTGAACAAAAGTAAGTTGGATTATTTGTACTGGATATTGGCGGGGATCAATGGCGTCAACTTCTTAGTTTATGTTTTTATTGCGTGGAGGTACAGAGGAAAAGATGGAGCTAGTGCGAGTGGGATGGTGAGACAGGAAGTTCTAACAGATATGGGTTCTCCTGCAGTAAAAAATCCGGTTAATATTGGCAAAACGAAGGATGATGAAGTGTCTTTAACAAGTATGGCTTTTTAATATGTTCAATTTGGGAGATGGATATATGCGTATATGTGTGCTTTAAGGTTTCATGTAATCAATTTTTATTTTAGCTTATAGATTATGGAGTATAAGATTATTGTTTTATAAAGCTAAGATTAAATATATCCTTGAATTACTGTTAATGAAATATTCAATTTGCCTAAAGTTTTCAATGTTTACGTATGTTGCTGCAAAAGCAAATACCAGAAGGGGCCTTAGTTTGGTAAATCAGACAGGCTATGCCAAAGCAAACTGCATCTATATTAAGCTCAGAACAATACCATGTCTTCCATGTACCTTGTTGCATTGTAGTGACAAGTGACAAGAAAAAGACCGCCAATACGATCTGATTGTACACTCAGAGTTCAGACAACTACAACCTTTACACAATTAGCCAACTTTAAATCATTTTCGTCACGGTACTACAATTGAAAGATTATGATTTTAATTACATGCAAAATAAGTCTTCTGTGAATTCTAATACAACAGAAAACTAATATGAAAGTATGACCAGGTTCAGCAGATAGCAAAATAAAAAGATTATGATTCTAATTCCATCTGAAAATAGACAACTTTAACCGGCTATTACAATATAGGCTCCGGGAAACACAAAAACAAGAAATTTAAGATGTCGAGAACTATATGCCCCTCGAGCCTGGGTACCCTGAAACTAGGCACACATTGTTATCATTGGACTTCAGTCCTTCGGTAGATGTTTCAGTTATCATTGAGTAACATTATCAATCCAATTTACAAACATAACTTTTTATTCAGCTGCTGTTTCCTCGACACTTTTCTTGTATTCTGGCTTGAGTTCATATGTACCCTGGTTTGATCCCCTTTTGTTGTACACACAAAGCTCATTCAATATCTCTTTCAAAAATTGCTGCAAAGATACATAGAAAACATACAATCTCAAGACGAAAATTAGAGGTTACCAAAGTTCTTTTTACATTAAATTTTAAGCAAGTTATAAGTAGGTTTTGACACAATAATATGAATAAAAAGATATACCGCTGGCTGATCTGTCTCCTGGACTAGCTGCTTTAAAGTCCAATTAGGTTGTCTTTCAAAAAGCTTAAACATGATATCCTCTAATTCACTACGATCCCTTCTGGTTCTTTTGACATCTGGAGCCTTTACTGGCACTACTGGCTTCTTACCCTGAACAGAATAGATTTTTACAAAGAAGACATTATTAGACATGCCAAGCACATACCAAGAGTAAGAATAACATATGGCATGTATCAATTGCTAAGCCTCGACAGTTAACGTATACAAGAAAGAATTATAAAAAGGGGCAGAAGGGTCTTTTGACAAACAAAAAAGAGGACACGAGTAATAGCACAACAGGAGGGCAGTAAAGTAATTCCACCAGAAAAGTATTAATACAGCAGTCAGCAAAGAGTGGAGGCATCGAATATTTTGTGTTAGGGTTTGAATTAGGAGAGTACCCACCTCTCGAAAGTGGGCGTGCTATTTTCAATTAGGGTTTCTGTCTATCACTTTAATCGAGACAGTTTGTAATCGTTAATTATAAAGACGGTGATTGTAAGGGGTATTATTATTGTAATTCGAATTATCTTGCTGCAAACAGTTGTTAATTAAGAGAGTCTCTAGCATCAATCTACGACAAGCAAATACAGACTTGATTACCATGCATAATAAAAATAATATTGCCTCCATTTCACTGTCTATCAAGACTTGGCTGTTCCAGTGTTATTGGTGTGGGAAGATATGGCACAGTTTAAAGAAGTGTAAGAATCTAACTAATATGTTTAACAATTTATTTTTCAGTTAAGCACTTCTTGTTATTTAAAGTATATTTTCCGGAAATGAGGGTGAAATTCAAGTAGATTCTTCTGTGACTACAAACATTTTTTAAATTTTGGGGGTTTTAAAAAGGAAATTACAGGGAAGGAAGCTTATATTCTCGAATAAATAGTGACGGAAGAATATAGGACATGATTGCGACCGGAGGAAGCAAAACTCTAGATCTTACGAAAACAAAAGATACTAATAATCAAAAAAGTAGCAGAGAATTATTTATGTCCAAGAAAACTTTTCACAGAAGTTGTGGTTACCTTGGCACTTGAATTGGAAGGAATAAATCCAATCATTCCTGGCATGGGCCTCATAAATACTCCACGATCATTGTCAATTACCTAATGATTGACGATACAGGAGATATAATTAGTTATCACACAATTTGCACAAGTAATAGGTGAACAGTAACTACACTCACCTGTATTTGCCTATTCTTAATCATTGACTTAATGTTCCTCTCACGGCACATTTTACTGTATTCCTCCATGTTCTCGTTGTGAGGCTTCATGTCAAATTTATGTTCCACTTTACCTTCAACTGCTACTTTACCTACAATTTACAAGAGCACTCATAAAAGATAAGTATCTTGCTGAATATATTTGACAATCCACAGAAAAATCAACCTGATCATACATAGAAGTTTCAGTGAGCATGTAAGAGAAATTAGCATCATTACAGCCAGAGATACATATAGAACGAGCTCTGAAGGTTACAAAAATGAAAAAGCATATGATTGTAGGTAGAATGTTTAAACAAGTGATTTAGCTAAAAGGTTGGTAATTTAGACACCCTAAGAACAGGACCTTCCAACATTGAGAAGCATTGCTTATCATCATTTTCTATTAGCAAAAGTTGTTTTCAGCAATTAAATATGTGAATAAGAACATATCCTAGTACGTAAAACGTTCTTGATCTCATTAGGCATTAAATCCACGAAACACTAGCTCTTACTAATATTATTAATTGTTTCTGAAATCAGCCGACATTAATTAGAGTAGAGTGAAGAGACAAAATCACATATACCTATAAGGTCACAGTTACAGAGCTTGCCTCCTAAAGATAAAAGAATCAGAGGAGACAGATACGTATCTACTAGTACTTTATTAGCTTTGTAAATGAGCAGTTGTTATGCAAGATGTTCCAGTTCAACACCTCGGAGATTTATTTCCGAGCAACATTTATTCCCCAAAAATCTGAAGTAGCTAACTTTCAATTCAGCGGAAAATAATTGAAAAATACAAATCACAAGACATAAAAAAAGTGAGTAATTACACAATTATAACACATTCCAACCTTGATTAACTTCGGAGAAAATGGTCATGGGTACAAAATCCTTAAACATATTCAAGGAATAACTCTTGGGCATATTCCCAGCTTCATTGTTGGCCATCTCCATCGTAAACTAAAAAACAAATCATCAAAAATCAACAATAATTCCTCAAAATTAAAATTAAAAAAGATAATAATGAACCTGGAGAGAAGAGGGAGATTCAGGACGGAGAGGATCGAGAGAGACGACGACTTTAGAAATAGGTTGATTATCAGCAGCGGTTTTCCAGGAATTAGATACAACAACAGGGCACTTCATTAGCCACACCGATCTCTCTGACTTTCCTGTTTCTAATTTGCTCTTACTTATATTTACATTATTATTACTGTTTTTTTGGTCTTCTTCCATGGATGATTGTTCTGGATCGTTGAGCTCTGCTTTTCTCTTTTGCATTTTCTCTCTGATTTTTACTACTTCATTTGGGTGGGTCTCTTCTCTTGTGGAGCTGTATATATTGCCTCTGGCTCAGTTTATTGGGCCTATCCAAGTAAATATAGTTTTATTGAGCCTTCAACTACTTGGACTCCCGTGCTTCAAATATCACTTAGATTTCGATTTTTATTTTTTCACTTGGATTATGTAAGGGAAGAAACTTAGTAGTTTTATAAATTTTAAACAAATTTATATTTGAAGGTTTATTTTATATAACAAGTGTAATTTATAATATTGGTATCAGAGCAACAGATTGACATACTAATCTGACATCATGGCGAGTCAAGTGGTATCAAGATTCCAGTATTTGATAAAGAGAATTACAATTTTTAGGAAAAAAAAAATCTTGTTATTTATCAAAGCTGCACATCCACTGTATTTAGGAATTCTCGAGAATGGCCCCTTCATTCCGAAGAAAGAAGTAGATGTTGCCACTGTGAATGGTGAAGTAATTCCAGCTCACTGGGTTGCTAAGAGACCCTCTGAATACACAGAATCTGAGAAAGAAAAGATAGCCTTGGATGACTACTTACAACTCATCTTGCTTGACTCTCTCACACTGGACAAATCCATGTGTGGAAATGTTATGGGATGCTCATCTGCTAAAGAGATGTGGAGAAAGATAGAGTTGTTGTATGAAGGAAGTGAAGAGGTCAAAGAAAACAAAAGACAAATTCTTGTATCACAATATGAAGCTTTTATGGCCAAGCCTGGTGAAGAGCTCACTCACATGTTTGAAAGATTTAGTAAGCTAATAGCTAAGTTACAAATTCATGGAAAGTTCTATGATAAAAAGGAGATTAATGTCAAGTTTCTGCTCACTCTTCCTGAGCACCTTGAGCACAAAATCACTGCCATAAGAGAAGGGAGAAACTGAATGATGTTTTTCTTGAGACCCTTTATGGTGTACTTAAGTCATATGAATTTGAACTCTTTCAGAAGAGAGCTATTCAAACTGGAGCCAAAGGAAAGATGGCAAACATATGTCTGGTGCCATTGTAGCTCAAGAGCCACTTGTTTCCCTGCCAAGTGAACCCTCACAAAGTTCACAACCAACACAACTGCCATCTCTGAAGATTGATGAGGTGTTGGATGATGAGGAGAAAGTGGTTCTACAGCTCAAAGAAGTTGAAGATGAAGACTTCTATTCATTAGAAGAGATTGAAAGCATGGATAATCCAACCATGGCATATATGGCTAAAAGATTTAAAAATATAAAGTTTAGAAGAGATAAGCCATATAAGCCACAGGGTCAGACATCTAATTTCAACAAGGGAAACTCTTCAAAAGCTGCTGGTAGTGCCACAAGAGGAGGATACAAGACATGAATGGTGGATAGGTCAAAGTTCAGATGTTACAACTGTAATGAGCTAGGTCATTTTGCCACAAAGTGCAGAAGGCAAAAATAGAATCAAAGAATGGAGAAAGGATCTGGAAGTTAGTTTAAAAGAAATCAAGGAAGAGCCTATGTGGCTGAAGGAAAATGCTGGGATGACTCTGATGATGAGGAAGAAGAAGAATTTGTAAATCTAGCTCTCATGGCTAGATCTGATGATGAAGCATCAAGCTCTTCAAATTAGGTGCCATCTCTCATTTTACTTGATATGTCTAAAACTGAGTATAAGCAAACTATTGAAGAATTAAGTGCTGAGATGTTTAACATTCATGTTAGTTTATCTGCTGCTAATGAAGAAATTGTTATGTTAACTGAACAGAATGAAACACTCAAATCTGAGAATGAAATGCTCTTGCCTAAAACCAGTCCATTAGATTCACTAGCTCAAGAAAATGATAGACTAAAAAATGATATTGTCTGTGCTAAGGAGATAGAAGAATTCCTAAGAAATCAAATTGCTGAAAATGAATTTAAGCTTAGGGCCTTTAGAAATTCTTCTAAGTTAGTTCAGGAATATCATGAGAATCACACTGAGTACCAAAAGGTTGGAATAGGTTTCGACTATGGTAGGAGGCATGGTAAGGCAACTGTGATTGATGATTGTTCAGATGGTGATGCTGTCAAACCTCATATTCTCAAGAGAGTTTGTAAACCCATTTTCAAAACTGTTCAAGCTGATTTTGATGAGAATTCCTTGTTCATCAAACAAAAGCTTCGTGATGAAGATGAGTGTATTGACAGCACATCTACTAAAAGGAAAGAAACTGTCAAAATCCCCATAACAGATATTTACCAAGCAATCAGACGGAATGTTCTAAAGAAGCTGTCAACAAGGATAAGACAGAAACTTCCAAAGATACTGTCAAGAGAGTACCTAGGATAGCAACTTCCAAACCTACTATCAAGACAGCAGGTATGAAAGTTACTTTCAAGGGTAACTCGACAGCAACTTTAGGACATACTGTCAACACAGATGCTTATAAGCCTAGGAATAGGAATGGCAAGTTAGGAATTGATAAGAAAAATGGTTATGCTTATGTCAAGAATGCCCCTAGGAAGCTTTGCAATAATTGTGGATCCTCCTAACACTTAACACATATTTGTAAGAAACCAAATAAGAACAAGGTTAATGCAACCAAGGTTAAAGGTAACTTACACAGAACCCCCATTATGCAAAGAACGATGAATGTTTGTAGTAACATTGACTGCATGCCATGCAAAATCACTGCCATGAGTACATGTTTTAATCTGCCTATTCTGTCTACTGAAACATGCTCCTATATGCAAACTGTTGAGACTTTTAAGCCTTCCAATGTTGGTAAAAAGGCAGCTTCCACTGAGAAAAAGACCAAGTCTTATTCTAAAACTGAGTGGGTAACAAAAGAAGTCAAACAGGATGATTCAAGTGTTGATTCAAATGTGATAAACGATGATATAAAATGTGATGTTGTAACTGCAGGACCCAACAAGGATTGGGTACTATATGCAAATTAAATATCATCTGTTTTGCAGGGCAAGAAAAAGAAACAAGTCATGTGGATCATCGACAGTGGATGCTCTAGACACATGACAGGTGATAAAGCCCTGATATCACATTATGTTGAGAAAGCTAGCCCAATCATAACTTTTGGAGACAACATCAAAGGTTATACTGTGGGAAATGGCTGTTTGGAAATTGGAAATGTTGTCATTGAAGATATTGCTCTTGTGAATGGATTTAAGCACAGCCTGCTCAGTTTCAGCCAATTCAGTGACAGAGGATTTAAGGTTGATTTTGACATGATGGTCTGCAACATCTATCACAAGAAGGATGGAAGCCTTTCTTTGAAAGGAGTCAGAAAAGGAAGCTTGTTTGTGGCAGACTTAAACTCTGCTAAGAAAGACAAGGTTTACTGTTTCTACAGTAAGGCAACAGTTGGTGATAGCATGCTTTGGCACAAAAAGCTCTCCAACCTTAATTTCAAGACCATGAATATACAAATGAAGAAGGAGCTGGTGAGAGGACTACCTCAACAAGAGTTTTGTCAAGAAGGATTGTGTGAGGACTGTCAAATGGAAAAATTGAGAAGATCTGTGCACAAGTCGAAGCAACTAAACATTAACACTGAATCACTCAAACTTATTCATATGGATCTCTTTGGACCAGTTAATGTGCAATCATTAGCAAGAAAGAGATATGCCTTAGTCATGGTGGATGACTTTTCTAGGTACACATGGGTAAAGTTCCTAGAATCAAAGGATGGAGCTGCTCAGGAGATCATTGATCACATCAGGGTTCTTGATAGAACTCCCAATGCAAAAGTTAAAATTCTAAGGAGTGACAATGGAACTGAGTTCAAAAATGCTACTCTTTGAAACTTCTGCAAAGATGAAGGAATTGTTCAACAATTCTCTACTGCCAGGACACCACAGCAAAATGGTGTAGTAGAAAGGAAGAACATGACTCTCATTGAAGCTGCAAGAACTATGTTGAATGATGCAAAATTACCAACATATTTCTGGGCAGAAGCTATCAACACAGCTTGTTACACACAAAACAGAACCTTAATCAACAAGACTCATGGGAACACTCCTTACTATCTATTGACTGGAAAGAAACATACTGTCAAATACTTTCATGTATTTGGAAGCAAGTGTTTCATAATTGTTGAATATTGAACACACAAAAGAATACAGAGGGGGGTGAATGGATTTTTGAACTTTTCTTGTTCTTGAATCTATTTTGGAGTATGTAACAAGATATGTGTTATGTGTGTGCGGAAATACGAATGTAGATAATAAGCAACACAAGACACGATATCACTTTAATCAAATATTTTATTAGATAAAGATTTGCTACAACTTATGAATACAAATGATAGTATTCTCAGCTTCATTTTTCTCAGAGAGATGTACTCTTAGAATGTATGTGAAAAACTTAACTTCTAAAGAAGTGAGGTTGTGCCTTTATAGAACATGAGCACAACCTGCTTACTACAAATAAGGTTACAGGATAAATTACTTTCTCGTATTTCTATCCTTTTTGAGCAAGCATCCAAACGGCTACAGGTTTGACTTCTTGAGGTTCTGCTCAGATCCACTTCTTTAGCTCTTTGTCTCTTGTACATCTCTCTAAGCTTCTTTGTAGGCTTCCCAAAGTACTTTACAGCTTGTGGTCCATAACGCACCTTGGCTTGTTGCAGGTTTCTGACTTGTACAATTCCTTCAGTATTTTGTCCCCAAGATTGTATTCAAGAAGTGGCTAAGTGTTTGATTCGAGAACTAGAATTGACTTGATCAATAACTCTGAGTTCTCGAATACTGTTAAGTTGACATATCGAATCACTTCTCGAATAGCTCTTTTCTTCGTGAATCCTTGAGTTGTCGAATGGAGCATTTAACTTATCGAATCCCTGAGATATCGAATAGCTTTCTGAGTCTTTGAGATATCGAATGAGCTTTGACTTGTTGATTCCTAGAGAACTTGAATGATGCTTTGACTTGTTGACTTCCTGAGTTCTCGAATAGAGTAAAAGACATATCGAATCTCTGATATATCGAATGAGATATCGAATCCCTGACTTCTCGAATGCTAGACTTCTCGAATATAACAAACATACTTATCGAAATGGTACTTAGGCAAATTTTCATTCTCCAAACTCTAACTGTGTTTATTTTGACAGCCTTGTTTTTCAAGCTTGAGGCATGAACCTTGGAACTTCTTTCAAGCATTATTCTCTGACTTTTAAGTACAATTACACAGATAGAAATTGATGCCTATTACAAGTACTAAACAAGTAGAAACTCTACAACCAGAGGTTCCCTCAGTTAAGAGGTCATGTAAGTAATGCAAAGCATTACAAACAATTAGGCTTGTTATTAGATGTATTCAGGCATGCCTCTGTGACTAACAATCTCCCCCAAATTGTGAGTAAGACCCTTAGTCATAATTTCATGTCTGATAACAAGCCTAACATACATAAATATAGAACTCTGAAAGTACATGTATGAAATTTGATTAAGAACATGAATAGAACTACAAGGTGAGTAATCTTACACAATATGGTGAAATACTAGCCATTCTCATTTGATTCCTTCTCCATAGCTCTGGCTTGTAGATCATCATATGCCTTCTATTTTCTTTCTTTTTCCTTCCTTGCATTCTCATCCATAGCTCTTATGATTTCTGCCATAGCATCCAATTCTTCAAGTAGAATAGAGTTCTTGAAATCTTCAAGTACTGGTTTCAGAATGTTGGTAGGATAGTGATTGAGTAGGTTCATTCTTATATTGACATGATCTCCATTTTTCCTCCTATACTTCACCATATAGGGATTGAGTTGAACTCTACACAATCCCTTAGCCCTTAGCTTTTCTGCTTCAACTTCCAGTCTATCAATTTCCTTCTCCCTTTCTAGCCATTTCTCAAAGCACCCTTTTCTGATTTTCTCTGCAAGATCTCTCTTCATCTTTAAAAACTCAACTAACTCCAGCTTTCATACCCTCTCCACTTTGTCATTAGCATCCAACAGTGCAATAATTCTTTCTATGTCATACAACTTGCCCCAATTTTGACACCGCCCTTCCTTGAGCTCTTAGATATTTCAGTTGGTCTTCATCAAAGTCTTCATCTAGTGGTTGGAGTTTCAGTCGTCCTGGATAGATAGTTAGGGCCCTTGACTTAGGTAATTTCACTCTTTTTGCAGCATGCTTGAATTTAACCTTTTTCACTCCAGTGCTTGGCAGAAACTTATGACCTTTGCTTGTAGACAACTGTAGTATACCATTAGCAGTTTGCTTTTGGAAACATACAGATGGTTTCTTGATTTGTATCTTCTTCTCTTCTTGAGGTGGCAAAATAGCTGCAGTGTTATGGTTAGATTACAGTTAGCAATGCCTAAGGCTTGTTGTTTTCCACTTTTCCCTTCATAGACCTTGCCTTGGTCATCATCACCTTTCTTGTCCTTGCCATATTTCTTCTTCTTCTTATCGTCATCACCCTTATCACTCCTGTGATGACTTCTCCTCCCATCACTCTTGTCTTCATCTTCATCATCCTTATTCCTCCTGATTTTGGCCATTTCTGGAATAATGCCAGTTGCAATGAAAGTTTTTAGAATATTTAGTGCTTCCAACTCTTCAGCAGTCCTAACTCCTTGCTTTTTTAGTTAGTTTTTCAATGATGGTTCTGAGGAATAATATGCTTGGGGATGACCAGTTGCTTGATCTCATCAATTCTTGTTCAAAATTGATAGATGATAGTTCTAGGATTTGTAATCACTTCAGGCAGTCTTGAGGGTTGCTCATTCCACAGGTCATCATATAGACTCTCGTTGTTCTTATTCTCATTCCTCATCTCAATCAAGTTGATCAACTCATTTACCTCAGAGAATTTTAGGGCCTGAAGAGTCTTGTAGGTTAGATGCCATATCTTGGACCTTGCCACCATCACTATCTCTTTGAACCACACAATGTCAACTCTCTTAGACACCACAGTGAGGTAGTCAATCTACTCCTTCAAACTCCTCAGATAAAGTTGAGTGTCACCAGCCTATTCTCTAGAGACTTTCAGAAACTCCAAGAATGCATCATCATGGTAGACATTAGACTTTGTAACTTCTTGTAGCTTGGCCTCAGTAACTACCTTTACTTCTACAGGCTTGGCATTTACAGTCTTGGAGGATGGAGGTTTGTCAGATGGCATACTCCCTGCAAATACAGTAGTAGTGATGGTTTGCTATTGGCCACTTGGAGTAGTGATGTGCATAGGTGGATAAGTAACAACTGGCAGAGTAGTTGGAGGTTCATCAGTTTTGGCTTTCCCTTTGCCTGGAACATGGGTTGTAGCTTTTGAAGTTCTTGGATGACCACCCTCAGTTATGGCAATGCCTCTCTCCTTAGGTCTTTCCTCTTTAGGTTTCTCCCCCTTAGGTTTTGAGTTCCTTAAGGTCCTCTTCTCCCCCTTAGGCTTGTTGTCAGGCACAGAGGCTGGAGTAGTGGCCTTTGGGTTGGAAGAGGTGGGACTGGTAGATTCATCAGGAAGTGAGAGCCCCATGTGCTTCATCATAGCATCTATTGTTGATGAAGAAGGACATTAGCTGTGGTGGTGGCTTGAGTGTTCAACTGCTCAGAGAGAGTGGCAACTGTGTCTGTAAGATGAGCATTTGATTGTTTGAGAGAGACCACCTCCTTTTCAAGAGTATCCACCTTGGTGAATAACTCAGTGGCCTTGAAACCAGAGAGAGATTGATCCTTGAGTCTTTGTACCTCATGCTTAGTCATGTCATGGAGAGGAACATCAGTCACCAATTTATCACCATATTGGTTGGCAAAAAGAACTCTAAGGGCTGCATTGGCTTCTATTGTTTGAGTTGACAATTTTTCCATGTGAGTAGCCATACTTTTGACAGACCCTTGAACCAATAGCATTGAGTTGTCCATTTTGATGCATTCAGACTTGCAGAGTTGAATATCCTTGAGAACAGTGTCCAGTTGAGGGAATTTGACATCAAACGCCCTTTTTATTACCTACACCTCATTGATTGTGGCTGCACACACTTCATTAACTTCTGTCTTGAGGCCCTTACCAAGATAGTGTGCAGCTTTTAGAATTCCCTTGTAGGTGTCATTCATTGCTTCATACACATCACTAGGGGTGAGAGACTTGGCATTGGACCCTAGTGAAGTGATGTACTCTTCTCTGATGTACTGAAGACCATCTGAAATAGGAATGTCATATTTCCCTTGCAGCCAAGCATCTACATTACCATCTCTTTCAGCCTCATTTGCTATTTTCTCCTTTTGCATCTCCACATCTTCCTTATGGCATAACAGAATGGCTTCATATTGAGGATTTGGCATGTTTGAGGTAACTAGATGTTGTGCAATCTTGACAAACTTAGGAATCTGATCCACAACTAAGCTTTGAAGTGCTTCAACTGTCAATTGTGGTGGAACAGACCTTGATCCTGAAGCACTGTCATGTTGCACAGGCTTCAGTCATTGTGACATGAAATCAGAGCTAGAGCTAGGCAAGCTAGACTCCTCAGTTACAGATGCAACTTCTGTAACTGGATGGAATGCCTCTACTACTATTGTCTCCACAGAAGTGGGATAAGTTACAACAGTAGTTGACACAGGCACAGAGTCTCTATTGAAAACTAGTGAATCCTCTGTGTTTATGATGGTGTCATTAGGATATGCCCCAGCTTGCATTCCCTCACCATCTAAATGTGGTTCCTGGGTGGTGAGCCAAGTGTCATGCACTAAGTCACTTGAGTCCATTGGCTCACCAAGAGAAGAAAATTCTTGGTGATCAATGCCTTGCTCCTCAATTACTTGAGTTGCAGGCTTCAAAGAAATTTGAGATGTAGATTCTGGAAGAGAAGTGTCTTGTAGATTTGATTTTGGCAACTCCCCCTGAGGAATGGAGGGAGTTTCAAGTATGATGTGCTCTCCACTCAGTATTGTGCTAGCCTTATCACTCCCTTGTGCTGACTCAGTACAGGTAGGTGCATTGGGGAGGATGATTGATTCTATAGATGCACCTTGTTGAGAGGATACATCTAGTGAGCTGTTTGCCCCTGATTTTACAACTTTAGCCATTTGTGTGATAGAAGAGGTGGCTTTGGATTTCTTCTTCTTTGGTCTCTGTAAGGGTGACTCAGGTTCCTCACTCTTTAGACCTAATTCTACAGCCAATGCTACTTCTGTCAAGATATTCAAGGGTTCAGATTCAATCTGTTTTATCTTCTTCTTCTTCTTCTCCTTTTTACTAACACCACCCTGTTGAGAGGATGATGCAGGTGGCTCTGTGTTTGGTAGAGTGTTTGGTTGAAGGGGTTGGTTAGCAGGCCCTGGGTTAGCATTTTGTTCTACTTGTTTGGGCCTGGCTAACTCAGATTTAGAGGCAAATGTTGGCATGTTGTGGGGGTAAGACTCAAATAACCTCTGCATATGAGGGGTTATTACAAGCCTAACATCCACATCATTCCTAGTATCCAAATTACCAAAAATAAGTTTGGTCATGGACCTAGGGTAGCCTATTCTACTTTTATCTAAACCAGGTAAATCAGCCAAATTCTTATCTAAATAATTAAGTACAGACTGAATGAATCTGGGAAAGAAGATGTCATTACCTCTCTTGGTTGTGTTCTTACCAAGTTTTCCATAGAGCTCCTACATTATGAGCTTTCTAACATCTATCCTTCTGTCAAAGGCCAAGGAGTACCATATCCGTTGAATAGGTGCACTCAGTTGGTCATAGCTGGATTTTCTTCCACTAAATACGTGCAGTAGTGTGGCAAACACATAGCTCCATTCTTTCCTCAAATGCGCCCTTTTCAGGGTTCCAACTTTGATTGTGTCTGAGTACTTTATTAGGTCAAAGAATTCCACCAGTTGGTCATCTGTTACTAGTTTGTTGTATTCATTCTGGTGAAGACCCAAGGCTTTACTCATGTCCTCAGAGGTGATGTTAAACTCTTTACCCAGAACTTTAGAGTTTATGACATAGCCCAGACTGCCATCTTCAAGAGCAACGGTTTCAGTAATTGCAGTGTTCCAAAACTGTTCTAGAATGTCTAGATACAGAGTTGGGTTGGCCGTAAGTGCTCCTTTGATATATGATTCAGACATCCATTTTACAAAGCACTTGTAGTTAGCATTTGGAGCTTCGACATCACTTGAGAGAGCGATGAAGTTGGTGTTGAATTTCACAGTTGCCATGGATACAGAGAAAAGAGAAAAGAGAATGAAGTTCGAAGAAGAAATTTAGCTTTTGAAGTTAGGGTTTTCAGAGGTTTTGGAACTTTAGATGCTTGAGAAATCGAATGAAATGAAACGAATAGATGTAGAATTGTATAAGTATGAAATACTTGAATTGTCGATTAGATGTATTTTTTGTATCGACAAGTCAGGCATTCGGGAAGTAGAAATCAACTATTTGATAAGTCAAGAAAGGCTTATTCGACAACTCAAGCAGGGTGTAACTCACAGCTGGCAGTTATCTAACTTAGAAATAATTCTAAATTAAATAAAATATATTTTTATGAGTGAATTAATGTTTTTAGACAAAAATTCAAAATCGGTTGAAATTGAACGAGAATTCAGCCTTTTGAAATGATTCGAGAACTCAAATACAGTATTCGAGAACTCAGTCATTAAAGAACTCGATTACCATGTTCGAGAAGTCAAGAATACCTCCATTCGATATCTCTAAAAGACTCTATTCGAGAACTCGAGAGTGCTCCAAGGAGACTTGTTAGAGATGTCGAGTAGTGAATTATTAGAGAAGTCTGACTTATCGAAATATTCTTTTCACTCATAAAAATTCAATTTTCACTATCTTTTAAAATTCACAAGACATATTCTATGAAGAATATTCTAACAAATTAAATATTGATTTTCTCAAAATTTCATAGAAATTTCATGTTTACATAATATGATTTTTCAACATATGCAACAAATTTGAATTATAAATCATATTTTACCCAACACTTATTCAAAAATATTGAGAATTTAGATAAAGTAAGTGTTTACTGCTGCAACAATCTAGTTGATATTTTCACATAGCCAGATTCTGAAGAATTCAGCATTCCAATCTCACTAACCAACCTTATGAAGGTGGCTTCATCCAATGGTTTAGTGAATATATCAGCTAACTGTTTATCTGTAGGGACATAATGCAACTCAATGGTTCCATTAGTTGCATTCTCCCTAATGAAATGATATCTGATGTCAATGTGCTTTGTCCTAGAATGATTGACAGGATTGGTAACTATAGAGATTGCACTTGTGCTGTCACACATGATTGGAATTCTTTCCAACACAAGTCCATAATCTCTAAGTTGATTTCTAATCCAAAGCACTTGAGCACAGCAACTTCCAGCAGCTATGTATTCATCCTCAGCTGTGGAAGTTAACACAGATTGTTGTTTCTTGCTGTACCAAGAGACTAATCTTTGTCCAAGAAACTGGCAGCTACCTGAGGTGCTTTTCCTATCCACTTTACATCCAGCATAATCAGCATCAGAATATCCAACCAGACTGAACCCTGTGTCCTTAGGATACCATAAACCCAAGTTTGGAGTGCCCTTCAGATATCTAAAGATCCTCTTTATAGTAATCAAATGTGACTCTTTTGGATTTGATTGAAACCTTGCACACAAGCATATAGCAAACATGATGTCTGGCCTACTTGCAGTGAGATAGAGTAGAGAGCCAACCATGCCTCTGTAGACTGAGATATCTACTTTCTTGCCTTTAGCATCTTCATCCAATTTGGTGGCAGTGGCCATGGGAGTCTTTGCAGGTGAGAAGTCTTCTAAATCAAACTTCTTCAATAGATCCTTGATGTACTTGGTTTGACTGATAAAGATACCATCCTTCCTCTGACTAACTTACAACCCAAGAAGGAATGTCAACTCTCCCATCATGCTTATCTCATATCTGCTCTGCATGAGCTTAGAGAATTTCTCACACAGCTTCACAGTTGTAGAGCAAAATATGATATCATCCACATAGATCTGAACTAGGATAATATCATCACCATGCTTGTTGTAAAACAGTGACTTATCCAATGTGCCTCTAGTGAATTGATTTTCAAGAAGAAATTGGGACAAAGTGTCATACCATGCCCTTGGAGCCTGCTTAAGTCCATACAATGCCTTAAGCAATCTGTAAACAAATTCTGGGAAATATGGATCCTCAAACCCAGGTGGTTGTTGTACATAAACTTCTTCTTCCAACTCTCCATTCAGAAATGCACTCTTGACATCCATTTGATAAATTTTAAAGTTTAAATGAGCAACAAATGCCAAGAAGATTCTGATGGCTTCCAATCTAGCAACAGGAGCAAATATCTCATCATAATCAATGCCTTCCTGTTGAGAGTATCCTTTTGCAACCAACCTTGCTTTGTTTCTTACTATTACACCATCTTCATCCATCTTATTCTTCAGAACCCATTTTGTTCCAACAATGGTTCTGTTCTTTGGTGCAGGCACAAGTTCCCATACTTTGTTTCTTTTAAATTGATTCAGCTCCTCTTGCATAGCAATAATCCAATCTGGATCCAACAGTGCATTATCAAGTTTCTTAGGCTCATTCTCAGATAGAAAGCAACCATAGAGACACTCATTTTGAGTTGCTCTTCTAGTTCTCACTCCTACATTTGGATCTCCAATAATTTGCTCTACAGTGTGTGATCTATCCCATTTCCTTTAGTGCTCAGTTTGATTTCTCAACCTTGATGTTGCTTCATCATCCAAGTCATGATCATTTTCATTTCCTCCTCGTGTGAAGTTGCTACTATTCACATGTGTGTCTTGGATGCTAGTCTCTTCACTATTGATTTGCACAGATTCTTCTCTTGCTTCATCATTCAGTGGAGTTTGTTGAATTGTAGTCTCAACTTCAGTTTCAATCTCTTCATCAGAATCATCTAGATTTTCAAACTTTAATGGATCTCTATTTTCATCATTGGCTTCTTCTAATCCAGGTAGTTTGCTGTCATCAAATGTCACATCTGTGCTTTTCATAACTTTCTTTTGACTGATGACATAAACTTTGTATGCAATTCTCTCCATAGAATAGCCAAGAAAAATTCCTTCAAATGCCTTTGCATCAAACTTCCCAACATATTTTGAATTGTCTTTCAACACAAAGCATTTGATTCCAAAAGTATGAACATACTTTAAAGTAGGCTTCTTTCCAGTCATCAAATTGTAAGGTGTCTTTCCAGTGTTTTTGTTGATGAGGGTTCTGTTCTGGATATAGCATGCAGTGCTCACAGCATCAGCCCAAAAACATGTAGGAATCTTTATATCAAGCAACATTGTTCTAGCAGCCTCAATTAGAGTTCTATTCTTTCTCTCAACTACTCCGTTTTGTTGTGGAGTCCTTGGAGCTGAGAATTGTTGAGAAATGCCATTCTCTTTGCAAAATGCTTTAAGTAAGGCATTTCTGAACTCTGTTCCATTATCACTTCTCAATGCAATCACATTTGCATTGTTGGCTTTTGCTTCCTTATCAATTTTCTTTATGTGCTCAATGATTACTTGTGGAGCCTCATCCTTTGATGCTAGAAATTCCACCACAGTATACATTGTGTAGTCATCAACCATCACTAGGACATACTTCTTTCTTGAGAGTGACATAATATTGACATGCCCAAACAAATCCATATGAATTAATTGCAGGGGCTTGGTGATTGATGTCACTGTCTTTGACTGGTGGCTTGACCTTTTCATCTTTCCTTTTTGGCAAGCCTCACACACTCCTTCTTGACATAATTCAAGTGTGGGCATGCCTCTCACTAACTCTCTTTTGACCAGAGAATTAATGGCCTTGAAGTTCAGGTATGATAACTGTAAGAACCCCAAATTTTGGATATAATTAAAACTTTTTATTATGTACTAAGGTAATGGTGAATAGTGATTACGACTACGATGTAACGATTGAGATAATGAATGAAAGGAATAGATTTGGATTCAAATGTTTATATGTCATGAAGAATACTATTAGTTGACACTTTAGATAAGAATTATCTATCTCCTAGGGAATTGAGATTTGATAATTCTAAAAGGAGAAGATTATTCTTATGTCATCCAAATCGATATCTATTATTGGTCCAGTGGGCCCGTAAAAAGGTTAAGGAACGATCGAAATAGATCAGGGACAATTGTACAACCCTAAGAGGATGAGTAAAGAAAAATGGAGGAATAGTGATTTTGGTGGATTTAGGAATATTATTAGACGACGCTATATAGAAGTACCCGGAACGAAATTCAGGGGGAAAAAGAGTGTATGTAAAAGCGGTCGGATTCTAAAAAATAGCACTTTTATTTTCCCCGAGATTTCCCTGGACACTGATAGACTTAAGAATTTAACGAAGGTATTTAAGGAATATAAATTTGAAAGTTAGTAAGAAAGATGGAGAATGATAGTATTAATATTAAGAAGATTCCCGGTAAACCCTAATTAGAAATCCGTGAAATATTCCTACGAACGATCAATCGAAACGAGCAATAACCGGACAAAAAAACAAGTGGGGAGCCAAGATACATGCATGTGCTAGTGGATAAGAGCAAGTAACCAAGTAGTTACATGAGCAACTAGCATACTTAGCAATAAACCAAGTACTTAGCTTCTTGTTATCATCCAACCATACAAAATCAACACTTGTCCACTTGAATTGCATCATGGATGACCACACTACTTTATTAAAGTAGCTTTATGAAAGATATTATCCAAGACTTCACAATAATTCATTCTCACACAAGCCAAGCAAGAGAAAAGCAAGCAAAACAAAAACTCTCTCAAAACTACCAGCAGAAACACTCTCCAAAAACAAATTCATATCTCCATTTTTATCCATGATAAAATCACCAAATTTTAACCAAAGCCCCTCCACTCCATGGGTAATATTCGCTCCAAATTTCATAGCAATCCAAGTAGTATAGCCTAGTCAAATCACCTCCCCAAGTTGAAGAAGCAAACTGTCCAGATTCATGACAGTTTCTGTGACGATTTTCAAACGGCCATATCTCCTTCATTACTCAATGGAATTTGGTGTTCTTTAGCTTGTTAGAAAGCTGGTTAGATTCTATACAACTCTCCTTTAGAATCCTAATCCAGAAAACCGCGGTAAGGACCTCGTTTTTCATGATCTTTCCACTGCATTATAGCAGATCCGAAAATCACTAATTATGTGCTTGATGATTCTTGTTAGTTGAGCTTGGTTAAGGTGTTCTAAGGACTAGTAAAGGCTTAGTAAGGTCTCTACATCCTCCAAGGAAGGTATATCTCATCAAAACCCTAGCTTTGTTTTGAAGATTTAAGCATGTTCTTGATGATATAAGATTAGTTATAGTATTAGCATCATTATAAGCATGATTATGGATTTTGTTAGTGGATCTAAACATGGTTATGATATGATGTTAGTAGATGATTTTGGACAGATTCAGGATGAGAAATATGTGTATGAGTTTTTTGGATGCCCGGTGTGGCTTGGTTGAATTGTTATGATTTTTAGAACGTTCGATATATAGCCGTCGTAATGCCGAATTTTTGTTAACACTTAGAAACCGATCATAACAGTAAATATAATTTCCTAACCTTTATAATATTATGACTGGTCCTTGTGGATCTCAAGCCATAGATCGTTTTGGCGCAAGAATCGAAATATTCCGACTTACGATTTAGGAGTTATGATCAAATTACTAAAATTGGTTCGAAACCGTAAGTAAAAGTACGTAACTTCAATTGAACCCTAGTAAAGCATGTTACTCAGTGGCGAATCTTGGTAAATAAATACTAGGGGTCGTAAGGAAGGTATGAAAGAAAACCACATATCAAACGGATCATTTTCCGATTTTATAAAAATGTTGGAATCAAAGTTAAACGCGAATGAACCCCTAAAAACCCGCTTGGTTATAACTTTGGTAAAACACTTAGAAAACGAACGATAAAACTCGAGGTATAATCTCGGTTCGTAATCGATCGACTTCAGAACTTATACGACTTAAGTATATACCATGTGTGGGTATGATGACATGTCGTAATAACGAACAAATGTCGGATCGTATCAGTAATAAAAAGAGTTACACTAAAAGGTGTATAACGAGATAATTCGAAAACGTGTTTTGATTTAAGTGAAGTTTATACCTAGACTTTTAAAAGGTGTTAAGTGGTTAATCTCGAATGTTCTGACTGTTTATAGATCATCGAGCAGACCCAGGGCACGCTATCTCCACCCACACCCGATTACCAGGCAAGTGTTTAAAACTTTGAACCTGTTGTTGTGATAATATATATATATGTGATTGCCATTTTACATATGCCATAGCATGCATGCCTATTGTCAAATTATATAATGATACCTGTTCCCTGAATTGATATTGGCTTATAGACTAGATACGAATTATCAGTTATAAGCCGGATTGTTTTGGTAAGACCCTTAGCGAAGGGCATATGATATTCATTCTTAAATATAGACCGGGAGTCGGTATTTTGAGATATAGATAGTCGTGGAAACCCGGAGGGATTCCAACGACAGATTATTATCTATCTGAGGAATGTTATTATTAAACGTTATTTATATTTCCATAAAGTATCAATTACTTGGAAATCTTTCGAGGAATGTTATTCGAGTATTATCTCAGTCGAGAGATATTAAATGAATGTTAGTTTCGAATATTCATTTAGAGTTGATTATTTAATGAATATTATTTTGATATTCATTAGAATGTTATGTATTAAATGAATATTACTTTCGAATATTCATTTAAGGTTTATGTACTTAATGATTATTATTTTAAAATAATCATTTGAAGTTCTAATTACTTAAGGGATATTATTTCGAATATTCCTTTAAAGTTTTGATTACTAAATGAATATTATTTGGATATTCATTTAGAAGATTATTTATTAAATGAAAATCATTTTCAAATATTCATTTAAGGTTTGACTTATTTATTGAATATTATTTTAAATATTTATTGGAGTTTAATTATTTAATGAATATTATTTCGAATATTCATTTAAGGAGGGATTTATTTAGTAAATCATTCCATATATTCATTCGAGGATTACTTACGAGCAATATTATGAGTTAATAATATTCCGTAATTATTATTTAGTAAATAAATATTCTTGAAATATTTATTTAATTCTTTTAAATTCTTTTTAAAATGATTTATATTATTCGGAGATTATCTTTCACCTCCAGATATTATGTAAAATATTTCGGAGTCTTTTTACGACTATTTTATCAAGGAAAGGTTCCCAACTCTTTATTTTTCATTTAAATCTATCCAAAAAGGACTTAAATGCTCGCTCAAACTTCCATATTATAGGGGAACCTACTTGAGCAATGTTATTTATCTTGTTGACTTCCCGGTCATAATTTATCCTTTTCACTCGCAACTTGGTTGCTATGGACTCATTAAGTCTGTGTGTACCTTCTCATCATTCGAGGGGTAAGATTGTTGGAACAAGTTGATATCCATTAACAAGCAAAAGCTTGAGAAATGTTGGTGAATTTTTCTTTCCAACTAGATACGACTACTTTGTGGAGTCTTATCAACAAGTATTTCACTTGGGGAAGGGAGGACAAACTCTACGTTTCAATGCTGTGGATTTATTCGAACTAGGAGTCGTGTGTAAGAAGCCGAGTCACGCGGTCCATCACAAGGCCTATCCATTGGCCAGGGAGTTACTATTAAAGGCAATCTACAAGTAGAGCCGTCAGTTCTTCCTTCTACCGGTAGTAAACTATATTGGGCTGTACCATCCCCGACTGATCATCAGGGAGTGGGACAGCTGGCGCGTGATAACTCTAGTATTGGTTCATCTCCCAAATTGGGAATTCCCTGCAACACGTATCGAAGAGACTTCTTTCAGGTTGATGGTGTCTTCCGCAACACGTATCGAAGAGACTTCTTTCAGGTTGCAGGACTTCGAAAAATGTTAATAACTGGAATTGCAATATTTTCCTTGCAAGTTCCTCTTTATATGATAAATGATAATATCTTGCTTATTTTGACTTAGCAGATATTTCCACAAAATTAATACTTTAAGTTATCTTGTAACTTCATCGTTCATATTATACTGGCATCATTTCCATAAATGCATGGCATATGGTTTGAAAGATACTTTTGAACTGTTATATATTATCGTTCAGTTCAACATTATTGTTGGTGGGCTAGTGCTCACCCTTGATTTATTATTATATCACAACAACAGCTAGACCAGATGACTCGCACAAGGCGCACTCGATGCTAGAGAGGACGATGAGACTACCAGAGCTGAAGAAGAAGCTATTGGTAGGATAGATTCATTCTTTCAGTACCAAGTATATGGTCTAGTATGACTTATGCAAATGGATGGCAAAGAGTATGTATTTATATTGTAATTCTTTTGGGTTGTAAGAACTCCAAACGTGATTAATGAAATTTGGTAGTTACTCTGATTTCATCTCTAGGACTATAACGGGTGTGTTTTATATTGTTGTGTTGGGTCATAAAGATGTAATTGTTTTTATGTTGAAGTAAGTTCAAGTATTGTGGATAGAAATGGAGACCGTAACGACCGGATCCCGGACCCTGGATCGGGGGGTGTTACAGAAGTTATATCAGAGTGTACGTTATAAACCCCAGAGATGAGGCGACGTTAAAACAATAAATTCACTAAGATAATAAGAACTCTTGCCAAGTTCATAATCGGACTACTTAATGTAGTGATGACATATAAAACCCTTATGTGAACTCTTAAGTATCATGATAGTAACTTAGCTCGATATCGTATCGACGAGGAAGGCGACAGACCTTGAGGCATACGAGCAGCAACACGATGATGCTTTATTATATGCTGAAGATCAGCGGGTAAATTCAATAGAGTACCCTACTGGAGACCCGGAAGAGGTTTCAGCAGATAAGGAAAATCTTGTTAGGATAAGGAGCTTACCCTCGAGGAATGAGGGCTACAGCCAGAAAGACTGTGATGATTAAGATATGGTGCTCAGAAAAGTGAGCATAAAGAACTAAGCTACTAGTAAGAGAACTAAAGATTCGTGTTGGATTCATAGCCGGACTACTGGATATAGTACCAGCGAGTAAGACGGATTGGAAGAATTACTTGAGATCTTATATGGGAATAGACGACAATCCTCAGAGACTTTCATATTAACGAAGAAAGAGCTAGAGGGATGTATGATTATCAAAGACATCGATATAGGACAAGGAGCAGAGTCCCTAGAAATAGTTGAGAAGGAGGTAGTAAGTGCCATATCATTTGACAAATGAATTAGTATGAATATTGTAAGTAATAATTCGCCATGAGAAGGCAGATGTCATAGGTTGTAAATTATGGAACCAAATTGAGATTAATGAAGTTGTTTATTTTAGGAAAATGTCCATTTTATGAATGAATAAGTTAGAAAGTGGAAATATTGGGAAGTGACAGCATGATTGGATAAATTTATATAAGGAGGTAGTAAGCAAGACAATGATCTCAGAACCTACCGGAAGATAAGACCAGTTAGTCAAGATGAACTCGTAATAAGGCTACTGTCAGAGACTGAGTATAGGGTTATTTCAACTCAGTGAAATGATGAACCAGAAACGCTAGATGCATGTGATTCAGAGGAATATTAAATTCTTTCTTTTCGTTGAATGGATTATAGTAGTTACCTTAAGTTTACTCCGACGCGGAGTTATAATGGATCAAGTAATACGATCAGCAGTTAAAGAGAAAAATGTGAGAAAATCTTCCTGGAGCTAAAGGATGAAGTTGGTAATGACCAAGAGTTGGCATTGCTTAATGGAAAAAGGAGACTTTGTGCTTCCAACGACGCTTCGTATAAAGGATTATGATGTGTGCTTGCGCAGCACGACAAAGTACTTGCGGATGCATTCGAACAGAACGGTCCACCAGATCGGATGGCGTTAGTAGTGCCAATTTTGTGGAACAACCAACTCCGACGGTAATGTTCCTTCTGAGACTAGTAGTCAGGTAGACTAACATTTGGTAATATTGAATATCAGGAAGTATAGGTATCAGGACGTTGTGACAAGTTTCAGTTTAAAACTGTTGATTCCCTTCTAAGGGATGTATATAATTGATTCCTCTCTAGTGGTTAAACCTCCAATCTGATGACTATTATTTCGTAAATTAGGACTGCTTATGGTTCTACCTGCTTGGAGGTTCATAGAACTATTCTTTAGGTTTCGAAACTGGTCTCCTTAATGTTACCAGTAGATGGATAGATTGACCAAAATTTCCCTAATTCTGGGAAGAACTTCAACGAATTTTGGCAAACCTTGTCTTTCTGATTATCAGAGAACATCATGGAAGAGAGTAGAAACTGAGGCGAACCCCGTGAATTGGGTAAAGTAGCCGCTATATGGGTTGGTGGACAGACCCCGGTTATCGCGATTGATTGTAGAAATACAATGATGAAGTGAGATTGGACGAAAACAGGAAATGTAAGTAAGAAACCAGCCGGACTGAGAAACTCCGGGATTGGCTTAAGTGAAAAGGCTGTTATGCCAGGAATGGTAAGCTTGCGTGGCACGTAGGATTGATAAGAATAGTTGAAAAGATAAAAGTAGAGGAAAGGTGACCAGAGACGGTGCCGAATAGTCGATTAAGACTTATATGAAGTAAAGTTTTGGAAAGGTAGAAAGGTATCAAAGAAGGCACTATGCCGACAATTGCTAGAAAAGTAATGCTATTAGCCAACCCCTAAAATCATATATTTTTATTTATTAGTGTGGCCAGTTGAGACCAAGTCACAAAGGATTATCAAGTGACTAGACCAGCAATGAAAGGACAAAGCAGGGTTGCTTCTAAGAAAGCACCGACTGCAAGGGCTTCTGATATAAAGGAAACATTAATGAGATCGTAGGAATCTTCTGTTGAACAACCCATGTTTTGATTGGGAATTCGCTTGACCTTTTTGGGATGGGGTCACCCGTACTAAAGTGACTCATGTGTATATGGTTGTCCAAGATTACGAGTAAAATGGAAGTACAGTGACTTGAGATGTATGATGTTAGGGTATCATGAATACCATGAATATATTATGACGGAGGAAAGTAAACAATGAAGGTATATGAAGAGAGTATAGAAATGGTCAGAAATTGAATAGTATGCTGTTGGAATTTTGTCTGAGGCAAGTAGTTTTGCGAAGAACGATAAGCACTAAGAGATTCACGTTGAACTCGACCAATATCTTCCAGAACATCCTTGCTACAATTAACAAGTTCTGTAAGAGAGCAGATAGACATACGTTGTCTTTTGGAAGGTCAAATAGGTTGACAGCTATCTGAAAGAAGAAATTAGCAGTAAGCTACCAATCGATTATCAAATAAGAATGATTGAAAAGAGACCCTTATTAAGGATACATGATTTGATTACCAATTATAGGATGTAGGAATTCCTTGGCAGTTGAATTAAGGATAAGATATCCATAAAGTAAGGCAAACCCTGGGGAATGCACAAGGGATGGCACTAACCCTAATAAAGACATTGTGAATTCAGATGATATGAGTTGGATTTGCTAAGGCAACAATGACCTGTAAAGATTATTAAAAAGAGTTCTGGAAAGAACAGAGATAGAATTATTAGAGTATTGATCAATGATGTTTTGATATACCCTGTACCTAGAAAATACAGGAGGAATGATGAGGACGACCTAAGAAACCTTACAAGGAAAAGTTAATATTCTGAGTTTCCAACTAGAAGTTTGGAAGAGAATGTAAGACACAATAACAATATACCAGATGAGGCATGTATGAAACCATGATGAGGTATGGATGGAACCAAAGAAGGTTGAGATTATCCTAGAACAAGAAAGAACTAAGAAAACAAATATCCTAGGTATGATTGAGGGTAACTTTGATAAAATTCCCACGGGAAGGTGGAAGCAATGACTTATGGAAAAAGACTGATAGTTAAATTTTTCTCCTTCAGTAGAGCATTAAGGGAGAATGCTTTCACCCAACAGTGATGAGAACGAGGTAGAAAAATTTGAATTGGAATGTATCTAGAGAATAAGGATTTCCAAAAATTATTATTATCAGGAAAGGCCAATGAGGTGGCCGACAGTCTAAGTATAGAGGAATAATTACAAATGTTCATACCGAAGAAACAGAATGATATTTGGAAGGACCTTGAAGGTCATATCAGAGTGGAGGAATTTACATTCCTTCTGATGATTGTGCAAGAATCGACGGTAATAGTAGTTTAAGTAAAGATTCGATTCCTGATGGGTCTTAAGCATATCACATACCTTAGAAGGTCCCGTTTTGAGGCAAACCAGGACCATGATACAAAATTGACGAAGTACAACATTAAGTTTCCAGTCTTTTATGGAAGATGCATGAGTGATAGTTTCATCAACCTGACTTAGCTGCGATGCTTGAAACTCTTCTGCAATTTTATCTACTTCATGTAATATCTACATCAAGTTCAGGAAGTGTTCCTTATGGATAAGGAATAGTGATTACTTTGTCTCCCTAAAGGATTGAAACCCGTATGGTTAGTTATTAACGCACTACGTAAGCAACAAGCGATGGTGATTCTTCTAAGAAAGTAGATGACAACGTAAAGATAAAGAAAGTGCTGCTATTGATAAGCTAAATGGCATATTGATGAATGACAAGCAAGTTTGTGTTAGTGTACTTCTGCGCAAACAAGATAGAGAATATGAGGTTGATGATTCATGATGTTAAAGATATTCCCGTGGAAAGAATTAATGAGACTTGGATGGAAGGGCAGTTGAGCCCGAGACTTATTGGGCCACCTGAGAGTTTAAAAGTGTTCGGAAGGTGGTATTCGAGCCAGCCTTACCCCCAAAACTTATAGCACGGTCATAACGGGTTTTCATGTGGCAAGGCTACGCCAGTAAAATGCAGATGCTCGATAGATGATAAGAACACGAGCCGGTAGATATACGACCTGGTCTGACTTACGAAAGACAACCTGTGGAAAACCACGGGTAGAAAAGAACAAGTGATGAGAAACAAGGTTGGCAGAAGTAGATTATATTAAAGGGATCGGGCCAGATTCATTTCGGAAAGTTTAAATTGGAATAACGTGATGATTATAGAGTAAATGTGACGGAATACCGATAAGGAGGTACCAAGTGCAAAAGGTGTCTCAATAAAGAGATGAAGGTGAAAGTAAATAACAGAAGTAAATAAGAATCAGATAATGAGAAGGATGTGATTGATAAAGAAAAGATGGGGAAAGCAACTATGGAATATGAAGCAAGGAATATTATGAATGGATTAATAAATGGGTTTTCTGATGAATTCTCGGGATGACAACCTGATAGTGTTAATATTATAGATATGAAAAAGCTAGTAGCGTGACATGGAATGTCAGTAACAATGGTGTCAAGCGAGAGACTAAGATTTAACCTGAGAGGTTCAAAGATTTTCAAAAGTAAGTGTTGCTAAGAGTGAACCAGAGTACATGTCCATAAAATAGTGGACAAAGCAGCAAGATATGTTGATACATGAGATTGCGATCAAATAGTATTGGATATAATTATGATTAATTTCTTCTTTGAAGAACCTCTATAGTCAGAGGTAAATTCTGAGTATGATATTTTACAATCATGAAAGCTTTCTATAATCCTTTAGAACTCTTTTCTTATCTTCTCTCTTATTCATCTTCTTTATGAATTGAGAAGAACAACCCTTTAAGGAGGGGAGGTACTGGTATGTGACTATCTGTCTATGTGATAGAAGTCTAAGTGGAATACTATAACTTGTTTAATTGCTTGTCAAGTACTAAAGGCTGGCCCCCTTCTATACTAACTATGCAATATAACAAATGTTCAATTGATCATAGTGATCTCTCAATAAATCTTTCCACTTCTCTATATTGATCGAGATTGCGAAGATTAAAGCGATCAGGAAATACACAGTGCGAGCGAAGTTATCTCCGAATTCGCAGCACGATAGTGATACCAAAGCCACTGCGGATATCAATAAGAACAATAAGGATAAGACTGGGTAAGAACATAACCCGGATAATGTGTCTATCTGTCTATGTGATAGACACATAGAATTCTATGTGATAAGACTGGGTATGTGACTATCTGTCTATGTGATAGAAGTCTAAGTGGAATACTATAACTTGTTTAATTGCTTGTCAAGTACTAAAGGCTGGCCCCCTTCTGTACTAAATATGCAATATAACAAATGTTCAATTGATCATAGTGATCTCTCAATAAATCTTTCCACTTCTCTATATTGATCGAGATTGCGAAGATTAAAGCGATCAGGAAATACACAGTGCGAGCGAAGTTATCTCCGAATTCGCAGCACGATAGTGATACCAAAGCCACTGCGGATATCAATAAGAACAATAAGGATAAGACCGGGTAAGAACATAACCCGGATAATGTGTTGTACGAAAAGTAGCAAAGTTGACGGAAAAAGGATAAAGTACGTATTGTAGCACCAGTAGATGTGCTGAGAAAGGGCAGAACGACTAAGAGTTGACCCGGAAGCTGAAAGGTGAAACGACAGACAAACGACTCTTGGCTTCCTACCTGATTCCGGGACGGAATCCTTTTAAGGAGGGGAGACTGTAAGAACCCCAAATTTTGGATATAATTAAAACTTTTTATTATGTACTAAGGTAATGGTGAATAGTGATTACGACTACGATGTAACGATTGAGATAATGAATGAAAGGAATAGATTTGGATTCAAATGTTTATATGTCATGAAGAATACTATTGGTTGACACTTTAGATAAGAATTATCTATCTCCTAGGGAATTGAGATTTGACAATTCTAAAAGGAGAAGATTATTCTTATGTCATCCAAATCGATATCTGTTATTGGTCCAGTGGGCCCGTAAAAAGGTTAAGGAACGATCGAAAGAGATCAGGGATAATTGTACAACCCTAAGAGGATGAGTAAAGAAAAATGGATGAATAGTTATTTCGGTGGATTTAGGAATATTATTAGACGACGCTATATAGAATTACCCGGAACGAAATTCTGAGTTCGTACTAGTGATCCAGGGGGAAAAAGAGTGTATGTAAAAGCTGTCAAATTCTGAAAAACAGCACTTTTATTTTCCCCGAGATTTCCCTGGACTCTGATAGACTTAAGAATTTAACGAAGGGATTTAAGGAATATAAATTCGAAAGTTAGTAAGAAAGATGGAGAATGATAGTATTAATATTAAGAATATTCCCGGTAAACCCTAATTAGAAATCCGTGAAATATTCCTACGAACGATCAATCGAAATGAGGAATAACCGGACAAAAAAAAAGCAGGGAGCCAAGATACATGCATGTGCTAGTGGATAAGAGCAAGTAACCAAGTAGTTACATGAGCAACTAGCATACTTAGCAATAAACCAAGTACTTATCTTCTTGTTATCATCCAACCACACAAAATCAACACTTGTCCACTTGAATTGCATCATGGATGACCACACTACTTTATTAAAGTAGCTTTATGAAAGATATTTTCCAAGACTTCACAATAATTCATTCTCACACAAGCCAAGCAAGAGAAAAGCAAGCAAAACAAAAACTCTCTCAAAACTGCCAACAGAAACTCTCACCAAAAACAAATTCATATCTCCATTTCTATCCATGATAAAATCACCAAATTTTAACCAACGCCTCTCCACTCCATGGGTAATATTCGCTCCAAATTTCATTGCAATCCAAGTAGTATAGCCTAGTCAAATCACCTCCCCAAGTTGAAGAAGCAAACTGTCCAGATTCATGACAGTTTCTGTGACGATTTTTTTCAAACGGCCATATCTCCTTCATTACTCAATGGAATTTGGTGTTCTTTAGCTTGTTGGAAATCTGGTTAGATTCTCTACAACTCTCCTTTAGAATCCTCATCCAGAAAACCTTGGTAAGGAACTCGTTTTTCATGATCTTTCCACTACGTTATAGCAGATCCGAAAATCACTAATTATGTGCTTGATGATTGTTGTTAGTTAAGCTTGGTTAAGGTGTTCTAAGGACTAGTAAAGGCTTATTAAGGTCTCTACATCCTCCAAGGAAGGTATATCTCATCAAAACCCTAGCTTTGTTTTGAAGATTTAAGCATGTTCTTGATGATATAAGATTAGTTATAGTATTAGCATGATTATAAGCATGATTATGGATTTTGTTAGTGGATCTAAACATGGTTATGATATGATGTTAGTAGATGATTTTGGACAGATTGAGGATGAGAAATATGTGTATGAGTTGTTTGGATACCCGGTGTGGCTTGGTTGAATTGTTATAATTTTTAGAACGTTCGATATATAGCCGTCGTAATGCCAAATTTTTGTTAACACTTAGAAACCAAGCATGACATTACATATAATTTCCTGACCTTGATAATATTATGACTGGAACTTGTGGATCTTGAGCCATAGATCGTTTTGGCGCAAGAATCGAAACATTCTGATTTACGGTTTAGGAGTTATGATCAAATTACTAAAATTTGTTCGGAACCGTAAGTAAAAGTTCGTAACTTTAATTGAACCCTAGTAAAGCATGTTACTCAGTGACGAATCTTGGTAAATAAATACTAGGGGTCATAAGGAAGGTATGAAAGAAAACCACATATCAAACGGATCGTTTTCCGATTTTATAAAAATGTTGGAATCAAAGTTAAACGCGAACGAACCCCTAAAAACCCGCTTGGTTATAACTTTGGTAAAACACTTAGAAAAAGAACGATAAAACTCGAGGTATAATCTCGGTTCGTAATCGATCGACTTTAGAACTTATATGACTTAATTATATACCGAGTGCGGGTATGATGACATGTCGTAAGAACGAACAAATGTCGGATCGTATCAGTAATAAAAAGAGTTACACTAAAAGGTGTATAACGAGATAATTCGAAAAGGTGTTTCGATTTAAGTGAAGTTTATACCTAGACTTTTAAAAGGTGTTAAGTGGTTAATCTTGAATGTACAGATTGTTTATAGATCATCGAGCAGACCCATGGCACGCTATCTCCACCGACACCCGATTACCAGGCAAGTGTTTAAAACTTTGAACCTGTTGTTGTGATAATATATATATGTGATTGCCATTTTACATATGCCATAGCATGCATGCCTATTGTCAAATTATATAATGATACCTGTTCCCTGAATTGATATTGGCTTATAGACTAGATACGAATTATCAGTTATAAGCCGGATTGTTTTGGTAAGACCCTTAGCGAAGGGCATATGATATTCATTCTTAAATATAGACCGGGAGTCGGTATTTTGAGATATAGATAGTCGTGGAAACCCGGAGGGATTCCAACGACAGATTATTATCTATCTGAGGAATTTTATTATTAAACGTTATTTATATTTCCATAAAGTATCAATTACTTGGAAATCTTTCGAGGAATGTTATTCGAGTATTATCTCAGTCGAGAGATATTAAATGAATGTTAGTTTCGAATATTCATTTAGAGTTGATTATTTAATGAATATTATTTTGATATTCATTAGAATGTTACGTATTAAATGAATATTACTTTCGAATATTCATTTAAGGTTTATGTACTTAATGATTATTATTTTAAAATATTCATTGGAAGTTCTAATTACTTAAGGGATATTATTTCGAATATTCCTTTAAAGTTTTGATTACTAAATGAATATTATTTGGATATTCATTTAGAAGATTATTTATTAAATGAATATCATTTTCAAATATTCATTTAAGGTTTGACTTATTTATTGAATATTAATTTAAATATTTATTGGAGTTTAATTATTTAATGAATATTATTTCGAATATTCATTTAAGGAGGGATTTATTTAGTAAATTATTCCATATATTCATTCGAGGATTATTTACGAGCAATATTATGAGTTAATAATATTCCGTAATTATTATTGAGTAAATAAATATTCTTGGAATATTTATTTAATTCTTTTAAATTATTTTTAAAATGATTTATATTATTCGGAGATTATCTTTCACCTCCAGATATTATGTAAAATATTTCGGAGTCTTTTTACGACTATTTTATCAAGGAAAGATTCCCAACTCTTTATTTTTCATTTAAATCTATCCAAAAAGGATTTAAATGCCCGCTCAAACTTCCATATTATAGGGGAACCTACTTGCTCAAGTAAATAACATTGCTCAAGTAGGTTCCCCTATAATATGGAAGTTTGAGCGAGCATTTAAATTTTTTTAAGATAGATTTAAATGAAAAATAAAGAGTTGGGAACCTTTCCTCTATAAAATAGTCGTAAAAAGACTCCGAAATATTTTACATAATATCTGGAGGTGAAAGATAATCTTCGAATAATATAAATCATTTTAAAAAGAATTTAAAAGAATTAAATAAATATTCCAAGAATATTTATTAACTCAATACTAATTACGGAATATTATTAAATCATAATATTGCTCGTAAGTAATCCTCGAATGAATATACAGAATTATTTACTAAATAAATCCCTCCTTAAATGAATATTCAAAATAATATTCATTAAATAATTAAACTCCAATAAATATTTAAAATATTATTCAATAAATAAGTCAAACCTTAAATGAATATTTGAAAATAATATTCATTTAGTAAATAATTTTCTAAATGAATATCCAAATAATATTCATTTAGTAATCAAAACTTTAAAGGAATAATCGAAATAATATTCCTTAAGTAATTAGAACTTCCAATGAATATTTTAAAATAATATTCATCAAGTACATAAAACCTTAAATGAATATTCGAAAGTAATTTTCATTTAATAAATAACATTCTAATAAATATCAAAATAATATTCATTAAATAATCAACTCTAAATGAATATTCGAAACTTACATTCATTTAATATCTCTCGACTGAGATAATACTCGAATAAAATTCCTCGAAATATTTCCAAGTAATTGATACTTTATGGAAATATAAATAACGTTTAATAATAACATTCCTTAAAATAAATAATAATCTGCCGTTGGAATCCCTCCGGGTTTCCACGACTATGTATATCTCAAAATACCGACTCCCGGACTATATTTAAGAATGAATATCATATGCCCTTCGCTAAGGGTCTTATCAAAACAATACGGCTTATAACTGATAATTCGTATCTAGTCTATAAGCCAATATCAATTCAGGGAACAGGTATCATAATATAATTTGACAATAGGCATGCATGCTATGGCATATGTAAAATGGCAATCACACACACACACACACAGATATATATATATATATATATATATATATATATATATATATATATATATATATATAAATATAAATATATATATTATCACAACAACAGGTTCAAAGTTTTGAACACTTGCCTGGTAATCGGGTGTGAGTGGAGATAGCGTGTCCTGGGTCTGCTCGATGATCTAAAAACAATCAGAACATTCGAGATTAACCACTTAACACGTTTTAAAAGTCTAGGTATAAACTTCACTTAAATCGAAACACGTTTTCGAATTATCTCGTTATACACCTTTTAGTGTATCTCTTTTTATTACTGATACGATCCGACATTTGTTCGTTATTACGACATGTCATCATACCCACACTTGGTATATACTTAAGTCGTATAAGTTCTAAAGTCGATAGATTACGAACCGTGATTATACCTCGAGTTTTATCGTTCGTTTTCTAAGTGTTTTTCCAAAGTTATAACCAAGCGGGTTTTTAGGGGTTCGTTCGCGTTTAACTTCGATTCCAACATTTTTATAAAATCGGAAAATGATCCGTTTGATATGTGGTTTTCTTTCATACCTTCCTTATGACCCCTAGTATTTATTTACCAAGATTCGTCACTAAGTAACATGCTTTAAGAGGATTCAATTGAAGTTACGAACTTTTACTTATGGTTCCGAACCAATTTTAGTAATTTGACCATATCTCCTAAACCGTAAGTCGGAATGTTTCGATTCTCACGCCAAAATGATCTATGGCTCGAGATCTACAAGTACCACTCATAATATCACCAAGGTCAGGAAATTATATTAACTGACATGCTTGGTTTCTAAGTGTTAACAAAAATTCGGTATTACGACGGCTATGTTTACACGCTTTTCCAAATTTTTATCATCATCAAATCATCCTCCAACAACAACCAATTCAAGACCTAAAGTTTCTCATCTATTCTAAGTCATGATATCTCAGGAACAACTCAAATCCAACAAGTATGAAACATCAATAACAACCAATTATGCATACATGGATCTAAACATACTAACACTTCTCCATCATATATCCATCCAAAAAGATCCGTAAACTCAAAGTAGTACTAAGGGTTCTTGAGCTTTATACCTTCTTTGGAGAGTGAATAACACTTGTTAAGCCTTGAATGATCCTTAAGTAGCCTTAGTATACTTGAATCAATCAAAAGAAAACAAGAACACAAAGTTAACTTAAAAGTTACTATTCATCATCATCTTCTTGAATTTATATCTCATTATTAGTATGGAATTTGAAGATGAAATTCATAGGATATCTTAGTTATGAAATATAGAACTCACCTTAATTTTATTGAGATTTAACAATGGATGGAAGTGGGATTTTGATTCTCCATTTTATGAAAAAGCCGAATGGTAGAAAAAGGGAGAGAATGAAGTTCTTGGCCTTGGTCTCTTGCTTGGTTCCTTGCATAAAGTGTTTTTCTTGGATACTATCTCTTCACTTTTCATAAAGTAGCTTTATTAAAGTTATTGGGTCATGCATGATGCCATTCAAGTGGGCAAGTGGTAGAACTTAGGTGATGTAATCTTGTATCCACTTGGTGTGTTTCTAACCTTGTTAGTTGGCTTGGTACTAACTTGGTTCCTTACTCCATCCACTTGCACATGCTTGTATCTTGGCTCTTTTCTTGTTTCTTTATCCGTTTATTGCTCAATTCATTGATCGTTCGGAGGAATAACTCATTCGTTTCTAGTTAGGGTTTTACCGGAAACCGTCTTAATATTTATACTATCATCCTCCATTCTCTTTAATAATTCTTGAACCTATTTTCCTTAAATCCCTTCAATAATTCCTTAAGTCTTTCAGTGTCCAAGGAAATCTCAGGGAAAATAAAAGTGCTATTTTTCAAAATCCGAAAGCTTTTACATACACTCTTTTTCCCCTTGGATCAATAATATGAACTCGGAATTTCGTTCTGGGTACCTCCATATAGCGTCGTCTAATAATATTCCTAATTCCACCAAAACACTATTCATCACTTATTCTTTACTTATTCTTTTAGGATTGTACAATTGTCCCTGATCTCTTTCGATCGTTCCTTAACCTTTTTACGGAACCACTGGACCAATAACAGATATCGATTTGGATGACATAAGAATAATCTTCTTCTTTAGAATTATCAAATCTTAATTCCCTAGGAGATAGACAATTCTTATCTAAAGTGTCAACCAATAGTATTCTTCATGGCATATAAACATTTGAATCCAAATCTATTCCTTTCATTCATTATCTCAATCGTTACATCGTAGTCATAATCACTATTCACCATTGCCTCAGTACATAATAAAAAGTTTTAATTATATCCAAAATTTGGGTTCTTACACAAACCCAAGATTTAGTGCGAGCCCGGTCACGAGGAGGAGATTGAAATGTTGTTCGATTTGATGGATGCAGCACTGAAGGAAGTAGAAGCAGAGAAAGAGAAGGAGGCTGAAGAAGATATGGCAGCCTGGAAGGAGTTACTCGACTTCGTCGAGGCTCTCCTTAAGGCAGAAGGGTTAGCAGGAGAAGTTGTTGAAGTGGAGTTGTATGAACTTGTTTCAGATGATGAAACATAAAGTTGTTTTGTAATTTTTTTTAAAAAAATTTCATCGTCTTTTTCAGTGTTCTTGCTTACCTCTTTACTTTATTCTCCTACCTTGGTTATCTGTTGGATAAATGCATGTATGCATGTGTGTATATGTGAATGTGTGCCTGAAACGAATATGCGCTTTAATCGATTAAAATGCTAATTGGTAATTTTAATTAATTAAAAGACAAAACTCATTTAAAACCCATGACGTTTGGAATTTCCGTACAACTTGCTGTCAACAAGGAAAGGTGCTGTCATGAGATTTTTTTTAAAGAAAATTGTCTATAAATCACTTAATGGTGACAACATGTTCTCGCACCAATGTTACTGTCAAGCGAAACATACTGTCACCACCCCAAGATTACTAACAATCTGTTCCAGCACACAGGTTACTGTCAAGAATTAGTGGACCATTGAAATTGGGATTTTTACCTTCACGATTTACAGCCACAAAAAAGTAACTACCCACTACACCACATGAACATTTAATGGGTTAAGACTAAGTTACTTTTCCCTCTTCAGTAAAACAGTTTCTATTCTCATATAAGCAATTGTCAAACACATAAACACATATCTCTAAACAGAACATCTCTCTCTCAAAAGCTTAAATCTCTTTCTCCCAAATCTCAAAGAAAAAATGGCACCCAAACAATCCTCTTCTCAAACAAACTTTGCTGGTATTCTCTCTGCTGGAGATGCTGGTGAAGGTTCCAAAGGACTTATATCCTTCATGAACAAGTCCTATCTAGGTCGTGCTATAACCTCTACCCCTTCTTTGGACCTAGACAGACTTGAACAATTTTGGAAAATAGCCTCTGTTCAAGGAGATGTTGGTAGTGAGTCAATAAATTTTGAAATCAATAACACTACCTACATTCTCACAATCAAAGGTATCAATAAGCTCTAGGAATTGGACTGCAAGAAAATGAATCATACCAGGAGCTTGCAAGTGATGAAACCCTAAAGAAGTTCTTCTTGAAAATTGGGTATTCAGGCCCTGTTCTTGAAGAAGGAACTTCAAGCTAGTACCCAACTGGAGAAATGGATAGGAAATATCTAAGAAAAGAGTGGAGCATGATTATTTTGGAATGGTGAAGGTTTTCTCAACAATGACCTCTGGGTGGAATGGTGTCCCTACCTACATCAAGAAACTCACTCACTCTCTTGTTCATGGGTACAAAGTGGATGTTGGAAAGCTGCTCATGGGACAGTTAAAATCTACCCTGGGCAAAAAGGTACATATCTATCCTCGCTTTCTTATGATGTGTATAAATTCTTTATTTGGAAATGATAAAAATGCATCTCTCACAATGGAGTGTAATGTTTTGAAAAGAAATACACACAATACACTCAATTCACAGAATTTAAATGCACATATTCCACTCTGTTTTACACAGCACATGGTTGATCAAGTGCCCAACCTTAATTTTCCATTGCCCTCTGGGTATACTGTTTTCTCTCTTGAGAATGAAGCTGAATTAAGCCCAAATTCAGTCAACCCTCATTCTACTCAATTTATACGAGTCATACCATCTAGACTACCTGTTAACTCGAATAACTTGTAGAAGGGGAAGTTGAATACAAGTTAAGTAATCGTGTCTGATTTTTGCTTAATTAGATAAATAAGAACAAACGAATGAATCAACATTGTTTGTATTAAATAAGATCAAATACAAACTCTACCAAAGGTGTACAATACCTTTAGCAGCTGCTCTCAATACAAATCTCTCTCTGTTTGTTTCGAACTCTCGAATACAAACCTTATACTAAGCTCACATTCACGAACTCTTTTTACAATGATATAGAGAGAGTATTTATAATGCTACCTATCAACTAATAACATAAAGTTATAATTTATACATGATAATGTTCTGCCGTCCAGTTGATAGTTTCCATCAATAGTAAACTCTTTCCTTCATGATACCTTCTTGCTTGTTCTTCAAAACAATGATCCTGTTTTATAGCACTTTCCAGTTTCTGTAGCATCCGTAATGATATCATCAGTAGTATGAATGATATCAGGATTTCACCTTTATCAGGATCTGACCATCCCATCAGGATTTGATCAGGATTTGACTTGTTGTATCAGGATCTGCAATATTTCCTGAAACATAGTCCTTGACACCCTGTTCCTGACTAAACTCTACAGATTACTGTCTAACATATATATTATATACAAAGTGCTAAATCCTTTATAAGATCAGGATATATAAGAAGTCTATGGAAATTCTATTCTTAACATCATAACTCATGAATTATTCCTAACAATCTCCCCCTATTTATGCTTTAAAATCTGAAGCACAAATCTAAGTTGTAGATGTCAAAACATATAACAATACAACTAAAATAGAATTTATGAATTTAAGATCATGAAGTTAAGTACTGATAAGTGGATTTTATATCCACTTGGATCGCTTCAATTTGGCTTAAATTGATTGTCTTGGACTCAAGTTTGTTGTATTTTTGATGTGTTTTGTTTAATTGTGCAGGGTTGAAGAAATATTGATTAAGGGTGTAGTTTCCGTCGTTTTTGTAGTTGATTTATGATATGGAATGAAGAATGGAGGCTAATGTCAACTACCAAGAAGTATACAAGTCAATAGGGATTAAAGACGGAAGCCCATGCAAAAGAAACGGGAAGAAAAAGCTGAAAAACGAAGAAAAATTAATTCCCGTAGATTGAGGCCAAGCAGGGTGCGCCATTTTGAGCACCCTGCGCCAGATTCGAGCAGATTAGCGCCGCGCACCCTGCGCCGTTTGAGCAGTCTGCGCCAAGATGCGCTAGAAATTTCCAGTTTTGCCCTTTTTCGATCTGAAATTGTATTTTACGTAGTTTTTGACTCCTAAATCGAATTATAGTTGTATTTTAAGGTATTTTCTGGCTGGACAAGATGTCTAGAGCCTATATAAACACATCCAACCCTTGTAAACATATATCATTGCATACAATTAGATATCTTGTACATATCATAGTTTAGATTTGCAAGGGAGAAAAGGAAAGAAAGATTCAACGCTCGTGACAAGCAACGGATCTAGATCTACTTCATCTTTTGTATCATAGATTTGTTTTCTCAACTCTTTGTTTTATTAATATTATTATTATTATTCATACTTTGTTTATTATCATGGTTTCATCAGATCCCATGATGACGAGCGATTCGATTATGAGCTAATCGTTGTCATGGGATTCTAACGGATTTATCTATGTAGCTTAGTAGTTTGATTGCTTTAAAGATTTATGTGTGGTGAATTTTTGATATCCTCGTATGGTTGTGTTTCATGTGTTTAGATGCGTCATGAACATCTAATTTGTTAATCTCTTGCTAAACGAGAGTGGATCTTGAGATTTAGAACTTGCCATGCTAGCATTGGATAGGTTGATGTTTTAACATCATGATTTGTAGCGTAAATAGAGATATTATGCTGCCCTATGTGATCAATATGGATAACTTGTTCTTCAACCGTTATGTTTTCAAATTCTATAGAGATATAGGGTCTAAGCATGATTGGTGTCTATTCATCCTCTATCTCTTTTGTAGATGTATGTTTAGTTTGGTATTCGTATACTGAGAAGTAGCGTATACTTGTTCCGTGTTGTCTGATCAGATATCAAAACCATCACATGCATTGATTAAAGGCATCAACTCTAAGTGAAGTAGATGATGAAGTTAGGATTCCATGTTTTCTCGCATATAAGTAATTCAATTTTAATTCTCATTAGTTAGTAATTTTTAGTTTGTTAATTTTTATCTTAGTTAATTATAGTTAGTAAAAACTTAATCTTGTTATATGTCTTAGCAGTGAATAATAATCATACATTGTTGCATAGGTGCATGAACTGAATTGAAACCTAACCAGATCTCTGTGGGAACGAACTTAACTTCTATCTATATTACTTGTGACCACGTACGCTTGCGTGTTTTAGTGTAACAAGTTTTTGGCGCCACTGCCGGGGATCATCAGTGTTTTATTTTTGGTTTATGTGCTTGTCAATAGTGGTCGTTAGAGTTCACTGACTCAGATTTTTCTTACCTAACTTGTTTAGTTCTGTGTGTTTCATGTACTTGAGTGTTTGAAGATGGCATGCGAGGAGTTGCCATGGTGGGCATATTCGAGGACATCCATGCCTCAGCAATGTGAGCGGTGTTTGGGCGTGCATGATCCCTCACAATATTGTTACTACGAAGGAGTTGATCCATATGTCACTTATGAGGAACAACCATATTTTCAATACCATCCTCAACAGTACCAGCAAGATGTTCCAGATATGTCATATTTCTTTGGAAGTGAAGAGTTTCAACATCAGCAACCTACTCCTACTTTTCAGTCAGATGAGGTTGTTACTATAGAGGAGCTTAGGATGCTTGTAAAGAGTAGTGAGGAGTCTATCAAATCTTTGGAGATTCTAGTTGCTCGAGCTGTGAGTGCTGTGGAACAAGAGAAACATCAATTCATACCAGAGGCAATTCCAGAAAATAACGGTGACTTGGAGCAGGGTACTGCATGCAAAATTGAGGAAGACAAATTCCAAGGTGAGGTGAGCGTTCACAAGCCATGTGAGGAATTTGATCAAGCTAGTGAGGTGGATGATTTGGAAAGGGCACAATTCGGGACAGACACTGATGAGCTACACAAATTTCAAGAATTGGTATGTGCGTACCAAGAGGACACTGTTGAGCTACGCAAATTTCAAAAATTGGTATGTGCGTACCAAGAGGCTGATGACCATGGGAAAGATGCAGGTCTTCTATTTGTCTCAGAGTTTAAAGATGGAGGTAGCGCATTAGAGCCAATGGAGGAAGTTCTTTTTGAGGAACCAAAGGCTTCAGCAACTTACATTTACCCTCCTCCATTATATTCAAGCGAAGCCCACGAGTGTGTTTTGTTCTACAAATTGACAGATTTTGGGTCAACAGATGAAGGCATTGGAATAGGACATATTTGTTATACGAATAGGCCAATTGAGGAGAAGGAGTAGAAAGTGTGCCGCCGTGATGACGATGAAATCTCACGAAGAGAGGACCAGGCAAACTATTATCATCCTTAATGGAGGCTTGGAAGTAACGTCAAGCTATTGACGTTAAAGAAGCGCTTCTTGGGAGGCAACCCAAGCATTGTTGTATACTGGTATATTTTTCTACTTTTCCTTATATTACCTTCCATTCAATGAGGGCATTGAATATTTTAAGTTTGGGGGTGGTTTGAGGGATAAGTAGTGTATGTAGTTGTGATTGTTAGACATTGTGTTCATGTAGGATTTCATGCTTTGCATATTCATAGTAGTTCATGCATTTATGCTCATGTTATCTACGTTTGTTTCATATAGGACATTCTGTTTTTATGTTTGTATATCATGTGAGTTCATAATAGTTTGCATTTGCACCCATGCTTGATAGGAATTTTGTGTTGTTGACGCTTTTGATTGAGAAGTGATATGCTTTGTTCTTGTGCACACACATACACTAGTAAGTTGAAGCTAGTAGACTTATTGAATGTTGTGAGTAATTAGAAGGACATGAATATGTGCAAGATGATTTAGTTTGCATGCTTTGAATACAAGTCGGTGCATTAGAGAGATTTTTCATTGGGATTGAGTATGTTTTTTCCACCAAGTGAGCTTTTGAGCCATATTGCATTTGTTGCAATTTATTCGTTTGCTTGAGTGTCCACGGATTGTTTGCATTGCTAGCAGTTGTTTGAGGTCTTTCTTGAAATGCATGACATTATTTGATGATTAAAATGATAAAGGCATTAGGAATAACCACATATTTTCCCATATTACCACACCATGTTTACATGATCAATTAGATAAACCGTTGAGCTTAATCCTATTTTTTCGGTGACATACCACATTACTTGCCTAGACCTTTTTCTTGTATTGGCCTTACATTAATTTGAACCCACATTGTCAAAGGCTAGTAGAGTGCTTAAGGGAGTAATAAGGTGTGCAAGGTGTGCAAGGAGGGGCTTATTGTTGGTCATAATTTTGGGAGAATATTGAAATTTGGGTTTGGTTGTTTGCTTGATAGTCGGCATGTGTAATAAAATCGTGGGATCATTGTATTGTCTATATTATTGTTGCTTTAGCTCTCGAAAAAAAAAGAAGAAAAAAAAAGAAAAAAAAAGAAATATATATATATATATATATATATATATATATATATATATATATATTATGAGAGCATATTTATGTTATTGTGATCCTACTTTAGTCGGCTAGTCGAGTGTTTTGTTGGAAGAAGAATAGTAAAATTATGTGGGGGGGAAAAATAGGGTGTTGTGTATGATTCATCATGGTACTTGCTAGCTTTTGACACTGCACCTGTTTTGGCTTATTTGACTTACCTTGTCCCTAGCCCCGTTACAACCCAAATAAAGACCTTTTGATTATTGTCATTGATGTATGTTGTGTTAAGAGGTAGATTGATACCAAATGTCAAGCATGCTTATGATTTTGTTGGAATTGAGTGATACACTTACCCTTGTTCTTGAGTGAATATTCTTTTGTGAGTGGATTGTGAGTGTTTGCTTGTTTTTGCGTATGAGATCCCGAGTTTTGTCTCAAAGATGTACTCTTGTAGGCCTAGCATGTTTACTAACTTATTCTTACACTTGACATGGGCTTTTGAGAACTTATGCATGGTCATTGAGTAGACTATGTGAATATTTGCATTTTTGACACCAAGACATTGCGTATTTACTTTGATCCTTAAGTTGATATGGCATGAGAGGATTTGAAAGTATGGTAGGATATTAGTAGTAAATCATTTGCATTTTTCATATTAGTTGCATTCATGCATTGCATTGCATTGGATTTTGTGGGTACATTCGCTATAGGCCCTCACGAGACTTTACTCGTCCACTAGGGCTGCCTAGGGGTTTAAAGGGCTTGTTGCATATGCCAAATGCAACCGTGATCACCTACGGAAGTGGTACTAGTTAGTTGTTAGTTGTTTATGCTTGAGGACAAGCATTGGTTTAAGTTTGGGGGTGTGATAAGTGGATTTTATATCCACTTGGATCGCTTCAATTCGGCTTAAATTGATTGTCTTGGACTCAAGTTTGTTGTATTTTTGATGTGTTTTGTTTAATTGTGCAGGGTTGAAGAAATATCGATTAAGGGTGTAGTTTCCGTCGTTTTTGGAGTTGATTTATGATATGGAATGAAGAATGGAGGTTAATGTCAACTACCAAGAAGTATACAAGTCAATAGGGATTAAAGACGGAAGCTCATGCAAAAGAAACAGGAAGAAAAAGCTGAAAAACGAAGAAAAATTAATTCTCGCAGATTGAGGCCGAGCAGGGTGCGCCATTTGAGCACCCTGCGCCAGATTCGAGCATATTAGCGCCGTGCACCCTGCGCCGTTTGAGCAGTCTGCGCCAAGATGCGTTGGAAATTTCCAGTTTTGCCCTTTTTCGATCTGAAATTGTATTTTACGTAGTTTTTGACTCATAAATCGAATTCTAGTTGTATTTTAAGGTATTTTCTTGCTGGGCAAGATGTCTAGAGCCTATATAAATACATCCAACCCTTGTAAACATATATCATTACATACAATTAGATATCTTGTACATATCATAGTTTAGATTTGCAAGGGAGAAAAGGGGAGAAAGATTCAACGCTCGTGACAAGCAACGGATCTAGATCTACTTCATCTTTTGTATCATAGATTTGTTTTCTCAACTCTTTGTTTTATTAATATTATTATTATTATTCATACTTTGTTTATTATCATGGTTTCATCAGATCCCATGATGACGAGCGGTTCGATTATGAGCTAATCGTTGTCATGGGATTCTAACGGATTTATCTATGTAGCTTAGTAGTTTGATTGCTTTAAAGATTTATATGTGGTGAATTTTTGTTATCCTCGTATGGTTATGTTTCATGTGTTTAGATGCGTCATGAACATCTAATTTGTTAATCTCTTGCGAAACGAGAGTGGATCTTGAGATTTAGAACTTGCCATGCTAGCATTGGATAGGTTGATGTTTTAACATCATGATTTGTAGCGTAAATAGAGATATTATTGTTAGGTCCAAAATAGTTTGTAGAAGGGGGGTTGAATACAAACTATGTCGTTTAATCGAATTTGCTCTTTTCTTAAAATATTAAATCAAGAACAAATTGATGCGGAATAAAACGAATACCGATATTCAAGTTAAATATAAAATTTATATTAACTTGATGGGGTGTGTCTAAATACACGGGTACAAATTACAATGGTTTGATGACCAACTAATTATTACAAATTCTATAGAAAATTTGACATGAACTTTTCTATATTTGTAATAAAAAAGATCGAAATTAATTATTACAAATTCTATAGAAATTTCGACATGAACTTTTCTATATTTGTAATAAAAATATCGAGAGATTCTAGGAAACTTAATTCGCTAGATAGTTCCATAAGTACAAGTAAACAATTTCTGTCGGTTTAGATTTTGCAATACAAGCCATAAATAATTTACAAGATTTAATTTGAAGTTCAAGGAACCATTTTCTCTCTTGGTCTCTCTCTAATGTGATTTTTCTGGAGAAGCGAAGAAGCTGAAAAATCTCTGCTGCTCTGTTGTGCCTGCTGTTGTATTTATAGCCATTTAAGTCTTGTACTGATCTGGTATGACTTAAACTGCTTCAAGACATAATAAATCAGCTGTCAGTATGACATAAACTTGCTCCAAGACATAAATTTCCTTCGGTATGACTTAATTCTTGGGCGGTATGACTTAATAATGTGTCGGTATGACTTAAATTAAGTCATAAAGACTTAAAGAATTTCAGGTATGACTTACAGAATTTCGGTATGACTTAAATAATATCAGTCGGTATGACATAATAAAATTTAAGTACATAACAAAGCTCGGCTGTATCATTTGAATTGAACAAAAGAATTTCTTCTGACAGCTAAATCCAAGTCGCGGGAGGTGAGACTGTGACACACGCGCGCGCTGTTATAGCTTGAAGACGGGGCGCGTGGTATGCACGCGCGAGGATGGCGCGTTGAAGATCCCGACAGACCCTGACAGCAACATGTGAAGCCAGGTATGTTTGTTTTGTTTCTGTCCTCTTTTTTATTCCTTCTACAGAACCTGTCCTCTTCCCTTTTTTTTCAAAACAAATTGTCGACTACATCAAAATAATCAAACAAACCTGCCGACTTCCTTTTTTTTTCTTTACTTTGTTTCTTTTTGAATTTAATTTAATTAAATAACTTAATCAATTAATCATTTAAACAAATAATGATTAATTAATTAATTAATTAATTAAATCAATTCAGATTAATACATTAATTCAAAATTAATTAACATGGTAATTAATTTAATAAATAAATTAATTCGATATGAATTAATTTATTAAATTAAATCAATTACATAATTATATTAATTAACTAAGAATTAATATAAATCTTTTTACAACCGAAATCTTTTTCTTGAACCACTAAAAGTAATAAAGAATTACCATCGAATTTTTGTTGACGCTCGATGCACGGTCTGGTTCATGAGCGACTAACTCCAACGGCTTTTCTTTATTTTTGACTCTATGAATTGGTTCCTTTCTTTTCATAACATACCAGTCTTGACAGCTTAAACCACTGAAGTTAATGATAAACAACCACTATTTAATGTTGACACCCGATGTACTTTCTGGTTCATGAGTGACTAACCGCAATGACTGTTCTTCATATATTGACTTTAAAGTTGTGGTTCATGTCTTCCTTTTCTTCATTCTTTTTCAAACCTTTATAATCTGTATTCTGCCACTGTAGGAACCTCTTGTCACTATAAATAGAAACCACTGTCTTGATTACTCCATTGATGCTTGATCAACTGAATGAACTTCTTCAAGTGTAGTATACCTCAAACCGGTAGATTGACTTTGTCTTCTTTCTTTTGACAGATAATACAATTGAGATCCCTGTGACCGTACATATACTATTTACTATTACATTCTTGTTTAAGTTGAGTTGAATCCTCGAAATACAAATAGGCTACATCATATGCCTTTCAATCTCCCCATATTTGTTTGTTAGACAATAAGAATCAAATACCTAGAGGATAACTCAACTACAAACAAGAAGAAGATAAAGCTTTAAAGAGCTATAGTAAATAATACATAAAAAAAAAATTTCTTGTTTAGATATTACAATTCCAGAATCTCAGTAGATGAAATGATAGATGATTGCTCCTCTAGCACTAAACAAATCTTCATTAAGTAACTCATCTTCATTTCATGACATATCTGCCTGATAACCCTTTATATCTTAAATTGAACATTATCAGCAGATACTAGAATTCCTTCAGTGGTAAATAATATGACTTGTCAACCACATACTGAAGAATTCTTCTTTGTCGTTTCATACTTTTCTCCTTCCTTATGTCTCCCCACCTAAGGTGATATGTCTCTTCCTTATAACGGTGAATACTCCTTATCTCCCCTGATGTAAGAACCCCAAATTTTGGATATAATTAAAACTTTTTATTAAGTAATGATAAAATGAGGAACAATGATTCCGATAACAAGGTCACCAGCTCTAATGAATGGTGGTTTCAAAGAACAATGATTGTAATGAATGGATATTGCTTTGGACAATGATCCTGATGCATTGGTATATTGTCAGAATAGAGTAATTCAATGGTTGAGGACCTAGATAAGAATAATCTACCATCCAGGAAGGAGCTAATGGATCCTTGAAGGGAAATGAGTACGTGCATAGTGTTTCCCGTACGTGCATAGTGTTTCCCGTACGTGCATAGTGTCTCCTGTACGTGCATAGTAATTTGGTGGATGAATAGTGATTTTGTAAGTTGAAAAACTTTTCACTCCACCCTATGTACGGGACGTGATATGGATGTTTCGAAGTCATATTAGTAATACGCGGAGGAAATAAGTGAATGCAGAGACGATCGGAATTCAGAAATTCCAAATTCTTTTCGGTATAATATTTGACCGGACAGTGGATTAAATATTATTATAACCCAAGAATTGAGATATTAACTTTGAGGATTTGATATTTTGGGATGTTATTATATTTGATTTAAGAATGAAGGTAGGAAACCACTAAGGAGTGGTTATGGCTACAATGTAATTATTGATATTTGGAAAGAATGAATGGAATTCGACCTTATTATGTTTATGTCTTGAAGAATGCTAAAGGGTGACAACATAGGTAAGAATAATCTATCTTCCAAGGGAATAAGATATGGCAACTTCAAGCAAGAGAATACCCTCATGTCATCCAGATCGATAACGATTAATCCAGCAGTTCCGTAAAAAGGTTAAGGAACGATCGAAAGAGAATACGGACAATTGTACCACCCTAAGAGAACAAGTAAAGAATACAGAATGAATAGTGTTTGGTGGGAGTATATAATAATATGAGACGACACTATACAGAAGCATTCGGAACGGATTTCCGAGTTCGTATTAGTGATCCAGGGGGAAAATAAGTGTATGTAAAAGCTGTCGGATTCTGAAAAACCGCACTTTTATTTTCTCCGAGAGTTCCCTGGACACTGATAGCCTTAAGTATTTAACGAATGGATTTAAGGAATATAAATTGGAAAGTTAGAATGAAAGATGGAGAATGAAAGTATTAATATTAAAGAGGATTCCCGGTAAACCCTAATTAGAAATCCGTGAAATATTCTCACGAACGATCAATCGAAACGGGTAATAACCGGACACAGAAACAAGCAGAGGAAGCAAGAGTCTTGTGTAAGCTACTAGAATAAATATCTAGCAACCAAGTGGCTTAAAGTAACTAGCATACTTGGAGATGGAAGTAGTACTTAGAAAAACCAACCAATACTTAGCCTTCCACCATCCAAAACATAACACTTGTCTCTCCAAATTGCCTCATCCATGAAATCACACTCCACTAACACAACTAGGATGAGATATTATCTATCCAAATTCACTTTATGCAAAATTGACCAAGGAAAAGCAAGAAACCAAGCAAACACTCTCCATTCCTTTCTTTTCTTCAAAGTTTCGGCCAAGGAGCTAGAAAAGGAGGTTCCCACCATTGTTTGTTCTTCTAATTTTTAGGGTAAGTACTACATATCATAGCTTAGATCCCTAGAAATTTCAGCCTCAAATTCACTTCCTTTCATTTTCAAATAAATCATCAAAGGTGATGATGAATAGTGTTTCTAAGAACTAATCTTTGTTTTTCTTGTTTTCATGGTTGATCCTAGCTAAGTTAAGGCCATCCAAGGGCAATACCAAGCTTTGTGAGGCTATTACATACTACAAGGAAGGTATAAGACTTGAAAACCCTTGCTCTACTTTGAGTTTTAAGCATGTTCTTGATGGATCTAGCTTAGTTATGATTATGTTCATGTTATAAGCATGTTTAGTTAGTGATTTAGTGATTTGATTAACATGATGAGTTTGATACTAAGATCAGTGGCTTCTGGTCTTGTTGGGGTGCTTATTATGTGTATAAGTTGATTAGATGCCCGGTGTGGCTTGGTTGTTGCGTAATGAATTTTAGAACGCTCGATTCGTAGCCGTCGTAATGCCCGATTTTCATTAACACTAAGAAACCGAACTGGTCAGTAGCCATAACTCTCTGTTCTTGGCAAGTTAATGAACCCTACTGATAGATTTTTGAACATAGATCACTTTGGCGAAAGAATCGAAGCATTTTGATTTACGGTTTAGGAATTATGACCAAATTACTAAAAGTAGTTCGAATCCGTAAACGAAAGTTCGTAACTGAAATTGAACCCTCGTAAACTATGTAACATCATGGCGAATCTTGGTAAATAAATACTAGGGGTAAGAAGGAAGGTGTGAAAGAAAACCGTATGTCAAAAAGAGCATTTTTCGATTTATTAAAAATGTTCGAGTCAAGGTTAAACGCGAACGAACCCCTAAAAGACGACTCTTTTATAACTTCGGTAAAACACTTAGAAAACGGGCGATAAAACTCGGAGTATAATATTGGTTCGTAACGATCAACCTTAGAACTCATATGACTTAAGTATGTCCCAAGTATAAGTGCAGTGACATGTCGTATTAACGAACGAATGTCGGGTCGGATCAGTGATAAAAGTAATCCACAAAAAGGGGTATAACGAGATAACTCGAGAACGTGTTTCGAATTAAGTATAACTTAACTTTTAATATGTTAAGTGATTAATCCCGAATGCCTTGGCTATTTATAGATCACCAAGCTGAACCGGGACCCGCTACCACTACCCCTTACCGTACTCGACTACCAGGCAAGTTTCAATTCCCTTCTTTTAGGCTGTTGTTGTGATTGAATAAATATATATATATGATTGCTGATATACATATGCCATTGCATGCATGCCTACTTTCAAGTTGAATTGATATACTTGTTCCCTGAATGTTATTGTTGGCTTATAAGCTAGATAGTTATACATCAGTTATAAGCCGGTTATTGTAAGACCCTCATAGAAGGGCGTATACATCTTATTCATCAAATATAGACCGGGAGTCAATATTTCTTGATATATCGAGATTACCTCGGAGGAAAATATTTAAGTAAATATTTTCCATTATTCGGGCGACGAATATTATTTGAATATTCGTTCGAGATTATTTATTTTAACAATCTTTACTTCAAATAATTATTTGAACGTAACTATTCGACGAATAATATTTTTAATATTCATTCAGAGTCGAATTATTTATCGATTATTATTGCGAATATTCTTCTAAAGGTTGGACTACTAAATGAATATTAATTGGATATTCATTTAGAATATTATTCATTAAATGAATATTACTTTTGAGTATTCATTTAAGACAGTAATTACCTATCGAATATTATTTTAATGTTCATCTGAAACTTGATTTATTTATCGAGTCTTATCTCGAATATTCCTTTAAAGCTTGGATTACTAAATGAACATTACTTGATATTCATTTAGAATATTATCCATTAAATGAATATTACTTTATCAATATTCATTTAAATTCCTAATTAATTATGAATATTATTTTGAATATTCATCCAGGGTTCTATTTAATCATCGAATATTATTTTAAATATTTTAAATATTCCTTTCAGGTCTTATTAATTAATGAATATTATTTGGAATATTCATTTGAATATTTAGTTATGCAATAAATATTCTCTCGATATTTCTTCAAGAATTATTTGAGAGATACTCTGATTAAAGATATTCTTTCATATTCTTAAATATTCCGTAAAATATTTTAATTCAATAAATATTCTCTGAATATCTATTCCATACTTAGAATAACCTCGATAAGGTTTATCTTCTTCGATTATTACAGAAAATATTTCGGAGTCATATTATTATTAATCTTATATCAAGAAAGGTTCTCAGGCATCATTCTTCTTTGAGTCTATCTCCTTAATAATAAGGGAACCTTACTTGGAAAATGTTATTTATCTTGTCGACTTCCCGGTCATAAAGTATTCCCTTCACCCGCAACTCGGGTGCTGTTGACTTATTAAGTCATTGCTTACCTTCTCATCTTTCGAGGGGTAAGATTACTGGAACAAGTTGATATCCGTTACCAAGTAATAGCTTGGGAGTTATTGGTAAATTTTCCTTTCCAACTAGATACGACTACTTTGTGGAGTCTTATCAACAAGTATTATACTTGGGGAAAGGGGGACGAACGTTACATTTAGAATCATGAATTCTATTTGAACTAGGAGTCGTGTAAGAGGCCGAGTAGCGCCGGTCCATCCCCTTTGGCCCAACCGTTGGCCGGGGAGAGCTAGTAAGGCGGTATACAAGTAAAGCCGTCAGTTCTTCCTTCTACCGGTAGTAAATCTAAATTGAGCTGTACGATCTCGACTGATCATCAAGATTGGAACAGCGGGCGCGGTGAATACTCCATCATTGGTTCATCATCCAAATTTATTTATTTCCTGCAACATGATTACTGTTGGCAGAGTTGGAAAAGGGTCATAACTGGAATTGCAACCTTTTCTTGCAAACTCCTCTTCTTAATAACAATAAGAATATCTCGCTTACTTTGATGTAGCAGATATTTCTACAAACAAATACTTTAAGTTACCTTGTAACTTAATCGTTCATATTATACTGGCATCATTTCCGTAAATGCATGGCATATGGTTTGAAAGATACTTTTGAACTGTTATACATTATCGTTCAGTTATATATTATTGTTGGTGGGCTATTGCTCACCCTTGCTTTATTATTATATCACAACAACAGCTAGACCAGATGACTCGCACAAGGCGCACTCGACGCGGGCGAGGACGATGAGACTACCAGAGCTGAAGAAGAAGCTATTGGTAGGGTATATTTATTCTTTCAGTACCAAGAATATGGTCTAGTATGACTTATGTAAATGGATGGCAAAGAGTATGTATTTATATTGAAATTCTTTTGGATTGTAAGAACTCATAATGTGATTAATAAAAATTTGATTGTTACTCTGATTTCATCTCTGGGACTATAACGGGTGTGTTTTATATTGTTGTGTTGGGTTATAGAGATGTAATTTATTTTATGTTAAGGAAAGTTCAATTGTTGTGGACAGAATTGGAAACCGTAACCACCGGATCCCGGACCCCGGATCTGGGGGTGTTACAGAAGTGGTATCAGAGCGTACGTTATAAACCCCAGAGATGAGGTGACGTTAAAACAATAAATTCAATAAGATAATAAGAACTCTTGCCAAGTTCATAGTCGGACTACTTAATGTAGTGATGACATATAAAACCCTTATGGGAACTCGTAAGTATAATGATAGTAACTTAGCTCGATATCGTATCGACGAGTAAGGCGACTGACCTTGAGGCATACGAGCCACAGCGCGATGATGCTTGATATGCTGAAGATCAGCGGGTAATTCGATGGAGTACCCTACTGGAGACCCGGAAGAGGTTCCAGCAGATAAGGAAAATCCTGTTAGGATAAGGAGCTTACCCATGGGTAATGAGGGTCGCAGCCAGAATGACTGTGATGATTAAGATATGGTCCTCAGAAAAGTGAGTATAAAGAACCGAGATATTATTAAGAGATCTGAAGATGCATGTTGAATTCATAGCCGGACTACCAGATGTAGTACCAGCAAGAAAGAAGGATTGGAAGAATTACTTGAGATCTTATACGGAAATAGATTAGAATCCTTAGAGATTTTCATCTTAACAAAGAAAGAGCTAGAGGGATGTATGATTACCAAAGACATCGATTTAGGGCGAGGAGCAGAGTCCCTAGGAATAGTTGAGAATGAGGCAGTAAGTGCCATATCATTTGATAAATGAATCAGTATGAATATTGTCAGTAATAATTCGCCATAAGAAGGCAGGTGTCGTAGGTTGTAAATTATGGAACCAAATTAAGGTTAATAAGGTGGTTTTATTAAGGAAAATGTTCATTTTATGAATGAATCATTTAGAAAGTAAAGACATTGGGAAGTGATAGCATGATTGGGTAAAATTATATAAGGAAGTAGCAAGCAAGACAATGATCTCAGAACCTACCGGAAGATAAGACCAGTGAGTCAAGATGAACTCGTAATAAGACTACTGCCAGAGACTGAGTATAGAGTTAATTCAACTCAGTTAAATGATGAACCAGGAACGTTAGATGCATGTGATTTAGAGGAATATTAAATTCCTTCTTCTCTTTGAATGGATTATAGTAGTACCTTAAGTTTATTCCGATGCGGAATTATAATAGATCAAGTAATACGATCAGTAGTTAAAGAGAAAAATGTGAGAAAATCTTCCTGGAGCTAAAAGGTGAAATTGGTAATGACCAAGAGCTGGCATTGCTTAATGAAAAAAAAAAGGAGACTTTGTGCTTCCAACGACGCTTCGCATAAAGGGTTAGGTAGACCGACATTTGGTAGTATTGAATATCAAGACGTATAGGTATCAGGACGTTGTGACGGGTTTCAGTTTGAAACTATTGATTCCCTTCTAAGGGATGGATATAATTGATTCCTTTCCAGTGGGTAAACTTCCAATCTGATGATGATTATTTCGTTAACTATGACTGCTTATGATTCCACCTGCTTGGAGGTTCAAAGAACTATTCTTCAGGTTTCGAAACTGGTCTCCTTAATGTTACCAGTAGGTGGGTAGATTGATCAAAATTTCCCTGAGTCTGGAAAGGAATTCGGTGAATTTTGGCAAACCTTGTCTTTCTGATTATCAGAGAATGTCATGGAAGAGAGTAAAAATTGGAGCAAACCCTGTGATTTGGGTAAGGATGCTGTAAAATGGGTTAGTAAACGGACCCTGAGCATTACAATCGACGGTAGTGATAAAATGATGAATTAAGATTGGACGAAAATAGGAAATGTAAGTAAGAAACTAGCCGGACTGAGAAATTCCAGGATTGACTTAAATGAAAAGGCTGTTGTGCCAGGAATGGTAAGCTTGTGTGGCACGCAGGATTGATAAGAATAGTTGAAAAGATAAAAGTGGAGGAAAGGTGACCGGAGACGGTGCCGAGTAGTCGATTAAGACTTATATGGAGTAAAGTTTTGGAAAGGTAGAAAGGTATCAAAGAAGAAGGCACTATGCCGGCAATTGCTAGAAAAGTAATGCTATTAGCCAACCCCTAAAATCATATATTTTTATTTTAGTGTGGCCAGTTGAGGCCAAGTCACAACGGACTATAAAGTGACTAGACCAGCAATGAAAAGACAAAGTAGGGTTGCTTCTAAGTAAGCACCGACTGCAAGGGCTTCTGATATAAAGGAAATATTAATGAGATCGTAGGAGTCTTCTACTAAACCCTTTGCAACCCATATTTTGATGGGGAATTTACTAGACCTTTTTGGGATGGGGTAACCCGTACTAAAGTGACTCATGTGTATATGGTTGTCCAAGATTACGAGTAAAATGGTCAGAGATGGATCAGTATGCTGTAGAAATTTTGTCTAAGGCAAGTACATTTGAGAAGAACGATAAGTACTAAGAGATTCACGTTGAACTCGACCAATATCTTCCAAAACATCCTTGCTGCCATTACCAAGTTCTGTAAGAGAGGAGATAGGCATACGTTGCCTTTTTGGAAGGCCAAATAGGCTGACAACTATCTGAAAGAAGAGGGTGGCATTAAGCCACCGATCGATTATCAAATGAGAATGATTGAAAAGAGACCTTTATTAAGGATACATGATCTGATTGCCAATTATAAGATGCAAGAATTCTTTGGCAGTTGAATTAAGGATAGGATATCCATAAATTAAGACAAACCCTAGGGAATGCACAAGGGGTGGCATTAACCCTAAAAACGACATTATGACTTCAGATGCTATGAGTTGGACTTGCTAAGGCAACAATGACCGGTAAGGATTATTAAAAAGAGTTTTGGAAAGAACATAGATAGAATTATTAGAGTATTGATCAATGACATTTTGATATACCCTGTACCCAGAAAATACAGGAGGAAGGATGAGGATGACCTATGAAACCTTACAAGGAAAAAGGTAATATTCCGAACTTCAAAATGGAAGTTTGGTAAGGAATGTATGACATAGTAACAGTAATGCCAGATGAGGCATGTATGAGACCCTGAGGAAGTATGGATTGAACCTATAAAGGTTGAGATTATCCTAAGATAAGGAAAGAACTAAGAAGAGAAGTATCCTAAGTAGGATTGGGAATAAACGTGATAAAGTTCCCACGGGTAGGTGGAAGCAATGACTTATGGAGAAAGACTGTTAAATATATTTTTCTCCATCAGCAGAGCTTAAGGGAGAATGCTTTCACCCAAAAATGATTGGAATGAGGTAGAAATGTTTGAATTGGAATAGATCCAAGGAACAAGGATTACCAGAAATTATTATTATCAGGAAAGGCCAATGAGGTGGCCGACAGTCTAAGTATAAAGGAATAATTATAAATGTTCATACCGAAGAAACAAAATGATATTTGGAAAGACCTTGAAGGTCATATTGGAGTGGAGGAAGTTACATTCCTTTTGATGATTGTGCAAGAATCGAAGGTAATAATAGTTTAAGTAAAGATTCGATTCCTGATGGAGTCTTAAGCATATTACGTACCTTAGAAGGTCCCGTTTTGAGGCAAACCAGGACCATGGTACAAAATTGATGAAGTAAACCGTTAAGTTTCCAGTCTTTTATGGAAGATGCATAAGTGATAGTTTCATCAACCGGACCTAGCTGCGATGCCTGAAACTCTTCTGCAATTCTATCTACTTCATGTTATATCTACATCAAGTTCAGGAAGTGTTCCTTATGGATAAGGAATAGTGATTACTTTGTCTCCCTAAGGGATTTGAAACCCGTAGGGTTAGCTATTAATGCACTACGTAAACAACAAGTGATGGTGATTCTTCTAAGAAAGTAGATGACAATGTAAAGATAAAGAAAGTGCTGCCATTGATTAACTAAATGGCATGTTGATGAATGACAAGCAAGTTTATGTTAGTGTACTTCTGCGCAAACAAGATAGAGAATATGAGGTTGATGATTCATGATGTTAAAGATATTCCCATGGAAAGAATTAATGAGACTTGGAGGGAAGGGCGGTTGAGCCCGAGACTTATTGGGCCACCTGAGAGTTTAAAGTGTTCGGACGGCGGTATTCGAGCCAGCCTTACCCCCAAAACTTATAGCACGGTCATAACGGGTTTTCATGTGGCCAGGCTACGCCAGTAAACTGCAGATGCTCGATAGATGATAAGAGCATGAGCCGGTAGATATACGACCTGGTCTGACTTACGAAAGACAACCTGTGGAAAACCACGGATAGAAAAGAACAAGTGATGGGAAACAAGGTTGGCAGAAGTAGATTATATGAATCTAAGTTAAAGGGATCGGGCCAGATTCATTTCGGAAAGTTTACATTGGAATAACGTGATGATTATAGAATAAATGTGACGGAATACCGATAAAGAGGTACCAAGTGCAACAAGGTGTCTCAATAAAGAGGTGAAGGTGAAAGTAAATAATAGAAATGAGTAAGAATCATATAATAAGAAGGATTTGATTGATAAAGAAAAGGCTGGGAAAGCAACTATGGAATGAGAAGCAAGGAATGTTATGAATGGGTTTTCTAATGAATTCTCAGGATGACAACCTGATAGTGTCAATATTTTAGTTATGAAAAATCTAGTAACATGATATGGAATGTCAGTAATAATGATGTCAAGTGAGAAATCTAAGATTTAACCTGAAAGGTTGAAGGATTTCCCGAATGTGAGTATCGCTAAGATTGAACAAGAGTATTTGTCCATAGAATAATGGACAAAGCAGCAAGATATGTTGACACGTGAGATTGCGATCAAATAGTATTGGATATAATTATGATTAATTTCTTCTTTGATAAACCTCTATAGTCAGAGGTAAATTCTGAGTATGATATTCTACAATCATGAAAGCTTTCTATAATCCTTTAGAACTCTTTTCTCTTCTTCTCTCTTATTCATCTTCTTTATGAATTGAGAAGAACAACCCTTTTAGGAGGGGAGGTACTGCTACGTGACTATCTGTCTATGTGATAGAAGTCTAAGTGGAATACCATGACTTGTTTAATTGCTTGTCAAGTACTAAAGGCTGGCCCCCTTCTGTACTAACTATGCAATATAACAAATGTTCAATTGATCATAGTGATCTCTCAATAAATCTTTCCACTTCTCTATATTGATCGAGATTGCGAAGATTAAAGCAATCAGGAAATGCACAGTACGAGCGAGGTTACCTCCGAATTCGTAGGGTGATAGTGATACCAATGTTACTGCAGGTATCAATAAGGATAAGACTGAGTAAGAATATAACCCGGATAGTGAGTTGTACGAAAAGTAGCAACGTTGATGGAAAAAGGATACAATATGGATTGTAGCACTAGAAGATGTGCTGAGGAAGGGTAGAACGACTAAGAATTGACCGGGAAGCTAAAAAGTGAACGACAGGCAAACGACTCTTTGCTTCCTACCTGATTCCGGGACGGAATCCTTTTAAGGAGGGGAGACTGTAAGAACTCTAAATTTTGGATATAATTAAAACTTTTTATTAAGTAATGATAAAATGAGGAACAATGATTCCGATAACAAGGTCACCAGCTCTAATGAATGGTGGTTTCAAAGAACAATGATTGTAATGAATGGATATTGCTTTGGACAATGATCCTGATGCATTGGTATATTGTCAGAATAGAGTAATTCAATGGTTGAGGACCTAGATAAGAATAATCTACCATCCAGGAAGGAGCTAATGGATCCTTGAAGGGAAATGAGTACGTGCATAGTGTTTCCCGTACGTGCATAGTGTTTCCCGTACGTGCATAGTGTCTCCTGTACGTGCATAGTAATTTGGTGGATGAATAGTGATTTTGTAAGTTGAAAAACTTTTCACTCCACCCTATGTACGGGACGTGATATGGATGTTTCGAAGTCATATTAGTAATACGCGGAGGAAATAAGTGAATGCAGAGACGATCGGAATTCAGAAATTCCAAATTCTTTTCGGTATAATATTTGACCGGACAGTGGATTAAATATTATTATAACCCAAGAATTGAGATATTAACTTTGAGGATTTGATATTTTGGGATGTTATTATATTTGATTTAAGAATGAAGGTAGGAAACCACTAAGGAGTGGTTATGGCTACAATGTAATTATTGATATTTGGAAAGAATGAATGGAATTCGACCTTATTATGTTTATGTCTTGAAGAATGCTAAAGGGTGACAACATAGGTAAGAATAATCTATCTTCCAAGGGAATAAGATATGGCAACTTCAAGCAAGAGAATACCCTCATGTCATCCAGATCGATAACGATTAATCCAGCAGTTCCGTAAAAAGGTTAAGGAACGATCGAAAGAGAATACGGACAATTGTACCACCCTAAGAGAACAAGTAAAGAATACAGAATGAATAGTGTTTGGTGGGAGTATATAATAATATGAGACGACACTATACAGAAGCATTCGGAACGGATTTCCGAGTTCGTATTAGTGATCCAGGGGGAAAATAAGTGTATGTAAAAGCTGTCGGATTCTGAAAAACCGCACTTTTATTTTCTCCGAGAGTTCCCTGGACACTGATAGCCTTAAGTATTTAACGAATGGATTTAAGGAATATAAATTGGAAAGTTAGAATGAAAGATGGAGAATGAAAGTATTAATATTAAAGAGGATTCCCGGTAAACCCTAATTAGAAATCCGTGAAATATTCTCACGAACGATCAATCGAAACGGGTAATAACCGGACACAGAAACAAGCAGAGGAAGCAAGAGTCTTGTGTAAGCTACTAGAATAAATATCTAGCAACCAAGTGGCTTAAAGTAACTAGCATACTTGGAGATGGAAGTAGTACTTAGAAAAACCAACCAATACTTAGCCTTCCACCATCCAAAACATAACACTTGTCTCTCCAAATTGCCTCATCCATGAAATCACACTCCACTAACACAACTAGGATGAGATATTATCTATCCAAATTCACTTTATGCAAAATTGACCAAGGAAAAGCAAGAAACCAAGCAAACACTCTCCATTCCTTTCTTTTCTTCAAAGTTTCGGCCAAGGAGCTAGAAAAGGAGGTTCCCACCATTGTTTGTTCTTCTAATTTTTAGGGTAAGTACTACATATCATAGCTTAGATCCCTAGAAATTTCAGCCTCAAATTCACTTCCTTTCATTTTCAAATAAATCATCAAAGGTGATGATGAATAGTGTTTCTAAGAACTAATCTTTGTTTTTCTTGTTTTCATGGTTGATCCTAGCTAAGTTAAGGCCATCCAAGGGCAATACCAAGCTTTGTGAGGCTATTACATACTACAAGGAAGGTATAAGACTTGAAAACCCTTGCTCTACTTTGAGTTTTAAGCATGTTCTTGATGGATCTAGCTTAGTTATGATTATGTTCATGTTATAAGCATGTTTAGTTAGTGATTTAGTGATTTGATTAACATGATGAGTTTGATACTAAGATCAGTGGCTTCTGGTCTTGTTGGGGTGCTTATTATGTGTATAAGTTGATTAGATGCCCGGTGTGGCTTGGTTGTTGCGTAATGAATTTTAGAACGCTCGATTCGTAGCCGTCGTAATGCCCGATTTTCATTAACACTAAGAAACCGAACTGGTCAGTAGCCATAACTCTCTGTTCTTGGCAAGTTAATGAACCCTACTGATAGATTTTTGAACATAGATCACTTTGGCGAAAGAATCGAAGCATTTTGATTTACGGTTTAGGAATTATGACCAAATTACTAAAAGTAGTTCGAATCCGTAAACGAAAGTTCGTAACTGAAATTGAACCCTCGTAAACTATGTAACATCATGGCGAATCTTGGTAAATAAATACTAGGGGTAAGAAGGAAGGTGTGAAAGAAAACCGTATGTCAAAAAGAGCATTTTTCGATTTATTAAAAATGTTCGAGTCAAGGTTAAACGCGAACGAACCCCTAAAAGACGACTCTTTTATAACTTCGGTAAAACACTTAGAAAACGGGCGATAAAACTCGGAGTATAATATTGGTTCGTAACGATCAACCTTAGAACTCATATGACTTAAGTATGTCCCAAGTATAAGTGCAGTGACATGTCGTATTAACGAACGAATGTCGGGTCGGATCAGTGATAAAAGTAATCCACAAAAAGGGGTATAACGAGATAACTCGAGAACGTGTTTCGAATTAAGTATAACTTAACTTTTAATATGTTAAGTGATTAATCCCGAATGCCTTGGCTATTTATAGATCACCAAGCTGAACCGGGACCCGCTACCACTACCCCTTACCGTACTCGACTACCAGGCAAGTTTCAATTCCCTTCTTTTAGGCTGTTGTTGTGATTGAATAAATATATATATATGATTGCTGATATACATATGCCATTGCATGCATGCCTACTTTCAAGTTGAATTGATATACTTGTTCCCTGAATGTTATTGTTGGCTTATAAGCTAGATAGTTATACATCAGTTATAAGCCGGTTATTGTAAGACCCTCATAGAAGGGCGTATACATCTTATTCATCAAATATAGACCGGGAGTCAATATTTCTTGATATATCGAGATTACCTCGGAGGAAAATATTTAAGTAAATATTTTCCATTATTCGGGCGACGAATATTATTTGAATATTCGTTCGAGATTATTTATTTTAACAATCTTTACTTCAAATAATTATTTGAACGTAACTATTCGACGAATAATATTTTTAATATTCATTCAGAGTCGAATTATTTATCGATTATTATTGCGAATATTCTTCTAAAGGTTGGACTACTAAATGAATATTAATTGGATATTCATTTAGAATATTATTCATTAAATGAATATTACTTTTGAGTATTCATTTAAGACAGTAATTACCTATCGAATATTATTTTAATGTTCATCTGAAACTTGATTTATTTATCGAGTATTATCTCGAATATTCCTTTAAAGCTTGGATTACTAAATGAACATTACTTGATATTCATTTAGAATATTATCCATTAAATGAATATTACTTTATCAATATTCATTTAAATTCCTAATTAATTATGAATATTATTTTGAATATTCATCCAGGGTTCTATTTAATCATCGAATATTATTTTAAATATTTTAAATATTCCTTTCAGGTCTTATTAATTAATGAATATTATTTGGAATATTCATTTGAATATTTAGTTATGCAATAAATATTCTCTCGATATTTCTTCAAGAATTATTTGAGAGATACTCTGATTAAAGATATTCTTTCATATTCTTAAATATTCCGTAAAATATTTTAATTCAATAAATATTCTCTGAATATCTATTCCATACTTAGAATAACCTCGATAAGGTTTATCTTCTTCGATTATTACAGAAAATATTTCGGAGTCATATTATTATTAATCTTATATCAAGAAAGGTTCTCAGGCATCATTCTTCTTTGAGTCTATCTCCTTAATAATAAGGGAACCTTACTTGGAAAATGTTATTTATCTTGTCGACTTCCCGGTCATAAAGTATTCCATTCACCCGCAACTCGGGTGCTGTTGACTTATTAAGTCATTGCTTACCTTCTCATCTTTCGAGGGGTAAGATTACTGGAACAAGTTGATATCCGTTACCAAGTAATAGCTTGGGAGTTATTGGTAAATTTTCCTTTCCAACTAGATACGACTACTTTGTGGAGTCTTATCAACAAGTATTATACTTGGGGAAAGGGGGACGAACGTTACATTTAGAATCATGAATTCTATTTGAACTAGGAGTCGTGTAAGAGGCCGAGTAGCGCCGGTCCATCCCCTTTGGCCCAACCGTTGGCCGGGGAGAGCTAGTAAGGCGGTATACAAGTAAAGCCGTCAGTTCTTCCTTCTACCGGTAGTAAATCTAAATTGAGCTGTACGATCTCGACTGATCATCAAGATTGGAACAGCGGGCGCGGTGAATACTCCATCATTGGTTCATCATCCAAATTTATTTATTTCCTGCAACATGATTACTGTTGGCAGAGTTGGAAAAGGGTCATAACTGGAATTGCAACCTTTTCTTGCAAACTCCTCTTCTTAATAACAATAAGAATATCTCGCTTACTTTGATGTAGCAGATATTTCTACAAACAAATACTTTAAGTTACCTTGTAACTTAATCGTTCATATTATACTGGCATCATTTCCGTAAATGCATGGCATATGGTTTGAAAGATACTTTTGAACTGTTATACATTATCGTTCAGTTATATATTATTGTTGGTGGGCTATTGCTCACCCTTGCTTTATTATTATATCACAACAACAGCTAGACCAGATGACTCGCACAAGGCGCACTCGACGCGGGCGAGGACGATGAGACTACCAGAGCTGAAGAAGAAGCTATTGGTAGGGTATATTTATTCTTTCAGTACCAAGAATATGGTCTAGTATGACTTATGTAAATGGATGGCAAAGAGTATGTATTTATATTGAAATTCTTTTGGATTGTAAGAACTCATAATGTGATTAATAAAAATTTGATTGTTACTCTGATTTCATCTCTGGGACTATAACGGGTGTGTTTTATATTGTTGTGTTGGGTTATAGAGATGTAATTTATTTTATGTTAAGGAAAGTTCAATTGTTGTGGACAGAATTGGAAACCGTAACCACCGGTTCCCGGACCCCGGATCTGGGGGTGTTACACCTGACAAGGCGAATAAATCTATCTCCCCCTGACAAGGTGAATACTCCCCCATTCTAAGGTATATCCCTCTTTCATATCTCTCCCCCTTAGATAGAAAATCTCCCCCTCACTAAGGTAAGCTTATAATCTCCCCCTTAGTTGAGTATCTCTTACTAAGGCAATCTTTGAGTATATCTTCTTTAGTATATCTCTCCCCCTTAGTTGAGTAATCCTCCAAGCATTCAATTATAGCAAACATCCAAACGAATTAGATGATACCATATTTTCAATTATAACTCACCTCTTACCTTTAGTACAACAGATTCTTCATACATATAACATTGTATGTTGCAATAAAGAAAAGAAGCTTTTCTTGTGTTGAAGGATTTTCATGAAGACTTCCAGAATAGAAGTATGTAGACTGATCAACTTTTCCTTTTATATATTATAGAATGGCCTCACTATTGATCATCTTGACAACCAAATCTTCCGACAATTTCCTTGTATCTCCCAAATCTTGTAAGTAAACTTTGTTTGGGAATAGGGAATGAGATTTGGTGTTTATCTTTCTTCCTCGCTGTGAGTGTGTGATTCTGTTTCGTGTACCTCACAAGTGTTTAGCTCATCTCTCCACTCATATCACTTAAAATGAGTGATCTCATCTCTCATCTCTCAAGTGTTTACACTCATGCTCACTAGTGTATCACTCTTATCTCTCATAGCTCCAACATCCATGTGTACCTGCAAGGAAAATTCACTATAGCCCCTTCTAGAGAGGTCACTGGTGGTGCAATGGGGTTTCGCAAATCCCCGATCCTCGTTAGACTCGTCAGACGAATCTGAGTCATAATCTACAAGTTGATAAAAATTTTCCCTTTTTGTGGGTTTCAGATTTGAATTCTGAGAAGGTAAACAATGAAATCAAAACTTAGAATTAAAATAATGTTTCCATCTAATGTCTATGAAGACATCACCTTGTTAAACTCATCAGGTAAATCTGAATCATAGTTAACAAGTTGTCGATCCGCACCTATGTCAGATCCGATACCCGCAGGATCCAAAGATGTTCCCTTTGGGGAGTTAAACAGTGATCCTGAAAGATTTTGCATTAGGGATCACAGCCTTCTCTCGAGGTCTGTGAAGACTCTTGGTTCTTTGAGGAACCTTCAACTTATAATCCTAACCGTAAAATGGTCGGAGTATGAGTTGTTTCCGTCAATTCATCCTTAGTGTGTGAAATCTCACTTTGTGCATAGAAAGTATTTTAGAATTGTGTATGAGGTAGTGACTTACCAACAGATGCCCTGGCCGACAGGCAAATTTCAATAAACTCATCATTTTAAGATAATGAATCCAGAGACTGTTTTAGTGCCATTTTCAGCTCTGCATCCTTTTGGGAGAATGCAGGAGAGCTTACAGATACCTCAAGTTATATACATCTATTCTCCTTGAGAGGTAGAGCTGTGGGTTTACTATCCCTCACATCCTTATTTGCTGCATCAAGTGCAGTTACTCCCTTAATGACCTCTAGTCAAATAAGTTACTTCCACTTCAGGGGTAAGTTAGGATGTGTTTAGATTTGGATTTATAGTACGGGATAGAAGTTGTTGGGTTTACAACCTCATGACTTACAATGTGAGAAAACTTCCACTAGGAGCTGAACCTGCATCACATAGCAATAGAGCAATATAGAGATAGAATGCATTTACATCATATCATAACATTGTGTGAAAACATATGCATTATATCCAATGAGAGAAATGATGTACAATTGTGACTTCAAAAAGTTTTACAATATAAGCAATCACAACTGTAGAAAAAATTGAGTTTTTCTTTTAAAAACTGTTAATGTGCAAGAGTCTGTATTTATGCATAAAACAATGTATTATAATGTCTTTTATTGAAAACTAGGTCGTTTTATTTTTAAAAGACACAAACTCTTGACTTCGCAGTAATTTAGAAAGAAAAATTTTCTTTAAGTGCTTATTATGTATAGAGAACTTTAACACAAAAGTTAGTGAAAATACTCATACAAGCACTGAATGTAGTTTAGGTAACAAAGATTTCCAAGTACATAAGTACAGATAACCAATGTCTCTCTTTTGGCACTTCATTACTTAGCACAACATAAACTAAGTAATTGACTGATGGATGTAAAATATTCTAAGAACTATCATATGTATAAAGTGGTGCATAACCAGAATTAGAGAATTCAATTTTGTAAATTTTCACCACTTCAAAATATGATAGGAGACCGAATGTAATTTTACGTCTCACTTACTTAGAAAGTTGAACACCTTAATTTATACTAACACTAATGATTTATAGATAAGACACATTTACTCAGAATAAATCCTAAGTAATATCATCAGAGATAATATATACATCACAATTAGTTTGCAATAAAGTATCAGAACAACTAGCAATTGTCAGTAAACAAATATTTTACTATTTGATACCAACTACTAGTATTTATCAAATACTTTAAAATGCAAGTAATTGTGTTTATGATTACTTTACCAAAATTAAATTATGAGCAAATAAACCATTGAATTGCTTCACGTCATAATTTAACTAGGATATAAATAATCACTGCTAAATACTAAATATTCAATGATACCAATTGTTTGATAAATTCAATCTATTGTAAGATAAATTCAATTTAGTGAAGATTGAATTGTTACATTGAGTACCAATTGACAAAATGAATATTAGTATCTAACTACTTAAGAACATCATTCACTGATATTCATAAGTACGAGGAACTAGTTGACAAGAAATACACAAGCTCTTAAGATATAACATTTCAAACTTATGACTTCAAGGCAACTCCTCGATAATAACAATTGTTAACTCCTAACAACTGTTTACTGGTAGACAACCTTGGTTCTATAAATAAGATTCGATTACCAAAGCTGTCTTGTCTGCAATCTTAGAAATGATATTCTAAGTCCTATACACCTTGATCCATACTATATAACATTTATTATCAAAGTGATTAGAAGCTTGCAAATAAGCAAAAAAATTATTCCAAGTAACTGAACAATGGTCACTTTAGATATTTCAATATCCATAGTTCTACTTAGAGAATTTTCATACTATGCATAGTAATATGAGTGAATTGTAAAATATATAACAATGATTACTTAGAGGAGTTCTAAGTAATTTCACACATACCGATATATCTCACAATTAGTTAGTAAATAGAATTCTAACTAAATATCATTAACTGATATAAGTCAAAACTTCAATACAACCAATTGTTAGAGCCATGATATTAATTATAGTGAATTTCTGAAAATGGGATATTAAAGTTCACTAGAATTAATATCTCATAACTGATTGAAGACCAATGCAGATTAGGTCCAAATTATTTATGTTGTTTATTTATTTTAATAAATATGAGGTACAGAGCAAATACTAAATTGAATTGCTTCAGGTTCTATAGCTCATATTAATCAAAGTAAATAATTAAATAAATAAATACTAAATCTCTATGAGTTAGATTTTAGCATTTAAGTATTTAAATTATCCTTAAATAATCACCACTAAAATATATTGCAATTATACACATGGCAATCATTCAACAGATGATTCTCAGCGTGAGGTCTGGATGTTTACAGACAATTGAATACTTGTGAGCTTATTTAAGAATTAATTAACAGATGTGATTTACAAATCATATAGCATTAATAAAATCCCAAGTTTACAAACCAATCTTGAAAAATTAATTTCATGCAACCATGTCTGTAAGTTAATCTTAAATAAAGACATGCTCTAGAAATAATTGATACCTTATGCAAGTTGCTTAGTCCTTGAGTGTTCCACAGAGTTGTTGGAGATGAATTTGATTCCTTGTGTTCTCCTACTTTCGTACAACTCATTTGATCTGTCTCTATGCAGCAAAACATGTCAGAACTGATGTCTCTAGGGTACCATCTCCGGAGATGGGTCCAACTTAAGACATCTGAAAATCAAGTGTAATAACTACAAGAATAGATTCTCTAGGATCCACTTGGAACTATGCACATTTGCATATTGAGAACATAATATGTGTGTAAGTGATCTATTAGAAATTGCATAAGATAATAAGCTGATGATTACTCTATAGCCCGATTAGGTCCTGATTAGTAGATCCTGAACTTGTTGGGTCAAATATCTCTAGGGTACCATTTCCTCAGATCCGGGTCCATCTTAAGATTTTTGATTACCAACTTGTTAGGTCCAAACTAATAGGTCAAAAGCCAGCTATAGTGGTGTGTTGGCATGTAGTCTTGACAGGTCTAGAATCTTCTGAATAGAAACAAAAGATCCTGGACTTACTTTTATTGTCATCATTCTTTTGGTTTACTTGTGCTCCAAATGGAATTATTCTTTTGGCTTGCCTGAGCTCCTAAAAGGATTCTTCTATTGGCTTGCATGAAGTAATTCAAAAGAATTGCAACTTTACCAACATCAAAACAGCAAATATCTTGATCCCAATTTATAGCTAGTAGATCAACATATAATATAATCAAGATATCATTGCACATATATATCATTTATGTTTGTGCCTAATGATGTAGAGAGTTCTATAAATGTGACACCAATTATTAAAAGATACCAACTGTTAAAGATTGATACCAAATTTTAAATTATAGGTAGGGTGTCATACCATGTCTTCCATGCTTGCTTGAGTGATGATACCAGTTCATACTAACCTGTAGAGATTTTCAATTATCTCACCAACTAGGAGTGCACTTGTTCACATTCCTCTAGCATCCAGATTCAGTAGGTCCAGATGTCCATTATGATCATGAATGTACAACAGGTGCCTGATATCCTCAAGTCTTGTCACTGGTGCTTCTTGTTAGATATACTATCTTATCAGCTTGTAACCTTGCACTCAGTTTGGCCTTGTCCCTCATAACAATGCCTTGACATCCAGTTAAAGTTCTGGTTATCCTTATACCAAATACAGCCTTGTTGTTTGGTTTGGATACCAGCTTCCCTTCAATCTGCCCTTTTGTACTGATTGAGATCATCTTGCATTGAAATCACTCAACCTGGATCTTTCAGAGCTTTTGTAGCTTTCTTAGTTTCTTCTAAAAGAAAACTAAAGAAATAATCATTAGTACTTGAAGCTCTGTTAGTCTTTTACTTCTGTTCGCACTAAATCACGCAAGCGTACGTGGTCACAAGTAATATATGAATAAGTCAAGTTCATTCCCACAGAGATCTGGTTATGGTTTTAATTCAGTTATTGTACCTATGCAACAATGTATGGTTATTACTCACTGCTAAGACAAATAACAAATTGGGTTTAATTAACTAAATTAACTAAGAAGTAAATTAACAACTAAGAATTAACTAACTAACAAGAATTGAAATTGAATTATGTCTACAAGAGTAACATGGGATCCTATCTTCATTAAATACTTCGCTTAGATCTGACGCCTTTAATCACTATATGCAATGGTTATGATATCTGATCGGATAACACAAAACAAGTACACGCTACCTGTCAGCATACGTATACCAAACTAAACATACATCCACAAAAGAGATAGAAGATGAATAGACACCAATCATGCTTAGACCCTATATGTCTATAGAATTTGAAAACATAACGGTTGAAGAGCAAGTTATCCATAAAGATCACACAGGGCAATATAAGTATTTTCATCTCATACTACGAATCATGTTGATAAACAATCATGAACCTATGCTAGCATGACAAATTCTAAATCTCAAGATCCACTTTCACTTCACAAGAGATTAACAAATTAGATGTTAGCTACTCATCTAACAATTAAGCACAACCATACGAGGATATCAGATATACATCACACACAGATCGTTAAAGCAATCAAGATACTAAACTCCATAAATAAATCCGTTAGAATCCCATGACAACGATTAGTTCATAATTGAACCTCTCGTCATCATGGGATCTGATGAAACCATGATAAAAACAAAGTATAAAAAGATACAAATAAAACTAAGTAATTGATATCTAATCGTGTTTGTTTTTTCTGTCCCCCAAGATGTGTATTTATAGCCCCAAGTGTCCTCTTCTCCAAGTAATTGCCTTCTTTGAGTTGGAATAGAAGATTGGAAAATTCCATCTTTGAATGAAATAGAATTACAAATTCCATGTATAAGTCTGATTCTGGAATGTTCTAGCCGCCCAAAGCAATTTCCATACTTAATAGAAGTAGGAATTGTGGCAATTTCCTTGTTGGAATAGAATTCTGCAACTTCTGGAAGTTTCTATTTTGAAGGAAAATTCTCTTCAATAATTCTGGACTCTGGACCACCTTAGAATGATAGAAAATCTCGTTAGCTTCGCGTGGACTGTAAGATCGCCCAAAACGGACTTGTAGAACTCAAGATATGACCAAAACAAAAATTAGAAATTCTGGCTGATTTTTCCCGCACCGCGCGCGACCGCGCGCGCCCGCGCTCGTGTTCATTCCCGCGCGCCGCCGCGCCCGAAATTAATACAAATTAGGCGCGACCGCACCCGACCTACTGTTCATTTGCTGATTTTGCTCTATTTTCTTCGTTTTAACTCCGATTTTCATTCCGTTTCTTCCGGCTCTCTCGCAATTTGATGTACTATTATTCTTTAAGCTCAAAACCCACCATTTAAGCATGGAAAACATCATCCCACATCCGACTCTTATTCCTGCACAAATTCACTAAAAACACATCAAAAACACCACATACTTGAGTTCAAGTCATCAATTCAAGCCGATACGAAGCATTCCAAGTGGATATAACATCCACTTATCACACCCCCAAACTTAAACCGATGCTTGTCCTCAAGCATAAACAATTACAAACTATCTAACCAACTAGTACCACTTCCGTAGGTGATCACGGTTGCATTTGGCATATGCAACAAGCCCTTTAAACCCCTAGGCAGCCCTAGTGGACGAGTAAGGTCTCGTGAAGGCCTATAGTGAATGTACCCACAAAATCCAACTGACACAAACGACACAAACAATGCAATGCATGAATGCAACTAATATGAAAATGCAATTAATCTAGTACTAATATCCTACCATACCTTCAAATCCTCTCATGCCATATCAACTTAAGAATCAAAGTAAATACGCAATGTCTTGGTGTCGAAAGTGCAAGTATTCACATAGTCTACTTAATGAACATGCATAAGTTCTCACAAGTCCATGTCAAATGTAAGAATAAGTTAGTAACCATGCTAAGCCTACAAGAGCACATCTTTGAGACAAAACTCGGGATCTCATATGCAAAAACAAGTAAACACTCACAATCCACTCATAAAAGAATATTCACTCAAGAACAAGGGTAAGTGTATCACTCAATTCCAACAAAATCATAAGCATGCTTGACAATTGGTATCAATCTAACTCTTAACACAACATATATCAATGACGATAATCAAAAGGTCTTTATTTGTGTTGTAACGGGGCTAGGGGCAAGGTATGTCAAATAAGCCAAAATAGGTGAAGTGTCAAAAGCTAGTAGGAGCTTATAATAAATCATACACAACCACCTATTTCCCTCCCATACTTTTCTCAACAAAAACACTCGACTAGTCGACTAAAGTAGGATCACAATAACACAAATATGCTCTCATAATATAACTTTTTTTTTCTCTTTTTTTTTTCTGTTTTTATCCTTTTTTTTCCGAGAGCTAAAGCAACAATAATATAGACAATAACAATGAACCCACGATTTTATTACATATGCTGACTATCAAGCAACAACCAAACCCAATTTCCAAATTTCAATATTTCCCCCAAACTTATGACCAACAATAAACCCTTTCTTGCACACCTTATTACTCCCTGAAGCACTCTACTAGCCTTTGACAATGCGGGTTCAAATTAATGTAAGGCCAATACAAGAAAAAGTCTAGGCAAGTAATGTGGTATATCACCGAAAAAAATAGGATTAAGCTCAACGGGTTAATTAATTGATCATGTAAACATGGTATGGTAATATGGGAAAATATGTGGTTATTCCTAAATGCCTTTATCATTTTAATCGTCAAATAACGTCATGCGTTTCAAGAAAGACCTCAAGCAACTGCTAGCAATGCAAACAATCCGTGGACACTCAAGCAAACGAATAAAATTGCAACAAATATGCAATAAGGCTCAAAATCTCACTTGGTGGAAAAACATACTCAATCCCAAGCAAAAATCTCTCTAACGCACCTACTTGTATTCAAAGCATGCAAACTAAATCAACTTACACATATTCATGTCCTTCTAATTACTTACAACATTCAATAAGTCTACTAGCTTCAACTTACTAGTGTATGTGTGTGCACAAGAACAAAGCATATCACTTCTCAATCAAAAGCGTCAACAACACAAAATTCTTATCAAGCATGGGTGCAAATGCAAACTATTATGAACTCACATGATATATAAAAACAGAATGTCCTATATGAAACAAACGTAGATATCACGAACATAAATGCATAATTTACTAATACTAATATGCAAAGCATGAAATCTTACATGAACACAATGACTAACAATCACATATATATACACTACTTATCCCTCAAACCACCCCCAAACTTAAAATATTCAATGTCCTCATTGAATGGAAGTAAATACGAAGGAAAGTAGAAAACATACCTGTATACAACAATGCTTGGGTTGCCTCCCAAGAAGCGCTACTTTAACGTCATTAGCTTGACGTTACTTCCAAGCCTCCATTAAGGATGATAATAGTTTGCCTGGTCCTCTCTTCGTGAGACTTCATCGTCATCACGGCAACACATTTTCTGCCCCTTCTCCTCGCTTGGCCTATTCGTGTAACAACTATGTCCTATTCCAATGCCTTCATCGGTTGACCCAAAATCTGTCAATTTGTAGAACAATACACATTCGTGGGCTTCGCTTGAATATAATGGAGGAGGGTAAATGTAAGTTGCTGAAGCCTTTGGTTTCTCAAAGAGAACTTCCTCCATTGGCTCTAATGCGCTACCTCCATCTTCACACTTTGAGACAAGTAGAAGACCTGAATCTTTCCCATGGTCATCAGCCTCTTGGAACGCACATACCAATTCTTGAAATTTGTGCAGCTCAACATTGTCTGTCCCAAATAGTGCCCTTTCCAAAGCATCCACCTCACCAGCATGATCAAATTCCTCACATGACTTGTCAACGCTCACCTCACCTTGGAATTTGTCTTCTTCAATTAAGCATGCAATACCTTGCTCCAAGTCACCGTTATTTTCTGGAATTGCCTCTAATATGCATTGTTGTTTCTCTTGTTCCAAGGCACTCAAAATTTGAGCAAGTAGTGTCCCCAAAGAATTGATAGACTCCTCGTTACTCTTTACAAGCATCCTAAGCTCTTCCAGAGTCTCTTGTTCCAATGATTTCACAGCTTGAGCAACTAGTGTCTCCAAAGAATTGATAGACTCCTCGTTACTCTTTACAAGCATCCTAAGCTCCTCCATAGTAACAACCTCATTTGACTGAAAAGTAGGAGTAGGTTGGTGATGTTGAAACTCTTCACTTCCAAAGAAATATGACATATCTGGAACATATTGCTGGTACTGTTGAGGATGGTATTGAAAATATGGTTGTTCCTCATAAGTGACATATGGATCAACTCCTTCGTAGTAACAATATTGTGAGGTCTCATGAACGCCCAAACACTGCTCACATTGTTGAGGCATGGATGTCCTCGAATATGCCCACCATGGCAACTCCTCGCATGCCATCTTCAAACACTCAAGTACCTGAACACACCGAACTAAACAAGATAGGTAAGAAATCCAAGTCAGTGAACGCTAACGACCACTATTGACAAGCACATAAACCAAAAATAAAACACCGATGATCCCCGACAGCGGCGCCAAAAACTTGTTTGCACTAAATCACGCAAGCGTACGTGGTCACAAGTAATATATGAATAAGTCAAGTTCGTTCCCACAGAGATCTGGTTATGGTTTTAATTCAGTTATTGTACCTATGCAACAATGTATGGTTATTACTCACTGCTAAGACAAATAACAAATTGGGTTTAATTAACTAAATTAACTAAGAAGTAAATTAACTAACTAACAAGAATTGAAATTGAATTACGTCTACAAGAGTAACATGGGATCCTATCTTCATTAAATACTTCGCTTAGATCTGACGCCTTTAATCACTATATGCAATGGTTATGATATCTGATCGGATAACACGAAACAAGTACACGCTACCTGTCAGCATACGTATACCAAACTAAACATACATCCACAAAAGAGATAGAAGATGAATAGACACCAATCATGCTTAGACCCTATATGTCTATAGAATTTGAAAACATAACGGTTGAAGAGCAAGTTATCCATAAAGATCACACAGGGCAATATAAGTATTTTCATCTCATACAACGAATCATGTTGATAAACAATCATGAACCTATGCTAGCATGGCAAGTTCTAAATCTCAAGATCCACTTTCACTTCACAAGAGATTAAGAAATTAGATGTTAGCTACTCATCTAACAATTAAGCACAACCATGCGAGGATATCAGATATACATCACACACAGATCTTTAAAGCAATCAAGATACTAAACTCCATAAATAAATCCGTTAGAATCCCATGACAACGATTAGTTCATAATTGAACCTCTCGTCATCATGGGATCTGATGAAACCATGATAAAAACAAAGTATAAAAAGATACAAATAAAACTAAGTAATTGATATCTAATCGTGTGTGTTTTTTCTGTCCCCCAAGATGTGTATTTATAGCCTCAAGTGTCCTCTTCTCCAAGTAATTGCCTTCTTTGAGTTGGAATAGAAGATTGGCAAATTCCATCTTTGAATGAAATAGAATTGCAAATTCCATGTATAAGTCTGATTCTGGAATGTTCTAGCCGCCCAAAGCAATTACCATACTTAATAGAAGTAGGAATTGTGGCAATTTCCTTGTTGGAATAGAATTCTGCAACTTCTGGAAGTTTCTGTTTTGAAGGAAAATTCTCTTCAATAATTCTGGACTCCGGACCACCTTAGAATGATAGAAAATCTCGTTAGCTTCGCGTGGACTGTAAGATCGCCCAAAACGGACTTGTAGAACTCAAGATATGGCCAAAACAAAAATTAGAAATTCTGGCTGATTTTTCCCGCACCGCGCGCGCCCGCGCTCCTGTTCATTCCCGCGCGCCGCCGCGCCCGAAATTAGTACAAATTAGGCGCGACCGCGCCCGACCTACTGTTCATTTGCTGATTTTGCTCTGTTTTCTTCGTTTTAACTCCGATTTTCATTCCGTTTCTTCCGGCTCTCTCACAATTTGATGTACTATTATTCTTTAAGCTCAAAACCCACCATTTAAGCATGGAAAAAATCATCCGACATCCGACTCTTATTCCTGCACAAATTCACTAAAAACACATCAAAAACACCACATACTTGAGTTCAAGTCATCAATTCAATCCGATACGAAGCATTCCAAGTGGATATAACATCCACTTATCAACTTCCACCATTAGAAACACTAAGAACTAGGACAAAGAATTAATTGAGCCAACATTTTTGTCTTGGCAGACATGTTCTCATAGTGTCCTTTGACTTTCAGTGTGGTGTTGAGTTGACTAGTTGATCCTTCAGTTGCTCCCCCTAAGCTACTGCTGGGTTTACATGAAGATTCTCCATGTTTGACATTGCTTAGATCTGAATCACCATCACCATTGACAGCTGGGAGCTAGAAGTTGTTGAACATCACTAAGACTTTCAATCACCTTCTGTTGATTAATGACAATCACCCTGTAGGCTTTTGACTCCATTGAGTAACAAAGGAAATTTTCCTCTTGAGCATTAGCTGATTGCTAGGATGCTCACTTTTGATTTAATCTTGCAAAACAATTTCCTTCATACTTATGGGGTCTTCCTATATTCCTTACTGATCAGGGTTTAATCATGTCAGTAGCAAACTATTGACTGCTTCAGCATTAATACTCTTGAAGGTGCAGAAATCATCCAGAACACTAATTGATAGGTCCTGTAATCTGGTCTCCAAGTTGTCATAGTCAGTTTTGCTTCCTGACACTCTTCTAGATGTGATCAATCACCATCAGTGGTGTCTTGTCTTCAGATTGTCTGAACAACTTGTTTGTGGAGAGAAGTCATCAGTCATTACCACTTAAGTATATTTTTCTTTGATGTAGAACTTCTGTGTGATTCGTTTTGACTTCCCTTTATGACATGCCTCATAATTTTATTTTACTTTAATTCCAGATGAGGCAGTCTCCTTTACTGATTCGATTTCAAGGAAAGAATCTCTTGATATGACATTCAGGTGAGAGAGCTCCTTATGTCATAGCTGAACTCCTGTCTGATGAAGCTTTAGATTTGACCTTGTTGACTTCACCTTTGACTGAGATTCCATGTCAGCTACAGATAAGTTCTCTTTCCTTAATCCTCGAACAGTAGGCTCTTCATCTTGTAAAAGATGCTTTATTACTGACAACATTCCTTGGCTATTGAATAGCCTTGACCCTAGGTCATACCCTTGCTGTTGTCTCCAAGGGATAAACCACTTGGCCTATCTTCACATTCACATTTGATAGCAGGGTTCTTTCTTCGATGATATGCTTTGAATAAATCAATAATAATGCATAATCGATTAACCTGTTAAGCCCTACATTCACAAATGGATAAAAAGTTCTTGGTACCCAAATTGTTTAATTGGGTCCAGATGGATTAGAGATTTCTCTTTTATTAGAGTTAACAACGGTTTTAACCTTAACATGCTCATTCTTATCTTTGACTGACCATTTCTCCTTTTTAATGTCATTGACAAAATATTCACTGAGCAAGGAGAATAATGGTTCCTTCCTAACATAAGGAGGACTAGCAGTCTGTACCTTATTGTTATTCTTAAACATGCTTTTTCTATGATCAATGAAAATACTAGGAAATGCATTTATGACATTTGAAATAAGCAGGCATGATAATAAGAATACATTTCATACATTCAGCATTAAAACATTGCAGATAAGAATTATGCAAATTAGGCATGTTATTCATTTTAGAAAATTCAGTACTATCTACTTTAACCTATGTACACTTGTGTAACAGGTAGCAAGTAGATTTACAGATATTCAATAATTTTCTAAACATGCATGGAATAGAAGAATTAACAATTAATCACTAATTCTATCTAATCCATTCCTATTGTTATATTATATTATATAATCTCTATTACCTAAGTCAGTTTTACAAATGACTTGATGTTCTACTGACACCCTAGGTAATTATTCCATCTTTTAAACTTTTTAAACCTTAACAAACAATTCAGAATGAATAAGCAAATCTTGTTCTACTGGGGATCCTGAAACTAGCTTAAGCAGAGGTCATATATGCTTGACATATATCATTTAAGAATTGAGAGATATTGTCTAAGGAACACTTCTAACTCACTATTGCAATTAATTAAATTCAACAAATATTCATACACATAATAAGATCTTCTAACCAAAGATATAATAATTAAAAACTAAGATCTTAACATGCTTTGAATTTCTGAGAATTACATATTACACTAGTTCGAAGAATTGATACCTGAGACATGTGAGGTGAATCATCTTCAGAGATTGCTATGAAGGCAAGATATTAATTATGCTCTTCTCATCATCATCTGATCCATCCCAACTCTTTTCTTCAGCAAGATAAGTTCTGCACTGATGCTTCTGTTTCATCTCATTTAATGAATCCCTATTCATCCTTGTTTGTCAGAATTCTGTACCATGTTGCACACCTTGATAGTTACTTATCACATAAAACTTTTCATAATTGCAACTATCATGTTTTGTTCTTTCCACCAACTCAGTCTTGTAGCCACCTCTTGAACTGTATCCTGAAGAGTTTCTGCTTCGGAATAGATAGGCCTAATTCCTGGATTAAACATTTGTACTCTTTCTAAATTAGTAACTCTTCATGTATGTTCTGAGGTTCCATCATTAATTCCTGACTGAGATGTCTAACTGTCTAGTTCATTCTCAAACCTCCTTGATTCCACTTTTCTAAAATCTCTGTTGATTCCTTGAAAGATATTTCTTGGTACAATCCACTAAGTGTAGTAGATGTTACATTGGAGCAATCCACTTAGTGTTTGTATATCACAGAATCAATAGACTTAATTCAAATCTTCGAGAAAAATTCTATCCATTAAAACCTCTTCCATTCCTGCTTCTGAAAAACCAGTGAATTCTATGGATATAATTTTGAGGAGCTTCCACAAATTTTTCTTCAGTAGGTAGAAATTAATTTCATTGAAAAATGCATTTTCTTCAAAAGATTCAAATCATCTTTGACAATTCGTAGGAATCTTCAACTAACAACCTTCTTAGAACTATTGGCTTAGAATAAATTCAAAATATTTAAATTCAAAAACTACAAGGACTCGAAAATTTTTTGAGAAATAAAAAATCTGAAAGAAAGTTCAAATTAATTAAAATTCCAAATTAGAGTCAAATTAATTAAAAATCAAAAAATCTCAAGAAATGAAATTTTTTAGAGTTAAAGAATCCGAAAATAAATTCAAGTTAATTAAAATTCGAAATTATCAAGAATTAAAAATTTTGAAAATTAAACAATTTGAAAATAAACTCAAGTTGTTTAAAAATCAAAATTTCCAAGAATTAATCATTTCAAGAATTAAAAAATTCGAATATAAGTTAAGATTATTTAACAATCAAAAATATCATAAAATGAAAATTTTTGAAGATTAAACAATTTGAGAATAAATTCAATTTAATTAACAATTGAAAATAAACTCATATTGTTTAAAAATAAAAAAAATCATAAACTGAGAATTTTTAAAGGTTAAAGAATCTGAAAATAAATTTAGATTATTTAAAATTCAGAAATCTCAAAATTGAAAATTTTGAAAGTTAAAGAATCCAAAAATAAGTTCAAATTATTTAAAGTTCAAAAATCTCAAGTATTGAATTTTTTGAAGGTTAAAAAATCGAAAATAGAGGAGTTGACTTTCTGGTCTAATACCGGATTTAATTTCTGTATGGGTCAACAAACTCGAAATCCAATTGGAGGACCACAAAAATAAGGATCTTGATTTGTGCATCAATCAAAAGGCTCTGATACCAATTGTTAGGTCCAAAATAGTTTGTAGAAGGGGGGTTGAATACAAACTATGTCGTTTAATCGAATTTGCTCTTTTCTTAAAATATTAAATCAAGAACAAATTGATACGGAATAAAACGAATACCGATATTCAAGTTAAATATAAAATTTATATTAACTTGATGGGGTGTGTCTAAATACACGGGTACAAATTACAATGGTTTGATGACCAACTAATTATTACAAATTCTATAGAAAATTCGACATGAACTTTTCTATATTTGTAATAAAAAAGATCGAAATTAATTAGTACAAATTCTATAGAAAATTCGACATGAACTTTTCTATATTTGTAATACAAATATCGAGAGATTCTAGGAAACTTAATTCGCTAGATAGTTCCATAAGTACAAGTAAACAATTTCTGTCGGTTTAGATTTAGCAATACAAGCCAGAAATAATTTACAAGATTTAAATTGAAGTTCAAGGAACCATTTTCTCTCTTGGTCTCTCTCTGCTGTGATTTTTCTGGAGAAGTGAAGAAGCTGAAAAATCTCTGCTGCTCTGTTGTGCCTGCTGTTGTATTTATGGCCATTTAAGTCTTGTACTGATCTAGTATGACTTAAACTGCTTCAAGACATAATAAATCAGCTGTCAGCATGACTTAAACTTGCTCCAAGACATAAATTTCCTTCGGTATGACTTAATTCTTGGGCGGTATGACTTAATAATGTGTCGGTATGACTTAAATTAAGTCATAAAGACTTAAAGAATTTCGGGTATGACTTACAGAATTTCGGTATGACTTAAATAATATCAGTCGGTATGACATAATAAAATTTAAGTACATAACAAAGCTCGGCTGTATCATTTGAATTGAACAAAAGAATTTCTTCTGACAGCTAAATCCAAGTCGCGGGAGGTGAGACTGTGACACACGCGCGCGCTGTTATAGCTTGAAGACGGGGCGCGTGGTATGCACACGCGAGGATGGCGCGTTGAAGATCCCGACAGACCCTGACAGCAACATGTGAAGCCAGGTATGTTTGTTCGGTTTCTGTCCTCTTTTTTATTCCTTCTACAGAACCTGTCCTCTTCCCTTTTTTTAAAACAAACTGTCGACTATATCAAAATAATAAAACAAACCTGCCGACTTCCTTTTTTTTTTTCTTTTCTTTTGTTTCTTTTTGAATTTAATTTAATTAAATAACTTAATCAATTAATCATTTAAACAAATAATGATTAATTAATTAATTAATTAAATCAATTCAGATTAATACATTAATTCAAAATTATTTAACATGATAATTAATTTAATAAATAAATTAATTCGATATGAATTAATTTATTAAATTAAATCAATTGCATAATTATATTAAGTAACTAAGAATTAATATAAATCTTTTTACAACAGAAATCTTTTTCTTGAACCACTGAAAGTAATAAAGAATTACCACCGAATTTTTGTTGACGCTCGATGCACGGTCTGGTTCATGAGCGACTAACTCCAACGGCTTTTCTTTATTTTTGACTCTATGAATTGGTTCCTTTCTTTTCTTAACATACCAGTCTTGACAGCTTGAACCACTGAAGTTAATGATAAGCAACCACTGTTTAATGTTGACACTCGATGTACTGTCTGGTTCATGAGTGACTAACCGCAATGACTGTTCTTCATATATTGACTTTAAAGTTGTGGTTCATGTCTTCCTTTTCTTCATTCTTTTTCAAACCTTTATAATCTGTATTCTGCCACTGTAGGAACCTCTTGTCATTATAAATAGAAACCACTGTCTTGATTACTCCACTGATGCTTGATCAACTGAATGAACTTCTTCAAGTGTAGTATACCTCAAAACGGTAGATTGACTTTGTCTTCTTTCTTTTGACAGATAATACAATTGAGATCCCTGTGACAGTACATATACTATTTACTATTACATTCTTGTTTAAGTTAAGTTGATTACTCGAAATACAAATAGGCTACATCACATGCCTTTCAATTATGCTGCCCTATGTGATCAATATGGATAACTTGTTCTTCATCCGTTATGTTTTCAAATTCTATAGAGATATAGGGTCTAAGCATGATTGGTGTCTATTCATCTTCTATCTCTTTTGTAGATGTATGTTTAGTTTGGTATTCGTATACTGAGAAGTAGCGTATACTTGTTCTGTGTTGTCTGATCAGATATCAAAACCATCACATGCATTGATTAAAGGCATCAACTCTAAGTGAAGTAGATGATGAAGTTAGGATTCCATGTTTTCTCGTATATAAGTAATTCAATTTTAATTATCATTAGTTAGTAATTTTTAGTTTGTTAATTTTTATCTTAGTTAATTATATTTAGTAAAAACTTAATCTTGTTATTTGTCTTAGCAGTGAATAATAATCATACATTGTTGCATAGGTGCATGAACTGAATTGAAACCTAACCAGATCTCTGTGGGAACGAACTTGACTTCTATCTATATTACTTGTGACCACGTACGCTTGCGTGTTTTAGTGTAACAAGTACCTCCTTCTTTAGATATAGACATAGTATCTAGTACTTAGAAGAAAGAATTCAACTATTTTGATGCTTCTTTTCCTTTACCACTTCGCTGTTGAGATTTACCTCTGTCACCCTTAGTTCTTCCTTTATCTCCCCTAGTCTGTTGTTGTTGTTGTCTCTGAATTGTCTGTATCTCCCCCTTTTTGACATCAGCAACATTAATTCCAAGAGATTCAGTAACAGAACAAAAGAGATTCATCAGGACTACTTGATTTTCCATAATAGTGACTTGGTTATCTTCAAGTATTTGAAGTCTTGATTGAATAGCAATTTGAGAATTCTGAATATCTTTTAGAACGTCAGAATTAACTTCAATGTTGGAAATGCTTGTTGTATGTTCAGACTCAAATGCAGAAAGAACTTTATCAGCAATTTTTGTAGAAGAAGTTGCCTATATAGCATGATCTACTAAAGTAGAATGATATTCAAGTAATAATACTTGAGTAGAATTACAAACATCTTCACCTTTCTGATCTGGAGCAAAAATATGATCATCCTGTCCTTCACTAGTATTTTGTGTACTAACATCTACAAATCCTGACTCCTCCTGAGAGTGATCAGATACAGTTGATGTCTCAATTCTAGCTGATATTGGAAGTACATACAAAGGAATACTAGGATCCCTAGGAAGTTCTTCTGGTACATGTGAAGTAAGAGATTGTCTTAGCCTTTCACCTCTTCTGTTGATGATTCCTGCAAGCCTTTCTTTTTGCTTCTGAGCTTTAACTTCTGGCTTTGCATTGTGCTTTGCTAAGTCATTCTTCTCATACATTTTGATAAAAGAATAAGTACCAGCATCCATACCAAGATTGTTAGACCAAGAGTCAGGAAAAACCTGATCCCAGAAATCAAACGATGGTGGTTTCTTAATTTTCTCTCCATCACTATGGAGTTGATCATCCATACCCTCATTCTCACTTTGCCTATCTAAAGTCAACGCTCTTTCTACCTATCCTTTTGCATGGTCAGGAGCCACCCTCTCTGTTTGTGGATCTATGTCCATCTTTTCAAGTGTATCACTCAAATTTGGTTAAGTGCTCTAATGACCTACAGAAAAATAGGGGTTAGAAGAAGTTTTTATACTTGAACTCACATGGAGAGAGGGTTCCTCATATGGAAAGGGGCTTGAGGTTTTCTCCATGGAGTGAGCTGCTATAGTCTCTGAACCCTCACAATCATCTACTATCTTTCCAGAGACTACAGGCTCCAGTATACCACTTTCAGGTTCTACACTGGACTTTAATGCCTTCAGTAATACTTCATTAGACATTACAGTTTGTGTGTTACCGTCTTCAAGTGTTGTTTGCTGAGACACACCCTCAAGGTGGATAGACTCTGACTGAACATAATTTGTTTGATCTTAAGGAAAATCAATCAAAGTCATTCCTTCCATATCATAGGGTATCTCACTTGCAGTTTCAGCCATCACAAAAGACCTTTCATCATCAGTAATCACAGTTCCTGAGTCATCCAACCTCTGACTAGATGGTTCTTGTGTAATAACCCAGATTTTTGGTAGAATTAAAAACTTTTCTTATATATTAATGTAAGAAGGAATAGTAGTCACGACTACGATGTAACCATGGTTCTAAGGAATGATTATCTAATGGAATTGGATTTGGATTATAATGTTTCTATTCAAAGAAGGATGTAATTGGTTGAGAACCTAGATAAGAATAATCTATCTCCAAGAAAGTAAGTTAGGATATACGAACAAAGGAGTATTCTCATGTCATCCAAATCGATATCTGTTATAAGTCCGGAGGTTCCGTAAAAGAGATAAGGAACGCTCGAGGAAGCAGAAGGATATTTTCTAAGTACAAGGATTAAAAAGAGAATAAGTAGTGAATAGTGTTTTTGGTGGAAATTGGAATATTATGAGACGACACTATATAGAAGTACCCGGAAGGGATTTCTGAGTTCGTATTAATGATCTAGGAGGAAAATGAGTGTATGTAAAAGCTTTCGGATTCTGAAAAATGGCACTTTTATTTTTCCCGAGATTCCCCTAAACACCGAAGGAATTAAGGATTTAATGAAAAGGATTTGAGGAATTTGAATTCGAGGATTATTAAGAAAGATAGAAATGATAGTACAAATTTTAAGAAGGTTTCCGGTAAAACCCTAACTAGAAATCCTTGAGTTATTCCTCCGAGCGATCAATGAATTGAGCAATAACCGGGCAGTGAATTATATATTATTATATTCAAGAAACGAGATATTAAATTGAGGATTTGAGGATTTAATATTTGAGGATTTTATTATATTTGATTTGAGGATTTGGAACGAAAACCACTGAGACAGTGAAACGAACGTTCTAGAAACCGCTGAAACTTTACAACGAGATTAAGCGATTAAACAAACGAATCATGGGTTAAAGATTGAGATTATGCCAAGATTAAATATCCTACATGATCATCAAGAGAATTATATCAAGTGGTTACGTGAGTAACCAATGCACTTAGTGATTTAAACCTTGTACTTAGTACAAACAATCTTTAATCCACCAAGCTTCCAAGATAAGCTTCCAAATGCATCATCCCTTACCTCATCACTTTAATAAAGTAGGATTGGATGAGATAATATCTAGTTCCACTCACCTTGTGCATTATTGATCAAACAAAGCAAAACAAAGGAAGCAAAGCCAAGAACTCCATGAAGAGCAAAAAAAATCTGCTCCTTTTTAGCAAAATCAAAGTCCAACCTCTTGACCTTCAATGGACACGAAATAAATCATGTAAGTTCCTTACTATATCAACATGATCTCCTAGAAATTTGAGCTTCAAATTCAATCCCTAGCATAGTTTTCAAAAATCATCAAAGTGATGATGAATAGTGTTTTCAAGATCTAATCTTTGATTTCTTGATTTGTTTGAATGATCTAAACTTTGTTAAGGATATGCAAGAGATAATCAAGGCTTAGTAAGGTCTTATAACACTTCAAGGAAGGTATGGACATCTCAAACCCTAGGTTTTATTTTAAGTTTTATGGTGTTCTTGGTATTTTTAGATTAGTTATAAGTTAGATGTTATGATAAGCATGTAAGCATGATTATGTAATTGATTTTGTTTATTATGAGACATGATGATTATGGTGCTAAAGTGAGCTGTTCTTGGACTTATAAGATGAGTATAATGTATGTAAGATGTATGGTATGCCCGGTGTAGCTTGGTGTTGATGAAATGAAATTAGAAACGTTCGATTTATAGCCGTCGTAATGCCCGATTTTCGTTAGACCTTAACAATTCGTGCATAACAGTTAGGATAAATTTCTGACCTTAGTGATTACTTAACATTTCCTTATAGTTCTCGACCCATAGATCGTTTTGGCGTGAAAATTGAAACATTCTGATTTACGATTTAGGAATTATGGTCAAATTACTAAAAGTGGTTTGAAACCGTAAAAGCAAGTTCGTAACGGAAATTGAACCTTCTTAAAATGAGTTATGCAGTGGTGAATCATGGTAATTATATAAAACATATCATAAGGAAGGTGTGGGAGAAAACCTCATGTCAAACGGATCGTTTTACGATTTTATAAAAATGTTTGAATCAAAGTTAAGCGCGAACGAACCCCTAAAAGTACACTAGGTTATAACTTTGGAAATTCACTTAGAAAACGGGCGATAAAACTCGAGGTATAATCTTGGTTCGTAAACGACCAACCTTAGAACTTATATGATTTAAGTATATACCAAGTGTAAGTATGATGACATGTCTTAATAACGAACAAATGTCGGACCGTATCGGTGACAAAAAGAGTTACACAAAAGGGTGCATAACGAGATAACTTGAAAATGTGTTTCGACTTACGTGAAGTTTATACTTAGACTTTTAAAAGGTGTTAAGTGGTTAATCTCGAATGTTCTGATTGTTTATAGATCATCGAGCAGACCCAGGACGCGCTATCTCTACCCACACCCGATTACCAGGCAAGTTTCAAATCCTTTTTTTTAAAGGCTGTTGTTGTGAATATATATGCTTTCTGTTATACATATGCCATAACATGCATGCCTACATTCAAGTTCTATTGTTATACTTGTTCCCTGACTTAAATGTTTGCTTATAACCTAGATAGATAATATATCGGTTATAAGCCGGATATGGTTAAGACCCTTAAGTGAAGGGCATCTGAATCTTATTCTTCGAATATAGATCGGGAGTCAGTACTTCTTGATATATCTTGATTATTTCGGGGAAGAATATTTAAGTAAATATCTTTTCATTATTTATTTATAGAATATTCATTCATCGCGTATTATTTCGAATATTTCTTTCGAATATTCAATTAAACTTTATTTATTCAATGAATATTATTCTCCAATATTCATTTTAAGTTGATTCATTTATCGAATATTATCTCGAATATTACTTTGGAATTTATTCAATATTTATTTATTGAATATTATTTCAAATACTCATTTGATCATCATCTAACTATTATTTTGAATATTCATGCGAGTTTTATTTATTCGATAAGAATTATTAATTTAAATATTCATTAATTATTTAATGAATATTATTTGTGAATATTTACTCAAATCATTCTGAGTAATATTTTATATTAAGATTATTCCTTCAATATTTATACCTTAATAAATATTCTTTGGAATATTTGTTTAATTCCTCTAACTCGTTTCAAAATCGATTCATTTCATTTAAATATTATCTTCGACCTTCGAATATTATGTAAATTATTTCGGAGTCTTATTATTAATACTTGTATCAAGGAAGGTTCTCAAAACTCCCTTCTTCATTCAAAATCTAACTGTCAAATTATAAGGGAACCTTACTTGGGAGATGTTATTTATCTTGTTGACTTCCCGGTCATAAATTTTTCGGAAAGTATTCTTTTCACTTGCAACTTGGATTTCTATCTATTGCATCTGTGTACCCTCTCATCATTCGAGGGGTAAGATTATTGGAACAAGATGGTATCCTCTAACAAGCAGCAGCTTGGGAGATATGATGTTGAATTTTCCTTTCCAACTAGATACGACTACTTTGTGGAGTCTTATCAACAAGTATTATACTTGGGGAAAGGGGGACGAACTTTACGTTCAGAGTCATGAATTTCTTTTCGAACTTGGAGTCGTGTAAAAGGCCGAGTAACGCCGGTCCATCCCATTGGCCCAACCGTTTGCCGGGGAGATCTAACAGGGCGGTAGACAAGTAAATCCGTCAGCTCTTCCTTCTGACCGGTAGTAAATCTAAATTTAGCTATACAATCTGCGATTGATCATCTTAAGGATTGGAACAGCAGGCACGGTGAATACTCCAGCATTAGTTCATCATTCAAATTCATTTATTTTCTGCAACATTATCATTGTTGGCAGTATTGGAAAAGTATTCATAATTGGAATTGTAATATTTTCTGCAAGTTCCTCTTTCTGATAAATGATGATATTTTGCTTATCTTTTGCATAGCAAGTATGTCCATGGAATATATATTTTGAGTTACCTTGTAACTCCATCATTTACCTTATACTGGTATTATCTTCGCTAATGCATGGCATATGGTTTGAAAGATACTTTTGAACTGTTATATATTATCGTTTAGTTATACATTATTGTTGGTGGGCTATTGCTCACCCTTGCTTTATTATTGTATCACAACAACAACTAGACCAGATGACTCACACAAGGCGCACTCGACGCTGACGAGGACGATGAGACTACCAGAGCTGAAGAGAAAGCTATTTGTAGGATAGATTCATTCTTTCAGTACCAAGTATATGGGCTAGTATGACTTATGTAAATGGATGGCAAAGAGTATGTATTTATATTGTAATTCTTTTGGGTTGTAAGAACTCAAAATGTGATTAATAAAATTTGATTGTTACTCTGATTTCATCTCTGGGACTATAACGGGTGTGTTTTATATTGTTGTGTTGGGTCATAAGGATGTAATTTATTTTATGTTGAAGTAAGTTCAAGTATTGTGGACAGAAATGGAGACCGTAATGACCGGATCCCGGACCCCGGATCTGGGGGTGTTACATCTTGTGTTGCAGAGACTGTGATCTGATCTATCCTACTATGCACCATTGGTGCAATAGTATCTCCTGTTGACTAAATTCTAATATCTACTACCTCCTTTTGTTCACCTTTAGCTGGAGCATCTTCAAAAATGAAATCTTTGTGAAACAAATATGTATGAAGTGATTGAAGTGCACCATGCTTAGAAAGTCCAACTGACTTACATAATTCCATTCTGACAGATACATAAAAATGCATCTTCTTTAAGTCAAGCCTTTGATGTATAAGTCCATATTCTTCAGGAAATGAAAGTCCTGGAAATCTTTCAACCAGAAATTGTAGAACATGCCTGGAAAGCTTTACTTTTACAGAAATAACCTTTATAGCCAGTCTGTATGTCAATGTTGTTTCCCATGAAGAATCAATATCAAGGTCTATCTTGTCAATTGCTGACTTTAATACAACTTTGTTTGTAGAGACCTGCATAATATTAGTTGGACTAGACTCTGTGGGTAGGTGATAAATGAATATTTCTCCTTGTTCTCCTGGTATAGTGAGCAATAGATTTATCTTGAGAAGACTTAAGAGGTGTAGACATAGAAGTAATCTTGGGATGAGATCGTTTTTCAATAGACATAGTCTTTTGAGAGACAGTATCCAGTAACTGTTTTCCCTTTTTAAGTACTACAGCCTTTTGGGAGACTGCAGCTTGGCTGTGGCTAGGTTCTTCATCTCTTTATCCTAGCTTAGAAAGTTGAATTGTAGCCTTCAATTCTGCTCTCTCAGCAAGAGATATATTATCATCATCTTCACTAGAACTACTACTTGAAACAAGAAATCTTCTCTTCTTTACAACTGATGTCTTTTGAGAAACACTAGAGGTTGGTTTCTTTGAAACAATAGGATGTGGATCAAAATTTTGTTCTTGAATTGTTTCAGAGACTATAATGTTTTGGGTTACTTGGGTAGACACAGGGGGGTTCTCCACCAAATGAGATTCCTGAGTCATTTCACCACAGAACAAAGAAGAATTATAGATAGTAGGAAGATGAGTTCTTAGAAGTACCAGAACATGTTGTGGATATTGTATTGCAGGTATTTCATCTAGATTCTTTTCACTATCCTTCTTTGTAATGTCAGAGAAAATTCTCTTTTGCTGTACATAAGAAGAAACACAATGTTCTATACCAAATCTAGCTTCAACATCAGGAATAAAATGGTTAATAAACAATTGCATGAATCTGTGATAATAAACCATTTTCCTATCTTGATCTCTTGACCCAAGTTTGATACACATCTGACTTAAAATAATGTGACCAATGTTAATCACTCTGTTATAAAGAAAACTATATGCAATGTGAGATGTAACAGCAGTAATTTGTTGAAAAGAACTACATTTACCAGTAAAACATTTAGCGAGTTGGTCAATGAAGAAAGACCATTCTTTCCCAAGAAAGGATCTGTTTAACTGGCTCATGTTATCAAGAGAACCATTATAACCTAACTCAGATAACATAGTTCTAACATTATCATCAGATGGTACATTCTCAAAATTCATACTAACATGTAAGTGAAGTACTGAATTAACAACAGATTCAGTAATATCAAATGAGTCGTGTCCTAAGTGTAGAACAATCTTACCTGATTGACCCTAAACAGAGTCAATTACCTCAGCATTCTCCCAAGCTTGTGAAACAGCAGCTTGATTAATCCGTTGAGATGCTGTCAAGGCATAACTTAATGGTCCTTTCGCCATAAAGTCCATAATTGGGTGAAAATCAGTTGACACCCCTTCCTTGTTGGTGATAGCTGCAACATGATTGTTCATCATAAAATCAAAGTCACCAAACTTGAAAGCTACTGATTTGGGTAGTCTTCTTTGAGCTGCCATTTTGATCTATAGAGAACTTGAGAAATTTTGAAATTGATTAGTGATTTTGAGAACTCGAGAATGTTTTTTACTTTAGAAAATATTAATTTAATGAAAGCAATAAACAATTAGAGTTTCAAAACAAGTATATTTCAAAAATCCTTCAGACCCACTATCCCACGTTGACACGTAGGTTGACAGGTGTCAGTCCCTGAAAAATGCAGTTACCCACAATTTTTGGAAAATACAATCCAAAATTGATTTCAATTAAATAAATCAGGGTATAATCAAGATAAAAATGAATACTGATCAGCTTCCTTCTCCTGATGTGATCTTCTCATCAAGATAATCACAAATTTCAATGTGATTTCTAAATAGCAATAATCACGAATCCTGATGTGATCACACTTGTAATTCCTGATAAATATCATCCTGATTCCAGAGACTAAATGGAGTTCCACGTGGCATTTTCTTTTATCTGAAAAAGAAATAAACAATAATATGAACAAAATCAATTGGTTAGTTAAGTTTAACATTTCTTGAAAATACAAGAAATACAATCACGCGCAATAATAATGACTGACTGCATTGATAATCTCCAAGCGACTGTTCAGCTTCTCACGTTTTTCTATAAAACCAACAGACGTCTTATGCCATTCTTCACTCCAAAAACCTTCTAATCTTTTCTCTGTAAACCACTCCTTTCCTAATGGCTTTCAACCCAAATATTCATATGAACCCTAACTTTCGGTTTATTTCCTCTGAGGACTTCTATGCTCTTGATGATCAGGAGCAAGTGGACTATCTCTTAGAAGAGATGACTTTTCTCATCGAGTTAGATATGGTTGGTATCAACCCAAATGATGTCCAAAAACCTCCTCTAAAATATATACCAGTTGAACAAAATCCTCCTCTAATCTCTTCACACCTTGAGGATGAAGAATATGGTGAAGAGACTGGGGTTGATCTTGATGGAGATGCTATTCATTTATCCATCAGTCCTCAATAAACATGGGATTGTACTAGCTGCTCTCATTCAAGTCATCCTGAGAAGAAATCCAAGAGCAGATGGGACTATTCAAATCCCCAAATGGATTATGGCATGCTCCTCGTTCTGTATCTTAGATGAATGAAAGAAGCAAGATCCAATAGCCATAACATTATACAAAAATAGGATTATCAGTAGAAGTTAGACAAAAGAAGTTTGTATTTCATTTCCATGTATGTAATGCTTTTGATTAATGAAAATACAAGTTTTCTTGTTATCTACTTGTCTATTGTTTGTTTATTAGAATGATAAAGTATAAATTATCAGTATGCATGTGTTAAAACTTGCTTCCATAGACTTAACAAAACTCAGAATTAGACAACTGAATAAATTGAACATCAGAATTTGAAACATTAAGTCACAGACTAAACAATTTTCACAATCCTGATACTGACACAGAAATCCTGATGACGTCAGCATCCTGATAGCAATCTTGATCCTGATGATTATTATCAAGTCTATCATACTGTAATTTATCAAAGTAAAATGTTACAGCTTAAGCATTTAACTATCAAATATAGATCCTGACAAAGATATCAAGTCTATAAGCTGAAACAACATACCTTGCTACTTATTCAGATGTTAAAGATCTAGAAATTTAACATTCCTAACTCACTAACCAATCTAATGAATGTAGCCTCATCAAGTGGTTTAGTTAGAATATCTGCAAGCTATTTGTCAATAGGAACAAAATGAAGTTCCACAATACCATTTTCAATATGTTATCTAATAAAGTGATACCTGACATCAATGTGCTTAGTCCTCGAATGTTGAACTGGATTTTCTGCAATTTTGATAGCACTAGTATTATCACAAAACATAGGAATATTACTAAGTGTCATACCATAATCCATCAACTGATTTCTTATCCAAAGGAGTTGTGCACAACAACTGCCTGCTGCAATGTACTCAGCTTCTGCAGTTGAGGTTGAAACTGATTGTTGCTTCTTGCTTGCCCAAGAAATCAATCTGTTTCCCAAGAATTGACATGTACCTGTAGTGCTTTTCCTGTCTATTTTACACCCTGCATAATCAGAGTCTGAATAGCCAATTAGGGAGAAATCCGATTCTCTAGGATACCACAAACCAAGATTTGGAGTTCCCTTGAGATATCTAAAAATTCTCTTCACAGCAATTAAATGAGATTCCTTAGGATCACTTTGGAATCTAGCACATAAATAGGTAGAAAACATTATATCTGGTCTACTTGCAGTTAAGTATAACAATGAACCTATCATGCCTCTATAGCTAGTGTTATCAACACTCTTTCCCTTAGGATCAGAGTCTAGCTTAGTGGCTGTTGCCATGGGTGTTTTTGTAACTGAACAATCTTGAAAGTCAAACCTTTTTAAAAGATCTTTGATATACTTTTACTGATTAATGAAAATATCAGTCTCAGTCTATTTGACCTGCAAGCCTAAAAAGTAATTTAGTTCACCCATCATGCTCATCTGATACTTAGACTGCATAAGCTTACTGAACTTAGCACATAACTTTTCATTAGTAGAACCAAATATGATGTCATCAACATAAACTTGAACTAAAAGCAGTTCACCTTTAATCTTTCTAAAGAATAGAGTTTTGTCAATTGTACCTCTTGTGAAACCATTTTCAAGAAGAAATTTAGACAAAGTCTCATACCATGCTCTTGGTGCCTGCTTTAGTCCATAGAGTGCCTTATCAAGTTTGTAGACATGATTTGGAAACTTTGGATCAACAAAACCAGGTGGTTGCTCCACATATACTTCCTCATCAAGCTTGCCATTTAGAAAAGCACTCTTTACATCCATCTGGTATACCTTGAACTTTGAATGAGTTGCAAATGCAAGAAATATCCTGATTGCTTCCAGTCTTGCTACAGGTGCAAAGGTTTCATCATAATCAATGCCTTCTTCCTGAGAGTAACCCTTGGCCACCAGTCTTGCTTTGTTTCTTATAGTCATACCAGATTCATCTAGCTTGTTTCTGAAAACCCATTTCGCACCAATAATAGATCTATCTTTAGGTCTTGGTACCAGTTTCCAGAATTTGTTCCTCTCAAACTCATTTAATTCTTCCTGCATTGCAATTACCCAATCAGGATCCTATAAGGCTTATTCAACCTTCTTAGGTTCATTCTTTGAGAGAAAACAACTGTACAAGCATTCATTTTGAACTGTTCTTCTAGGTCAAACACCACTATTTGGATCACCAATAATCAAATCTTCAGTATAATCCCTTGTCCATCTTCTAACAGGTGGTAGATTACTCCTGCTAGATTCTCCCCCTAAGTTATTAGTATCTCTTGTAGAAGAACTTTCTCTGCCTTCAAAAGCTCTCTCTTGATCAGTAGAATCAGTAGACTCCATGCTGCTGCTAGTCTCTGATCTTTCTTCGCTAGTCTCTGAAGGATCAGTTTCTGTTGAAGTAGACTCTGAATGACTAGTCTGCTCCTGATGAGCACTGTGTTCTCCTCGATTAACTTGCTCCCCCTCAACAGTAGCATTCCTTTGAGAAGCAATAGAGATTTCATTTTGAGAACTTTCATCATCACTAGAGAGTGTCTCAGAATCCTTAAGATTTTCAAATTCCAAATTGTCATGTCTTTCATCAGTTTGCAAAATTCTAAACTTCTTGTCATCAAATGCAACATGAATTGATTTCATAATAATGTGAGTTCTGAGATTGTATACTTTGAAGGCCTTTAATGCAGAATATCCTAGAAAGATTGCTTCATCAGATTTAGCTTCAAATTTTCCAAGTTGTTCTGGATGAACTTTCAGGATATAGCATTTGCATCCAAAGATGTGAAAATATTTCACACTTGGTTTCTTTCCTTTGAGCATCTCATAAGGAGTCTTACCATGACTATTTATCATGGTACAATTTTGAGTAAAACATGCAGTGTTGATAGCTTCTGCCCAGAATTAGGTTGGAAGCTTTGCATCTGCAAGCATGGTTCTAGCTGCTTCTATGAGAGTTTTTTTCTTTCTTTCTACTACACCATTCTGCTGAGGTGTTCCAGGTGCAAAAAACTGTTGAGTAATTCCATTGTCTGCACAGTACTCCTCCATTGCGGAATTCTTAAATTCTGTACCATTGTCACTCCTAAGTACTTTGACTTTGTGCTCAGAGATATTCTGAGTATTCTTGACAAGTTCAATGATTTGCTGAGGAGCTTCATCCTTCTTTTGTAGAAAGAATACCCATGTGAACCTTATGTAGTCATCCACTAACACTAGAGCATATCTTTTCTTACTGATAGACATAATGTTTACTGGACCAAATAGATCAAGATGCAGCATGTAAAATGGTTCAGTAATTGAATTTTCTGTCTCACTCTTGAAAGTGGTTCTTTTCTGTTTACCAAGCTGACAAGCATCACAAAGTCCATCTTGCACATCATTTTCCTGAGGTAGGCCTCTCACTAGATTGTGCTTAACAAGTTGATTAAGCTTCTTGAAGTTGAGATGTGAGAGTTTCGTGTGCCAATTCCAGCTTTCATCATTCATTGTCTTGCTGTAAAGACATCTTACAATTCCTTTAGATGTATCATTCAAGCTGGCTTCATAGATGTTACCATGTCTCTGACCAGTTAGAGCAATGTTTCCATTCTTAATATTCGAGATTTTGCATCCTTCTCTATCAAAGATTGATTGGTAACCTTTTGATGTGGGCCAAAAATAAGCCCTAAAGACACAATTAATGTTGCATTAATTAGACCTAGCTTGGTCAATATTAAATTCGTAATTAATATTGAGGATGATTGACAGCTTGCAAATAAGAGTCAGATAAGGATACAATATCTTCATGAGTAGCGTCCAAGGCACCTACTTCAACATGGAAACAAACTCCTATAATGTAGGAGTCTAGAACCTTCCTCAAGGCGGTGACTTGCTCACCAAGCCTCCTAACCCTACTACGATTCTTAAACTTCTCAGCCTATATAAAGGGCTTGACCCCTCATTCTCAGAACTACGTCTTGGATTAATTCTCAACTCTGAGATACGTAGGCACTCTGTGAGGACCGATCAGTCTCGAATACGAAAACAACCATTAAAGCTCGAAGCTCACCAACCCTAGCATTAAATACACATTGATAACCTAGTTTTTATTCCACAACATTTGGCACCGTCTGTGGGAAGACAACATCAACCATGGTTCAACCACGAAGAACAGCACCGACCTCTACGGAGGCCATACCCCTCAGCTCTGCTCCGCTCACTGAACAAGTGCCCCTAACAATAGGGGCGATCACCCAACCTCAAGTTTCTCAACCAATAGGGACGATTCCCCATGATGAGAGTACGTTACCTAGGGTCGTCCATCCAAGTCAAGAAACCAACCCTCTTCAGATGGTGGTCTTTCCTCTTGTTAATCCTAATCATTCCCTACCGCCAGGAGTATAGATCCACACTGCGGATCTCCCTGTGAATACCAACCCGATGTATGGTCTGCCTAACTACCCTCTAATTCAAGGTGCTGGACCAAGCGGTCATGCCTTACAGATTCGAGATCGAGAGTATGATGACTACTCTGGTCCTTACACTGACGATTCATCATCATCTGAGGATGCTGATCGTGATGAAGCCCCGAGGAGGCGACGTGCTAGTAAAGAACCTCGAAGGAGGAATCAAACTGTCCATGATGGACCCCTTTGACAACTGTTGAGAGGATCAAGGCTCATGAGGTCGAGATCTTAAAGTTGAAGGATGATATGGCGAGAGAACAAGCTAGATTGAATCAAACTCAGCATCCTCCAACCACTGGGAGGATTCCCATTATCGACTTGGAGAAGTCTTCAAGGAGACAGAAATGGGCTGATGCCCTAACCGGAAGAACAACAAGGGTGGAAACCCCCAGGGGTAACCCCAAAGATCTGATGCCACTCGGTGATCCTGATGATCCCACACCCCCGTTTACTGAGGAGGTGATGAATGCTCGTATCTCAAAGAATTTAAGATGCCGACATTCAAGGCTTATGATGGAACGGGTGATCCTGAAAATCACGTTAGGACGTTCTCGAACGCATTGCTGCTGCAGCCTGCAAGTGATGCCCTAAAGTGTAGGGCGTTCCATCAAACCTTGTCGGGCATGGCTCAAAGATGGTACAGCCGGTTGCCTGCGAATTCGATTGGCTCCTTTAAGGAGTTGAGTGTTGCTTTTGTTAACCAATTCATAAGTGGAAGAGTTCATGAGAAAAGCTCCGCATCTCTTATGTATGTGGTACAAGGAAAGAACGAAAATCTGAGGGATTACCTCAAGCGATTTACCAAGAAGACATTGAATATTACTGACTTAGAAAATAATGTAGCCATGGTGGCCTTGGAGCATGGAACCACTGACCTCTTCTTTAAAAGGTCATTAGTAAAGCATCTTCCTGAGAATATTGCTGAACTCCAACGAAGGGCTGATAAGTATATTAAAGCTGAGGATTGAATGAAGAAAGAAGCCACAGTAGGTGGAGGAGGTAACAACGACTCCAAGAAGCGAAAGCAAGACCAAGAGTATGATGACCAGGAGTATGATGCTAGGGACAAGTATCCCCGAACTAGCGAGGACTTCAACTCTACCCCTAGAAGAACCAAGGACCAAGGTTCACTAAGTATGCACGGTTGAATACTCCTAGGAGTTGAATCTTGTTGGACATTGAGAAGGATAAGGATTTCCGATGGCCAAAGCCACTTAGGGGTGATCCCGCAAAGAGAAACAAGAATCAGTATTATAGATTTCATAGAGATGTGGGGGATGACACTGATGATTGCAATCAACTCAAAGATGAGATCGAGTTTTTGATCCGTAGAGGGAAACTGATCCACTTCACTAAGGGTGAAGATCGTGGTAATCAAATAAGAGATTATAATAGAAGGGATGATGATCAAGATCGCAACCTACAGCCCTGAGGGCCAGTAATCAACATGATCTCAGGAGGCCCGACTGCGTCCGACACAATAAGGAATTCTCGGAAGGCTTATGCCAGAGAAGTGATGCACATCGTGGGAGAGGCCCCGAAGCATGCAAAAACTGAAGTAATGGTTGGTTTTGATGACTCAGACTTGGAAGCGGTGAAGTTCCCCCATGACGACCCATTGCTAATAACTTCTGTGATTGGAAACTCAGAGGTGAATCGAGTCTTCATAGATAATAGAGCTTCCGTTGACATTGTAACACCCCCAGATCCGGGGTCCGGGATCCGGTGGTTACGGTTTCCAATTCTGTCCACAACAATTGAACTTTCCTTAACATAAAATAAATTACGTCTCTATAACCCAACACAACAATATAAAACACACCCGTTATAGTCCCAGAGATGAAATCAGAGTAACAATCAAATTTTTATTAATCACATTATGAGTTCTTACAATCCAAAAGGATTTCAATATAAATACATACTCTTTGCCATCCATTTACATAAGTCATACTATACCATATTCTTGGTACTGAAAGAATAAATATACCCTACCAATAGCTTCTTCTTCAGCTCTGGTAGTCTCATCGTCCTCGCCCGCGTCGAGTGCGCCTTGTGCGAGTCATCTGATCTAGCTGTTGTTGTGATATAATAATAAAGCAAGGGTGAGCAATAGCCCACCAACAATAATATATAACTGAACGATAATGTATAACAGTTCAAAAGTATCTTTCAAACCATATGCCATGCATTTACGGAAATGATGCCAGTATAATATGAACGATGAAGTTACAAGGTAACTTAAAGTATTTGTTTGTAGAAATATCTGCTACATCAAAGTAAGCGAGATATTCTTATTGTTATTAAGAAGAGGAGTTTGCAAGAAAAGGTTGCAATTCCAGTTATGACCCTTTTCCAACTCTGCCAACAGTAATCATGTTGCAGGAAATAAATAAATTTGGACGATGAACCAATGATGGAGTATTCACCGCGCCCGCTGTTCCAATCTTGATGATCAGTCGAGATCGTACAGCTCAATTTAGATTTACTACCGGTAGAAGGAAGAACTGACAGCTTTACTTGTATACCGCCTTGCTAGCTCTCCCCGGCCAACGGTTGGGCCAAAGGGGATGGACCGGCGCTACTCGGCCTCTTACACGACTCCTAGTTCAAATAGAATTCATGATTCTGAATGTAACGTTCGTCCCCCTTTCCCCAAGTATAATACTTGTTGATAAGACTCCACAAAGTAGTCGTATCTAGTTGGAAAGGAAAATTTACCAATAACTCCCAAGCTATTACTTGGTAACGGATATCCACTTGTTCCAGTAATCTTACCCCTCGAAAGATGAGAAGGTAAGCAACGACTTAATAAGTCAACAGCACCCGAGTTGCGAGTGAAGGGAATACTTTATGACTGGGAAGTCGACAAGATAAATAACATTTTCCAAGTAAGGTTCCCTATTATTAAGGAGATAGACCCAAAGAAGAATGATGTCTGAGAACCTTTCTTGATATAAGATTAATAATAATATGACTCCGAAATATTTTCTGTAATAATCGAAGAAGATAAACCTTATCGAGGTTATTCTAAGTATGGAATAAATATTCAGAGAATATTTATTGAATTAAAATATTTTACGGAATATTTAGGAATATGAAAGAATATCTTTAATCAGAGTATCTCTCAAATAATTCTTGAAGAAATATCGAGAGAATATTTATTGCATAACTAAATATTCAAATGAATATTCCAAATAATATTCATTAATTAATAAGACCTGAAAGGAATATTTAAAATATTTAAAATAATATTCAGTGATTAAATAGAACCCTGGATGAATATTCAAAATAATATTCATAATTAATTAGGAATTTAATTGAATATTGATAAAGTAATATTCATTTAATGGATAATATTCTAAATGAATATCAAGTAATGTTCATTTAGTAATCCAAGCTTTAAAGGAATATTCGAGATAAGACTCGATAAATAAATCAAGTTTCAGATGAACATTAAAATAATATTCGATAGGTAATTACTGTCTTAAATGAATACTCAAAAGTAATATTCATTTAATGAATAATATTCTAAATGAATATCCAATTAATATTCATTTAGTAGTCCAACCTTTAGAAGAATATTCGCAATAATAATCGATAAATAATTCGACTCTGAATGAATATTAAAAATATTATTCGTCGAATAGTTACGTTCAAATAATTATTTGAAGTAAAGATCGTTAAAATAAATAATCTCGAACGAATATTCAAATAATATTCGTCGCCCGAATAATGGAAAATATTTACTTAAATATTTTCCTCCGAGGTAATCTCGATATATCAAGAAATATTGACTCCCGGTCTATATTTGATGAATAAGATGTATACGCCCTTCTATGAGGGTCTTACAATAACCGGCTTATAACTGATGTATAACTATCTAGCTTATAAGCCAACAATAACATTCAGGGAACAAGTATATCAATTCAACTTGAAAGTAGGCATGCATGCAATGGCATATGTATATCAGCAATCATATATATATATATTTATTCAATCACAACAACAGCCTAAAAGAAGGGAATTGAAACTTGCCTGGTAGTCGAGTACGGTAAGGGGTAGTGGTAGCGGGTCCCGGTTCAGCTTGGTGATCTATAAATAGCCAAGGCATTCGGGATTAATCACTTAACATATTAAAAGTTAAGTTATACTTAATTCGAAACACGTTCTCGAGTTATCTCGTTATACCCCTTTTTAGTGGATTACTTATTATTACTGATCCGACCCGACATTCGTTCGTTAATACGACATGTCACTGCACTTATACTTGGGACATACTTAAGTCATATGAGTTCTAAGGTTGATCGTTACGAACCAATATTATACTCCGAGTTTTATCGCCCGTTTTCTAAGTGTTTTACCGAAGTTATAAAAGAGTCGTCTTTTAGGGGTTCGTTCGCGTTTAACCTTGACTCGAACATTTTTAATAAATCGAAAAATGCTCTTTTTGACATACGGTTTTCTTTCACACCTTCCTTCTTACCCCTAGTATTTATTTACCAAGATTTGCCATGACGTTACATAGTTTACGAGGGTTCAATTTCAGTTACGAACTTTCGTTTACGGATTCGAACTACTTTTAGTAATTTGGTCATAATTCCTAAACCGTAAATCAAAATGCTTCGATTCTTTCGCCAAAGTGATCTATGTTCAAAAATCTATCAGTAGGGTTCATTAACTTTCCAAGAACAGAGAGTTATGGCTACTGACCAGTTCGGTTTCTTAGTGTTAATGAAAATCGGGCATTACGACGGCTACGAATCGAGCGTTCTAAAATTCATTACGCAACAACCAAGCCACACCGGGCATCTAATCAACTTATACACATAATAAGCACCCCAACAAGACCAGAAGCCACAGATCTTAGTATCAAACTCATCATGTTAATCAAATCACTAAATCACTAACTAAACATGCTTATAACATGAACATAATCATAACTAAGCTAGATCCATCAAGAACATGCTTAAAACTCAAAGTAGAGCAAGGGTTTTCAAGTCTTATACCTTCCTTGTAGTATGTAATAGCCTCACAAAGCTTGGTATTGCCCTTGGATGGCCTTAACTTAGCTAGGATCAACCATGAAAACAAGAAAAACAAAGATTAGTTCTTAGAAACACTATTCATCATCACCTTTGATGATTTATTTGAAAATGAAAGGCAGTGAATTTGAGGCTGAAATTTCTAGGGGATATAAGCTATGATATGTAGTACTTACCCTAAAAATTAGAAGAACAAAAAATGGTGGGAACCTCCTTTTCTAGCTCCTTGGCCGAAACTTTGAAGAAAAGAAAGGAATGGAGAGTGTTTGCTTGGTTTCTTGCTTTTCCTTGGTCAATTTTGCATAAAGTGAATTTGGATAGATAATATCTCATCCTAGTTGTGTTAGTGGAGTGTGATGTCATGGATGAGGCAATTTGGAGAGACAAGTGTTATGTTTTGTATGGTGGAAGGCTAAGTATTGGTTGGTTTTTCTAAGTACTACTTCCATCTCCAAGTATGCTAGTTACTTTAAGCCACTTGGTTGCTAGATATTTATTCTAGTAGCTTACACAAGACTCTTGCTTCCTCTGCTTGTTTCTGTGTCCGGTTATTACCCGTTTCGATTGATCGTTCGTGAGAATATTTCACGGATTTCTAATTAGGGTTTACCGGGAATCCTCTTTAATATTAATACTTTCATTCTCCATCTTTCATTCTAACTTTCCAATTTATATTCCTTAAATCCATTCGTTAAATACTTAAGGCTATCAGTGTCCAGGGAACTCTCGGAGAAAATAAAAGTGCGGTTTTTCAGAATCCGACAGCTTTTACATACACTTATTTTCCCCCTGGATCACTAATACGAACTCGGAAATCCGTTCCGAATGCTTCTGTATAGTGTCGTCTCATATTATTATATACTCCCACCAAACACTATTCATTCTGTATTCTTTACTTGTTCTCTTAGGGTGGTACAATTGTCCGTATTCTCTTTCGATCGTTCCTTAACCTTTTTACGGAACTACTGGATTAATCGTTATCGATCTGGATGACATGAGGGTATTCTCTTGCTTGAAGTTGCCATATCTTATTCCCTTAGAAGATAGATTATTCTTACCTATGTTGTCACCCTTTAGCATTCTTCAAGACATAAACATAATAAGGTCGAATTCCATTCATTCTTTCCAAATATCAATAATTACATTGTAGCCATAACCACTCCTCAGTGGTTTCCTACCTTCATTCTTAAATCAAATATAATAACATCCCAAAATATCAAATCCTCAAAGTTAATATCTCAATTCTTGGATTATAATAATATTTAATCCACTGTCCGGTCAAATATTATACCGAAAAGAATTTGGAATTTCTGAATTCCGATCGTCTCTACATTCACTTATTTCCTCCGCGTATTACTAATATGACTTCGAAACATCCATATCACGTCCCGTACATAGGGTGGAGTGAAAAAATTTCCAACTTACAAAATCACTATTCATCCACCAAATTACTATGCACGTACAGGAAACACTATGCACGTACGGGAAACACTATGCACGTACGGGAAACACTATGCACGTACTCATTTCCCTTCAAGGATCCATTAGCTCCTTCCTGGATGGTAGATTATTCTTATCTAGGTCCTCAACCATCGAATTACTCTATTCTGACAATATACCAATGCATCAGGATCATTGTCCAAAGCAATATCCATTCATTACAATCATTGTTCTTTGAAACCACCATTCATTAGAGCTGGTGACCTTGTTATCGGAATCATTGTTCCTCATTTTATCATTACTTAATAAAAAGTTTTAATTATATCCAAAATTTGGGGTTCTTACAGTCTCCCCTCCTTAAAAGGATTCCGTCCCGGAATCAGGTAGGAAGCAAAGAGTCGTTTGCCTGTCGTTCACTTTTTTAGCTTCCCGGTCAATTCTTAGTCGTTCTACCCTTCCTCAGCACATCTTCTAGTGCTACAATCCATATTGTATCCTTTTTCCATCAACGTTGCTACTTTTCGTACAACTCACTATCCGGGTTATATTCTTACTCAGTCTTATCCTTATTGATACCTGCAGTAACATTGGTATCACTATCACCCTACGAATTCGGAGGTAACCTCGCTCGTACTGTGCATTTCCTGATTGCTTTAATCTTCGCAATCTCGATCAATATAGAGAAGTGGAAAGATTTATTGAGAGATCACTATGATCAATTGAACATTTGTTATATTGCATAGTTAGTACAGAAGGGGGCCAGCCTTTAGTACTTGACAAGCAATTAAACAAGTCATGGTATTCCACTTAGACTTCTATCACATAGACAGATAGTCACGTAGCAGTACCTCCCCTCCTAAAAGGGTTGTTCTTCTCAATTCATAAAGAAGATGAATAAGAGAGAAGAAGAGAAAAGAGTTCTAAAGGATTATAGAAAGCTTTCATGATTGTAGAATATCATACTCAGAATTTACCTCTGAACTATAGAGGTTTATCAAAGAAGAAATTAATCATAATTATATCCAATACTATATGATTGCAATCTCACGTGTCAACATATCTTGCTGCTTTGTCCATTATTCTATGGACAAATATTCTTGTTCAATCTTAGCGATACTCACATTCGGGAACCCTTCAACCTTTCAGGTTAAATCTTAGATTTCTCACTTGACATCTGTTGGGCTTAAACCCAATACGGTAGTATGGGTATTGGTGAAATAAGTCATATATGGGTAAGGTAATAATTGTATGTATACACAATTATTATATATGGTATGTCTTATTCACAAAGTTAGGTAATTAGGTGCCAAGAATTGGATGGCTTGTATAACAAGTATGGTAAGACTTGTAGAACAAGTATGGCAAGTCTTGGTGGCTAAGTTTTGGGTGGCTATATAAACATAGTCATATTATGTTTTGATATATACTTGAGTATTGTTTGGCTTGAGTATTGTGTGAGTGATACACCGAGTGATTGATGTATTATTGATATTGTTAAGATTAATAATACGAGTTTGGGACGTGGGTTTTTCCGCGTCAAATATATTTGTGTGTGTGCTTTGTTTGTTTGTTTGAATCTCGTTAATTGTGTAGCCCCTAACCTAACAATTGGTATCTAGAGCCGAGGTTCGAGGTTCGTGATGGATAAGGTCGGGGGATTCGAGATTGAATTGTTTAATGGAAGAAACAATTTTACTTTGTGGCAGAGCACGGTGAAAGATCTGTTGATTCAACGAGGGTTGTATGCAACTCTTGAAGACAAGAAGCCTGCTGATGTGGAAGATCCAAAGTGGGCAGATATGAAGTTACGTGCAGCATCGACAATCCGGTTGGCCCTTGCACCGGAAATCAAGTATGATGTTCTTGAGGAGGATAACCCTAAAAAATTGTGGGAAAAGTTGACGAAGACGTATCACTCAAAGTCGTTGGCAAATAAGTTGTTCCTCAAGAAAGATTTGTTCGGGCTCAAGATGGAAGAAGATGGAGATTTGAGAGATCATCTGAATCGTTTTAATGGCCTGATCAACCAGCTGAATAATTTGGATGAAAAATTGAAGGATGAGGACAAAGCTGTTCTTCTACTTGTGTCTCTACCAAAGAAGTATAGTACTGTGATTACTTCTTTATTGGTTGGGAATACGGAGTTAGCTTTGGATGAGACTATTGTTGTTCTTCTGGAGTCTGAAAGATTGATGAAGCAAGGATCGAGTGACACATCTGATGGAAGTGCACTCGTGGTGGATGCACGTGACAAGAAAAAGAAGTCCGGTAAGAAACATAACCCTAATATCAAGTGCTTTTATTGTGATGAATTGGGTCATATACAATCCTGGTGTCCAAAGGCAAGAGAAGACTTGAAGGAGTTGAAGAAAACTCGAGGAGGGGGTAGTGTTTCGCTTGTGGAAGGTGATGCTCTTTTGGTACAAGAAGATAAGGGATCGAAAGAAGAATGGGTGCTTGACTCGGGATGTTCTCATCACGTATGTGCTAGGAGGGATTGGTTCTCGTCCTACAAGAAGTGTGATGGAAAGATGGTTGCTTTACCAAATGGTAAAAGGGTAAAGGTTGCTGGTATTGGTGAGGTAATGATAAAACTTCACAATGGTCGTGTTCGAAAGTTAACTCAAGTGAGGTACGTACCGGAGTTAAATCGAAATCTAATTTCATTGGGTAAATTAGTTGATTTGGGATATACTGTTATGATGAAGAACGGTATTTTGGAGGTCACTAAAAGGGATTTAGAGATACTCAAAGGATGGAAGGATAAAAGAAATCTTTTTGTGCTAGAAGGAGAGGTTATTGTTCGAGGGGAGGCATTGGCGGATGGACGTCGATGTCTTGATGGTGACCGTTAAATCGGTTGTGCATGGAACCGTATTGGGTTGAAGGGGAGGATTGTTGGGCTTAAACCCAATACGGTAGTATGGGTATTGGTGAAATAAGTCATATATGGGTAAGGTAATAATTGTATGTATACACAATTATTATATATGGTATGTCTTATTCACAAAGTTAGGTAATTAGGTGCCAAGAATTGGATGGCTTGTATAACAAGTATGGTAAGACTTGTAGAACAAGTATGGCAAGTCTTGGTGGCTAAGTTTTGGGTGGCTATATAAACATAGTCATATTATGTTTTGATATATACTTGAGTATTGTTTGGCTTGAGTATTGTGTGAGTGATACACCGAGTGATTGATGTATTATTGATATTGTTAAGATTAATAATACGAGTTTGGGACGTGGGTTTTTCCGCGTCAAATATATTTGTGTGTGTGCTTTGTTTGTTTGTTTGAATCTCGTTAATTGTGTAGCCCCTAACCTAACAACATCATTATTACTGACATCCCATATCATGTTACTAGCTTTTTCATAACTATAATATTGACACTATCAGGTTGTCATCCTGAGAATTCATTAGAAAACCCATTCATAACATTCCTTGCTTCTCATTCCATAGTTGCTTCCCCACCCTTTTCTTTATCAATCACATCCTTCTTATTAGCTGATTCTTACTCATTTCTATTATTTACTTTCACCTTCACCTCTTTATTGCGACACTTTTTTGCACTTGGTACCTCCTTATCGGTATTCCGTCTCATTTATTCTATAATCATCACGTTATTTCAATTTAAACTTTTCGAAATGAATCTGGCCCGATTCCTTTAACTTAGATTCATATAATCTACTTCTGCCAACCGTGTTTCTCATCACTTGTTCTTTTCTAACCGTTGTTTTCCACAGGTTGTCTTTCGTAAGTCAGACCAGGTCGTATATCTACATGCTCGTACTCCTATCATCTGTTGAACATCTGCATTTTACTGACGTAGCCTGGCCACATGAAAACCCGTTATGACCGTGCTATAAGTTTTGGGGGTAAGGCTGGCTCGAATACCGCCGTCCGAACACTTTAAACTCTCAGGTGGCCCAATAAGTCTCGGGCTCAACCGCCCTTCCCTCCAAGTCTCATTAATTCTTTCCATGGGAATATCTTTAACATCATGAATCATCAACCTCATATTCTCTATCTTGTTTGCGCAGAAGTACACTAACATAAACTTGTTTGTCATTCATCAACATGCCATTTAGTTAATCAATGGCAGCACTTTCTTTATCTTTACATTGTCATCTACTTTATTAGAAGAATCACCATCACTTGTTGTTTACGTAGTGCATTAATAGCTAACCCTACGGGTTTCAAATCCCTTAGGGAGACAAAGTAATCACTATTCCTTATCCATAAGGAATACTTCCTGAACTTGATGTAGATATAACATGAAGTAGATAGAATTGCAGAAGAGTTTCAGGCATCGCAGCTAGGTCCGGTTGATGAAACTATCACTTATGCATCTTCCATAAAAGACTGGAAACTTAACGGTTTACTTCATCAATTTTGTACCATGGTCCTGGTTTGCCTCAAAACGGGACCTTCTAAGGTACGTAATATGCTTAAGACTCCATCAGGAATCGAATCTTTACTTAAACTATTATTACCTTCGATTCTTGCATAATCATCAAAAGGAATGTAACTTCCTCCACTCCAATATGACCTTCAAGGTCTTTCCAAATATCATTTTGTTTCTTCGGTATGAACATTTATAATTATTCCTTTATACTTAGACTGTCGGCCACCTCATTGGCCTTTCCTGATAATAATAATTTCTGGTAATCCTTGTTCCTTGGATATATTCCAATTCAAACATTTCTACCTCATTCCCATCATTTTTGGGTGAAAGCATTCTCCCTTAAGATCTGCTGATGGAGAAAAATATATTTAACAGTCTTTCTCCATAAGTCATTGCTTCCACCTACCCGTGGGAACTTTATCACGTTTATTCCCAATCCTACTTAGGATACTTCTCTTCTTAGTTCTTTCCTTATCTTAGGATAATCTCAACCTTTATAGGTTCAATCCATACTTCCTCAGGGTCTCATACATGCCTCATCTGGCATTACTGTTACTATGTCATACATTCCTTACCAAACTTCCATTTTGAAGTTCGGAATATTACCTTTTTCCTTGTAAGGTTTCATAGGTCATCCTCATCCTTCCTCCTGTAGTTTCTGGGTACAGGGTATATCAAAATGTCATTGATCAATACTCTAATAATTCTATCTATGTTCTTTCCAGAACTCTTTTTAATAATCCTTACCGGTCATTGTTGCCTTAGCAAGTCCAACTCATATCATCTGAAGTCATAATGTCGTTATTAGGGTTAATGCCACCCCTTGTGCATTCCCTAGGGTTTGTCTTAATTTAAGGATATCCTATCCTTAATTCAACTGCCAAAGAATTCTTGCATCTTATAATTGGCAATCAGATCATGTATCCTTAATAAAGGTCTCTTTTCAATCATTCTCATTTGATAATCGATCGGTGGCTTAATGCCATCCTCTTCTTTCAGATAGTTGTCAGCCTATTTGGCCTTCCAAAAAGGCAACGTATGCCTATCTCCTCTCTTGCAGAACTTGGTAATGGCAGCAAGGATGTTTTGGAAGATATTGGTCGAGTTCAACGTGAATCTCTTAGTACTTATCGTTCTTCTCAAATGTACTCGCCTTAGACAAAATTTCTACAGCATACTGATCCATCTCTGACCATTTCTATACTCTCTTCATAAACCTTCGTTGTTTACTTCCCTTAGTCGTAATATGTTCAGGGTATTCATGATACCCTAACATCATACATCTCAAGTCACTATACTTCCATTTTACTCGTAATCTTGGACAACCATATACACATGAGTCACTTTAGTACGGGTTACCCCATCCCAAAAAGGTCTAGTAAATTCCCCATCAAAACATGGGTTGCAAAGGGTTTAGTAGAAGACTCCTACGATCTCATTAATATTTCCTTTATATCAGAAGCCCTTGCAGTCGGTGCTTACTTAGAAGCAACCCTGCTTTGTCTTTTCATTGCTGGTCTAGTCACTTTATAGTCCGTTGTGACTTGGCCTCAACTGGCCACACTAAAATAAAAATATAAGATTTTAGGGGTTGGCTAATAGCATTACTTTTCTAGCAATTGCCGGCATAGTGCCTTCTTCTTTGATACCTTTCTACCTTTCCAAAACTTTACTCCATATAAGTCTTAATCGACTACTCGGCACCGTCTCCGGTCACCTTTCCTCCACTTTTATCTTTTCAACTATTCTTATCAATCCTGCGTGCCACGCAAGCTTACCATTCCTGGCACAACAGCCTTTTCATTTAAGTCAATCCTGGAATTTCTCAGTCCGGCTAGTTTCTTACTTACATTTCCTATTTTCGTCCAATCTCACTTCATCATTTTATCACTACCGTCGATTGTAATGCTCAGGGTCCGTTTACTAACCCATTTTACAGCATCCTTACCCAAATCACAGGGTTTGCTCCAATTTTTACTCTCTTCCATGACATTCTCTGATAATCAGAAAGACAAGGTTTGCCAAAATTCACCGAATTCCTTTCCAGACTCAGGGAAATTTTGATCAATCTACCCACCTACTGGTAACATTAAGGAGACCAGTTTCGAAACCTGAAGAATAGTTCTTTGAACCTCCAAGCAGGTGGAATCATAAGCAGTCATAGTTAACGAAATAATCATCATCAGATTGGAAGTTTACCCACTGGAAAGGAATCAATTATATCCATCCCTTAGAAGGGAATCAATAGTTTCAAACTGAAACCCGTCACAACGTCCTGATACCTATACGTCCTGATATTCAATACTACCAAATGTCGGTCTACCTAACCCTTTATGCGAAGCGTCGTTGGAAGCACAAAGTCTCCTTTTTTTCCCTTAAGCAATGCCAGCTCTTGGTCATTACCAATTTCACCTTTTAGCTCCAGGAAGATTTTCTCACATTTTTCTCTTTAACTACTGATCGTATTACTTGATCTATTATAATTCCGCATCGGAATAAACTTAAGGTACTACTATAATCCATTCAAAGAGAAGAAGGAATTTAATATTCCTCTAAATCACATGCATCTAACGTTTCTGGTTCATCATTTAACTGAGTTGAATTAACTCTATACTCAGTCTCTGGCAGTAGTCTCATTACGAGTTCATCTTGACTCACTGGTCTTATCTTCCGGTAGGTTCTGAGATCATTGTCTTGCTTGCTACTTCCTTATATAATTTTACCCAATCATGCTATCACTTCCCAATGTCTTTACTTTCTAAATGATTCATTCATAAAATGAACATTTTCCTTAATAAAACCACCTTATTAACCTTAATTTGGTTCCATAATTTACAACCTACGACACCTGCCTTCTCATGGCGAATTATTACTGACAATATTCATACTGATTCATTTATCAAATGATATGGCACTTACTGCCTCATTCTCAACTATTCCTAGGGACTCTGCTCCTCGCCCTAAATCGATGTCTTTGATAATCATACATCCCTCTAGCTCTTTCTTTGTTAAGATGAAAGTCTCTAAGGATTCTAATCTATTTCCGTATAAGATCTCAAGTAATTCTTCCAATCCTTCTTTCTTGCTGGTACTACATCTGGTAGTCCGGCTATGAATTCAACATGCATCTTCAGATCTCTTAATAATATCTCGGTTCTTTATACTCACTTTTCTGAGCACCATATCTTAATCATCACAGTCATTCTGGCTGCGACCATCATTACCCATGGGTAAGCTCCTTATCCTAACAGGATTTTCCTTATCTGCTGGAACCTCTTCCGGGTCTCCAGTAGGGTACTCCATCGAATTACCCGCTGATCTTCAGCATATAAAGCATCATCGCGCTGTTGCTCGTATGCCTCAAGGTCAGTCACCTTACTCGTCGATACGATATCGAGCTAAGTTACTATCATTATACTTACGAGTTCCCATAAGGGTTTTATATGTCATCACTACATTAAGTAGTCCGACTATGAACTTGGCAAGAGTTCTTATTATCTTATTGAATTTATTGTTTTAACGTCACCTCATCTCTGGGGTTTATAACGTGCGCTCTGATACCACTTCTGTAACACCCCCAGATCCGGGGTCCGGGATCCGGTGGTTACGGTTTCCAATTCTGTCCACAACAATTGAACTTTCCTTAACATAAAATAAATTACGTCTCTATAACCCAACACAACAATATAAAACACACCCGTTATAGTCCCAGAGATGAAATCAGAGTAACAATCAAATTTTTATTAATCACATTATGAGTTCTTACAATCCAAAAGGATTTCAATATAAATACATACTCTTTGCCATCCATTTACATAAGTCATACTATACCATATTCTTGGTACTGAAAGAATAAATATACCCTACCAATAACTTCTTCTTCAGCTCTGGTAGTCTCATCGTCCTCGCCCACGTCGAGTGCGCCTTGTGCGAGTCATCTGATCTAGCTGTTGTTGTGATATAATAATAAAGCAAGGGTGAGCAATAGCCCACCAACAATAATATATAACTGACCGATAATGTATAACAGTTCAAAAGTATCTTTCAAACCATATGCCATGCATTTACGGAAATGATGCCAGTATAATATGAACGATGAAGTTACAAGGTAACTTAAAGTATTTGTTTGTAGAAATATCTGCTACATCAAAGTAAGCGAGATATTCTTATTGTTATTAAGAAGAGGAGTTTGCAAGAAAAGGTTGCAATTCCAGTTATGACCCTTTTCCAACTCTGCCAACAGTAATCATGTTGCAGGAAATAAATAAATTTGGATGATGAACCAATGATGGAGTATTCACCGCGCCCGCTGTTCCAATCTTGATGATCAGTCGAGATCGTACAGCTCAATTTAGATTTACTACCGGTAGAAGGAAGAACTGACGGCTTTACTTGTATACCGCCTTGCTAGCTCTCCCCGGCCAACGGTTGGGCCAAAGGGGATGGACCGGCGCTACTCGGCCTCTTACACGACTCCTAGTTCAAATAGAATTCATGATTCTGAATGTAACGTTCGTCCCCCTTTCCCCAAGTATAATACTTGTTGATAAGACTCCACAAAGTAGTCGTATCTAGTTGGAAAGGAAAATTTACCAATAACTCCCAAGCTATTACTTGGTAACGGATATCCACTTGTTCCAGTAATCTTACCCCTCGAAAGATGAGAAGTTAAGCAACGACTTAATAAGTCAACAGCACCCGAGTTGCGAGTGAAGGGAATACTTTATGACTGGGAAGTCGACAAGATAAATAACATTTTCCAAGTAAGGTTCCCTATTATTAAGGAGATAGACTCAAAGAAGAATGATGTCTGAGAACCTTTCTTGATATAAGATTAATAATAATATGACTCCGAAATATTTTCTGTAATAATCGAAGAAGATAAACCTTATCGAGGTTATTCTAAGTATGGAATAAATATTCAGAGAATATTTATTGAATTAAAATATTTTACGGAATATTTAGGAATATGAAAGAATATCTTTAATCAGAGTATCTCTCAAATAATTCTTGAAGAAATATCGAGAGAATATTTATTGCATAACTAAATATTCAAATGAATATTCCAAATAATATTCATTAATTAATAAGACCTGAAAGGAATATTTAAAATATTTAAAATAATATTCAATGATTAAATAGAACCCTGGATGAATATTCAAAATAATATTCATAATTAATTAGGAATTTAAATGAATATTGATAAAGTAATATTCATTTAATGGATAATATTCTAAATGAATATCAAGTAATGTTCATTTAGTAATCCAAGCTTTAAAGGAATATTCGAGATAAGACTCGATAAATAAATCAAGTTTCAGATGAACATTAAAATAATATTCGATAGGTAATTACTGTCTTAAATGAATACTCAAAAGTAATATTCATTTAATGAATAATATTCTAAATGAATATCCAATTAATATTCATTTAGTAGTCCAACCTTTAGAAGAATATTCGCAATAATAATCGATAAATAATTCGACTCTGAATGAATATTAAAAATATTATTCGTCGAATAGTTACGTTCAAATAATTATTTGAAGTAAAGATCGTTAAAATAAATAATCTCGAACGAATATTCAAATAATATTCGTCGCCCGAATAATGGAAAATATTTACTTAAATATTTTCCTCCGAGGTAATCTCGATATATCAAGAAATATTGACTCCCGGTCTATATTTGATGAATAAGATGTATACGCCCTTCTATGAGGGTCTTACAATAACCGGCTTATAACTGATGTATAACTATCTAGCTTATAAGCCAACAATAACATTCAGGGAACAAGTATATCAATTCAACTTGAAAGTAGGCATGCATGCAATGGCATATGTATATCAGCAATCATATATATATATTTATTCAATCACAACAACAGCCTAAAAGAAGGGAATTGAAACTTGCCTGGTAGTCGAGTACGGTAAGGGGTAGTGGTAGCGGGTCCCGGTTCAGCTTGGTGATCTATAAATAGCCAAGGCATTCGGGATTAATCACTTAACATATTAAAAGTTAAGTTATACTTAATTCGAAACACGTTCTCGAGTTATCTCGTTATACCCCTTTTTAGTGGATTACTTATGATTACTGATCCGACCCGACATTCGTTCGTTAATACGACATGTCACTGCACTTATACTTGGGACATACTTAAGTCATATGAGTTCTAAGGTTGATCGTTACGAACCAATATTATACTCCGAGTTTTATCGCCCGTTTTCTAAGTGTTTTACCGAAGTTATAAAAGAGTCGTCTTTTAGGGGTTCGTTCGCGTTTAACCTTGACTCGAACATTTTTAATAAATCGAAAAATGCTCTTTTTGACATACGGTTTTCTTTCACACCTTCCTTCTTACCCCTAGTATTTATTTACCAAGATTCGCCATGACGTTACATAGTTTACGAGGGTTCAATTTCAGTTACGAACTTTCGTTTACGGATTCGAACTACTTTTAGTAATTTGGTCATAATTCCTAAACCGTAAATCAAAATGCTTCGATTCTTTCGCCAAAGTGATCTATGTTCAAAAATCTATCAGTAGGGTTCATTAACTTTCCAAGAACAGAGAGTTATGGCTACTGACCAGTTCGGTTTCTTAGTGTTAATGAAAATCGGGCATTACGACGGCTACGAATCGAGCGTTCTAAAATTCATTACGCAACAACCAAGCCACACCGGGCATCTAATCAACTTATACACATAATAAGCACCCCAACAAGACCAGAAGCCACAGATCTTAGTATCAAACTCATCATGTTAATCAAATCACTAAATCACTAACTAAACATGCTTATAACATGAACATAATCATAACTAAGCTAGATCCATCAAGAACATGCTTAAAACTCAAAGTAGAGCAAGGGTTTTCAAGTTTATACCTTCCTTGTAGTATGTAATAGCCTCACAAAGCTTGGTATTGCCCTTGGATGGCCTTAACTTAGCTAGGATCAACCATGAAAACAAGAAAAACAAAGATTAGTTCTTAGAAACACTATTCATCATCACCTTTGATGATTTATTTGAAAATGAAAGGAAGTGAATTTGAGGCTGAAATTTCTAGGGGATATAAGCTATGATATGTAGTACTTACCCTAAAAATTAGAAGAACAAACAATGGTGGGAACCTCCTTTTCTAGCTCCTTGGCCGAAACTTTGAAGAAAAGAAAGGAATGGAGAGTGTTTGCTTGGTTTCTTGCTTTTCCTTGGTCAATTTTGCATAAAGTGAATTTGGATAGATAATATCTCATCCTAGTTGTGTTAGTGGAGTGTGATGTCATGGATGAGGCAATTTGGAGAGACAAGTGTTATGTTTTGGATGGTGGAAGGCTAAGTATTGGTTGGTTTTTCTAAGTACTACTTCCATCTCCAAGTATGCTAGTTACTTTAAGCCACTTGGTTGCTAGATATTTATTCTAGTAGCTTACACAAGACTCTTGCTTCCTCTGCTTGTTTCTGTGTCCGGTTATTACCCGTTTCGATTGATCGTTCGTGAGAATATTTCACGGATTTCTAATTAGGGTTTATCGGGAATCCTCTTTAATATTAATACTTTCATTCTCCATCTTTCATTCTAACTTTCCAATTTATATTCCTTAAATCCATTCGTTAAATACTTAAGGCTATCAGTGTCCAGGGAACTCTCGGAGAAAATAAAAGTGCGGTTTTTCAGAATCCGACAGCTTTTACATACACTTATTTTCCCCCTGGATCACTAATACGAACTCGGAAATCCGTTCCGAATGCTTCTGTATAGTGTCGTCTCATATTATTATATACTCCCACCAAACACTATTCATTCTGTATTCTTTACTTGTTCTCTTAGGGTGGTACAATTGTCCGTATTCTCTTTCGATCGTTCCTTAACCTTTTTACGGAACTACTGGATTAATCGTTATCGATCTGGATGACATGAGGGTATTCTCTTGCTTGAAGTTGCCATATCTTATTCCCTTAGAAGATAGATTATTCTTACCTATGTTGTCACCCTTTAGCATTCTTCAAGACATAAACATAATAAGGTCGAATTCCATTCATTCTTTCCAAATATCAATAATTACATTGTAGCCATAACCACTCCTCAGTGGTTTCCTACCTTCATTCTTAAATCAAATATAATAACATCCCAAAATATCAAATCCTCAAAGTTAATATCTCAATTCTTGGATTATAATAATATTTAATCCACTGTCCGGTCAAATATTATACCGAAAAGAATTTGGAATTTCTGAATTCCGATCGTCTCTGCATTCACTTATTTCCTCCGCGTATTACTAATATGACTTCGAAACATCCATATCACGTCCCGTACATAGGGTGGAGTGAAAAGTTTTCCAACTTACAAAATCACTATTCATCCACCAAATTACTATGCACGTACAGGAAACACTATGCACGTACGGGAAACACTATGCACGTACGGGAAACACTATGCACGTACTCATTTCCCCTTCAAGGATCCATTAGCTCCTTCCTGGATGGTAGATTATTCTTATCTAGGTCCTCAACCATCGAATTACTCTATTCTGACAATATACCAATGCATCAGGATCATTGTCCAAAGCAATATCCATTCATTACAATCATTGTTCTTTGAAACCACCATTCATTAGAGCTGGTGACCTTGTTATCGGAATCATTGTTCCTCATTTTATCATTACTTAATAAAAAGTTTTAATTATATCCAAAATTTGGGGTTCTTACAGACATTCTGTTTTATGATGCATTTGTGAAGATGGGGTACAATGATTCTCGGTTGACCCCCAATAACATGCCTATATATGGATTTAATGGAGTAGAATTCAAAGTTGAAGGGACTGTTCAGTGGCCTGTAACTATTGGACAGGAGCCCAAGGAGACCACTCAGATGTTGAACTTCCTGGTAATCAAGGCGGTTCCAACGTACAACGCTATCCTCGGAAGGACTGGACTTCATGCATTCAAGGCTGTTGCCTCAACTTATCATATGAAGATCAAGTTCCCAACCAAGAATGATGTTAGAGAACATAAAGGTGATCAAAATATGGCACGAAGCTGTTATGCAGCCTCGTTAAGGCCTGATGGAGTCGGGGGGCAGGTCCTTCCGATTGAAGACATGAATGTCCGCAGTGGTAAGGAACACCAAGAAAGGCCAGCAGAGGACATCACACAGAAGCCTCGAACAACCATTGAGGCTAAGGCGTTAACTGACTTTGTGGTTGAATGTACCACTGGCAACCAAGAAGTCGCGGGGCAGAAGATAGTACCCCAAGCAGGAAGTGAACCTCAGAATAAGAATGAGGAGACCAGAAGGAGTGGTAGGCGCTCTATTTTGATGGAGCATCAAAAACAAAATCAAGTGGTGCAGGCCTAGTCTTGCAAAGCCCCGATGGGCTCAAGTTATCCTAGCAGGACTTAGCTTCATATCTATCTAGTAGAAGTAGAAATAAGGTTCATTGAAACCATTGCAGAGCATGTTGTTCCGAGTAGGATAGTAGTACTCTATGTAAGGGTTGAACCCATTTCAAGTTATTAATGCAAGTTTGTTTTCCATTCATTGATTGTGTGATTTTATTTATGTACCAAGCGCCTGATGTGTGTAAGTCAAAGACGACCAAGTACCGAAAATAAAAGAATACGCGAATGTAAATAAACACATGAATAAATAAAAACCCCGAAGGGTCAAGAGCTAGGTTACAGCACAACAAAATAAATGTTTAAAGTCCTTGAAGGACCGGGATAAAAGACAACATTTGGTGTTTTCTGTTATCTTGGAATAGAAGCCAACCCCAATAAGAGTCTGGAGAATATATTCCAAGACTAAAGATTGAAGCCTGGATAGCCGGTTTAGGCTTGGTCAGCCTTGAGGGTCAAGAACCTCAAAGTCTATAGAGATTGGTAGTCTCCCAAAGTGAATGGTAAATTTGGATCCAAGGAGGAAGCTATGGAAAAGTACTTGAGATTATGAAGGTTGTGGTCGCTCAATTTGATGAGTGCTATGTGGAACACATTCCAAGAAATGAGAACATTAAGGCCGATGCCCTATCTAAGTTCGCCTCTTCTAAGATAGAGAATTATGCGGAGAGTTTTTACTTTCAGGTCCTGAAGACCCCACCATCGATTCGAAATTGGTAGCACCGGTTGATGTAACCTGAAGGATAGACCCTATCAAAGCTCATCTTGAGACTGGTTGGCTCCCTGATAATGCCTTGAAGGCATAGAAACTATTAGTGAGAGTGTTGAGATAAGAGGTCCTTTGTCATTCCATACTTAAAATCTTGAATCTCAAAACCCGACACAAAATTTAAGCCTTGATGGCCAAAAGGCTGTCTGCCTCCAATCGAGCTTGTCGTTTGAGTTTAAGGGCTCGAATCAAGAGTCGTTAGTCAAGTTGAAACCTAAGCAAGGTTATATGAGCATAAGAAGAGGGTTAAAAACCAACAAAGGCACACCAGGCCTGAGATCAAGCGCTAAGGAGCAAGTGAACTACCTGAACGATCAACCGAGAAGGAAGACCTCCTCCATGAGAAACAAGGAGGAGGCAAGAACTAAAGAACTTCATCACAAGGATGAGAGTCAAGGGTTGATGATAACCTTAAGACCAAGGATTCAGCAAAAAAGTTAAGGCACGGAAGGTCACAAGGACTAAGAAATAAGTCATTCGAATTCAAGGTTCATGAAACCATTCAAGGCATAGCAAACACCTCCTGTTGACCTAACACCTCGTGTTGGTGGTCCAGAACACCCCCAACCTTATAGATGTTTTGGTAGATCCAGAACACCAACGTTGAACATGTGAACATCAACCTCGAATCCTAGGATGAGAAACACGAGATATTAGCCATGAAGGCCAAGATTAGGTATGAAGGCCAAACTTGAGGGCGTCATGAACCTCCAATCAAGATCCAAAGGTTGAAGTGATGTTCAAGTGTGGACATTGATTTTCTATTACCAACACTATGCCATAAACGCACATACGCAACCCTTTTTACAAAGCGTTGCACAGAAAGCGTTTCGTTAGATAGAAATTTTGGGTCTTTTGCAACTGAGCTGAACTGGTGTTGCGTTAGATATAATTTAGTGTTGCGTATTACCTACAGTGTTTCATATCATGCAACACTAACTCCTGGTGTTGCGTTAGATAATTTTTTATTTTGATAAATGATGACGTGGTAGAAGTGGGACCCACATGTGCTGACGTGGCATTTGCTAACGTGGCAATTATGGGGCCCACAATTGCTGACGTGGTAGAAGTGGGACCCACCTATGCTGACGTGGCATTTCATGAAGTGGCATAAGTGTTGCATTAGATAACAGTAGTGTTGCATTTGCTATTTGAAGTGTTGTATTAGATATATTTTTTTATTTAAATTCTGACGTGGCAGGTGCGGGACCCACCACTGCTGACGTGGCAGTGTGGGGCCCACAATGGTGACATGGCAGGAGGCCCACCAATGTTGACGTGGCAATTGTGGGGCCCACAATCGCTGAGGTGACAGGAGTGGGACCCACCTCTGCTGACGTGTCATATGATGACGTGGCATAAGTGTTGCATTAGATAACAGTAGTGTAGCATTTTCTGTTTAAAGTGTTGCATTAGATATATTTTTTTTATTTAAATTCTGACGTGGCAGGTGCGGGACCCACCACTACTGACGTGGCAGTGTGGGGCCCACAATGGTGACGTGGCAGGAGGCCCACCAATGCTGACGTGGCAATTGTGGGGCCCACAATTGCTGAGGTGGCAGGAGTGGGACCCACCTCTGCTGACGTGTCATATGATGACGTGGCATAAGTGTTGCATTAGATAACAGTAGTGTTGCATTTGCTGTATGAAGTGTTGCATTAGATATTTTTTTAACTAGTCTTGTCCCGAATGATGAATCTATTTTTTTAAATTATTGTTTCGACGTTCCAATCGCACGGATGTCAAGATATAACGATTTTATTAGTACGGTAATTTTTCAAAAAAATTCCTATATGCATTTGGTTTGGTTTTATAACGTCAAACCGGTCAAAGTGGACTTCCTTTTAACTAGTCTTGTCCCGAATGATGAATCAATTTTTTTAAATTATTTTTTCGACGTTCCAATCACACGGATATCAAGATATAACGATTTTAGTGATACGGTAATTTTTTAAAAAAATTCCTATATATATTTGGTTTGGTTTTATAACGGTCAAACCGGTCAAAGTGGACTTCCTTTTAACTAGTCTTGTCCCGAATGATGAATATATTTTTTTAAATTATTTTTTCGACGTTCCAATCTCACGGATGTCAATGTGACGCCCCCAGATCCGGGGTCGGAGATCTAGGCGCTCACGGTCCATTTTCCATTAGTAACATACCTGCTCTTGCACATAATATATATAACACAGCCATCGACCCCACAATAAACTCACACCACACACACACAGGTTAGAGCCTCAGAAACGTCACACATTGATTAAACAGTAATAAAGTTATCAGAGTTATTACAGACCGAATTAAATAGTATTTATGTTACCAACAACACTTCGATATGAAGCGAAGTTGGCGGCTTGAAAGTTTGTTACGATACACTGCCTTGCACAGGTCATGCTGATAAATAAAACGTACTAACAAAAGCTGCCAGCCAATCCGGCTAATGGGGCCTACCGGTGGAATCTCAAGTGGTGGCTCGGGCCTAGTCACCTGCTTTCGAACAATCTACCTGGGTCTTGCCATTTCGCTTAGCTGTTGTGTTTGTAAAATTTGAAAAAAAGCAAGAGTGAGCAACTATAGCTCAGCAAGAAATATATATAAGATATGCAATATAACATCTCATATGATTGGCAATTGATATATTTGTTTGTATCAATCAGTTATAAAATCACTTGTCATAGTTGATAAATCTCGAAGGTGCAACAGTATGTGCCCTTGTTTTCAAAATAAACTTGCAGTTCTAGATACTGCATTGAATCAACATCTTTCTCATCAAAATAGAACACCATCAGCAACTTGGCACAAAAGCCTAAGAAGCAGTGTCAAAGCATTTTTCCAAAATGGAGGAATGGGACTTAAAGAAAACACAAAACCTGACAAGGATTGACGATGATCAATCGCCACATCCAAGTCCAATAATCCGCGGGTCTTCTCTACCGGTAGAAGGATAGAAACTACATCCGTAACTATCCCTCGGGTGAAAACTACATCCGTAATCACCCTCGATGAAAACTACATCCGTAATCATCCTTCGGCAACACCTGGGCCGGAATAATAAGTGATGGACCGCCTGGCTCACGGCCGCTTACACATCCCGGGAATCGTTCGTCAACGGTTCCCACACCTGCCAGAGTCCCTTTTTCTTTTCTTTTAAAACTTGATTTTGATTGAAAACAGAGTAGTTGAGGTCCGACATCAGTCGACCGATGATTCTTGAAATCATACAAGAAGCAGAATCTGACCGGGGGTTTTCGAAAATGTTTTGAGTTCAAATGAGTTCGAGTTTGAAGTTTTTAAAAAGTATCTTGGATTAACTTGTCTTTAAATAATGAACAGTGATTAGTAAATAATGTTTTAAGATTTAATATTAATAATTAATAAGATAATTATTCGATAAAATAAACTTTTAATCCAAGATAGGGTTTCGAGTATTTAGGAAGATATAACAATAGTTACTTGAATATACGATACCACCCGAATGACCCTTCGGGTTTTCGTACTCTAGATACGATATAATAATATACCACTCCCCGGTCAATAGTATATACGGACCGCTACGACCTCTATTTCTAGAGTCGTTGTCCGAAGAAAACATTTCAATCTAAGTTCAAGGGGTAAAAGCATACATGTACTTGTTCAATCTCAATTGCATCAATACTTCGATAAACATAGCATTTGATATAATTTGAAAACTACAAACACAACAGTGAAAATCCTTGTATAGGGATAAGTTTTGAAAAGTAAACTTGCCTTGGTTTGGTTGGGGTGGTCGAGCGTGCGGATTCGAACGATCTATACATAAACAATAATCGTTCGTTAGTACCTTAACAATTTCTCTTTAATTACGGGGTTTTAAGGGGGTACGAAATTAACTTAACGACTTCGTCTTATGACTCCCTAGCCCCACTATAGGTCCATGTCATCACTCGTTTACGCTCGTCACTTACTCGACTTAATTTAGTTACCACGTTCGAATCATAACCACTAACCCTAGAATAATGTTCCACTAATCGACTTTTTTCCATTGCGCGAATTTTACTCTAGCATTTTTATAAAATCCAAAAATTCATATTTTAATCCAATTCCTTTTGGGTGGTCTTCACCACTGCATTACCTACATTCTAAAATTTTTCCATGATCCCAAATATATTTTAAGGTGTTTAAACAAGGTTCACAAGGGGGTCACTTAATGCAGTCCATAGTCCAGAAACAAAATTTACTCCTCCGGCCATAACTAAATATCCACACATCACCTAGCTATGAACCTTACATTTCCAGAAACTACATTCAATTATCTTTCCAACAATATAAGGTAGGACATCAAGGGACATCATTTGGGGGTTCAAAATCGTGCTACAACACAGATCAAAGTTCCTGGACAAACTCAGCAGGCTCCAACCACTTAGATCAACCATTTTTCATACTTCCATAACATAATCACCACTTAATACACTTAGATCATGACTCATAACACTCATGGAGATATATATATTAACCATAGTCATAAAAATCACAATCTCAACATCAAAACTCAAGATCCATGCTATCCAATACATATACATCCAAGATAAGTCTTAAAACACATGGATCTACTACCATACTATATGAACAATACATAACCAAGGGGGGTTTGAGATTTTATACCTTCTTGAGTTCCTAGAGGCCTTGAACAATCTTTACACAACTCAAAAACACCTTAGATGGCCTCCTACAACACTTACAATGCAAGATCTAAGTGAAAAACAAACTTGGTTACCATTTACCAAAACTTGAATAATTTGTAACTTGAAAATGGTTGGATAGAATGGAGTGAAATTGCTAGCATACCTTGTATATGTGATGTAGATGACCTAGGAATTATGGCAAGATTTATGAGTGATGGGAGAGGGGAGAAGAAGAAATTTTCTTCTCCTTGGAAGTCTTGGCCGAGAGCAACAAAGGGGGGGGGAAGAGAAAAAGTTTGTGTTTTGGTTTTGGTGTTTGTGTTATGTTTGGTAAATAATTGATGGTAATAGGTTGGGTGATACATATCACATGTAAGCATGGTGGTGTACTAGCAAGCATGGGCTCTTGTACTATGTGTCCCCTTTTTTGAAAAAGTAACCAACTAGATACTATTCATCTTCCAATGGCCAACTAACTTGTTTGATTTCTAACCACTTGGTTGCATGGGCTTGCATGCAATACTACTCCTTGTATTATTATTCTCCCACCAATGCTTGTTATTTAATCCTTACTTCGTATCGTATCTTAATTATTCTCTCGTAATAATATTTCGTCGCGTAGAGATTTCCCCTATAATTCCTTAAGTACATATTGAGTAAATTCCTCGAATGTTCATAATTCCTCGTCATAATTCTTAATAAATCCTTTAATACTCTAACCATTCTCAAATCCCAAGTTTTATAAATATTACTAACAGTAAGACTCTTGCCCTCACAATCTCTCTGTATATCTTACATAATAAATGCAACAACGCAGTTTCTCAGACAATCAATTCTATAAATCAACAGGGATGACTAGAAAGGTTCCATAATGATAATGTCACAAGATATTAAATAAAAGAAAACATTACCAAAAATTAGGGTTCTTACAGCCTCCCCTCCTTAAAAGGATTCCGTCTCGGAATCAGGTTGAAAACAGTTGGGGGTGCTTTTCACGCATCGCGCTCTCTAGTTCCCATGTTGATTCTTCGACATTCTGATTCCTCCACAAAACTCTCACTAATTTGACAACCTTGTTCCTCAGCACCTGTTCTTTTCTATCCATGATTTCTACGGGTTGCTCGACATATGTTAAGTCTGGTTGCAGATCCACTTGATCATGTTCTATCACATGTCGGAAGTCGGTATGGTACGGTCGTAGCATGGACACATGGAACACATTATGTACTTGCTGTAAGCTCGGGGGTAAAGCCAACTCGTAGGCTAACTTCCCAACTCGTTTCAAGATCTCAAAAGGTCCAATAAATCTCGGGCTTAGCTTTCCCTTCTTACCAAATCTCATCAATCCTTTCCACGGTGATACTTTCAACATCACAAACTCTCCTACCTCATATTCTTTGTCCTTGCGGGTCTGGTCCGCATACTTCTTCTGTCTGTCTTGGGCCGCTACCAGCCGTCCTCTTATGAGCTCGATAGTTTCTCTTATCTGTTGGACCAGTTCAGGCCCTAAAATCTTCCGCTCTCCAACTTCTTCCCAACACAAGGGAGACCGACATCTTCGTCCGTATAAAGCTTCATATGGGGGCATGCCTATACTCGCATGGTAACTGTTGTTGTAGGAAACTTCGATCAACGGCAGGTGTTCATCCCAACTTCCCTTAAAATCAATGGCACATACCCTCAACATATCTTCGATGGTCTGGATGGTTCTCTCACTCTGTCCGTCTGTTTGGGGATGGTATGCAGTACTCATGTTTAACTTGGTCCCCACACAATCCTGAAAACTTCTCCAGAACCTGGAGTTGAATCTTGGGTCTCTATCTGATACAATGCTCACAGGAACCCCATGTCTAGCCACAATCTCCTTTAAGTAAATATCTGCCAGCTTGTCGACAGTATACCTCTCGTTGATTGGAAGAAAATGTGCTGACTTGGTCAACCTATCGATAATTACCCAAATGGCATCATGATTAGTCCTGGTCCTTGGTAATCCGACCACAAAGTCCATCGCAATCTGCTCCCATTTCCACTCGGGTATCTCTAAGGGTTGCAACAATCCACTGGGCCTCTGGTGTTCGGCCTTCACTCTTTGACATGTCAAGCATTTACTTACCCACTCTGCCACGTCCTTCTTCATATTAGGCCACCAATAGTATTCTCTCAGGTCTCTATACATCTTAGTGCCTCCAGGGTGAATTGAGTACCTCGAACTATGAGCCTCTTGCAAAATCTCGTCTTTTAATTCCTGAACGTTCGGGATCCATATCCTAGATGCGTACCTCATAATTCCATTCCCGTCCTTCTCACACTTAATTTCCTCGCCAGTTAAAATTTTCTCCATCGAATTCTTTTCTTCTTCTATCTTCTTTTCCTGGCATAACTTAATCTTTTCCAATAACGGTGGTTGGACTTTTATTTCCATTAGACTCTCTTGTCCAATTCCTGGTAACCTCACTTCAATCTCCAGTTTCTCAAGGTCCTTGATCAATTCGTCCACTGACGTTATCATCTTAAGCTTCTCCTTTCGGCTAAGTGCATCGGCCACCACGTTGGCCTTCCCTGGGTGATAATGAATCTCACAATCATAATCTTTGATTAGCTCTAGCCATCTCCTCTGCCTCATGTTTAACTCTTTCTGAGTGAATATGTACTTTAAGCTCTTGTGATCCGTGTAGATTTCACACTTTTCTCCGTAAAGATAATGTCTCCAGATCTTCAAAGCAAAAACTATCGCTGCTAATTCCAAATCATGGGTGGGGTATCTTATCTCATATTCCTTAAGTTGTCTGGACGCATACGCAATCACCTTACCGTGCTGCATAAGCACACACCCTAAACCTTTATGGGATGCGTCGCTATAAATCACAAAATCTCCCTTATCGTCAGGTAGGGCTAGTACTGGTGCTGTCACCAACCTCTTTTTCAACTCTTGAAAGCTCTCTTCGTATTTTTCAGTCCACACAAACTTCTCGGTCTTGCGAGTTAGTCGGGTCAAAGGGGCTGCTATCTTTGCAAAGTCTTGGATGAATCTCCTATAGTAGCCAGCCAGTCCTATGAAACTTCTCACCTCTGTCGGAGTGGTTGGTCTCTCCCAATTTGATACAGCCTCTATTTTGGCTGGGTCCACTAGAATACCTTGTTCGCTAATCACATGCCCTAAAAACTGAACTTCCTTCAACCAAAATTCGCACTTCGAGAACTTAACGTACAACATTTCTTCTCTCAATGCTCCCAATACAATCCTCAAGTGCTCTGCATGTTCCTCCTTCGTCTTGGAATAAATCAAGATATCATCGATGAAAACTATAACACACTTGTCCAAATATTTCTTGAAGACTCGATTCATTAAGTCCATGAAAGCTGCAGGGGCATTCGTTAACCCAAATGACATCACTAAGAACTCATAGTGTCCATACCGGGTGCGAAAGGCCGTCTTTGGTATATCTTCTGGTTTGATCTTTAACTGGTGGTACCCGGTCCGCAAATCAATCTTAGAGAAATAAACTGCATCTTTCAATTGGTCAAACAGGTCATCTATCCTGGGCAGGGGATACTTATTCTTTATAGTCACCTTGTTCAACTCCCTGTAGTCTATACATAATCTCATGCTGCCGTCCTTCTTTTTCACGAATAACACCGGGGCTCCCCACGGTGACACACTAGGTCTTATCATCCCTTTATCCAACAACTCTTGTAACTGAGTGGCTAGCTCTTTCATCTCCACTGGGGCTAGCCGATATGGGGCTTTCGAAATTGGGGCCGTACCCGGAACTAAGTCTATAGCGAACTCGATGTCTCTATCGGGTGGTAGTCCGGGAAGATCATCCGGAAATACGTCCGCGAACTCATTAACGACAAGGATTTCCTGTAGGTTTGGGGCCTCTTTCTTGGTATCCTTCACATAGGCTAAATAGGCTTCGCATCCTTTACGTAACAGTTTCTTAGCTTGAATCATAGTCAGGAACTTTTGGTTTTGCCGTTTCCCACTAAACACTACTTCTTCGTCCCCTGGCAGTCTCAAACTTACTTTCTTCTTGACACAATCAATCTGGGCTCCATGGGTTATTAACCAATCCATACCTACTATTACGTCAAACTCCCCTAGTTTAAAACGTATTAAGTCTACCCGAAAGTGTCGCCCTTCTATTTCTAGGTCACAACCTGGACATACTTGGCTAACGGGAATAATTTCATGATTAGCTATCTCTATTTGCAATCTGTCTTTCAATGGTTCAGTCTTAAGGCCTAACCGACATACAAAATCTAGAGATATGAAAGACTTGGTAGCTCCCGAATCAAATAAAACATTTGCTTTAACTGAGTTGAGTAATAGGGTACCTGCAATCACATCCGTGTTCCTCACGGCATCCTGCACCGTCATGTTAAAAGTTCTTGCAGTAGGGGCCTTGTTAGAAGCAGTTCCACTCACTCTCGATGCAGCTGGCCCAGAGGACATACATTCCCTCATTCGGTGCCCTGGTTTCCCACACTTGAAGCAATTACCTCCGACACTCGGGTTGTTACTAGTTCCGCGACAGGCGTTAGCATAATGCCCTGTCAGCCCACACTTGAAGCATTTCACATCTTGCAGGTTACACACACCCGCATGTTTCCTTCCACATTTATTGCATTCTGGGGGTTGGGCTCGGGATGGGGTAGAGTAAGACGATCCCTGCGGTCGGCCGCCCTGGCCCACACTCCAACTTTCAGCTCTCTTGGTTCCAAAGTTCCCGCTTGGTTGGGACATCGTTCCTCGCTTAAATTTGCTCGGAAAGCTCCCACCAGCAGAGTTTCCCTTTCGGCTATCCAACTTCCTCTTCTTTCCTTCTCTCTCCTTCTGCATCTGTTCACTTCCAGCTTCAACAATTGACGCTTTCTGTACTAGGGTCGCATAGTCTGTCAGCTCAAGAACCGCCACACGATTCTGAATCCATTGTTTTAGCCCTAATTGAAATCTTCAGGCCCTCTTTGCCTCAGAGTTCACATAATCCGGCACAAACCTTGACAACTCAGTAAATTTGGCCTCATACTCGGCCACCGTCATATTTCCTTGCTTCAGCTCCAAAAACTTTAGCTCCATTTGTGTCACCATGAACCTAGGAAAGTACTTCTCCAAGAACAGCTTGCTAAATCTCTCCCAGGTTACCACACCTCTTCCTTCCAAATTCTTCTTAGCTTCCCACCAATAGTTCGCCTCACCCTTCAAAAGGTAAGTGGCGAAAACAGTCTTCTGCTCTTCAGCGACACCTAGTATCTCGAAAGATTTTTCAATTTCATTCAGCCAGGCCCTTGCCTCGACAGGGTCGGCAGTTCCTTTAAATTCTGGGGGTTTCAGGGATTTGAAGTTCCTGAAAGCATTAGCATTAGCATTCTGGGGTGGTTACTGAACTGGGGGTCGGTCCAAGTTCTGCCTAAGTAACTCCATGAACTGTTCCATAGGGCCTCCCCTAGGATGTTCTACCTCTCGGGTATCATCACCAGCTTCTTCTTCTTCATACTCAGAGTCGTCAAACAGGTTATGATCATTGCCCTCATTATCACTCAGGTTAACATTCTCCCCTTCATGGTTCTGGTGGCCTCCGGCTCCATGGTGGCTACCCTGGCCCTCAGAACTGATCGGGTGAGCTCGAGTGTTCATTCTTCTGGGTGGCATGATTCTGATAATAAAACAAGAAAGGGGTTAGGGTTTTCCAATTACCTGACAGCGTTTGCACGGGTCAGGAGCGTATCGTTCCTCCTCATAAGGGTGGAAATGCAAAAGTTTTAATAATCCGATGTTGGAGATAAAATGTCAAACATTTTTGGGGAAAAAAAATCCCTTTGGGATGCGAAAACATTTACAGGAGTTTTCAAAATTTCAAAACCTCAAAAATACTTTTCAAAATTTCAAAACACATTTTTTTTAAAGAGTTTAGGAACATCTTTGGAAATTGTAGAAAATAATTTGAAATCGCATATCGTAGATTTGAAACAGTATGGTTGTATTTGTGGCTTGTAGCAATTGTATAATCACAGTTGTATATCAAGACAGTAAAGCATGGCATCGGAAAGTAAAGCAGTTGAGGCAATATTAAGGAAACTGAAACTAAATAAGTACGGTACAAGGGTTATCACAAGTTTGGATGTTAGAGCCAAATACATAGTTCCGATGTCAAAGTCTAGCAAAAGTGGAACAAATACGAATACATCATCCGAATAGTCAGGCTACACAAAAGTAGGGCTACATCCATACATACTACTCGAAGTCACATCTACATATCTGTAGGTCAGTCTACTCATCCACTGGTCAGAAAGGATACCACTGCACAAGTCAACTATCCCGCAAAATCGACACACTAATGTCATCTGAACCTAGGGGACTGAGCTATCAGTAACACATCACGGGGCCGTGCCGCGACGGAGCAAGGTCCTCACTCGGGTAAATGCACGACGCACAACACGCCTAGCATCCCTAGCCTGGATCACTCCGCCCCCGCGGATCCCTAAACCAAGAATCCTATCGCGACTCCTCATCTCAATCCGGTGGAGTCGAGCCCTAGTCCTCCTAGCAACAGTGGTCCTCATCTCAGCCTGGATCCTCAAGCGCGCCTCGCGCTCCTCCACTAGTGCCCGCCTCGCCTCGTTAAGTCGGGCCTCTGCAGATAGTAAGTCTCGGGTCAGGAACTGTACCACGTAAGCATGCTCAGTACCAGACACTGGGGGTAGGTCCGCCGGTGGAGGTGGTATGACAGGAACAGGCGTAGGTGCAGCAGCAGCAGCAGGAGCAGGAGCAGGGGTAGGGTCAAGCTCCTCCTCGCCAGAAGTGTCATCCTCAGAGTCACCGTCCGATGAAACATGGCTAGATGTCTGTGGAGAAGGTGGGGGTGACACAACACGACCCTCACCGGATCTCACACTCTCCTCATCAGTAGCTACAGGAGATGGGGTAACATGCTCGGGCTCAGGCTCAAAGGGCTCCTCAATGGGATCCTCATCATCAGTACTATATATTACTGTAATCCATGGGCCAAGCTCGGAGTCAGCACCCATATCCTCCTCCGGATCCTCGGTCTCTCGCATCAGGGCCTCATCATTCTCCCTCTCGAAAGCCTCAGGGTCTGGTATCTCCTCCATCTACACAAGGGAAATAAGGTGGGTCACTAACCATAAAAGAAGGGTTTAGGAGTAGTTCCCTCACAGGCCTTAAAGTCAGGGCTATATCCGATAACCCGACTACAAACTCGATTAGAGTTCTAAGTATTATTAAAGTTGTTATTAAGGTTATCGTTATTGTTATTATTATTAGGGTTGCTTTCTTAAATTACTATCGTTTCTGAGAACTGTAACCTCGCTCTGATACCATTTCTGTGATGCCCCCAGATCCGGGGTTGGAGATCTAGGCGCTCACGGTCCATTTTCCATTAGTAACATACCTGCTCTTGCACATAATATATTTAACACAGCCATCGACCCCACAATAAACTCACACCATACTCACACACACAGGTTAGAGCCTCAGAAACGTCACACATTGATTAAACAGTAATAAAGTTATCAGAGTTATTACAGACCGAATTAAATAGTATTTATGTTACCAACAACACTTCGATATGAAGCGAAGTTGGCGGCTTGAAAGTTTGTTACGATACACTGCCTTGCACAGGTCATGCTGATAAATAAAACGTACTAACAAAAGCTGCCAGCCAATCCGGCTAATGGGGCCTACCGGTGGAATCTCAAGTGGTGGCTCGGGCCTAGTCACCTGCTTTCGAACAGTCTGCCTGGGTCTTGCCATTTCGCTTAGCTGTTGTGTTTGTAAAATTTGAAAACAAGCAAGAGTGAGCAACTATAGCTCAGCAAGAAATATATATAAGATAGGCAATATAACATCTCATACGATTGGCAATTGATATATTTGTTTGTATCAATCAGTTATAAAATCACTTGTCATAGTTGATAAATCTCGAAGGTGCAACAGTATGTGCCCTTGTTTTCAAAATAAACTTGCAGTTCTAGATACTGCATTGAATCAACATCTTTCTCATCAAAATAGAACACCATCAGCAACTTGGCACAAAAGCCTAAGAAGCAGTGTCAAAGCATTTTTCCAAAATGGAGGAATGGGACTTAAAGAAAACACAAAACCTGATAAGGATTGACGATGATCAGTCGCCACATCCAAGTCCAATAATCCGCGGGTCTTCTCTACCGGTAGAAGGATAGAAACTACATCCGTAACTATCCCTCGGGTGAAAACTACATCCGTAATCACCCTCAATGAAAACTACATCCGTAATCATCCTTCGGCAACACCTGGGCCGGAATAATAAGTGATGGACCGCCTGGCTCACGGCCGCTTACACATCCCGGGAATCGTTCGTCAACGGTTCCCACACCTGCCAGAGTCCCTTTTTCTTTTCTTTTAAAACTTGATTTTGATTGAAAACAGAGTAGTTGAGGTCCGACATCAGTCGACCGATGATTCTTGAAATCATACAAGAAGCAGAATCTGACCGGGGGTTTTCGAAAATGTTTTGAGTTCAAATGAGTTCGAGTTTGAAGTTTTTAAAAAGTATCTTGGATTAACTTGTCTTTAAATAATGAACAGTGATTAGTAAATAATGTTTTAAGATTTAATATTAATAATTAATAAGATAATTATTCGATAAAATAAACTTTTAATCCAAGATAGGGTTTCGAGTATTTAGGAAGATATAACAATAGTTACTTGAATATACGATACCACCCGAATGACCCTTCGGGTTTTCGTACTCTAGATACGATATAATAATCCAATTCATATTTTACTCTAGCATTTTTATAAAATCTAAAAATTCATATTTTAATCCAATTCCTTTTGGGTGGTCTTCACCACTGCATTACCTACATTCTCAAATTTTTCCATGATCCCAAATATATTTTAAGGTGTTTAAACAAGGTTCACAAGGGGGTCACTTAATGCAGTCCATAGTCCAGAAACAAAATTCACTCCTCCGGCCATAACTAAAAATCCACACATCACCTAGCTATGAACCTTACATTTCCAGAAACTACATTCAATTATCTTTCCAACAATATAAGGTAGGACATCATGGGACATCATTTGGGGGTTCAAAATCGTGCTACAACACAGATCAAAGTTCCTGGACAAACTCAGCAAGCTCCAACCACTTAGATCAACCATTTTTCATACTTCCATAACATAATCACCACTTAATACACTTAGATCATGACTCATAACACTCATGGAGATATATATATTAACCATAGTCATAAAAATCACAATCTCAACATCAAAACTCAAGATCCATGCTATCCAATACATATACATCCAAGATAAGTCTTAAAACACATGGATCTACTACCATACTATATGAACAATACATAACCAAGGGGGGTTTGAGATTTTATACCTTCTTGAGTTCCTAGAGGCCTTGAACAATCTTTACACAACTCAAAAACACCTTAGATGGCCTCCTACAACACTTACAATGCAAGATCTAAGTGAAAAACAAACTTGGTTACCATTTACCAAAACTTGAATAATTTATAACTTGAAAATGGTTGGATAGAATGGAGTGAAATTGCTAGCATACCTTGTATATGTGATGTAAATGACCTAGGAATTATGGCAAGATTTATGAGTGATGGGAGAGGGGAGAAGAAGAAATTTTCTTCTCCTTGGAAGTCTTGGCCGAGAGCAACAAAGGGGGGGGGGAAGAGAAAAAGTTTGTGTTTTGTTTTTGGTGTTTGTGTTATGTTTGGTAAATAATTGATGGTAATAGGTTGGGTGATACATATCACATGTAAGCATGGTGGTGTACTAGCAAGCATGGGCTCTTGTACTATGTGTCCCCTTTTTTTGAAAAAGTAACCAACTAGATACTATTCATCTTCCAATGGCCAACTAACTTGTTTGATTTCTAACCACTTGGTTGCATGGGCTTGCATGCAATACTACTCCTTGTATTATTATTCTCCCACCAATGCTTGTTATTTAATCCTTACTTCGTATCGTATCTTAATTATTCTCTCGTAATAATATTTCGTCGCGTAGAGATTTCCCCTATAATTCCTTAAGTACATATTGAGTAAATTCCTCGAATGTTCATAATTCCTTGTCATAATTCTTAATAAATCCTTTAATACTCTAACCATTCTCAAATCCCAAGTTTTATAAATATTACTAACAGTAAGACTCTTGCCCTCACAATCTCTCTGTATATCTTACATAATAAATGCAACAACGCAGTTTCTCAGACAATCAATTCTATAAATCAACAGGGATGACTAGAAAGGTTCCATAATGATAATGTCACAAGATATTAAATAAAAGAAAATATTACCAAAAATTAGGGTTTTTACAGTCAAGATATAACGATTTTATTGATACGATAATTTTTCAAAAAAATTCTTATATGTATTTGGTTTGGTTTTATAACGGTCAAACCGGTCAAAGTGGACTTCCTTTTAACTAGTCTTGTCCCGAATGTTGAATCTATTTTTTTAAATTATTTTTTCGTCGTTCCAATCGCACGGATGTCAAGATATAACGATTTTAGTGATACGTAATTTTTTAAAAAAAATTCCTATATGTATTTGGTTTGGTTTTATAACGGTCAAAGTGGACTTCCTTTTAACTAGTCTTGTCCCGAATGATGAATCTATGTTTTTAAATTTTTTTTTCGACGTTCCAATCACACGGATTTCAACATATAACGATTTTAGTGATACGTTAATTTTTCAAAAAAATTCCTATATGTATTTGGTTTGGTTTTATAACGGTCAAACCGGTCAAAGTGGACTTCCTTTTAACTAGTCTTGTCCCGAATGATGAATCTATTTTTTTAAATTATTTTTTCAACGTTCCAATGGCACGGATGTCAAGATATAATGATTTTAGTGATGCGGTAATTTTTCAAAAAAATTCCTATATGTATTTGGTTTGGTTTTATAACGGTCAAACCGGTCAAAGTGGACTTTCCTTTTAACTAATCTTGTTCCGAATGATGAATCTATTTTTTAAATTATTTTTTCGACGTTCCAATCGCACGGATGTCAAGATATAACGATTTTAGTGATGTGATAATTTTTCAAAAACATTCCTATATGTATTTGGTTTGGTTTTATAACGGTCAAACCGGTCAAAGTCGACCTACCTTTAAACTAGTCTTGTCCCGAATGATGAATCTATTTTTTTAAATTATTTTTTCGACGTTCCAATCGTACGGATGTCAAGATATAACGATTTTAGTGATGTGGTAGTTTTATTAAAAATTTCCTACATGTATTTGGTTTGGTTTTATAACGGTCAAACCGGTCAAAGTCGACCTTCCTTTAAACTAGTCTTGTCCCGAATAATGAATCTATTTCTTTTAATTATTTTTTCAGCGTTCCAATCGTACGGATGTCAAGATATAGCGATTTTAGTGATGTGGTAAATTTTTAAAAATTTCCTACATGTATTTGGTTTCGTTTTATAACGGTCAAACCGGTCAAAGTCGACCTTCCTTTAAACTAGTCTTGTCCCGAATGATGAATATATTTTTTTAAATTATTTTTTTGACGTTCCAATCATACGGATGTCAAGATATAACAATTTTAGTGATGTGTTAATTTTTTAAAAAATTCCCTACATGTATTTGGTTTGGTTTTATAACTGTCAAACCGATCAAAGTCGACCTTCCTTTAAATAGTCTTGTCCCGAATGATGAATCTATTTTTTTAAATTATTTTTTTGATGTTCCAATCGTACGGATGTCAAGATATAAAGATTTTAGTGATGTGGTAATTTTTTAAAAAAATTCCTGCATGTATTTGGTTTGGTTTTATAACGGTCAAACCGGTCAAAGTCGACCTTCCTTTAAACTAGTCTTGTCCCGAATGATGAATCTATTTTTTTAAATTATTTTTTCGACATTCCAATCGTACGGATGTCAAGATATTAAACTAGTCTTGTCCCGAATGATGAATCTATTTTTTTAAATTATTTTTTCGACATTCCAATCGTACGGATGTCAAGATATAACGATTTTAGTGATGTGGTAATTTTTTAAAAAATTTCCTACATGTATTTGGTTTGGTTTTATAACGGTCAAACCGGTCAAAGTCGACATTCCTTTAAATAGACTTGTGCCGAATGATGAATTTATTTTTTTTAATTATTTTTTCGATTTTCCAATCTTACGGATGTCAAGATATAACGATTTTAGTGATGTGGTAGTTTTCTTAAAAAATCCTAGATGTTAAAATCCTAGTTTTTTTAAATAATTTTTTCAAAATAATTTTCTCCTATTCTATTTTCTACAATTTTAAAAATTAGACATATTGTCCAAATATATACAATGATATTTAATTTTCATCTATTTTTTACTTTAAAGAAAATTAGACATAGTGTGAATTTAATTTAAAATTCAAAAATTAAGATTACAATTAAAAAGAAAAGAATATTTAGTTTCAAAAAAAAAAGAACACTACACAGCACAGCGCCAATTGAAAATTTTGAGTGACTCATTTTCCCTCTTTACAAAAAAATTGACACTTAGGGGTTGGTATTGTATTAAGACTTTTAAAAACTTTTAATGATTTTAAAAGTTATGGGGTATTCAATTCTAACTTTTAAAGAGTCTTTAAAAGTATGGTGTTATTCAATTAAGACTTTTAAGAAGTATTTAAAAGTATGGTGGTATTGAATTTAGACATTTATAGACTCTTTATAAGTATCGTGTTATTCAAAAAGTCAATGACTTTGAATGAGAAAGACTTTTACTGACTTTTAACAAAAATTATAACTACATCCCCTGAAAAAAAAAGTCATGAGCTTTTTGATAAGATTTGACATGACTTCTAATAATTCTAATAAAATCATCTTGAATAAAATTGTTTCATTTATTGTCAATAAATTTTTTAAAATTTCATGTCGCTTTTCTTCTCTTTCTTCCTCTTCTTCCATCTCTTTTTCTTCCTCTTCTTGGTTTTCAATTTCCATATTTATATTGAGGGTGCGATCTTTTGCAATTTTGTAAAACTAGATCATCTTTTGCAAAAACTAGATCATAACACACAAAGTAAAATAAGAATCCATCAAACATTATAGTAATTCATGAGCTTCTAAAAATATTGTGCTTGCAAAAATTCACATAAAATACCAATAAAATAGCTTTGCATCATAAAAATATTGCTGACTAATGATATAGCTCTGCATCATCATTAGTTATGAATAGTGACAAATATATAATTCTCAGATAAAAATATGCAATGAATACTCAATTTAACAAGAAATATACCTTATACTCAATGTTTTGGTGGCCGGATTAATCAGAGAACACACAATCGAAATTGAATTGCAGTGAAAAATAGGCTAATATATGATCTTTGTAGTTAGTCTAGTAAACCACAAAATCTATCAAAAAGTCTATGAAAGTTTTTAGAAGTCATTTCATCAGGAGTCATCAAAAGTATTTCGAAATTTTAGTGACTCAACAAGAATCATTAAGAATCTATAAAAATCCATAAAAGTCATTATCCCAAGAATTGTCAGTAAAAGTCATAATACAATATCACCCCCTTAAAATCCCCCCAAAACACACTTATTTTCCCACAAGAACACACCTCCTTTTCCCTGCTCACCTCTTTCTCTCTCTCTCTACTCCCTCATTTTTTTAGGGCCTCAGCCGACTGGAAAAGGATGCTGATGGTCCGTCAACCTTGAAAAATCACTTTGATGTTCTGAACACCCCTAACTGGATTCAAACCTCACTAAAGTGGTTCAGAACATTGAAACACGTTAGTGATGATTCAAACATGACAATGATGATTCAACGTTTTCAGAAAATGTAACACACCCAGATCCGGGATCCGGTCGTTATGGTCTCCAATTCTGTCCACAATACTTGAACTTACCTCAACATAAAATAAATTACATCTTTATGACCCAACACAACAATATAAAACACACCCGTTATAGTCCTAGAGATGAAATCAGAGTAACAACCAAATTTTATTAAACACATTATGAGTTCTTACAACCCAAAAGAGTTACAATATGAATACATACTCTTTGCCATCCATTTACATAAGTCATACTAGTCCATATATTTGGTACTGAAAGAATGAATCTATCCTACCAATAGCTTTCTCTTCGACTCTGGTAGTCTCATCGTCCTCGCCAGCGTCGAGTGCGCCTTGTGCGAGTCATCTGGTCTAGCTGTTGTTGTGATATAATAATAAAGCAAGGGTGAGCAATAGCCCACCAACAATAATATTTAACTGAACGATAATATATAACAGTTCAAAAGTATCTCTCAAACCATATGCCATGCATTTACGGAAATGATGCCAGTATAATATGAACGATGAATTTACAAGGTAACTCAAAATGTAAATATATGTGGGAATATCTACTATGTCAAAAATAAGCTAGATATTACCATTTATCATAAAAGAGGAACTTGCAGGAAATATTACAATTCCAATTATGAATACTTTTCCAATACTGCCAACAATGATAATGTTGCAGAAAATAAATGAATTTGAATGATGAACTTATGCTGGAGTATTCACCGCGCCCACTGCCAATCTTACGATGATCAGTCGCAGATTGTACAGCTCAATTTAGATTTACTACCGGTAGAAGGAAGAATTGACGGCTTTACTTTTCTACCGCCCTACTAGCTCTCCCCGGCCAACGGTTGGGTCAAAGGGGATGGACCGGCGCTACTCGACCTCTTACACGACTCCAAGTTCGAAAAGAAATTCATGACTCTGAACGCAAAGTTCGTCCCCCTTTCCCCAATTATAATACTTGTTGATAAGACTCCACAAAGTAGTCATATCTAGTTGGAAAGGAAAATTCAACATCTTATCTCCCAAGCTGCTGCTTGTTAGAGGATACCATCTTGTTCCAATAATCTTACCCCTCGAATGATGAGAAGGTTACTCAAAGATTCAATTGATAAACAACAACCACGTTGCGAGTGAAATGAATAGTTTTACAGGATTTATGACCGGGAAGTCAACAAGATAAATAACATTGCTCAAGTAGGTTCCCCTATAATATGGAAGTTTGAGCGAGCATTTAAATCCTTTTAAGATAGATTTAAATGAAAAATAAAAAGAGTTAGGAACCTTTCCTTGATAAAATAGTCGTAAAAAGACTCTGAAATATTTTACATAATATTTGGAGGTGAAAGATAATCTCCAAATAATATAAATCATTTTAAAAAGAATTTAAAAGAATTAAATAAATATTCCAAGAATATTTATTAACTCAATAATAATTACGGAATATTATTAAATCATAATATTTCTCGTAAGTAATCCTCGAATGAATATATAGAATTATTTACTAAATAAATCACTCCTTAAATGAATATTCAAAATAATATTCATTAATAATTAGACTCCAATAAGTATTTAAAATAATATTCAATAAATGAGTCAAACTCTAAATGAATATTTGAAAATAAAATTCATTTAATAAATAATCTTCTAAATGAATATCCAAATAATATTCATTTAGTAATCAAAACTTTAAAGGAATATTCGAAATAATATCCCTTAAGTAATTAGAACTTCCAATGAATATTTTAAAATAATATTCATTAAGTACATAAACCTTAAATGAATATTCGAAAGTAATATTTATTTAATAAATAACATTCTAATGAATATCAAAATAATATTCGTTAAATAATCAACTCTAAATGAATATTCGAAACTAACATTCATTTAATATCTCTCGACTGAGATAATACTCGAATAACATTCCCCGAAAGATTTCCAAGTAATTGATACTTTATGGAAATATAAATAACGTTTAATAATAACATTCCTCAGATAAATAATAATCTGTCGTTGGAATCCCTCTGGGTTTCCACGACTATCTATAACTCAAAATACCGACTCCCGGTCTATATTTAAGAATGAATATCATATGCCCTTCGTTAATGGTCTTACCAAAACAATCCGGCTTATAACTGATAATTAGTATCTAGTCTATAAGCCAATGGCAATTCAGGGAACATGTATCATAATATAATTTGACAATAGGCATGCATGCTATGGCATATGTAAGATGGCAATCACATATATATATTATCACAACAACAGGTTCAAAGTTTTGAACACTTACCTGGTAATCGGGTGTGGGTGGAGATAGCTTGTCCTGGGTCTGCTCGATGATCTATAAACAATCAAAAAATTCGAGATTAACCACTTAACACCTTTTAAAAGTCTAGGTATAAACTTCACTTAAATCGAAACACGTTTTCGAATTATCTCGTTATACACCTTTTAGTGTAACTCTTTTTATTACTGATACGATCCGACATTTGTTCGTTATTACGACATGTCATCATACCCACACTCGGTACATACTTAAGTCGTATAAGTTCTAAATTCGATCGATTACGAACCGAGATTATACTTCGAGTTTTATCGTTCATTTTCTAAGTGTTTTACCAAAGTTATAACCAAGCGGGTTTTTAGGGGTTCGTTCGCGTTTAACTTCGATTCCAACATTTTTATAAAATCGGAAAATGACCCGTTTGATATGTGGTTTTCTCTCATACCATCCTTATGACCTCTAGTATTTATTTACCAAGATTCGCCACTGAGTAACATGCTTTACGAGGGTTCAATTGAAGTTACGAACTTTTACTTACGGTTTCGAACCAATTTTAGTAATTTGACCAGAACTCCTAAACCGTAAGTCGGAATGTTTCGATTCTCACGCCAAATCGATCTATGGCTCGAGATCTACAAGGACAAGTCGTAACATTACCAAGGTCAGAAAATTATCTCAACTGTTATGTTCGAGTTTTTAAGATCTAACGAAAATCGGGCATTACGACGGTTATAACTCGGATATTTCAAAATCAAAACCCTCAAATTATTATACCATCCATTCCAAATCACACATACATGTTATTTATCCTTGAACTAAGACCAAGCAATGTCTTTCCGTTCATATAAACTATATTATCATCTCATAAAACCCACACATAGATCTAGTACTCTAAATATGCATAACATCACTAAAACTCATCCAAAATCCATGATTCATCAAAGGGGGTTCAAGGATTATACCTTTATTTGAAGCTTAAGAATGATATTATGGCCTCACAAGTCTTGAACCTTGCTTAGAACATCCTTTGGAAGCCATAAAATCAAGAAAACAAAACATGAAAATCATGAGTTACTATTCATCATCAACTTCATGATTTTATAACTCTTGAATGGAATGGATTTTGAAGCTAAGATTCATAGGACATCTTATTTATGAATTATAGAACTCACCTGTTTAATCTTGTAATTGTTGAATGGTGGCAAGCTTGATTTCCCCCTCCATTTTTGTGCTAGGCCGAGAGCTCCTTGGAGCTTGGTGGTGGTGTTGTTTTGATTTCTTTTGTCTTTGCTAATGCTTGTATTATTGCTAATTATTGATGCATCTCTTGCTTTTGTGGTGTCCCCCATCTATTGGTACACTTGTCAAGCTAAGAATACATCACCCCCTTTTTGGTAAAATGCTAGAAGGTCACTTCTTTGTTTTGTTTAGTTGACTTGCATATAGATCACTTTCTTTGCTTTTCCTTCCACCAACTACTATCACTTTTGTCTCATTAATAAAATCAATGCATTACGACTTATATGTTGCATTCCATTGCTTTATTGTGGCACAACTTCATTGATCGTTCGGACGAATAACTCAATCGTTTCTAGTTAGGGTTTTACCGAAAACCGTAATAATATTTACACCATCATTTACAATTCTCTTTAATAATTCTCGAATCCATATTCCTTAAATCCTTTCAATAATTCCTTAAGTCTTTCAGTGTCCAGGGAAATCTCGGGGAAAATAAAAGTGCTATTTTTCAGAATCCGACAGCTTTTACATACACTCTTTTTCCCCCTGGATCACTAATACGAACTCAGAATTTCGTTCCGGATACTTATATATCGCGTCGTCTAATAATATTCCTATGTCCACCCAAAATCACTATTCATCCATTTTTCTTTACTCATCCTCTTAAGGTTGTACAATTGTCCCTGATCTCTTTCGATCGTTCCTTAACCCTTTTACGGAACCACTGGACTGATAACAGATATCGATTTGGATGACGTGAGAATACTTCCTCTGTTTGCATGCCATATCCTACTTTCTTGACGATAGATTATTCTTACCTAAGTTGTCATCCCCTTGCATTCTTCATGACATATACATATCGGAATCCATATCCATTCCATAATAAAAGTTTTAATTCCTACAAAAAATCAGGGTTCTTACAGAAAACGTTAACCGATCGTCATTTATCGCTGTTAGCATCGTTTAGTGCCGTTAGCACCGTTTAGTGCCGTTAGCGCCGTCTAGCACCGTTAGCACCATTTAGTGTCGATAGCACCGTTAGTGTTGTAAGCACCGTTAGTGCCGTTAGCACCGTTTAGTGCCGTTTAGCACCGTTTAGCATCATTTAGCATCGCTTAACAACGTTTAAGCATCGTTGAAGGCTGATTAATGCCGATTAGCATTGTTTAAGCATCATCGTAAATGCGTCGGTCGCTCCACGCTTTACATCAAGACGATACCCGTTAAACACTAGTGCAAAGTAAAATCCCCATATAAGGGTAGGAAAATTAAATAGTCCCACGTAAGGGATAAAAAGGACCCTGAGTCTCGAAAAAGACAACTATAACTTCTACGAAAACCTGATCAGTTTTCCTAAAAGTTGGGGGGCAAATGATGTGGGCCAAAAATAAGCCTTAAAGACACAATTAATATTGCAATAAATAGACCTATCTTGGTCCAAATACGAATCCCATTAATGAGGCCCAAAACCCTAATTCAATATTAAATTCGTAATTAATATTGAGGGTGATTGACAGCTTGCAAATAAGAGTCAGATAAGGATACAATATCTTCATGAGTAGCCTTCAAGGCACCTACTTCAACATGGAAACAGACTCCTATAATGTAGGAGTCTAGAACCTTCCTCAAGGCGGTGACTTGCTCACCAAGCCTCCTAACCCTACTACAATTTTTATGCTTCTCAGCCTATATAAAGGGCCTGACCCCTTATTTTCAGAACTACGTCTTGGCTTGATTCTCAACTCTGAGATACGTAGGCACTCTGTGAGGACCGATCAGTCTCGAACATAGAAACAACCATTAAAGCTCGAAGCTCACCAACCCTAGCATTAAATACACATTGATAACCTAGTTTTTATTCCATAAGACCTTTATCACCCAGTTGACTTATGCTTAAAAGTGTGTATTTTAAGCCTTCAACCAGTGCTACATTTTCTATGATGACATTCCCCAAAACAATTGAGCCATATCCCAGAGTTTCTCTTTTGTTGCCATCTCCAAAAGATATTATTGGGCCAGCTTTCCTCTCAAACTTTGTAAGCAGGGGCTTCTTTCCAGTCATATGTCTAGAGCATCCACTGTCTAAGATAATTGAATGCTTCTTTCCTGTGCCGTGCAAACAAAAAAAATAACTAGTTAGAAATTTTTAGGACCCAACTTTGATTGGATCCTTTCTTACTAGATTTAAAAACAACAGGCTTAGAAGATTTTGCTTTTGATTTACCTGTTGCAGAGTCAACCTTAGACTCTGATTTCACAAACTGTTTGTGACTAGGAGTTTCGGATTTCAGAGAATAATAGTCATAATACAGTTCATTATATTCTTTACATATATAGATGGAATGAAGTAAACTACCACAATGATAACAAACTTTTTGTGGTTGGTATTGAAATTTTTGAGTCTTGGGGAATCTGGACTCAGTTTTCCAAGAAGGTTTTTGATTGCAGTCTAGGGCCAAATGATTATGATATTTCCACTTATAGCATTTCTTCCTAGCTGCATCAGGTACATTCTTGTAATTATTCTCTTTGTTAATACCTTCATTTGCATTCCTATTTCTCTGAAAGACCTTCTAGTTTCTATTTCAGCTGAGACTTAGACAGAAAGCCTATGCTGACATTCTTAGGTTTTTTTAATACTTTCTCATCTGAACTATTATTGTTAATTCTCTTGTGTACAACTGGGGTACCATTTGAATCAACAAATTTAACATGATTCGGTTCAAGACTTTTTTCATACCTTTAGATTTAGATGTGCTAGCTTCTTCTTTCCTATCATCCAAGATAATAGCTATAGGAGTTTCACACTTATCCTTTTCAAAACCTAAGCCATAAACTATACCAGGTATCTGATTGTTAATAATGTCATGAGTTTTTTGCAAGATGTATTCCATGTGTGAAACCTATCTCTCTCTTCCTCTAGTTCTTTTCTGACATAGTCATAAGCCTCAAGAATAACACTATAATCATGCTTAGCTTTATCAGAACCAAACCTATAATGTTCCATTTGAATTAACTCAGATTCAAGAATATTATTTATACCAACTAATTCATCATTCTTAATCTTAAGATCATATTTTTCACTAGTAAGAATTTTGAAATTAGTCATAAAATTCTTAAACTCAACATGGATAGTTCTAATATCATCAGAATCTAAGCTATCAAACGAATCAAGAGAGTGAAGAGATACCTTGACAGAAGATGAAGAAGTTTTCTTCGGAGATCCAGGCTTGTCTGAAGCACATGCCATCAAAGCAATGTTGTCATAATCCAATTCATCTTCAGAATCACTGGAGTCTGCCCAATCCTTCTGTGTGTCCATGAGTGCATTACCTTTTCCTGAATTCCTATGCTTCTTACACTCACTTGCAAAGTGTCCAAGCTCGATGCAGTTAAAGCACTTGATCTTGGCCTTATCAAGCTTGACAATTGTACTTTTGCCTTTGTCACTCTTCTTCTCCTCTTTCTTTTGAAAAGATCATTTGCTAAATCTTCTCCTGTTAAATTTTCCTTTCTTGAATGCTTTAGCAAACATAACAAAGAGTTCCTGCATCTCTGATTCAGAATCACTGTTGTCAGAGTCTGTATCTGCAGTCTCTGACTCAGAACTTTCTTTGCTCTTTTTCTTCCTTGAGTCTCTTTCAATAGATTCAGACTTTTCCTCTGGAAGCTTCTTTCTTTCACTCCTGCTCTTTTTCTGTTGCCTGTCAAGTTCGTAAGCCCTAAGTTTTCCATAGACTGCCTCCAATGATATTTCATCCAGATCATTAACTTCCTCAATTGCAGATATCTTCTCATCGTAAAAATCAGGAAAGGCTTTTATGAACTTAGTATTCATATCCTCCAAGTCATAATATTTTCCGTGCATGGCCATCTCATTGATGAGTTTAGTAAACCTATCAAAGGTATCAGTAAGTGACTCACCAGACTTGGATTCAAAGTACTCATACTGTTGTATGGAAAGTGTCCTCATATTCTTCCTGACAGGTTTTGTTCCTTCACAGTGAACCTTTAGATTGTCCCATCTCTCATTTGCAGTCTTACAAGAGAGAACATAGTTAGTGAGAACAGAATCAAGACTGTTGAATAATATGTTTCTCACTTTAGCATCCTTAAGAACGTTTTCCTTATCCTTATCTGACCATTCAGATTTAGGCTTCTCTGCCATGTGCTCTGGAACAACTTTTCCTTCGACAGTTGCTTGAGTAACAACCCTTGTTGGAACAAAAGGCCCATCTCTTATTCTGTCAAGATAATCAGGATCTGTTGCTTCCAGGTGATGCAACATCTTCACTTCCCATAGAGTGTATTTGTTTCTCTAGAGCATAGGGATTTTAGTATTACCATCCTTGTAACTAGACATGATTGCAGATTTATGATTATTCAAAATCAACCTGCTCTGATACCAATTGTTAACTCGAATAACTTGTAGAAGGGGGGGTTGAATACAAGTTAAGTAATCGTATCTGATTTTTGTTTAATTAGATAAATAAGAACAAACGAATGAATCAACCTTGTTTGTATTAAATAATATCAAATACAAACTCTACCAAAGGTGTACAATACCTTTAGCAGTTGCTCTCAATACAAATCTCTCTCTGTTTGTTTCGAACTCTCGAATACAAACCTTATACTAAGCTCACATTCACAAACTCTTTTTACAATGATATAGAGAGAGTATTTATAATGCTACCTATCAACTAATAACAGAAAGTTATAATTTATACAAGATAATGTTCTGCCGTCCAGTTGATAGTATCTATAGTAAACTCTTTCCTTCATGATACCTTCTTGCTTGTTCTTCAAAACAATGATCCTGTTTTATAGCACTTTCCAGTTTCTGTAGCATCCGTAATGACATCATCAGTAGTATGACTGATATCAGGATTTCACCTTTATCAAGATCTGACCATCCCATCAGGATTTGATCAGGATTTGACTTGTTGTATCAGGATCTGCAGTAGTTCCTGAAACATAGTCCTTGACACCCTGTTCCTGACTAAACTCTACAGATTACTGTCTAACATATATATCCTATACAAAGTGCTAAATCCTTTATAAGATCAGGATATACAAGAAGTATATGCAAATTCTATTCTTAACATCACAACTCATGAATTATTCCTAACACTACCAAAAGCCACCAAAATAGCCCTGCAAGAATCCAAGAAAAGAACCTTGGAAACTGGTGTTGAAGGTAGCTCTAAGAGTGTTGAGGAAGAAACTGCACTTGATGCAATAAATAAGGATGTTAGTGAAAGTGAACCCATAGTGGTTCCTCTTGAGCCTAAGAAGAAGAGAGCTAAGAAGGCCAAAGCCACTACCAGCCACCCCACAGTCTCAAAATAGGCTGTGGAGGATAAAAGGGAAACAAACACATCCCTAGATGTTTCTTCTCAACAAGGAGTATCTATTGAAATTGACCTGTCTCCCAGGGCATCTTGTAAAGAGTCTGCACAAACTCATGAACTCACTCATGAGAAGCCCACACTTGCAGAAACACACATGGAGATAGGGCACAGTGAGGATCAAACTCCAACTATTGATGTTCCACAAGTTACCCCTGTGGAACAGCCAATACTCTCTTCTATACCGTCACCTTCTTTATTCTCTAATCCATTAATTGTTTCTTCTCAACAACCTAGAGAAGGGGACAGTACCAACCCTTCAGGTTTTGATCATCCATCTTCTATCATGGATGAGCCCCCATCAAGTGGTCCACAAGAACCCATTGCTCAAAGTGTGATGGACACCACTCTCTCAAACACTGAGTTAGATCATGATGCAATTCAGCCAGATATTGAAATAACCAGCATCATGATTGATCTCCAGAAAGCAACTTACCCTCAGGAAGTTGCTGTCACAGCCTCAGCTGCTGTCAAAGACATAACCAAAGTTGCTGTCACCCCACCTGCTGACAGTAAACTTTTGGATAAAGATGATGTCACCTCTACACAGCTTGATCAAGACACGGTCATTGTTAAAGATGCTTCTGATGAAGATCACGTGCCAATATCCTCTTTCAAAAAGGTAAAATCTAAACCTTCTCTTTCAATGCATGTTAGTACTGCTCATACCCATGCATCTAGGTTGAGTGAGGGTGTGAAAAAGAAAAGATAGATAAAAGAAAAGAGAGGTGAGCATAAAAATGAGAGGCAGCCAAATGAGCTGGCAAAAGGAGAGGGACTTGAGCATGTCCAAAGTGAAAAAGAGAGAAACCCCAGCAAACAGGCTCTAGGCCTTGAGTGTTCAACTGTGAGGAGTGATGAGATCACTCAGAAAAACAATGAGAGTGTGAGAACCCCCACAGCCTCCTTGCCCCAATCTTTTCCTTTGCCTCCAAAAAGGTTAAGATCTGGTGGTCCTTTTAAACAAGATAATTCAATGTTGAAATCTCTTCAGGATAGATGTGCATCTATGGAAGCTAAAATTGATAATTTGTCCACCATGGTAGCTATTGGTTTTGCTGAGATCCAACAGACTCTACTATCATTCTCTACTTCTCTTACTGTTGTCAACTTAACTAACGGGGAGAAAGTGGTAGATCAGAATAGAGTGGATCTAAATATCTTAGACAAAGTGGTAGAAAAGGAGAAACAAGGGGAAGCAACAAGCAAGGGGGAGTCAAGAAGTAAGGGGGAGCAGGTAAAAGTTGAAGATGGAGAAGAGAATGAGGGGGAGCCAGAGGAGAAGGAAGAAAGAAACTTTGGTGAAGAACTGAAAGCCTCTGGAGATTGTGATCTTATTGAACATGAAATGGATGGTGAGCCAGTATTGGTAACTAAAGAAGTAATGGAGCAATTACAAGAAATTCAAAAGTCTGAAAGACCAATACTGCCTCCTCTGAAAATTAAGGAACCAACTTCAGAATTCATGGAAACTCCATTAGAAAAACTATGGAGAGAATAGGAGGAGCAAAACAAACTGGGTAAAGGCAAAGATAAAATGCTTGAGTACATAAATCTGACAACTGGAACCACCTGGTCTGATGGAAGTGAGTACAGCCCAGATGAAGCAGGAATAATGATGGTTAGCTACATGGAGAGTACTTTAAACAACAAGGATAAAGAATTCAGTATACTGTGGATAACTAAATCACAGAAGCAGGAGGAGTTTACAACAAACTATCAACAATACTGAAGGATAAAATAATAAGTATCTCTATGAAAGTTAATTTGGAGAAAAGATGGGCAATTGATGTATATCTGAAATCTGGCATTTCAATTTTCATCACAATGCAACTACTGCGAAGCTTACAAGAAAGAATACTAAATTCCTTAGCAACAAAAGTGAAGGCCAATTCAACAACCTTTAATGAAAGTCTGTTGGCACAGATCAAGAGGCTTGTTGAAGATAAACTCCCAGAAGTGATTGACAATCCATATGGTGTTTGCTACAGGACGACTACAAGTGTAGGAGTAAAGAAAATTGGTTTTCTACATTTGGATGGAGAAACAAAGTTAAAAACTGACTCAGTTATGATAGTACTGAGACACATTCTCAAATCTAGAATTACCAAAGAAAAGGTCAAGGCTGTCAAGGACATTCACAAACTTTTGGTAAAGAGAGATGAGAATCTTAGTTCTCAGATAAAGAAGTTGATTTCTGAAGCAAAATCCAAAAGAAATGAAAGAGGTGGAAGCTGCACATTTGATGACACCCTTGATGATGGTAAAGATGAACCTGATGGTAGTGGAGGATTTGGTGCACCTGGAAATGGTGCCAAATCAACTGCTGAGATTGCTGGAAGTCAAACTCAGGAGAAAACAAAAGAAAAAACACCCAAAACTGACAAGAAAGATGCTGATGCTAAAGATGAAGGGGAGATAGACATTCTTGAAGCTTTGGAAGCAAATATTTTAAGGTTTGCTGTTGACTGCCTTAATGTTGAAAACGATGCTGTCAACAAAGGCACTGTCAAGAACTTGAATGAAGATTCTGTCAAAGACAAGGATGCCAAGGCATTCAAACCTAAAAGGACAAAAAGAAAAGCAAGAGCCTGGCGCTCAACTCCTACAAAGGGAAAGACAAAGGCTGCAGCTAAGACAAAGAAGCATGGAGTAGTGGTTGATAAGACTGTTATCCAGAAAAGAGAAATGATGAACAGCTTCTAATGTCATAAAGCAAATGTTCAACCAAATACACAATCTGGCATACAGATAGAAGTAGAATGATGTATGTTGACAAGGATTTCAATATGATCAAAGGATCACATGTGGTAGACAGGTATAGCCTCAAAATGACATCTGAAGTAGTAACACGTAGAATTTATTTCTTTGTGTTGGCAAGGATGGTGGAGCTTATGGTGAGTCCTGGCAAGGTCCCTAAACTAGCCATGAAACACATCCAGAAATACTATACTGAAAGATATACTGAATTCTATGAGAAACATGGTGACTGGATGGAAATTGATGATGCCAACTTGTTCATAAGTGTTAGATATAATTGATGTAATGTTTCAGTGTTTAAGTGTAACAGTGAAATATCAGAGTTTAACTGGAAGGAAGTCAGAGTTTAGTAAAGTCTGACTGACGGAAGCTGGACAGAGTTTAGTAAAGTCTGTCTGGAGGAAGCGCGTACGAAGTCAACAGAAGATATTAGAGATCAATTGAAGATTGATATGGAAGCGAGATCTTTGGAGATTGGATAGCTATCAAAGAGATCGAGTTGACTTAGGAGACGTGTGACAATCTGTAATTGATATCATTGTATAGCTGATTATTAGGAATATCATTTAGAGATTGTATCGAAGCTGTATGTTTTATAAATACAGTTAGGTTAACCCTAGAAGGGTATCGTGTATCGAACTATCTTTTTTGTAACCTAGCAGCTCTTTGTGATAGTTTACATCACGAAGAGGGTTTTTAATACCAGAAGATTTAAAGTGCATAATCATCTTAATTGATATTCTTTCATCTAATATTGATTATTAGTGTGTATTCGGCCTAACAAGTGGTATCAGAGCATATCTGTTACTTTATTACAGTTTAAGATCCAAACACAACAATAATCATGTCAGCAATTCCTCCACCAACATCTACTAGTTCTGAGAAGGCTCCTACTACTGTGAGTCGTTATGAACCAATCAGGGTTCCTATTCTCAAACCATCAGAGTATGCCATGTGGAAGGTCAAGATGACTATGTTTCTAGAGGCTACAGATCCAGAATATCTTGACAGGATTAATGAAGGCCCTCACAATCCTACAAAGCTATCTGTTGCAACTGCTGGTGAAGAAGCTAAAATAGTTCCAAAGGAAAAGAAGGACATGACTCCTGAAGATCTATCATCAATTGCTAAGGATGCGAAGGTTAGGCATTTACTGCATAGTGCTTTAGACAATGTTATGTCTAACAAAGTGATTAAATGCATCAATGCAAAAGAGATCTGGGATGCTCTTGAAGTCAGATGTCAAGGAACTACTGCTATTAAGAAGAATAGGAGAAACATACTCATACAAGAGTATGAGCACTTTGAGGCTAAACCTGAAGAGACCATGACAGAAACATTTGATAGATTCTGTAAACTGCTCAATGATCTGTCATTGGTCAACAAAGAGTATGATCTAGAAGACTCAAATCTCAAGTTTCTTCTTTCTCTACATGAAAAGTGGGATGTGAAAACAACCACTATTAGAGACAACTATGAACTTGCTGAAACAGAGATTGATGAAATCTATGGGTTGCTCAAAACTCATGAATTGGAAATGGAGCAGAGAAACAGGAGATCAAGCAGGAAGGCAAAGTCTGTTGCTCTTAAGGTTAAAGAGAAGCCTCAGAAGAAAGAGGCATCAAGAAGGAAAATGAAGGGAAAAGCTTTGGTCATACACTCAGAAAGTGAATCATCAAACTCTGATTGTGATTCAAACTCTTCTGAATCATCTGACTCTGAGGATGATGAAGAAGAAATGAGAAAAATGGCTGTGTTGATGGTGAAGACCTTCAAGAAAATGGGTTTCAAGAATTTCAAGAAAGGGAAAAGGTTTTCTAGAGATTCAAATGAAGACAGAAAAAGTTTCAGGAGGTCTGAAAGAAAAGAGACCAAGTCTGGGAAGAAGGATAAGTCTGAAATTCAATGCTACAAGTGCAAGGAGATGGGTCACTATGCTCCTGAGTGCAAGAAGGGTAAAACTGGAAAAGCACTCTACACTAAAGGCAGAGATTGGGTAGACACTTCAGATTCTGATGAAGAAATTAACTATGCTCTCATGGCTACTACTGAATCAGAAACCTCTGAAAATCAGGTACCTCTAACTACCTATGCTTATAATATTGATGACATTTCTCAATTAAGAATTTATCTTAAGTCATTGCATATAAGTTATAGGGATCAGACTTTAGAGAATGAGAGGATAAAATCTGAAAATTCTGAACTTAAGGTAAGAAATAAACTTGTTGAAGAAAAACTTGAAAACATGCAACAAGTTCAGAAAGAGAGAGATGATGCTGTTTCTATAGAACAGGATTTGCTTCAGAAATATAAACAACTAGAATCTGAGTTGGAGGAAGCAAATAAGAAAATTAGGACTTGGACTAATTCTGGAAAGGACAATCAACAGATTTTTCAAACAGACACTGTTGGTCTAGGTTATAATGAGGGAGATGACCTAAGATTTCAAAGTCAAGTTAAAATCAGACCTCATTTTGTACATGGAGCCAGTAAATTTTTGTCTGATAATGAAAAAGAAGCTGTTAAAAGTGAACCAGTAAAAACTAGTGTTAAACAGGTTAATATTGGTTCAATGACAGATAAACAACTCAAACATAAACTAAAGGAGTTAAAATCTGTTAAAAACAGGGAGTGTCAAATAAGAACAGAAATGGAAAAGTAGGCATCACTTCAGGAAAGAAACCAATGCTTGCTAGTTATGCTCCAAGAAAGACATGTCATAACTGTGGTAGTACTAAGCATCTTGCAAATTTCTGCAAGAAAAACAAAAATATTAATTCTTTACCTTCCAAGTCTGAGGTAAAGAAGGATTTTGCTAGAACTAAGCCACAGACTTTATGCACACACTATGGAAGCACTTGGCATTCCATTTATACTTGCAGAGAGTATCATGCTATCTATCATAATTACTATGAACAGAAACCCAATCTGAAATGGGTTAAAGTTAATACTGCAAGTGTAAACTCTGATACTGTTAGCTCAAACTCTGATAATGTTAATTCCGTTGCTAAAGCTAACAAAGTTAAGAATGTCAAAGGATCCAAGCAATTCTGGATCCTTAAATCTAACTCTCAGTAATTGCTTGTGATTGCAGGGCAACAGGGAGGCAACCCTAGTTGTGGACAGTGGATGTTCAGGACACATGACTGGAAATAAAGCCCTGCTATCAGACTATGAGGAGAAGGCTGGCCCAAAAGTTTCCTATGGTGATGGTAATGTAGGAAGAACATTGGGATATGGCAATATTAATCTTGGAAATGTCATCATCAACAATGTAGCTCATGTCCCAGGACTCAAGCATGACTTGCTATCTGTGAGTCAAATCTGTGACAAGGGATATCATGTAGATTTTCAACCTGAATATTGTGAAGTTATCAGCAAATCTACAAGAAAGGTTGTTCTAGTTGGTCATAGGCAAAACAACATTTATGAAATCAAGCTCTTAATAGACTCTGTTGGAAAAGCTGTTTGCCTGTCTACAAGAATATCTAGTGAAGAGAGTTGGAAGTGGCACAAGAAACTCTCACATTTGAACTTAAACAACATCAATGAATTGATCAGAAAGGATCTTGTAAGAGGACTCCCAAAGGCTCTGTTAAATGTTGATGGCCTATGTGATTCATGTCAAAAGGCCAAGCAGAGGAAGTCATCTTTCAAGAGCAAGACAGAATTTTCAATCACTGATCATTATCATCTTCTGCATGTTGATCTCTTTGGTCCAGTAAATGTTATGTCTATAGCAAGGAAGAAATATGCTTTAGTCATTGTTGATGAATACACTAGATTCACTTGGGTGTATTTTCTAGCAAAGAAGGATGAAACTACATTAACTCTGATGGAGCATGTGAAGCTTCTGGACAAAGGATCAAGTAACAAAGTCAGAATCATCAGAAGTGATAATGGAACTGAGTTCAGGAATGCAACAATGGAAGAATTCTGCAAGGACAATGGAGTGAAGCAAGAATTTTCAGCACCTGGTACACCACAACAAAATGGTGTAGTTGAAAGGAAAAATAGAACCTTGATAGAAGCTGCCAGAACTATGCTTGATGAAGCAAAATTGCCAACTTATTTCTGGGCAGAAGCTGTTCAAACTGCTTGTTTTACTCAAAATGCTACACTGATCAATAAGCATGGAAAGACACCATATGAGATGGTGAAGAAAAAGAAGCCTAACTTGAAATACTTTCATATTTTCGGGTGCAAATGCTTTGTTTTGAAGACTCATCCTGAACAGTTGACCAAGTTTGAGCTAAAGGTAGATGAAGGAATTTTTGTTGGCTATCCACTGTCAACAAAGGCATTCAGAGTTTACAATCTGAGAACTAAAGTGATCATGGAATCTATACATGTGTCTTTTGATGACAAGAAAATAACTGGACTTGAAGACATAGATGAATATGATCAACTGAACTTTGAAAATGAAGATTTAAACTCTGATGAAGTAAACTCTGATCAAACTATTCTGACAGACTCTGTTGAAACAGACTCTGAACCTCTACTGGTAAACACTGGAGAAACTTCTCAGCCACAACAAAGGGAAGAACCAGTTGAGGGGGAGCATGATCAAGATGAAAACTCAAACATTCATACTGAGTCAACTGAAAAATCTGGATCAAACTCTGAAAACTCAAACTCTGACTCTGGGCAGTCAAGTTCAGGGGGAGTCTCAGAAAATGAAGAAAGTCCACAACAAAATCAGGAGAGCATGGATCAAGGGGGAGGATCACATGCTGACAGAAGTCATTTGCCTTCTACTAGGAAATGGACTAAATCACATACACCTGATTTGATAATCGGTGATCCAGATGCAAAAGTGAGAACAAGAAGTGCCACTGCAAGTGAATGTTTGTTTCATGCATTCTTGTCTAAAAATGAACCAAAGAAAGTGGAAGAAGCTCTTCAAGATGCTGATTGGATAAAAGCAATGCAGGAAGAGTTGAATGAATTTGAAAGGAATGAAGTTTGGACCCTTGTACCAAGGCCAAAGAACAGATCTATTGTTGGTACTAAATGGGTTTTCAGAAACAAGACTGACAGTAAAGGTGTTATCACAAGGAACAAGGCTAGACTGGTAGCAAAAGGCTATTCACAACAGGAATGAATAGACTATGATGAAACATTTGCTCCAGTTGCAAGGTTAGAGGCAATCAGAATTTTTCTAGCATATGCCTCTCACAAGAAATTCAAAGTGTTCCAGATGGATATGAAAAGTGCTTTTCTGAATGGGAAGCTTGAAGAAGAAGTGTTTGTTGAACAACCACCAGGATTTGTGGACCCAAAATATCCAGACCATGTCTACAGGCTGGATAAAGCACTCTATGGACTTAAGCAAGCACCAAGGGCGTGGTATGAAACTCTGGCTCAATTTCTCTTCGAAAGTGGATTCAACAGAGGTACTATTGACAAAACTCTGTTTTATTTCAAATCTGGGAGTGACTTGCTTTTAGTTCAGATATATGTTGATGACATTATCTTTGGGTCTATTAATGATAAACTCTGTAAGAAGTTTGCCAAGCTCATGCAGTTCAGATATCAAATGAGCATGATGGGAGAGCTTAGTTATTTTCTAGGCCTACAGGTGAGACAAATAGATGATGGTATCTTCATTAATCAAGCAAAATATACCAGAAATCTTCTCAAGAAATTTGATATGCTTGACTGTTCATCTGCATCAACTCCCATGGCAACAGCAACTAAATTGGACAAAGACACAGGAGTTTCAGTGGATATGACAAACTACAGGGGCATGATAGGATCTCTTCTTTACTTGACAGTAGGCCTAACATCATGTATGCAACCTGTCTTTGTGCAAGGTTTCAGGCAGATCCTAGAGAGCCACATCTGACAGTTGTGAAAAGAATCTTCAAGTATCTCAAGGGCACCATGTAAGAACCCCAAATTTTGGATATAATTAAAACTTTTATTAAGTAATGATAAAATGAGGAACAATGATTCCAACAACAAGGTCACCAGCTCTAATGAATGGTGGTTTCAAAGAACAATGATTGTAATGAATGGATATTGCTTTGGACAATGATCCTGATGCATTGGTATATTGTCAGAATAGAGTAATTCGATGGTTGAGGACCTAGATAAGAATAATCTACCATCCAGGAAGGAGCTAATGGATCCTTGAAGAGAAATGAATACGTGCATAGTATTTCCCATACGTGCATAGTATTTCCCGTACGTGCATAGTATTTCCCGTACGTGCATAGTGTTTCCTGTACGTGCATAGTAATTTGGTGGATGAATAGTGACTTTGTAAGTTGGAAAACTTTTCACGCCACCCTATGTACGGGACGTGTTATGGATGTTTCGAAGTCATATTAGTAATACGCGGAGGAAATAAGTGAATGCAGAGACGATCGGAATTCAGAAATTCCAAATTCTTTTTCGGTACAATATTTGACCGAACCGTAAAGAGCCTATCAATACGATCAAGACAAGAGTATTATAATGTTAAGGATTCAAGGATTTTATTTATTAAGTATGATTTGAGGATTTAGAATGAAAACCTTTGAGTTAGAATAACAAGTGTTCTAGAAATCGCTAGAACTTTATAACAAGATTAAGCGATCAAGCAAACGCGAAAGAAATTACGGATTAAATACGTAACGAGATAAAAAAAACCCTACTTGATCAGCTGGGGTTATATATAAGAATATTTGGTGGAAATGAAATGAAGAAAAGAAATGAAAAAGGAAGTAATGAGGTGGATGGACAAGAAGAAAACAACAAGGCTTCACATCATCAATTTTTCTAACACACCATAAACCTTTGACACTTGTATTAAGAGGAGTATTAGCAGCTATACCCACTTATACATATCACAAATATCATTTGACAACTAGCCAAGCAAACACCACCTCTCCCCCATTTTTCCAGCAGTTGCATTTTCCAGGGCAGGGGTCTTTGCCATTTTTTTTCACCTAGATCTACTCATCTAAAAATCATGAAAAAATTCATGGAGCTTCTACACATCAAGGTGAAGTTGGGGATTTAATTTCATAATTTTTGAAGATCGTTTGGATGGGTAAATAAATTCGAGAAGTTCACTGTTTTTCCCCCAAAACCAAGGCACTTCGAATTTTGGAGTTTTAAGATTTCAAAATCCACCTTCCAACCATTGTTTGATCTCCAAATTTTTATGGTGAGTCCTATATTTCATAAAAATGATCTCCTAGAAATCTTAGCTTCAAAATCCATGTTTTCCATTTTCAAATAAATCCTCAAAGATGAGGGTGAATAGTGTTTTCAAGAAACTAACTTTGATTTCTTGGTTTCTTTGGATGATTTAAGCTTTGTTAAAGCCATACAAGGACTATATAAGGGTTATTATAGCTTGTACACTCTCCAAGGAAGGTATAATTCTTAAGAACCCAAGATCTTACTTTGAGTTTTATATATGTTCTTGATGGTTTTAGATTAGTTAAGATTATGGTGTTGTTATATGCATAAAAGCATGATTATGTAGTTAGTAGTGATGATTTAAGAGTTTTGATGATTATGATGGTTAATTGAAACCTTCTTGGACTGGTTAAGATGAAAACCATGTATAGTATGCCCGGTGTGGCTTGGATTGATTGTTATGAATTTTAGAACGTTCGATTTATAGCCGTCGTAATGCCGAATTTTCGTTAGACTATTAAACACCGAGCATCACAGTAGCCATAACTCACTGTACAGCTTCATTTTCTGCCATGATAGGATAGATTATGTTTCAAGCTTCGTTTTGATATAAAGATCGCATGAAACGGACTTACGGTTTAGGATTTATGACCAAATTACTAAAAGTAGTTCGAATCCGTAAACGAAAGTTCGTAACTGTAATTGAACCCTCGTAAACTATGTAACGTCATGGCGAATCTTGGTAAATAAATACTAGAGGTAAAAAGGAAGGCGTGAAAGAAAACCGTATGTCAAAAAGATCATTTTTCGATTTATTAAAAATGTTCGAGTCGAGGTTAAACGCGAACGAACCCCTAAAAGACGACTCTTTTATAACTTCGGTAAAACACTTAGAAAACGGGCGATAAAACTCGGAGTATAATATTGGTTCGTAACGATCAACCTTAGAACTCATATGACTTAAGTATGTCCCAAGTATAAATGCAATGACATGTCGTATTAACGAACGAATGTCGGGTCGGATCAGTGATAAAAGTAATCCACAAAAAGGGGTATAACGAGATAACTCGAGAACGTGTTTCGAATTAAGTATAACTTAACTTTTAATATGTTAAGTGATTAATCCCGAATGCCTTGGCTATTTATAGATCACCAAGCTGAACCGGGACCCGCTACCACTACCCCTTACCGTACTCGACTACCAGGCAAGTTTCAATTCCCTTCTTTTAGGCTGTTGTTGTGATTGAATAAATATATATATATATATGCTGATATACATATGCCATTGCATGCATGCCTACTTTCAAGGTGAAGTGATATACTTGTTCCCTGAATGTTATTGTTGGCTTATAAGCTAGATAGTTATATATCGGTTATAAGCCGATTATTGTAAGACCCTCATAGAAGGGCGTATACATCTTATTAATCAAAAATAGACCGGGAGTCAATATTCCTTGATATATCGAGATTACCTCGGAGGAAAATATTTAAGTAAATATTTTCTATTATTTGGGCGACGAATATTATTTGAATATTCGTTCGAGACTAATTATTTTAACGATCCTTACTTCAAATAATTATTTGAACGTAATCATTCGACGAATAATATTCGTCAATATTCATTCGGAGTCGAATTGATTATCGATTATTATTTCGAATACTCTTCTAAAGATGAGACCACTAAATGAATATTATGTGGACATTCATTTAGAATATTATTTCATTAAATAAATATTACTTTTGAAAATTCATTTAAGGTATTAAGTACTTGATGAATATTATCTTCAATATTCATCTGAAGCTTGATTTACTTATCGAATATTATATCGAATATTCCTTTAAAGCTTGGATTACTAAATGAATATTACTTGATATTCATTTAGGATATTATTTATTAAATGAATATTACTTTATTGATATTCATTTAAATTCCTAATTAATTATGAATATTATTTTGAATATTCATCCAGGGTTCTATTTAATCATCGAATATTATTTTAAATATTTTAAATATTCCTTTCAGGTCTTATTGATTAATGAATATTATTTGGAATATTCATTTGAATATTTAATTACGCAATAAATATTCTCTCGATATTTCTTCAAGAATTATTTGAAAAATACTCTGATTAAAGATATTCCTTCATATTCCTGAATATTCTTTAAATATTTTTAATTCAATAAATATTCTCTGAATATTTATTCCATACTTAGAATAACCTCAATAAGGTTTATCTTCTTCGATTATTACGAAAAATATTTCGGAGTCATATTATTATTAATCCTATATCAAGGAAGGTTCTCAGACATCATTCTTCTTTGAGTCTACCTCCTTAATAATAAGGGAACCTTACTTGGAAAATGTTATTTATCTTGTCGACTTCCCGGTCATAAAGTATTCCCTTCACTCGCAACTCGGGTGCTGTTGACTTATTAAGTCGTTGCTTACCTTCTCATCTTTCGAGGGGTAAGATCACTGGAACAAGTTGATATCCATTACCAAGTAATAGCTTGGGAGTTATTGGTAAATTTTCCTTTCCAACTAGATACGACTACTTTGTGGAGTCTTATCAACAAGTATTATACTTGGGGAAAGGGGGACGAACGTTACATTCAGAATCATGAATTCTATGTGAACTAGGAGTCGTGTAAGAGGCCGAGTAGCGCCGGTCCATCCCCTTTGGCCCAACCGTTGGCCGGGGAGAGCTAGTAAGGCGGTACACAAGTAAAGCCGTCAATTCTTCCTTCTACCGGTAGTAAATCTAAATTGAGCTGTACGATCTCGACTGATCATCAAGATTGGAACAGCGGGCGCGGTGAATACTCCATCATTGGTTCATCATCCAAATTTATTTATTTCCTGCAACATGATTACTGTTGGCAGAGTTGTAAAAGGGTCATAACTGGAATTGCAACCTTTTCTTGCAAGTTCCTCTTCTTAATAACAATAAGAATATCTCGCTTACTTTGATGTAGCAGATATTTCTACAAACAAATACTTTAAGTTACCTTGTAACTTCATCGTTCATATTATACTGGCATCATTTCCGTAAAGGCATGGCATATGGTTTGAAAGATACTTTTGAACTGTTATACATTATCGTTCAGTCATATATTATTGTTGGTGGGCTATTGCTCACCCTTGCTTTATTATTATATCACAACAACAGCTAGACCAGATGACTCGCACAAGGCGCACTCGACGCGGGCGAGGACGATGAGACTACCAGAGCTGAAGAAGAAGCTATTGGTAGGGTATATTTATTCTTTCAGTACCAAGAATATGGTCTAGTATGCCTTATGTAAATGGATGGCAAAGAGTATGTATTTATATTGAAATTCTTTTGGATTGTAAGAACTCATAATGTGATTAATAAAAATTTGAGTGTTACTCTGATTTCATCTCTGGGACTATAACGGGTGTGTTTTATATTATTGTGTTGGGTTATAGAGACGTAATTTATTTTATGTTAAGGAAAGTTCAAGTGTTGTGGACAGAATTGGAAACCGTAACCACCGGATCCCGGACCCCGGATCTGGGGGTGTTACAGAAGTGGTATCAGAGCGTACGTTATAAACCCCAGAGATGAGGTGACGTTAAAACAATAAATTCAATAAGATAATAAGAACTCTTGCCAAGTTCATAGTCGGACTACTTAATGTAGTGATGACATATAAAACCCTTATGGGAACTCGTAAGTATAATGATAGTAACTTAGCTCGATATCGTATCGACGAGTAAGGTGACTGACCTTGAGGCATACGAGCAACAGCGCGATGATGCTTTATATGCTGAAGATCAGCGGGTAATTCGATGGAGTACCCTACTGGAGACCCGGAAGAGGTTCCAGCAGATAAGGAAAATCCTGTTAGGATGAGGAGCTTACCCATGGGTAATGAGGGTCGCAGCCAGAATGACTGTGATGATTAAGATATGGTGCTCAGAAAAGTGAGTATAAAGAACTGATATATTATTAAGAGATCTGAAGATGCATGTTGAATTCATAGCCGGACTACCAGACGTAGTACCAGCAAGAAAGAAGGATTGGAAGAATTACTTGAGATCTTATACGGAAATAGATGAGAATCCTTAGAGATTTTCATCTTAACAAAGAAAGAGCTAGAGGGATGTATGATTATCAAAGACAGTGATATAGGGCGAGGAGCAGAGTCCCTAGGAATAGTTGAGAAGGAGGCAGTAAGTGCCATATCATTTGATAAATGAATTAGTATGAATATGGTCAGTAATAATTCGCCATGAGAAGGCAGGTGTCGTAGGTTGTAAATTATGGAACCAAATTGAGGTTAATAAGGTGGTTTTATTAAGGAAAATGTTCATTTTATGAATGAATCATTTAGAAAGTAAAGACATTGGGAAGTAATAGAATGATTGGGTAAAAGTTATATAAGGAAGTAGTAAGCAAGACAATGATCTCAGAACCTACCGGAAGAGAAGACCAGTGAGTCAAGATGAACTCGTAATGAGACTACTGCCAGAGACTGAGTATAGAGTTAATTCAACTCAGTTAAATGATGAACCAGAAACGTTAGATGCATGTGATTCAGAGGAATATTAAATTCCTTCTTCTCTTTGAATGGATTATAGTAGTTACCTTAAGTTTACTCCGACACGGAATTATAATAGATCAAGTAATACGATCAGCAGTTAAAGAGAAAAATGTGAGAAAATCTTCCTGGAGCTAAAAGGTGAAATTGGTAATGACCAAGAGCTGGCATTGCTTAATGGAAAAAGGAGACTTTGTGCTTCCAATGACGCTTCGCATAAAGGGTTAGGTAGACCGACATTTGGTAGTATTGAATATCAGGACGTTGTGACAGGTTTCAGTTTGAAATTATTGATTCCCTTCTAAGGGATGGATATAATTGATTCCTCTCCAGTGGGTAAACTTCCAATCCGATGATGATTATTTCGTTAACTATGACTGCTTATGATTCCACCTGCTTGGAGGTTCATAGAACTATTCTTCAGGTTTCGAAACTGGTCTCCTTGATGTTACCAGTAGGTGGGTAGATTGATCAAAATTTCCCTGAGTCTGGAAAGGAATTCGGTGAATTTTGGCAAACCTTGTCTTTCTGATAATCAGAGAATGTCATGGAAGAGAGTAGAAACTGGAGCAAACCCTGTGATTTGGGTAAGGTTGCTATAAAATGGGTTAGTAAACGGACCCTGAGCATTACAATCGACGGTAGTGATAATATGATGAAGTGAGATTGGACGAAAACAGGAAATGTAAGTAAGAAACTAGCCGGACGGAGAAACTCCGGGATTGACTTAAGTGAAAAGGCTGTTATGCCAGGAATGGTAAGCTTGCGTGGCAACCGGGATTGATAAGAATAGTTGAAAAGATAAAAGTGGAGGAAAGGTGACCGGAGACGGTGCCGAGTAGTCGATTAAGACTTATATGGAGTAAAGTTTTGGAAAGGTAGAAAGGTATCAAAGAAGAAGGCACTATGCCGGCAATTGCTAGAAAAGTAATGCTATTAGCCAACCCCTAAAATCATATATTTTTATTTTAGTGTGGCCAGTTGAGGCCAAGTCACAACGGACTATAAAGTGACTAGACCAGCAATGAAAAGACAAAGCAGGGTTGCTTCTAAGTAAGCACCGACTGCAAGGGCTTCTGATATAAAGGAAATATTAATGAGATTGTAGGAGTCTTCTACTAAACCCTTTGCAACCCATGTTTTGATGGGGAATTTACTAGACCTTTTTGGGATGGGGTAACCCGTACTAAAGTGACTCATGTGTATATGGTTGTCCAAGATTTTGAGTAAAATGGGAGTATAGTGACTTGAGATGCATGATGTTAGGGTATCATGAATACCATGAACATATTACGACTAAGGGAAGTAAACAACGAAGGTTTATGAAGAGAGTATAGAAATGGTCAGAGATGGATCAGTATGCTGTAGAAATTTTGTCTAAGGCAAGTACATTTGAGAAGAACGATAAGTACTAATAGATTCACGTTGAACTCGACCAATATTTTCCAAAACATCCTTGCTGCCATTACCAAGTTCTGTAAGAGAGGAGATAGGCATACGTTGCCTTTTTGGAAGGCCAAATAGGCTGACAACTATCTGAAAGAAGAGGGTGGCATTAAGCCACCGATCGATTATCAAATGAGAATGATTGAAAAGAGACCTTTATTAAGGATACATGATCTGATTGCCAATTATAAGATGCAAGAATTCATTGACAGTTGAATTAAGGATAGGATATCAATGAATTAAGACAAACCCTGGGGAATGCACAAGGGGTGGCATTAACCCTAATAACGACATTATGACTTCAGATGATATGAGCTGGACTTGCTAAGGCAACAATGACCGGTAAGGATTATTAGAAAAAAAAAAAAGAGTTCTGGAAAGAACATAGATAGAATTATTAGAGTATTGATCAATGACATTTTGATATACCCTGTACCCAGAAAATACAGGAGGAAGGATGAGGATGACCTATGAAACCTTACAAGGAAAAAGGTAATATTCCGAACTTCAAAATGGAAGTTTGGTAAGGAATGTATGACATAGTAACAGTAATGCCAGATGAGGCATGTATGAGACCATGAGGAAGTATGGATTGAACCTATAAAGGTTGAGATTATCCTAAGGTAAGGAAAGAACTAAGAAGAGAAGTATCCTAAGTAGGATGGGGAATAAACGTGATAAAGTTCCCACGAGTAGGTGGAAGCAATGACTTATGGAGAAAGACTGTTAAATATATTTTCTTCATCAGCAGAGCTTAAGGGAGAATGCTTTCACCCAAAAATGATGGGAATGAGGTAGAAATGTTTGAATTGGAATATATCCAAGGAACAAGGATTACCAGAAATTATTATTATCAGGAAAGGCCAATGAGGTGGCCGACAGTTTAAGTATAAAGGAATAATTATAAATGTTCATACCGAAGAAACAAAATGATATTTGGAAAGACCTTGAAGGTCATATTGGAGTGGAGGAAGTTACATTCCTTTTGATGATTGTGCAAGAATCGAAGGTAATAATAGTTTAAGTAAAGATTCGATTCCTGATGGAGTCTTAAGCATATTACGTACCTTAGAAGGTCCCGTTTTGAGGCAAACCAGGACCATGGTACAAAATTGATGAAGTAAACCGTTAAGTTTCCAGTCTTTTATGGAAGATGCATAAGTGATAGTTTCATCAACCGGACCTAGCTGCGATACTTGAAACTCTTCTGCAATTCTATCTACTTCATGTTATATCTACATCAAGTTCAGGAAGTGTTTCGTATGGATAAGGAATAGTGATCACTTTGTCTCCCTAAGGGATTTGAAACCCGTAGGGTTAGCTATTAATGCACTACGTAAACAACAAGCGATGGTGATTCTTCTAAGAAAGTAGATGACAATGTAAAGATAAAGACAATGCTGCCATTAATTAACTAAATGGCATGTTGATGAATGACAAACAAGTTTATGTTAGTGTACTTCTGCGCAAACAAGATAGAGAATATGAGGTTGATGATTCATGATGTTAAAGATATTCCCATGGAAAGAATTAATGAGATTTGGAGGGAAGGGCGGTTGAGCCCGAGACTTATTGGGCCACCTGAGAGTTTAAAATGTTCGGACGGTGGTATTCGAGCCAGCCTTACCCCCAAAATTATAGCACGGTCATAACGGGTTTTCATGTGGCCAGGCTACGCCAGTAAAATGCAAATGTTCAACAGATGATAGGAGTACAAGAATGTAGATATACGACCTGGTCCGACTTACGAAAGACAACCTGTGGAAAACCATGGATAGAAAAGAACAAGTAATGAGAAACAAGGTTGGCAGAAGTAGATTATATGAATCTAAGTTAAAGGAATCGGGCCAGATTCATTTCGGAAAGTTTAAATTGAAATAACGTGATGATTATAGAGTAAATGAGACGGAATACCGATAAGGAGGTACCAAGTGCAAAAAGGTGTCTCAATAAAGAGGTGAAGGTGAAAGTAAATAACAGAAGTAAATAAGAATCAGATAATAAGAAGGATATGATTGATAAAGAAAAGGCTGGGGAAGCAACTATGGAATGAGAAGCAAGGAGTGTTATGAATGGGTTTTCTAATGAATTCTCAGGATGACAACCTGATAGTGTCAATACTATAGTTATGAAAAAGCTAGTAACATGATATGGGATGTCAGTAATAATGATGCCAAGTGAGAAACCTAAGATTTAACCTGAAAGGTTGAAGGATTTCCCGAATGTGAGTATCGCTAAGATTGAACAAGAGTATTTGTCCATAGAATAATGGACAAAGCAGCAAGATATGTTGACACGTGAGATTGCGATCAAATAGTATTGGATATAATTATGATTAATTTCTTCTTTGATAAACCTCTATAGTTCAGAGGTAAATTCTGAGTATGATATTCTACAATCATGAAAGCTTTCTATAATCCTTTAGAACTCTTTTCTCTTCTTCTCTCTTATTCATCTTCTTTATGAATTGAGAAGAACAACCCTTTTTGGAGGGGAGGTACTGCTACGTGACTATCTGTCTATGTGATAGAAGTCTAAGTGGAATGCTATGACTTGTTTAATTGCTTGTCAAGTACTAAAGGCTGGCCCCCTTCTGTACTAACTATGCAATATAACAAATGTTCAATTGATCATAGTGATCTCTCAACAAATCTTTCCACTTCTCTATATTGATCTAGATTGCGAAGATTAAAGCGATCAGGAAATGCACAGTACGAGCGAGGTTACCTCCGAATCGTAGGGTGATAGTGATACCAATGTTACTGCAGGTATCAATAAGGATAAGACTGAGTAAAAGTATAACCCGGATAGTGAGTTGTACGAAAAGTAGCAACGTTGATGGAAAAAGGATAAAGTATGAATTGTAGCACTAGAAGATGTGCTGAGGAAGGGTAGAACGAATAAGAATTGACCGGGAAGCTAAAGAGTGAACGACAGGCAAACGACTCTTTGCTTCCTACCTGATTCCGGGACGGAATCCTTTTAAGGAGGGGAGACTGTAAGAACCCCAAATTTTGGATATAATTAAAACTTTTATTAAGTAATGATAAAATGAGGAACAATGATTCCAACAACAAGGTCACCAGCTCTAATGAATGGTGGTTTCAAAGAACAATGATTGTAATGAATGGATATTGCTTTGGACAATGATCCTGATGCATTGGTATATTGTCAGAATAGAGTAATTCGATGGTTGAGGACCTAGATAAGAATAATCTACCATCCAGGAAGGAGCTAATGGATCCTTGAAGAGAAATGAATACGTGCATAGTATTTCCCATACGTGCATAGTATTTCCCGTACGTGCATAGTATTTCCCGTACGTGCATAGTGTTTCCTGTACGTGCATAGTAATTTGGTGGATGAATAGTGACTTTGTAAGTTGGAAAACTTTTCACGCCACCCTATGTACGGGACGTGTTATGGATGTTTCGAAGTCATATTAGTAATACGCGGAGGAAATAAGTGAATGCAGAGACGATCGGAATTCAGAAATTCCAAATTCTTTTTCGGTACAATATTTGACCGAACCGTAAAGAGCCTATCAATACGATCAAGACAAGAGTATTATAATGTTAAGGATTCAAGGATTTTATTTATTAAGTATGATTTGAGGATTTAGAATGAAAACCTTTGAGTTAGAATAACAAGTGTTCTAGAAATCGCTAGAACTTTATAACAAGATTAAGCGATCAAGCAAACGCGAAAGAAATTACGGATTAAATACGTAACGAGATTAAAAAAAACCCTACTTGATCAGCTGGGGTTATATATAAGAATATTTGGTGGAAATGAGATGAAGAAAAGAAATGAAAAAGGAAGTAATGAGGTGGATGGACAAGAAGAAAACAACAAGGCTTCACATCATCAATTTTTCTAACACACCATAAACCTTTGACACTTGTATTAAGAGGAGTATTAGCAGCTATACCCACTTATACATATCACAAATATCATTTGACAACTAGCCAAGCAAACACCACCTCTCCCCCATTTTTCCAGCAGTTGCATTTTCCAGGGCAGGGGTCTTTGCCATTTTTTTTCACCTAGATCTACTCATCTAAAAATCATGAAAAAATTCATGGAGCTTCTACACATCAAGGTGAAGTTGGGGATTTAATTTCATAATTTTTGAAGATCGTTTGGATGGGTAAATAAATTCGAGAAGTTCACTGTTTTTCCCCCAAAACCAAGGCACTTCGAATTTTGGAGTTTTAAGATTTCAAAATCCACCTTCCAACCATTGTTTGATCTCCAAATTTTTATGGTGAGTCCTATATTTCATAAAAATGATCTCCTAGAAATCTTAGCTTCAAACTCCATGTTTTCCATTTTCAAATAAATCCTCAAAGATGAGGGTGAATAGTGTTTTCAAGAAACTAACTTTGATTTCTTGGTTTCTTTGGATGATTTAAGCTTTGTTAAAGCCATACAAGGACTATATAAGGGTTATTATAGCTTGTACACTCTCCAAGGAAGGTATAATTCTTAAGAACCCAAGATCTTACTTTGAGTTTTATATATGTTCTTGATGGTTTTAGATTAGTTAAGATTATGGTGTTGTTATATGCATAAAAGCATGATTATGTAGTTAGTAGTGATGATTTAAGAGTTTTGATGATTATGATGGTTAATTGAAACTTTCTTGGACTGGTTAAGATGAAAACCATGTATAGTATGCCCGGTGTGGCTTGGATTGATTGTTATGAATTTTAGAACGTTCGATTTATAGCCGTCGTAATGCCGAATTTTCGTTAGACTATTAAACACCGAGCATCACAGTAGTCATAACTCACTGTACAGCTTCATTTTCTGCCATGATAGGATAGATTATGTTTCAAGCTTCGTTTTGATATAAAGATCGCATGAAACGGACTTACGGTTTAGGATTTATGACCAAATTACTAAAAGTAGTTCGAATCCGTAAACGAAAGTTCGTAACTGTAATTGAACCCTCGTAAACTATGTAACGTCATGGCGAATCTTGGTAAATAAATACTAGAGGTAAAAAGGAAGGCGTGAAAGAAAACCGTATGTCAAAAAGATCATTTTTCGATTTATTAAAAATGTTCGAGTCGAGGTTAAACGCGAACGAACCCCTAAAAGACGACTCTTTTATAACTTCGGTAAAACACTTAGAAAACGGGCGATAAAACTCGGAGTATAATATTGGTTCGTAACGATCAACCTTAGAACTCATATGACTTAAGTATTTCCCAAGTATAAATGCAATGACATGTCGTATTAACGAACGAATGTCGGGTCGGATCAGTGATAAAAGTAATCCACAAAAAGGGGTATAACGAGATAACTCGAGAACGTGTTTCGAATTAAGTATAACTTAACTTTTAATATGTTAAGTGATTAATCCCGAATGCCTTGGCTATTTATAGATCACCAAGCTGAACCGGGACCCGCTACCACTACCCCTTACCGTACTCGACTACCAGGCAAGTTTCAATTCCGTTCTTTTAGGCTGTTGTTGTGATTGAATAAATATATATATATGCTGATATACATATGCCATTGCATGCATGCCTACTTTCAAGTTGAAGTGATATACTTGTTCCCTGAATGTTATTGTTGGCTTATAAGCTAGATAGTTATATATCGGTTATAAGCCGATTATTGTAAGACCCTCATAGAAGGGCGTATACATCTTATTAATCAAAAATAGACCGGGAGTCAATATTCCTTGATATATCGAGATTACCTCGGAGGAAAATATTTAAGTAAATATTTTCTATTATTTGGGCGACGAATATTATTTGAATATTCGTTCGAGACTAATTATTTTAACGATCCTTACTTCAAATAATTATTTGAACGTAATCATTCGACGAATAATATTCGTCAATATTCATTCGGAGTCGAATTGATTATCGATTATTATTTCGAATACTCTTCTAAAGATGAGACCACTAAATGAATATTATGTGGACATTCATTTAGAATATTATTTCATTAAATAAATATTACTTTTGAAAATTCATTTAAGGTATTAAGTACTTGATGAATATTATCTTCAATATTCATCTGAAGCTTGATTTACTTATCGAATATTATATCGAATATTCCTTTAAAGCTTGGATTACTAAATGAATATTACTTGATATTCATTTAGGATATTATTTATTAAATGAATATTACTTTATTGATATTCATTTAAATTCCTAATTAATTATGAATATTATTTTGAATATTCATCCAGGGTTCTATTTAATCATCGAATATTATTTTAAATATTTTAAATATTCCTTTCAGGTCTTATTGATTAATGAATATTATTTGGAATATTCATTTGAATATTTAATTACGCAATAAATATTCTCTCGATATTTCTTCAAGAATTATTTGAAAAATACTCTGATTAAAGATATTCTTTCATATTCCTGAATATTCTTTAAATATTTTTAATTCAATAAATATTCTCTGAATATTTATTCCATACTTAGAATAACCTCAATAAGGTTTATCTTCTTCGATTATTACGAAAAATATTTCGGAGTCATATTATTATTAATCCTATATCAAGGAAGGTTCTCAGACATCATTCTTCTTTGAGTCTACCTCCTTAATAATAAGGGAACCTTACTTGGAAAATGTTATTTATCTTGTCGACTTCCCGGTCATAAAGTATTCCCTTCACTCGCAACTCGGGTGCTGTTGACTTATTAAGTCGTTGCTTACCTTCTCATCTTTCGAGGGGTAAGATCACTGGAACAAGTTGATATCCGTTACCAAGTAATAGCTTGGGAGTTATTGGTAAATTTTCCTTTCCAACTAGATACGACTACTTTGTGGAGTCTTATCAACAAGTATTATACTTGGGGAAAGGGGGACGAACGTTACATTCAGAATCATGAATTCTATTTGAACTAGGAGTCGTGTAAGAGGCCGAGTAGCGCCGGTCCATCCCCTTTGGCCCAACCGTTGGCCGGGGAGAGCTAGTAAGGCGGTACACAAGTAAAGCCGTCAGTTCTTCCTTCTACCGGTAGTAAATCTAAATTGAGCTGTACGATCTCGACTGATCATCAAGATTGGAACAGCGGGCGCGGTGAATACTCCATCATTGGTTCATCATCCAAATTTATTTATTTCCTGCAACATGATTACTGTTGGCAGAGTTGGAAAAGGGTCATAACTGGAATTGCAACCTTTTCTTGCAAGTTCCTCTTCTTAATAACAATAAGAATATCTCGCTTACTTTGATGTAGCAGATATTTCTACAAACAAATACTTTAAGTTACCTTGTAACTTCATCGTTCATATTATACTGGCATCATTTCCGTAAAGGCATGGCATATGGTTTGAAAGATACTTTTGAACTGTTATACATTATCGTTCAGTCATATATTATTGTTGGTGGGCTATTGCTCACCCTTGCTTTATTATTATATCACAACAACAGCTAGACCAGATGACTCGCACAAGGCGCACTCGACGCGGGCGAGGACGATGAGACTACCAGAGCTGAAGAAGAAGCTATTGGTAGGGTATATTTATTCTTTCAGTACCAAGAATATGGTCTAGTATGCCTTATGTAAATGGATGGCAAAGAGTATGTATTTATATTGAAATTCTTTTGGATTGTAAGAACTCATAATGTGATTAATAAAAATTTGAGTGTTACTCTGATTTCATCTCTGGGACTATAACGGGTGTGTTTTATATTATTGTGTTGGGTTATAGAGACGTAATTTATTTTATGTTAAGGAAAGTTCAAGTGTTGTGGACAGAATTGGAAACCGTAACCACCGGATCCCGGACCCCGGATCTGGGGGTGTTACACACCATATCATTAGGTCTGTGGTATCCCAGAGAATCAGATTTCAAGCTACTTGGGTATTTTGATGCAGACTTTGCAGGCTGCAAGATAGACAGAAAGAGCACTAGTGGAAGTTGTTAATTTCTTGATGACAGACTTGTCTCTTGGTACAGCAAGAAACAGAAATCAATTTCTACATCTACAGCTGAAGCAGAGTATATTGCAGCTGGTAGCTGTTGTGCACAGATCTTGTGGATGAAGAATCAATTGCTGGATTATGGATTGAGGTACAGTAAGATTCCTATTTACTGTGATAATCAAAGTGCTATTGCTATGATAGGTAATCCAGTACAGCATTCAATGACCAAGCACATCAGCATAAGGTACCATTTCATCATAGAACATGTGGAAGAAAGGAATATTGAACTATATTTTGTGTCTACAGAACAACAGCTTGGAGATATCTTTACCAAACCATTGAGTGAAGCTACATTTACAAGACTGGTCAATGAACTAGGAATGGTCTCTGGCTTTGACTAGGAATGTTGGTTAGACTCAAATTTTACTTATGTAATGTGTTGCTCATATTTCCTTGAATTGTTAAGTGCTAAGTGATCTCTGTTGATTAAACTCTGTTATGCATACTCTGTTAACATGTTTTTTCTTAAACACTGTCAAACTCTGTTAAATTCTGTCAGCATGCCTGTATGTTATACACTGTTAATAAGTTTGATAAACTCTGTGAATTCTGAGTTGATTATTGTCTGAATGGAAACACCAATGAAGAAATATGTATGAAGCATGATTCTCAGCAATTAATCATGAATCTTTCTGAGTTATTGTGATCTAATCTTAGATTGTGCAGAAAGTTAACATAGCATGGTACTGGTTCATATTTATAACATCTCTTAGTTTATTTTGTCCTAAACTCTGAGTCTATAAATACTGTGTGCATTGCCTCTCATGAATAACTACTGATGTTGATGAACTCTAAACTCTGTTAGTTATACTCTGGTAGATTAAAATGCTTACTGCAATACCCCCAAAAGAAAATGTATATAGGTTGCTATACTCCTTTGAGATTATGTTGGTGACTAGGATGACCCAGGAACCTATTGGTATATAATATGGGCTAAAATTCTCTGATTTTTGGTGACTAGTCAAAGACTAGGATGACCCAGGAACTGATCAAAATGATAAGGGCTAAAATTTTTGAATTTTTGGTGACTGGATCCAACCTATAATTACTGGAATGAATAGAATATATATAAAATATATATATATATATATATATATATATATTAGCAATAGAGGGGGTATAAAATAAATTAAATGTTACTGTATATAGATTGATTACTACAGAGCTTAGCTTTCATCATACAGTCAATGTTTACTATGAGAGTTTGTGCATCCAGTGTTTATTGATTTACTTTATGGATTTTATGAAAAATTAGATGCTCTAAAAATTGATTTGGTAAACTCTGCTACACACACACATATTTTCACAACTGTGCAATTTTTGAAAGGGTTTCGGTGATAAAGTTGGAGAATTGACAAACGCTGTTGATTTGTGGTTAGTACTCTAAGGTAAATTTTCATTTGGATAATTTGAAAATTTAGGAGTAAATAGTGCTTTTGACAACTGTTATTAAGTGTATTGTGTTAAAGTGTCTTGGAAATAGGAAAGAGAATACAGCCGTGATAATTGCTATTTTTACTGCGCATGATTAATTGATCCACTGCTTGTATGACACGTGTCCCACTCACTCATTATTGTGTCCCACTCACACATTAATCTAGGAACTGTTGAGTGTTTGAAAACACAAACGATTGAGTTTTAATTTTTAATTACAACTCTAATTACTTTTGTGTACAACGTTTAATTTTAACTTTCACCCACTCACTTTTACATCTCACAGTTCTCTCAGTTTTCACTTGCGCATTTTCACAAACACTTTTCCAACATACACTTTTCATTGTGATTTCTTACCCGTTTCTTGATTTAATGGCTTCTAAATCATTCACTGCTTTTGGTCTACGTTTTGTACCTAACAATTATGCAGCCCCACTCAATCATGAACGTGTTCCAGAAGCGTTTCATCTTATGCAGAATTTCTTAAGAGACTCAGAGATTGGACAAGCTCTGGTTGAACCTTGTACTCTCTCTGCATCTCAAATTGCCACTTTTTGGCAAAACTCAGTCTATGTGGATGGAGGAGAGAATGGGACTCCAAACATCATCTTCACTCATGATGAACAAGAGTTTGTGATTACTCCACAAACTGTCAGAGAAACGATGAGTTTTGATACACACACCTCTTATGCTTATGCTGGTCAACCTCAATTGAGATAAATGCTACAGGAGATAGGCTACATGGATTCTCTTGAAAAGCTTGGCAGTGTAAAGAGGCCTAATCTCAGGAAGGAATGGAATTTTTCTTCGACTGCATCACAATAACATTCCAGAAGAAGGTTACTAACTGGGATGCTATTCCAATGGACAGTCTACAAATCGGGTATTCTCTACTTTATGGTAGTAATTTTGATTTTGGTAGATATGTTATAATGAATCTAGGTGATAAACTGTCAGAGTCTACTACAGTTTATTTTGCTCGATTTTGTCAAATGCTATTCACTGCTTGTGTATCTGGTTTAGGGATTGTTGAAGCTGATGTGATTCAGCCTTTTAGAGTCAACAAGAGAATATTCTCTGATATGACTAATAAAGATGCTGGTAAAGAAAACCTACCTGTCTTTGTTCTGCCACTCGCTTTGCAGAATTTTCTCAACCAACCTCAAGACCAACCACAACCAGAACCACAACCTGAACCACTAAACACTGATCATACTCGAACCTTAAACACTGAACCACCTACATCACCTACTCACACTGTACCTACTCAACAACCTACAACCTCAAACCAACCACAACCTGAACCACAACCTGCATCCACTCACAACACTCCATCACCAATCACAAACACTGCTCCAACCCAAAATCTTCAATCTCCAATCACAAAACAATCTTCACACACTCAACAACTAAACACTGAACCATCACAATCTCAACCACAACCACAGCCTAAAGCAAAAAGAGGCAGAGTAAAGCAATCAGCAGCAACTACTGAAAGACATGCAAGAGTTAAGAAGACAATAAAGAAAGACACCAAAGCAAAACAGACAACTCCTGGAGCTGTTTATGCTAGAAGAAAGATTCAAAGAGCAAAAAGACCTAAATCACCCTCTGTGGTGGCAGAATCTAGTAAAGAGGATTCAGATGAAGTGCCTCTAGCTAAGAGAAGAAAACTAGTAATCTCTGATTCTGATGTTGAAAATGTTGAAGCTCCAGAGGTGGTTTCACAGCAAACACCTACTGTTAATATGCCTACTGTTGAGGCTGAAAAAGATATACCTGCAGAGGTTGATATGCCTGTAGAGGATAAAATGCCTGCAGAAGAGGATAATAGAGATGGCTTTTCTCTAATTGATGATACTCTTGATTTATTCATGCCATTCTCTGATCTTATCTCATCTATTTTTGCTCAATCTGAAGCAACTGGTGCAGCTGATCAACCTATAGTTGTCATTTCTAAAACTGTAGCATCACATACAGAGTTACTCTCAGATGCTCACCAGACTGTTGAAGAAGGTGATGAGGTTGATCAAGCAACCAAGGCTACTTCTCAGCCTATGCCTGTTGATGACACAAATGCAAACTCTGTTGCTGAGCCTGAGCAACATGAAGAAAATCTTGACAAGGCTGCAGAAGAAATTGCAGAAACTGTGGCTGATAATGCTCAGCACAGTGTTTCACTTGAAGATGAACATGCTAAAGCTGCAAGTGTTGAACTTGAAGGTGAAAGTAGTGCAAACTCTGATTCTTTTCTGAATGCACCAGTGCAAAAAGACAATAAACATACCTCTTTCGATCAACCTTGTAAGTCTCATGAAATTAAAAAAGCACAACTTGCAAAATTTGCTGCTGACTGGTACAAAGAGGATTGCATTTTTCCAAGAGGGAGAGCAGCTAATTTTGTTAAGCAAACTGCCAATACTATCTCCAATCCAGAGATTCTTTCTTGCTTAAAAGCAACTGTAGTTCAAGTCAAGACTCTGGATGGTAGATTTGATGAAACTACGAAGGCAATCACTGACTTGAGGACTGAGATCCTAACTAGAGAAATGAAAATGGAAAGAGAGTCCAAACTCATGACTACAAAATTTTCTAAAGCTCAAGACACTCTCTTTGCCAGGCTGGGTAAAGTTGAAGAGAATCAGTCTGCCTTGTCTGTTAAAATAGATTCCATTGCAAACTCTTTGGAGTTGCTAACCTCCATCCTGATTCCTGATGATGTCAAAAAGGGGGAGAAAGTTGCAAACACTGCTTGCAAACAATTTCAATCCTTGGAGAGGAAGGATGATGCTGCAGATGGAGGTGGATCTGATAGAACCAAAAGAGCAATTACAAGGTCTAGAGTAAACTCTGCTAAAGCAAACTCTGCTAAAGCAAACACTGCTGAAGGTCCTCAGAATGATACAGAGTTAGCTGCAAACATGTTTCTTGAAGAACATGGAAATGATGTCACTCTAGAAGATGTAAAGGCTGAAGAGCTAAGACTTAAAGCTGAACTTGAGAAAAAGCTTAAGTCTGGGAAATTCAAGAAGAAAGATGAAAAGCCATCAAGGCCTGTTCTTAAAGGCATTAAGATTAATGAAAATGTCAATGCTGATCAGAGATTGTCTTATTCAAGAAAACCAACAGTAGATGAGGCTAGATTAAAGCTTAAGGAAAAAGTTTTTGAAGATGATAAGAGTTTAAAGAAGTAAAAGCAAGTTACAACCTCTGTTTCTACACATGTTGTACAAACTACTCTTCCAATTCATGGTTTTGTGAGACCTACTATTCCTGATAATACTGAGAAAGTTCAAGGAGGTGATATTTTTCAAAGCAGAGCAATGATTGCTAAGCAACCTCATGATTTGGCTGGTTTAGGGTCAAACAGAGAAAGGACTTTGAATATTACTCCTAGAGATCATTCATCACTGGCTGCTCCAGGCAAGGGTGTCCTTCAAGTTAATTTGGATAAGCTGGAATCAGTACAGTTGATTCATCAAAGAAGTCTAGATAAAGACTTTCTGCTGTATTTCATGGAGGATGGGACTGTTTACAAAATTGGAGAGCATGATATTCATTTGAAGATGCATGAAGAACTGCAGTATGTCTTACACATTTTCAAGGTGAATAACAGTCCTACTTACCGAGCTGCAGAAGTGCTCAGATACCAGATGGAAAGATCAAAGATGATTTGTGGAAATAAAGACAAGTCTGAATATGTACCAAAGTACTTAGATTACAAAGGAAGAATGGTTGAAATGAAGAGAAATAGTGCTAAGCTGAGAACTGATTTGGGTATCACTGTGCTTGAATTTAATTCAGAATCAGCAAAGTCATATTTTATCAGACTTGGAAATGAAATGAAGAAGAACAGCATCTATGATCTGAGATCAGCCATTTATCAGACAGATGGTACAGATCCTAAGCTTCGAGAGATCAAGTTACAGATGGAAATTCGAGAGATCAAGTTACAGATGGAAAGAGCACTTAAAGTTGCAGAAGAGAGATTGCTAACAGAGTACTTGAAGACAGCATGGGATGTTGAAAGGATTAAGTAATTTATGCTCTGTAAGTTTTTCATATTTTCTGTAATTTTGTTAAGTATCAGTTTAAACTCTGTTTAGTTGTTAAACACTGTATATGGTTATTTGTTTTTTGACATCATCAATTATCTATTAACTTGTGCATTTTTGCTAATGAACAAGTTGGGGGAGATTGTTAGATATAATTGATGTAATGTTTCAGTGTTTAAGTGTAACAGTGAAATATCAGAGTTTAACTGGAAGGAAGTCAGAGTTTAGTAAAGTCTGACTGACGGAAGCTGGACAGAGTTTAGTAAAGTCTGTCTGGAGGAAGCGCGTACGAAGTCAACAGAAGATATTAGAGATCAATTGAAGATTGATATGGAAGCGAGATCTTTGGAGATTGGATAGCTATCAAAGAGATCGAGTTGACTTAGGAGACGTGTGACAATCTGTAATTGATATCATTGTATAGCTGATTATTAGGAATATCATTTAGAGATTGTATCGAAGCTGTATGTTTTATAAATACAGTTAGGTTAACCCTAGAAGGGTATCGTGTATCGAACTATCTTTTTTGTAACCTAGCAGCTCTTTGTGATAGTTTACATCACGAAGAGGGTTTTTAATACCAGAAGATTTAAAGTGCATAATCATCTTAATTGTTATTCTCTCATCTAATATTGATTATTAGTGTGTATTCGGCCTAACAATAAGTTCAGATGAATTAGAGATTGCGTGTAAGTATGACTGGGCAGAAAGAACATCATCTTATACACCTCCAGAAGTGAATGAAGCAGTAAAAGCATTCAGGGCTACTGAAGAAGAATTCAAAAATGCTGATAAACCACCCAAGTCTGCCAAAAAAACTGCTGAAAATCTAGAAGCTCAATTGAAAGAAAGTTGCAAGAAGGTCAACAAAATGAATAGTGAAAAAGCAGATTATCAACCCTGTGTACTGGAAGATCCTTTCAGAATTATAGATGGAAAAGAAGAAATCTATGTAGATAGTTTTCACAAACTGAGGACCAGTATCCTGAAGAATCTCTACTGGAGAGTTGTTAGATCATTTCACAAGCTTGAAATGCTATGTGCTTGGGAACTTGAAGTTATCTTTGACCAAAGGAGAGATGAAGATCCAAAACTAGACAAAAAAAGGAGGGTATCCCTCAATGCTTTCCCTGGAAGGAGATTCAAGGTCATCGAAGGCATCTTAAAGTTCAGAACATATACCTATGACTTCGAAACTTGGTTTGACCTGAAAGATGCTAAATTGTTTCCTTCTCGAGTGATTAAATGGTACATTGAAGACATTGAAGATGATGCTAAAACTCCTGAAGAAAAGGCTTTAGTAGAAGACCTCAAGAACGCAAAACAAGAAGCTCTCAAAAGAGAGGGAAGAATCTAGACAGCTGAGAACTGCTCAAATCAAGCTAAGTAAAATTTCTTATTTTCTCAACATAAAGGAGTAACTGATTTGCAGTTAGAACATCAATGTTGTATTCTGGATTCTTTAACATTCATCAGACATGGTGTTTTAACTATTCTGATCTATGTTAGTTAAGTTGTCAGCATGCTTTAATTGTAAATTTGTTGTTATTGTCCATAAAAACAAATTGGGGGAGATTGTTAGGATTTATGGGTGATAGCTTAGAGACAACTTAACTGGTACTTAGTTTTATTTGTATAGACTAAGTAGAACATACTATCACAACCATAGTATGTCCTTGTAATGGAATAAACCACTGTCATGTAATAATTGTACCTCTTGGAAGAAGTTCATACATTTGTTCATGCCTCAAGACATACAGAAGGAAGACAGAAAGAATAAATGTTACTGTCATAATATTGACAGTAAGGTTACAAGAAGACAACATGTTGCAAAGTCATGATAGCAAGTTTCATCTGACAGCAACATTGGCGGAAGCATGAAGACAACAACATTCTCACACTTTGACAACAAGTTTGAAAGTCCTGACAACATCATTGGCGGGGACTCATACTGTCATCCAAGGAACATTCTCATGATAGCAAACTTGGCGTCAAAGGTTACTGTCTCAATGGAATATTTGAATTGGGGATTTATCTCAGTCAAACCCGTGACAGTTTAGATGTTCAAGAAATAGATTTGCTGCATTTTGTCAAAGATTGTAGCAGACCTGCAAGACTACGACCGAAACTTGAGAGATTACAAGACGAAACTCGACAATTCAAGAGTATGACAAGTCTACATCTACTAGAATTGTTTTAGCTAGTTTTAGAAAGAACCCAGATTGCTTTATGCTTAATGATAGTCTGTTTGTATAGCATTTTGGGAAAGTCACATGGGTGTGCAATTTGTAAGGAGCTGCCACTTGAAAATGACAGCGGCTCCACAACCCATGTGACAGAGATGTTAGAGAAGATTAGTCTTTATAGATAAATATCTCTCATTCTTTCTGTAATCGATTCAAGAAGTCAAAGCTTGAGAAAATACTTTTTCTCGAGGTTGTAGCAACACTTCGCAAATAAATAAAACATTTATTTTGTGAGAATATCTTGAGTCACTACTTATGTTTGCATTTCTTGTATAGATAGTTTACAATCTTTATCATTGTTGTTGAGATAAAGATTTGGAATTATCGATATTGCATTCAACCCCCCTTCTGCAATATACTCCGGGACCAACAAATATCAATATAACTAATTATTTAAGAAAATACCTCACAAAAAATAAAAAATATTTAAGAAAATAAAATTAAATGAAAGATGCGGAGAGTAATGTATGCGCTTTTGTAAAAGTCACTCTAAGTGTTAATGAAACATTTCCTAGAAAATATGTGTTAAAAATGATATTTTTTATTATTTATAATGAAGGGTGCCTAGATACTTTTGCCGCAACTAGAGCACCAACTGAGGTATCAGTATCACACACAGAGTAAGAAAAATATATGGCTAAATAAATCAGGGGTTTATTCGGTCAATATTCTAAAAAAAATGTTTGGGTTCAAATATTACTGCTAATGATGAAAAAAATAGAAAAAATGAAATGAATAGAGTATAGTATATAGTTTATACTAAATTGAAATTCAAAATACACAAAATATATTTTGCTTTATATAAACACATTTCTGAATTACTAATTAGCAAAAGTGGGAAAGAAAAGATACCTACGACGTCATCCATTGTTTCTAATTAGGATCAGTAAATGAATTGAGACGAATCGAATTTTTACTTATTGAGTTGCAGTTTCATTTAACGAGTCGAACTAAATTCGATTATCTTATCAATCAATATTTGTTCTTTGAATTTCAAGTTGTTCGTGAACATTAGTCGAACATATTTGTTTTTTTAATTATCTACTTCATGTTCAATTTTTTGTGGATTATGAGAGATTATATTATTAGTAGTTGACCCATAGTCAACATCTTAATTATTAACATAATATTTTTATGTCTATATTTCATTGAGTTGAATTTAACGAGTCAACTGAGTTGAGTACGAATCAATGTTGAGTTCGAGTTTTTAGATCGACTCAAGACTCTTATCATATATTTTTGTTGACCGAACTCGTGCTCGATTTTTAATCTAATCGAGTTTAATTATCAATTCAATTCTTTTACGATCCCCAACAAAGCATATTACACTATTAAGTGATGAAGAATAAAATATTTGAAGCATCATGACGCAGCACGGAAGCCAAGGAAAAGCAAGCGCTAATCCTTACAAGGACTCTTACATGAGAAATCCTTAAAAATCTTGAATCCACAAGGCAATCCTTGAATCCACAAGGGGTTCTTGAATCCACAAGAAAAATAAGAGAAAAACTTAAGGTTTTTAATTTCAATAAAAGATCATCCATCCAGTACATTGTAATGTTGTTTATATAGGGATATAAAACCCTTAACAAAATAAAACTAAATTCTAAATAAAAAGAAATAATAATTAAAATAATCGTGATCATGCAGCTTTAGGCGTGAGCATGCACAATCTCTTAATCCTCTCGCTTGAAGTGTCTGTCAAGATTTCCCAATTTGGCATGATCATAACAATTAACAGCGTGTTCATGCCATCAAGCATCCTCAACAGCGTGCTCATGCCTTTATTTTGTTGTTGTCTTCTCGTGAGTCATGAGCCTCAATTAGCACTTATATTCCTCCTACATCAGTCTCCTTCACTTCTGAAGAACTCGACCCCGAGTTCTCATTAACAATAAGAACTGCATTTGTTAGCTATTTATCTCGCCATGGTGGTATTTTGATAGGAAAAGGCCTTAGAGGAACTTTATACCTGAACTCCTCAAGATCAATATTTTGTAATGACAACATTTGAGTTAGGCCAACGACATCGTGATTATCCATTGTCACACCATAAACCGTAAATAAAGATGAAGTCAAGACACCTTTATCATTTGATGGATACACAATATATGCCATATTATCATTCTTGTACTCAGTTTTCTTCTCCCTACTTGTGTGATTTATATTCAATTCAAATTGATATGGTTTATACAATACTAACTGGCTAACATCCATATCAATCTCATCAAAAATTGCAACATCAATTTTGAAACTCGGAGAACTCAATTTGCATAATACCTGAGTTAAGTTCTGATGTTGTAAATCATCCAATGACTTAGAATCGTCGAAAAACAATTTTGACGTAACTTTAACATGATTTTCATCTTCATAGACATCATCAAGACTATTTTGTCGTGTTCCTTGTCATCCTCATTACTCTCTTCTTGTTTTACCATGTCAAATCTGTCACAATCTATAAACAAGCAATTTTCAGATGTCACTATCTCACACCCTTTTCGAACTATCTCCAGACCTTTCAAATCTTCGCAAGAAATTTCCACCTCCATCAGATTATCTTGTTTTGGTTGAGAACTTTTATCAAACACATTATCAATGTGACAAGAATCATAAGGTTGAACTATATCATCATCTTGCTTACGGTCCATATACATCATAGACTCATAATTCTTTGGCAAAAACCTATCCATCATCAAACGTCTCATCCGTTGCCATGTTTTGACTGAACTTTTTCCTTGTCGCTGCCTTTGAAGAACAATTCTTTCCCACCATCTAGAAGCAACACCCTTTAGTATGTTAGCAACCATCTTCACCTGCTTACTTTTAGGAACACCCATAACATCAAAGAATTTATCAACATCAATATGCCAATTCAGGAACTCATAAACTCCGAGAGACCCATAGAATAATGGTATATCAGTATCATTGTTATCTAGCCGATTCTCATCAATATGATATTTTCCACCTCGAGGAACTCGATTCCTGTTAGGCCGAATACACAATTAATAATCAACTTAGTATGAGAGTTTAACAAGTAAAACGTTTATGCACTTAAAAACTTCTTGTATTAAGAACCCTCTTCGTGATGTAAAATATCACAAAGAGCTGCTAGGTTACAATAAAGATAATTCGTTGTACGATACCCTTCTAGGGTTAACCTAACTGTATTTATATAACATACAGCTACGATACAATCTCTAATTGATACTCCTAATAATCAGCTACACAATGATATCAATTACAGATTGTCACACGTCTCCTAAGCCAACTCGATCTCTTTGATAGCTATCCAATCTTCAAAGATATCGCTTCCATAATAAATCTTCAATCACTGTTGACCAGTAGATGCTGCCTCCAGACAGAGTTTGACAAACTCTGTCGAGCTTCCATATGTCAGAGTTTACACTAAACTCTGACTGCTTCAAGCCAAACTCTGATAATTCACTGTAACACTTAAACACTGATTAAAACACATCAATTATATTTAACAATCTCCCCCAACTTGTTCATTAGCAAAAATGCACAAGTTAATGACAATAATTGATGATGTCAAAACAAATAGACAAATAGAGTGTTTATACAAATTCAGAGTTTAAGCTTCTACTTAACAAAAACTACAGAGAATAAGAAAATCCTTACAGACCTTAATCTCTTATCACTTCAAGATCTGGCATAGCTCTGAGATAATCTATGAGCAATCTTCTTTCTGCATTTTCAAGCTCAATCTTCATAACTTCTTTAATTTCTCTGAGCTGAGGATCACTCTCATCTGTCTGATAGATAGCAGCCCTAAGATCATAGATTTTGTTCTTTCTCATCTCATTTCCAAGTCTTATGAATTTGACTTTTTCTGAATGTGAATTGAAGTCAAGTACTGTGACTCCCAAATCAGTCTTTAACTTTGCAGTACCTTTCTTCATTTCAATGAGATTTCCTTTGTAATCCCTGTACTTAGGAACATATCTGCTATTATATTTCTCTCCTCTGATTGCCAGATTCTGAATCATTCTCTGTCTGAGCACATTAGCAACTGATTGAGTCCTTTGACTATTCACCTTGAAAAGATACAGAACATACTCTAGTTCTTCCCAACATTTCAAGTCAATATCATTCTCACCAACTTTAAATACCGTCCCATCAGCCATGAAGTACAAGAGAAAATCCTTGTTTAAACTCTTCAGATGAACTAACTGTACTGATTCCAGTCTGTCCAAACTCTCTTGAGGAACACCACGACCTGGAACAGCCACTGAAGAAGGATCTCTAGGACCAGTATATTGCCTTTTGTCTCTGTGTGAACCTAGTCCACCCTTATTATTACCAACTTTACCAGACAAAGCTCTTCCATTAGAAACATTCATAGAAACTCCAGATAATATATTTGGATCATGAATTGTTCCTTTCTCAAAAACCGATTTCAACTGAGAAGAGCGTAAAGGTGTAATCATTACTTGTGATGCAATAGAAGTTGTAACTATCTTCTGTGAACTTTCTCCTTCAATACCTTTCAGCTTGAGTTTAGCTTCTGCTGCCATTGTTTCCTTTGAAAACCGAGATCTTTGACTAACATCAGCCCTTTCTTTGATCACAACACCTTTAGCAACAGGTCTAGGAGCTTTTCCTCTTTGTAACTTACCAGACTTTAAAGCCTTGAGATGTTCTTCTTGTAAACTCTTTTCTTCAACTTCAATGTCCTCAATTTTAACTCCTTCCTCATTCTCTTCAATAAACAGCTTAGCAGCCAATTCTTCATCAGTTTGTGGATTAGAAGGTAACAACAAACTCTTGGTCTTTGAAGTACCTTGAGTATCAGTATTTCTCCCAACAGACTGTGATTTAGATGACTTGCTAGTTCTCAAAGTTTGAACTTCTTCAGCCTTGTTCTTTCTTTTACTACTTGCCCCTCCATCTCCAGCACTATCCCTTCTGACAACTCTCTCCCCCTTTTTGACATCATCAGGCATAAGAATAGATGTAATTAACTCCAAGAAGGTAGCAATAGAATCAATTTTAGCAGATAAGTTAGACTGATTCTCTTCAACTTTACTCAGCCTAACAAAGAGATTGTCTTGAGCTGTAGAAAATTTTGTAGTCACAAGTTTTGAGTCTCTTTCCATTTTCATTTCTCTAGCTACAACCTCATTCCTCAAAGCAGTGATTGCCTGTGTAGTGTCATCAAATCTTCTATCCAGAGTTTTGACTTGAACTACAGTTGCTTTTAAGCAAGAAAGAATCTCTGGATTGGAGATAGTATCAGCATTTTGCTTAACAAAATCAGCTGCTCTTCCTCGTGGAAAAATACAATCCTCTTTGTACCATTCAGCAGCATTCTTTGCAAATTGTTCTCTCTCAATTTCATGAGACGTACAAGGTTGAGTGAAAGGTGTATGTTTATTGTCTGTTTGTACTGGTGCACTCAGAGAAGAATCAGAGTTTGCACTGCTGTCACCTTCAGGTTCAACATTTGTAGCTTTAGCATGTTCATCTTCAGCCACAATTTCAGCAATTTCTTCGGCAGCCTTGTCAAGATTTTCTCCATGTTGCTCAGCCTCAGCAACATGCATAGACTGAGAAGTAGCCTTGGTTGCTTGATCAATTTCATCTCCTCCTTCAACAGTTTGGTGAGCATCAGATAATAACTCAGTATGAGATGCTACAGTTTCAGAAAGAATAACTGTAGGTTGATCAGCTGCACCAGTATCAGAGATAGGATCAGAGAATGGCATAAATGAATCAAGAATATCATTTATCGGAGAAAGGCCATCTCTAGCATCCTCTTCTGCAGGCATTTTGTCCTCTGCAGGCATTTCAACCTCTGCAGGTATTTCAACCTCTGCAGGTATTGCATCTTTCTCAACCTCAACATGAGGTGTTTGCTGTGAAACTGCCTCTGGAGCATCAATATCTTCATCCACAGAATCAGAGAATACCAGTTTTCGTCGCTTTGCTAGAGGTACATTATCTGAATCCTATTCACTAGATTGTGGAGATTGTTCTACCACTGAGAGTGATTTAGGTATGTTTGCCGTTTGTCTTATTCTTTTCACTCTTCTAGTATAAACAACTCCAGGAGATGTCTGTTTTGATTTTCTTTGTGTCTCCATTGCCTGCTTAACCCTTGCATGTCGTTCATGAATTGCCTTCTTAACTCTTTGTGCTTTAGACTGTGATTTTGGTGAAGATTGTGATGATTCAGAGTTTGTTTGAGTAGTGTGTGAAGGTTGTTTTGTAGGTGCTAAGGGAGTAGGTGATGTAGGCGGTTCAGTGTTTGGTGTTTGAGTACGATCAATGTTTAGCGGTTCAGGTTGAGGTTCAGGGTGTGGTTCAGGTTGTTGTTGTGATTGTGGTTGTGGTTGTGGTTCAGGTTGTTGTGGTTCTTGGGGTTGATTAAGAAAATTTTGCAGAGCAAGTGGCATGACAAATGCAGGGAGATTTGCTTTACCAACATCCTTATTAGTCATATCAGAAAATATTCTCTTATTGACTCTAAAAGGATCAATTTCATCTGTATCATCAATTTCTAGACCAGGTACACAAGCATTGAACAACATTTGACAAAAGCGAGCATAATAAACAGTAGTAGATTCTGACAGTTTATCACCTAAGTTCATCAGAACATATCTACCAAAATCAAAATTACTACCATAGAGTAGAGAATACCCGATTTGGAGACTGTCTATTGGAATGGCATCCCAGTTGGTGACTTTCTTCTGGAATGTCCTTGTTATGCAATCAAAGAAAAAGTTCCATTCCTTCCTGAGATTTGGTCTCTTTATACCGCCAAGCTTGTCAAGAGATTCCATGTAACCTATCTCTTGTAGCATCTCTCTCAAATAAGTTTCATTAACCACAGTATAAGAAGTATGTGTGTCAAACCCCATTGTATCTCTTACAGTTTGTGGAGTAATCACATAATCTTGTTCTTCATAAGTGAAGATGATGTTAGGAGTCCCATTCTCTCCTCCATCCACATAAACTGAATTCTGCCAAAATGTAGCAATTTGAGATGCAGAGAGAGTATCAGGTCCAACCAGAGCTTGTCCAATCTCTGAATCTCTCAAGAAATTCTGCATTAGATGAAACGGTTCTGGAACACGTTCATGATAGAGTGGAGCTTCATAGTTGTTAGGAACAAACCGTAAACCAAGAGCAGTGAATGCTTTAGAAGCCATTGAGTTAAGAAATTTGCAAGAATTTCCAAGAGAAATGTATGTAGGAAAGGTGTTTGTGAGAATGCCCAAGTGAAAAATGAGAGAACTGTGAGATGTAAGAATAAAACACAATCGTTTGGACACAAAAGTAATTAGAGTAATTAAAAACCCAATCTCTTATGTAACAAACACTCAATCAGTTCCTAGATTAATGTGTAGTGGGACACGATAATGTGTGAGTAGGTTACATTAATGGGCGAGTGGGTCACGTGCGCTTATTTTTTTTAAGAAGAGTATTTTGCAAATTAAAACATTAAAATATTTGATTTAAACAAAAATCAAATAATACTCTCTTAAAATATCTGGACCCAATTAAAACCAGAATATGAAGCGTTTACCTGTTGCCTTTAATAACCAGAATACGAAGCGTTTAAGGACTTCGTTGCTTACCCAACTCTATTTAAGGCCTAGAGACTTGCTCAGATTAGTTCATTAATCCTTTAACCTTTCAGTTTCCCCTGTAAAATCACAAACCCTTCAAACAAAACACTCTGAAAAACAATGGCCAACCTTACCATTAAAGAAAAGAACCTCCATCTTGTCGAGAATAGGGATATCTTCAGCTATACGCGTGAAGAGTTTGAAGCGTTTGAGTGGGAAAGACAGCTTGAGACGCTGTGGCTGCAAATGGATGCCGGTCTGGAAGAGATCGAGAGAGAGAAACCTGCAAGGGTGATCGACATCGATGCTGCTCTCCAAGAAACATTTGCATGGCTCTCCTCGAAGGCATCCTCATCCAACACCACCAACCATTGTTAATGAATATGTCAGCAAAAATAACCTTATCCCTTCAACTTCCACCCAAATAAAGTGGCAAAGATGGGATCTGGGATTTTTTTGCTAACAATGGAGTGGTTTGGACTGACCTTTTATTTTCCTGTTGAATAGATTAGCAGATAGAGAGAACAAAAAGATGTAATATTTGCTTGTAATCTCTTTCTGATTATCAATGAAAAATTATGTTTCTCTAATCTTATTCATTGTGTTCTGCAATTTTTATTTATGTTTGATAAACTGTTCTTCAAGGAAATAAATCAAAGAAGAGAATATGAAAACTAATTAAAGTAATCACATAAAGAACACATTCATCAACAATCCACTGATTAACAGTTGTCAAAATCCCTATTTACTCCAAAATTTTCAAATTATCCAAGTGAAAATTTACCTTAGAGTACAAATCACGAATCAACAGCGTTTGTCAATTCTCCAACTTTATCACCGAAACCCTTTCATAAATTGCACAGTTGTGAATATATGTGTGTGTGAAGCAGAGTTTACTAAATCAATTTTTAGAGCATCTAATTTTTCATAAAATCCATAAAGTAAATCAATAAACACTAGATGCACAAACTGTCATAGTAAACACTGACTGTATGATGAAAGCTAAACTCTGAAGTAATCAAACTATATACAGTAACTTTTATTTTATACCCCCTCTATATACATTTTTTTCTCTTTTTTTTTATTTTTATTTTTATTTTTTATTTTTTTTATTCATTCCAGTAATCAGAGGTTGGAACCAGTCACCAAAAATTCAAAAATTTTAGCCCTTATCATTTTGATAAGTTCCTGGGTCATCCTAGTATTTAACTAGTCACCAAAAATCAGAGAATTTTAGCACATATTATATACCAATAAGTTCCTGGGTCATCCTAGTATCCAACATAATCTCAAAGGAGTATAACAACCTATATACATTTTCTTTGGGGTATTGCAGTAAGCATTTTATTCTATCAGAGTATAACTAACAGAGTTTAGAGTTCATCAACATCAGTAGTTTTTCATGTAAGGTAATGCACACAGTATTTATAGACTCAGAGTTTAGGACAAAATAAACTAAGAGATGCTATAAATATGAGCCAGTATCATGCTGTGTTAACTTTCTGTACAATCTAAGATTAGATCACAATAACTCAGAAAGATTCATGATTAATTGCTGAGAATCATGCTTCATACATATTTCTTCATTGGTGTTTTCAGTCAGACAAAAATCAACTCAGAGTTCACAGAGTTTATCAAACTTATTAACAGTGAATGACATCAGGCATGCTGACAGAGTTTAACAGAGTATGCATAACAGAGTTTAATCAACAGAGTTCACTTAGCATTTAACAAATCAGGAAATATGAGTAATACACTACATAAGTAAAATTTGAATCTAACCAACATTCCTAGTCAGAACCAGAGACCATTCCTAGTTCATTGACCAGTCTTGTAAATGTAGCTTCACTCAATGGTTTAGTGAAGATATCTGCAAGCTGTTGTTCTGTAGACACAAAATGTAGTTCAATATTCCCTTCTTCCACATGTTCTCTGATGAAGTGGTACCTTATGCTGATGTGCTTGGTCATTGAATGCTGTACTGGATTACCTGTCATAGCAATAGCACTTTGATTATCACAGTAAATAGGAATTTTACTGTACCTCAATCCATAATCCAGCAATTGATTCTTCATCCATAAGATCTGTGCATAACAGCTACCAGCTGCAATATACTCTGCTTCTGCTGTAGATGTGGAGATTGATTTCTGTTTCTTGCTGTACCAGGAAACAAGTCTGTCACCAAGAAATTGACAACTTCCACTAGTGCTCTTTCTGTCTATCTTGCAGCCTGCAAAGTCTGCATCAGAATACCCAAGTAGCTTGAAATCTGATTCTCTGGGGTACCACAGACCTAATGATATGGTGCCCTTGAGATACTTGAAGATTCTTTTCACAGCTGTCAGATGTGGCTCTCTAGGATATGCCTGAAACCTTGCACAAAGACAGGTTGCATACATGATGTCAGGCCTACTAGCTGTCAAGTATAGAAGAGATCCTATCATGCCACTGTAGTTTGTCATATCCACTGAAACTCCTGTGTCTTTGTCCAATTTAGTTGCTGTTGCCATGGGAGTTGATGCAGATGAACAGTCAAGCATACCAAATTTCTTGAGAAGATTTCTGGTATATTTTTCTTGATTAATGAAAATACCATCATCTGTTTGTCTCACCTGTAGGCCTAGAAAGTAACTAAGCTCTCCCATCATGCTCATTTGATACCTGGACTGCATGAGCTTGGCAAACTTCTTACAGAGTTTATCATTAGTAGACCCAAAGATAATGTCATCAACATAAATCTGAACTAAAAGGAGGTCACTTCCTTGATTGAAATAAAACAGAGTTTTGTCAATTGTTCCTCTGTTGAATCCACTTTCTAGAAGAAATTGAGCAAGTGTCTCATACCATGCTCTTGGTGCCCGCTTAAGTCCATATAGTGCCTTATCTAGCCTGTAGACATAATCTGGATATTTGGGGTCCACAAATCCTGGTGGTTGTTCAACAAACACTTCTTCTTCAAGCTTTCCATTCAGAAAAGCACTTTTCACATCCATCTGGAACACTTTGAATTTCTTGTGAGAGGCATTTGCTAGAAAAATTCTGATTGCCTCCAATCTTGCAACTGGAGCAAATGTTTCATCATAGTCTATTCCTTCCTGTTGTGAATAGCCTTTTGCTACCAGTCTAGCCTTGTTCCTTGTGATAACACCTTCACTGTAGTCTTGTTTCTGAAAACCCATTTAGTACCAACAATAGATCTGTTCTTTGGCCTTGGTACAAGGGTCCAAACTTCATTTCTTTCAAATTCATTCAACTCTTCCTGCATTGCTTTTATCCAATCAGCATCTTGAAGAGCTTCTTCCACTTTCTTTGGTTCATTTTTAGACAAGAATGCATGAAACAAACATTCACTTGCAGTGGCACTTCTGGTTTTCACTTTTGCATCTGGATCACCAATTATCAAAACAGGTGTATGTGATTTAGTCCATTTCCTAGCAGAAGGCAAATGACTTCTATCAGCATGTGATCCTCCCCCTTGATCCATGCTCTCCTGATTTTGTTGTGATCTATCTTCGTTTTCTGAGACTCCCCCTGAACTTGACTGTCCAGAGTCAGAATTTGAATTTTCAGAGTTTGAATCGTCAGAGTTTGAGCCAGATTTTTCAGTTGACTCAGTATCAGTGTTTGAGTCCTCATCTTGTTCATGCTCCCCCTCAACTGGTTCCCCCTTTGTTGTGGCTGAGAAGTTTCTCCAGTGTTTACCAATAGAGGTTCAGAGTTTGTTACAATAGAGTCTGTCAGAATTGATTCATCAGAGTTTACTTCATCAGAGTTTAAATCTTCATTTTCAAAGTTCAGTTGATCATATTCATCTTTGTCTTCAAGTCCAGTTATCTTCTTATCATCAAAAGAAACATGTATAGATTCCATGATCACTTTAGTTCTCAGATTGTAAACTCTGAATTCCTTTGTTGACAGTGGATAGCCAACAAAAATTCCTTCATCTGCCTTTAGCTCAAACTTGGTCAACTGTTCTGGATGAGTCTTCAAAACAAAACATTTGCACCCGAAAATATGAAAGTATTTCAGGTTAGGTTTCTTCTTCTTCACCATCTCATATGGTGTCTTTCCATGCTTATTGATCAGTGTTGCATTTTGAGTAAAACAAGCAGTTTGAACAGCTTCCGCCCAGAAATAAGTTGGCAATTTTGCTTCATCAAGCATAGTTCTGGCAGCTTCAATCAAGGTTCTATTTTTCCTTTCAACTACACCATTTTGTTGTGGTGTACCAGGTGCTGAAAATTCTTGCTTCACTCCATTTTCCTTGCAGAATTCTTCCATTGTTGCATTTCTGAACTCAGTTCCATTATCACTTCTGATGATTCTGACTTTGTTACTTGATCCTTTGTCCAAAAGCTTCACATGCTCCATCAGAGTTAATGCAGTTTCATCCTTCTTTGCTAGAAAATACACCCAAGTGAATCTAGTGTATTCATCAACAATGACTAAACAATATTTCTTCCTTGCAATAGACATAACATTTACTGGACCAAAGAGATCAACATGCAGTAGATGATAAGGATCAGTGATAGAAAATTCTGTCTTGCTCTTGAAAGATGACTTCCTTTGTTTAGCCTTTTGACATGAATCACATAGGCCATCAACATTTAACAGAGCCTTTGGGAGTCCTCTTACAAGATCCTTTCTGATCAATTCATTGATGTTGTTCAAGTTCAAATGTGAGAGTTTCTTGTGCCACTTCTAACTCTCTTCACTAGACATTCTTGTAGACAGGCAAACAGCTTTTCCAACAGAGTCTATCAAAAGCTTGATTTCATAAATGTTGTTTTGCCTGTGACCAACTAGAACAACCTTTCCTGTAGATTTGCTGATAACTTCACAATATTCAGGTTGAAAATCTACATGATATCCCTTGTCACAGATTTGACTCACAGATAACAAGTCATGCTTGAGTCCTGGGACATGAGCTACATTATTGATGATGACATTTCCAAGATTAATATTGCCATATCCCAATGTTCTTCCTACATTGCCATCACCATAGGAAACTTTTGGGCCAGCCTTCTCCTCATAGTCTGATAGCAGGGCTTTATTTCCAGTCATGTGTCCTGAACATCCACTGTCCACGACTAGGGTTGCCTCCCTGTTACCCTGCAATCACAAGCAATTACTGAGGATTAGTTTTAAGGATCCAGACTTGCTTGGATCCTTTGGCATTCTTAACTTTGTTAGCTTTTGCAGCGGAATTAACATTATCAGAGTTTGAGCTAACAGTATCAGTGTTTACACTTGCAGTATCAACTTTAACCCATTTCAGATTGGGTTTCAGTTCATAGTAATTATGATAGATAGCATGATATTCTCTGCAAGTATAAATGGAATGCCAAGTGCTTCCACAGTGTGTGCATAAAGTATGTGGCTTAGTTCTAGCAAAATCCTTCTTTACCTCAGACTTTGTAGGTAAAGAATTTATATTTTTATTTTTCTTGCAGAAATTTTCAAGATGCTTAGTACTACCACAGTTATGACATGTCTTTCTTGGAGCATAACTCGCAAGCATTGGTTTATTTCCTGAAGTGATGCCTACTTTTCCATTTCTGTTCTTGTTTGACACTTTCTGTTTCTTAACAGATTTTAACTCCTTCAGTTTATGCTTGAGTTGTTTATCTGTCATTGAACCAATATTAACCTGTTTAACACTAGTTTTTACTGGTTCACTTTTAACAGCTTCCTTTTCATTTTCAGACAAAAATTTACTGGTTCCATGTACAAAGTGAGTTCTAATTTTAACTTGATTTTGAAATCTAAGTTCATCTCCCTCATTATAACCTAGACCAACAGTGTCTGTTTGAAAAATCTGTTGAGTGTTCTTTCCAGAATTAATCCAAGTTCTAATTTTATTATTTGCTTCCTCCAACTCTGACTCTAGTTGTTTATATTTCTGAAGCAAATTCTGTTCTTTACAAACAGCATCATCTCTCTCTTTCTGAACTTGTTGCATGTTTTCAAGTTTTTCTTCAACAAATTTATTTCTTACCTTAAGTTCAGAATTTTCAGCTTTTATCCTCTCATTTTCTAAAGTCTGATCCCTATAACTTATATGAAATGACTTAAGATAAATTCTTAATTGAGCAATGTCATCAATATTATAAGCATAGGTAGTTAGAGGTACCTGATTTTCAGAAGTTTCTGATTCAGTAGTAGCCATGAGAGCATAGTTCACTTCTTCATCAGAATCTGAACTATCTGCCCAATCTCTGCCTTTAGTGTAGAGTACCTTTCCAGTTTTACCCTTCTTGCACTCAGGAGCATAGTGACCCATCTCCTTACACTTGTAGCATTGAATTTCAGACTTATCCTTCTTCCCTTTAGAATCTCTCTTATCAGACTTCCTGTAGCTTTTCCTGTCTTCATTTGAATCTCTAGAAAACCTTTTTCCTTTCTTGAAATTCTTGAAGCCCATTTTCTTGAAAGTTTTCATCATCAACACAGCCATTTTCCTCATTTCTTCTTCATCATCCTCAGAGTCAGATGATTCAGAAGAATTTGAATCACACTCATAGTTTGATGATTCACTTTCTGAGTGTATAACCAAAGCTTTTCCCTTCATTTTCTTTCTTGATGCCTCTTTCTTCTGAGGCTTCTCTTCAACATTAAGAGCAACAGACTTTCCTTTGCTGCTTGATCTCCTGTTTCTCTGCTCCATTTCCAATTCATAAGTTTTGAGCAGCCCATAGATTTCATCAATCTCTGTTTCAGCAAGATCATAGTTGTCTCTAATAGTGGTTGTTTTCACATCCCACTTTTCAGGTAGAGAAAGAAGAAACTTGAGATTCAAGTCTTCTAGATCATACTCTTTGTTAGATATAATTGATGTGATTTAATGTCAGTGTTTAAGTGTTACAGGTAAAGAGAGTTTAACTTGTTATTGAAAGCAGTTGTAACAGAGTTTGAGTATACGCTGATTGCTGGAAGCGCAAACGCTGACAGAGGAAAGCGTAAACACTGATAGCTGAATACATGGAAGCGCAAACACTGTTAGCATGGAGAGAACAGAGTTTGCTAAAGTCTGTCTACTGGGAGCGTCTACGAGTCAACAGAGTTTGAAGATTAATTTAATATTAATATGGAAGCGATATCTTTGAAGATTGGATAGCTATCAAAGAGATTGAGTTGACTTAGAAGACGTGTAGCAATCGTAATTGATATCAATTGTATAGCTTAATTTTAGGAGAATCAATTTACGATTGTACGTAGCTGTATATCTTATAAATACAGTTAGGTTAACCCTAGAAGGGTATTCATCGTGAACGAATAACATTCTTGTAACCTAAGCAGCTCTCTGTGATACTTTACATCACCGAGAGAGGAATTATTTATTCCAAACAGTTTTAAGAGTTAAAACGTGTGTTCTTGTTACTTATTCATACAGTACTTGATTATATATTGTGTATTCGACCTAACAAGTGGTATCAAAGCCAAATCTGTTACTTTATTACAGTTAAAGATCCAAACGCAATAGTAATCAATGGCAGAGATACCTCCACCATCTGAGAAAGCTCCTACTACTGTTAGTAGGTATGAAACAATTAGGGTTCCTATACTGAGGCCATTAGAGTATGCAATTTGGAAGGTGAAGATGACCATGTTTCTGGAGGCTACAGATCCAGAATATCTGGACAGAATTTATGAAGGTCCTCACAAACCTACAAAGTTATCTACTGCTGCTGCCGGTGAGGAATCAAAAGTTATTCCAAAAGAGAAGAAAGATCTAACTGCTGAGGATCTTTCATCTATTGCAAAGGATGCGAAGGTAAGGCATTTACTTCACAGTGCGTTAGACAATGTTATGTCTAATAAAGTGATAAACTGCACAACTGCAAAGGAGATATGGGATGCACTTGAGGTTAGATGTCAAGAAACTCCTGCAATTAAGAAGAACAGAAGGAACATACTCACTCAGGAGTATGAGCATTTTGAGGCAAAATCTGATGAAACCATGACAGAAACATTTGACAGATTCTGTAAACTGCTCAATGATTTGTCATTGGTGGACAAAGAGTATGATTTAGAAGATTCAAATCTCAAGTTTCTTCTCTCTTTACCTGAAAAGTGGGATGTGAAAACAACCACTATAAGAGATAATTATGAACTTGGTGAAACAGAAATTGATGAAATTTATGGATTACTCAAAACCCATGAATTGGAATTGGAGCAGAGAAACAAAAGATCTAGTAGAAAGTCAAAGTCTGTTGCTCTTAAGGCTGAGGAGAAACCATCAAAGAAGGAAGCATCAAGGAGAAAGGCAAAAGGAAAAGCTTTAGTCATTCATTCAGAAAATGAGTCATCAAACACTGATGTTGACTCAAACACAGATGAATCATCTGATTCTGAAGATGATGAGGAGATGATGCAAATGGCTGCATTGATGGTAAAGACCTTCAAGAAGATGGGATACAAGAACTTCAAGAAGGGAAAGAGATTCTCCAAGGACTACTCAAAGTTTGACAAGAAGAATTTCAAGAAATCTGAAGGAAAGGACTTCAAATCTGGTAAGAAAGATAAGTCTGAGATTCAATGCTACAAGTGCAAGGAGATGGGTCACTATGCTCCTGAGTGCAAGAAGGGTAAAACTGAAAAGGCACTCTACACCAAAGGCAGAGATTGGGCAGACACTTCAGATTCAGATGAGGAAGTCAACTATGCTCTCATGGCTACTACTAAGACTGAAAATGATGATCTCAAGGTACCTCCAACTACCTATGCTTATAACACTGATGATATAACTGAATTGAGAATTTATCTTAAAGCATTGCATATCAGTTATAGGGATCAGACTTTAGAAAATGAGAGGATAAAGTCTGAGTGTTCTCAACTCAAAGAAAGAAATAAACTTGTTGAGGAACAGCTAGAGAACATGAATAAAATTCAAAAAGAGAGAGATGATGCAGTGTTTATTGAACAGGAGTTGCTAGGTAAGTATAAGCAACTAGAATCTGAATTGGAGGATACTAAACACATCATTAAAACATGGACACACTCTGGTAAAGACACTCAAGAAGTGTTTCAGTCAGATACAGTAGGTCTAGGTTACTCTGTAGGAGATGAACTTAGATTTGAAAATCAGGTAAAGGTTAGACCACATTGTTCAACTGAGGGTAATGTCATGGGAACAGGTGGACCTAAGACTGAAGCACAGAAAAAGGCTGTTAAAGAGTCATATGCTAAAACTTTTGTTAAAGAGGCGAACATTGGTTTAATGACAGATAAACAACTCAAGCATAAGCTTAAGGAAATAAAATCTGTCAACAAACAGAGAATGCCTAAGAAAAATAGAAATGGTAAGGTAGGCATAACATCAGGAATAAAGCCAATGCTTGCTTCATTAGCTCCTAGGAAAACATGCTTTAACTGTGGTAGCACTAATCATCTTGCTAATTTCTGCAGTAAGAATAAAAACATTAATTCTTTGCCCTCTAAAACTGCAGTAAAGAGTGATTATGTGAGAACAAGACCACAGACTTTATGCAAACACTGTGGAAGTACTTGGCACTCTATTTACACTTGCAGAGATTATCATGCTATTTACTATAATTACTATGAACCCAAACCAAATTTGAAATGGGTTAAAGTAAACTCTGCAAATGTAAACACTGAAAAAGTTAGCTTAAACTTTGTTAATGTGAATTCCGCTGCAAAAGCTAACAGAATTAAGAAAGCCAAAGGATCCAAGCAAGTCTGGATCCTTAAAACTAATAATCAGTGATTGTTTGTGATTGCAGGGCACCAGGGTCAGTACCCTAGTCGTGGACAGTGGATGTTCAGGACACATGACTGGAAATAAAGCCCTGCTGTCAGAATATGAGGAGAAGGCTGGCCCAGAAGTTTCCTATGGAGATGGCAACATAGGACATACACTGGGATATGGCAATATTAATCTTGGAAATGTCATTATCACAAATGTAGCTCTGGTTCCAGGACTCAAGCATGATTTGCTATCTGTGAGTCAAATCTGTGACAGAGGATATCATGTAGATTTTCAGCCTGAATATTGCCAAGTGATCAGTAAATCTACAGGGAAAGTTGCTCTAGTTGGAAACAGACACAACAACATCTATGAAATAAAATTGTCAACCAACTCAGATGGAAAAGCAGTGTGTCTGTCTACAAGAATGTCCAGTGAAGAGAGTTGGAAATGGCACAAGAAACTCTCTCATTTGAACCTGAACAACATCAATGAACTAATCAAGAATGATCTTGTAAGAGGTCTACCAAAGTCCTTGTTGAATGTAGAAGGACTGTGTGATTCTTGTCAAAAGGCTAAACAGAGAAAAGTCTCCTTCAAAAGCAAATCTGAGTCTTCAATTGTTGATCCTTATCATCTACTACATGTTGATCTTTTTGGTCTAGTGAATGTGATGTCTCTTGGAAAGAAGAAATATGCATTAGTCATTGTTGATGAATATACCAGATTCACATGGGTATATTTTCTTGCAAAGAAGGATGAAACATCATTAACACTGACAGAACATATAATCCAACTGGACAAAGGGTCAGAGCATCAAGTAAAGATAATCAGAAGTGACAATGGAACTGAGTTCAGAAATTCATCTATGGAAGATTTTTGCAAGAGTAAAGGGATCAAGCAAGAGTTTTCTGCACCTGGCACTCCACAACAAAATGGTGTAGTGGAGAGGAAGAACAGAACTTTGATAGAAGCTGCTAGAACCATGCTAGATGAAGCAAAGTTGCCAACTTATTTCTGGGCAGAAGCAGTTCAAACTGCTTGTTTTACTCAAAATGCAACACTGATCAACAAGCATGGTAAAACACCATATGAAATGGTGAAGAAGAAGAAGCCAAATCTAAAATATTTTCATATTTTTGGATGCAAGTGCTTTGTGTTGAAGACTCATCCTGAACAGTTGACCAAATTTGACCTAAAGGCAGATGAAGGAATTTTTGTTGGCTATCCACTGTCAACAAAGGCATTCAGAGTTTATAATCTGAGAACCAGAGTGATCATGGAGTCTATTCATGTGTCATTTGATGACAAGAAAATAACTGGACTTGAAGATGTTAATGAGCATGATCAACTGCACTTTGAAAATGAAGATTTATTAAACTCGGATGATATAGATCTGACAAACACTGTTGAGGTCAATTCTGAACCTCTACTGGTAAAAACTGAAGAAATTTTTCAATCAGAAACAAGGGAAGAACCAGTTGAGGGGGAGCATGAAGAATCACATCAAATTGATAATTCAAACACTGATAGTGACTCAATTGATAACTCTGAATCAAACACTGTTGATTCAAACTCTGAACATTCAAATTCTGAGCAGTCACATTCAGGGGGAGCATCAGAAAGTGAAGAAAGGCACCAAGAAAATCAGGAGAGCATGGATCAAGGGGGAGGATCATATGATGACAGAAGCAATCTGCCTTCTGCAAGAAAATGGACTAAGTCACATACACCTGATTTAATTATTGGTGATCCAGATGCAAGAGTAAGGACAAGAAGTGCAACAACAAATGAATGTCTGTTTCATGCATTCTTGTCACAAACTGAGCCAAAGAAAGTAGAAGAAGCTCTGAAAGATGCTGACTGGATAACAGCAATGCAAGAAGAGCTAAATGAATTTGAGAGAAATGAGGTGTGGACCCTTGTACCAAGGCCAAAGAACAGATCTATTGTTGGTACTAAATGGGTTTTCAGAAATAAAACTGACAGTGATGGTGTGATCACAAGGAACAAAGCAAGACTGGTAGCTAAAGGCTATTCACAGCAGGAAGGAATAGATTATGATGAGACTTTTGCACCAGTTGCCAGGTTGGAGGCAATTAGGATGTTTCTTGCCTATGCTTCTCACAAAAAATTCAAGGTTTTTCAAATGGATGTGAAAAGTGCTTTTCTGAATGGAAAACTTGAAGAAGAAGTATTTGTTGAACAACCACCTGGTTTTGTAGATCCAAAATATCCAGATCATGTCTACAGGTTAGACAAAGCACTCTATAGACTCAAACAGGCACCTAGGGCATGGTACGAAACACTTGCTAAATTTCTACTAGAAAGTGGGTTTCACAGAGGTACTATTGACAAAACTCTGTTTTACTTTCAATCTAGTAATGACCTGCTCTTAGTTCAGATATATGTAGATGATATCATTTTTGGATCTACTAATGATAAACTCTGTAAGAAATTTGCCAAGCTCATGCAGTCTAGATATCAAATGAGTATGATGGGAGAGTTAAGCTATTTTCTAGGCTTACAGGTGAAGCAAACAGATGATGGAATTTTCATTAATCAAGCAAAATATACCAGAAATCTTCTCAAGAAATTTGGTATGCTTGACTGTTCATCTGCAACAACTCCCATGGCAACTGCAACAAAACTGGACAAAGATACAGGTTCATCAGTGGATATGACAAGTTACAGAGGGATGATTGGTTCTCTACTCTATTTAACAGCTAGTAGACCTGATATCATGTATGCCACCTGTCTATGTGCAAGGTTTGAGGCAGATCCAAGGGAACCACATTTAACAGCTGTGAAGAGGATTTTCAAATATCTCAAGGGAACTGTAACCTTAGGACTGTGGTACCCAAGAGAATCAGATTTTAAGCTACTTGGTTACTCTGATGCAGATTTTGCTGGCTGTAAGATTGACAGAAAAAGCACAAGTGGAAGTTGTCAATTTCTTGGTGACAGACTAGTGTCTTGGTACAGCAAGAAACAGAAGTCAATATCTACATCTACAGCTGAAGCAGAGTATATTGCTGCTGGTAGCTGTTGTGCACAGATTTTATGGATGAAGAATCAACTACTGGATTATGGGTTGAGGTATAGTAAAATACCTATTTTCTGTGATAATCAAAGTGCTATTGCAATGACAGGTAATCCAGTACAACACTCAATGACCAAGCACATCAGCATAAGGTATCACTTTATCAGAGAGCATGTAGAGGAAGGCAATATTGAGCTTCACTTTGTGCCTATAGATCAACAACTTGCAGATGTTTTCACAAAGCCTCTAAGTGAAGCAACATTTACAAGATTGGTCAATGAACTAGGGATGGTATCTGGTTTTGACTAAACATGTTGGTTAGACTCAAACTCTTTCAAATAAAATGTGTTGCTCATATCTCTGTAAATTGCTAAAGTGCTATGTGAACATTATTAATTAAATTCTGTCAGCATGATTGTTGGTCATACACTGTTAATACGTTTGTTGAACTCTGTGAATTCTGAGTTGATTTTTGTCTGAATGAAAATACCGATGAAGAAAAATGTATAGAGCATGATTTTCAGTGAATCAAGATTCTTTTTGAGTCACTGAAATCTAATCAGAAACTGCACAGTAAGTTAACACAGCATGATACTGTTTCATATTTAGAGCATCTCTTAGTTTATTTGATCCTAAACTCTGAATCTATGAATACTGCATGCATTGCCTCTCATGAATAACTCTGATATTGATGAACTCTAAACTCTGATTAGTGACACTCTGTTTTCAAGTCATACTTAATTCTTGATGATTCTTTGTTTGCACTTGTGAAAATTTTAAAACTTGAGATGTGTCATTGTTTATTTTGGTGAGAAACAGTTCATGTCTAAACCCTGTTAGAATTTGAGCTGAATAAGTGATTGATACATTTTATATCAATCAGACTTTATTGTTGTGTGATGTTCATCAGTAAGTATGTTGTTCTAGAACTTGCATTAAACCATTTTGGGACTACATGATATATGTGTGCATGAAGATGATAAAGGCATTAGGATTAACAATCTTTCTTCAAACACTGTTCAAAACATCTTTGAACACTGATCATAAACACTGTTCATAAAACACAACCCTTAGTAAACCCCTTTGAGCCAAATTAACTGCTCATTTTTCTTGAATACTGAAGTATTAAGAGCAGTTATATTCGTTTGTTAAATCAAATTCAAGCAGGTGAGTATTTCTTAAGAAAAGATATCTTACTCAGTGTATATATATATATAAAAAAAAAAAAAAAAAAAGGGTATATATACTGATCATCTTGTACAAATATGTACTAATCATTTGACTGAATATTTTGATCAAATAAATTGTTCAGTTAGAAATTCTCATCTCTTCTCATCTGTTTGATTTCACTCAATTATAACCCTGAACAAAGTCCTTTTGATTTGTGCATAAATATAATCGAAGTGGTGTAGATTTGGTGGACATTCAAGCTTATGGTAGCATCTGCCTTTACTGAATGAATCTGAGAGTAAACACTTCACCTAAACACTTGTGTGATGTGAGAGTTTGTGAGACAATCCTTGACATGTAACTCACTGAATGATGCTTTGATGTTTATCTCTTGTTATTTTTGTCTATAATGACTGTGTGCTTACTTGGATAATCATGAACATAAACTGGAACAGGGATATTCAGATTTCTGTAATTAAGGAACTACAGAGTTTAGCATTCATCATATACTCTGTGTTTAATATGAGAGTTTGTGCATTCAGTGTTTATTGTTTTGATTTATGGATTTTATGAAATATTAGATGCTATAAAAATTGATTTGGTAAACTCTGCTACTCACACACGAAAATCACGACTGTGCATTTTTGAAAGGGTTTTTGTGATAAAGATTGAGTATTGGACAAACACTGATTGATTGTGTTATGTACTCTAAGGTAAATTTTCATTAAGATAATTTGAAAATTTTGGAGTAAATGGAGTAAGTGACAACTGTTAATTGGTGTACTTAGTGGTAACGTGTCTTGATAAACGGAACGACAGCGGTAATAATGGCTTTTACTGCGCATGTATTAAGTGAACCGTTGCATGTGTGACACGTGTCCCACTCAAACACTTTTCACGTGAACAGTTGTGTGTTTTCAAGTAAAATCTTTTGAGTTTAATTTTTAATTAAAACTCAAATTACTTTTTCTCACAATCACTTTTACCCACTCGTATTCACTTTACCAAAACAGAAAACATCCTTGTTCTTCACTTTGGCATTTTCACAAACACCTTTCTTGCAAAACATTTTCACAGTTGATTCTTGCTTATTTCTTGATTCAATGGCAACTAAACCTTTCACTGTCTTTGGTCTACGTTTTGTGCCTAACAATTATGCAGCTTTACTTGAGAACGGCCGGGCTCCAGAGGCGTTCCATCTAATGCAAAATTTTCTTCGAAATTCTGAGATTGGGCAAGCGCTGGTTGAACCGGCTACTCTATCTGCTTCCCAAGTTGTTAGTTTCTGGCAAAATTCAAGATATATAGAAGGAGGAGCGAGTGAAACTCCGTCTATCATCTTCTCTCATGAAGACCAAGAGTTTGTGATTACTCCACAAACTGTTCGTGATGTCATGGATTTCGACACACACACTTCATATGAAGTTGTCTCTGAGGAAAATCTGAGGGAAATGCTAACAGAGATTGGGTACATGGAATCACTTGCCAAGCTGGGCAGTGTGAAGAGGCCAAACTTGAGAAAAGAGTGGAATTTTTTCTTTGATTGTATCACCAGGACATTCCAAAAGAAGATCACCAACTGGGATGCTATTCCAATGGACAGTCTGCAAATTGGGTATTCTCTACTCTATGGCAGTAATTTTGATTTTGGTAGATATGTTTTAATGAATTTGGGTGATAAGTTGTCAGAGTCTACTACAGTTTACTTTGCTAGATTTTGTCAACTTCTGTTCAATGCATGTGTTTCTGGGTTAACTATTGATGAAGCTGATAAAATTCAACCTTTTCGAGTCACTAAGAGAATATTCTCTGATATGACTAACAAAGATGTTGGAAAAGACATACCTCCTTTAGTATTGCCACTTGCTTTACAGAACTTTATCAATCAACCACAAGATTCTTCATCATCAAATCATGACTCACATGAACCACATCAACCAGAACCACAATCTATACCTGAACCTTTATCCATTGATCGTACAGAAAACATTCCATCTCAACCTACTCAATCACCTGAGCCGATACCAACAACCACTGATCAACCTATATCACCTCAAACACAAACAGAACCTCAACAACAATCTGACCACATGACTACTGAACCAACAAACCCTGTCACTACCACTCATCCACAATCATCACAAAAGCCAAAAAGAAAGATACATACTGCAATCAACACCAAACATGCTAGAAGATTCAAACAAAGGGCAAACAAAGCTAAGAGGAGAAGGCTTATTTTAACTGATTCTGATGATGAGCATGTTGAAGAGGCTCAAGAGAAAATCTCTGTTGATATTCCTACTGGTGAGCCAGAGGTTATCTTAGAATCTATAATACCAGAATCTGAAGTCAAGCTTTCTGAACCAGAAGTTGTTAAGGTTCAAGAAAATGAAGCTGTTAGAGATGTTTTGTCTCCAATGGAAGAGTTTGCTGAAACTCCACTTTCTTTTAATCATGAAGCATCTACTCCACCACTCATGGAGGTTACACTTTCTATCGATACTGGTGTTGCTGATGGGCCTACTGTTGTTCTTGAAGACACTGTGATTGCATCACATACTGAGTTGAACTCTGATGCTAATCATGGTTCTGCTCATAATGAGGAGGTTGATAAACCAGAAAAGGTTCTTTCATCAGAGCAAACTCCAGTTGATAAAGGAAAACAGGTTGCTCAAGAACCTATTTCTGCTCAAGAACCTATTGCTTCTGTTGCCTCTACTAGTGAGTCAATCAGTGATTCAGTTGAAGCTAAGAGTACAGGAGTTGCACAACCACAAAATCAGACTGATGGTCAGAAAACAGGAGAAAAACCAGATTTTGCTGGCCCTTCTAATAATGAAATTGATGCTGGTTATTTGGCCAAGCAAACTGCTGATTGGTACAAGTCAGAGTGTATTTTTCCTTCTGGAAGGGCAGAAAAGTTTCTTGAAATCAATTCTAAGAAGATTAAAAATCCAGAAATTTTCACTTGTTTGCAAGGCACAGTGATTCAAATCAAAACTTTGAATAATAGATTTGATGATACTCAGAAATCTATTGTTGATCTTCGAACAGAAGTTGCTACTCATGAAGAGACAGCTCAACTAGCTAATGCTAAGCTCTTTCAACAATTTGCCAAAGCTCAAGCAAATATAAATGACAGACTGAGCACAGTTGAAAAGAATCAGATTTTACTAAATGAGAAGGTTGATTCAATTGCAAACTCTCTTGAATTAATCACCTCAATTCTGATTCAAGATGATGATGATGATGTCAAAAAGGGGGAGAGAATTGCTAAAACCAAGTGTAAGCAAACTCAAACTCTGCCAAAGAAAGATCATCTTGAGGATGAAGGTACCAATGCTGAGAAGGGCTTAAGAAATGCAAATTCTAGACAAGGACATGGGAGGTCTACAAGGTCAAAGCCTAATTTGGTGATAGATACAAATGCTCAGAGTACTTCTGGTTCAAAGCCAAAGGATTTGTCATTCTCTGACAATCCACAAACAGATGAAGAATTGGCTGTGAAATTATTTCGTGAAGAGAATGCTGAAGCTACACTTGAGGATATTCAAGCTGAAGAAAAGCTGTTGCAGAAAGAGCATTTAAAAGCTCAAAAGTCCAAGAAAGTGAATAAAGTTGTTAAAGCTTCAAAGTCTTCAAGGCATGAAATGAAAGGAATTGAGATCAAAGAGAGATTATCTGATATTCAAGAAGAAGAAGAAGAAGAGGATAAAGGAAAGCTGATTAGAAAGTCTTCTATTGATGCCAAGCTGAAGTTAAAAGGAGTGATGGGTGAAGAGAGCAAGAATAAAATGATAATTACAACCTCTGTTGGTACACATGTTGTACAGAAGAATAAAGACACAACCTCTGTTGCTACACAAGTTGTGACTACACCGATACTGTCTTCTCAGTTGAAATCAAGATTTCGAAAAGGTGCTCTTCATGATTCGAGTCTTGCAGCTACAGCTCCAGCTACAGCTTCAATGGATTTTACTGATGGTAGAGCTTTATCTGGTAAAATTGCATATAACAAAGGAGGCATTGGCTCACATAGAGATAAAAGACAGAATGTTGCTCCCAGAGATCCTTCTTCATTGTCTGTTCCAGGTCGTGGTGTCACTCAAGAGAGTTTAGACAGACTGGAGTCAGTACAGCTTGTTCATCAGAAAAGTTTAGGGAAGGATTTCTTGTTATACTTCATGGCTGATGGAACGGTGTTCAAGATTGCTGAGAATGATATTGATTTAAAATTCTGGGAAGAACTAGAGTATGTTCTGTACATTTTCAGAGTAAGAAATCAAAGAGCTCAATCAGTTGCAAATGTGCTCAGACAAAAGATGATACAGAATCTTGCAAATAGACATATGAAATACAGCAAGTATGTTCCAAAGTACAGAGACTGGAATGGGAATTTGATTGAAATGCAGAAGGGAACTACAAAGCTGAAGACTGATCTTGGGATTACTGTTCTAGATTTTAATGTAAAGTCTGAAGAAGTGAAGTTTATCAGATTGGGAAATGAAATGAGAAGAAACAAGATCTATGATCTCAGAGCTGCTATTTTTCAAACTGATGAGAATGATCCAGATTTAAGAGAGATCAAGGTAGCTATGGAGATTGAACTTGAGAATGCTGAGAGGAGATTGTTGATTGATTATCTCAGAACAACTCCAGATCTTGAGGAGGTTAGGTAGACAGAATCTGTAAGTAATTCAAATTTTCTGTAAATTTTGCTAAGTCAAGTTTAAACTCTGATTATATGTTAAACACTGTGTTTTTATTTGTTAGTTTTGACATCATCAATTATTATGAACTTGTACATTTTTCTAATGAACAAGTTGGGGGAGATTGTTAGATATAATTGATGTGATTTAATGTCAGTGTTTAAGTGTTACAGGTAAAGAGAGTTTAACTTGTTATTGAAAGCAGTTGTAACAGAGTTTGAGTATACGCTGATTGCTGGAAGCGCAAACGCTGACAGAGGAAAGCGTAAACACTGATAGCTGAATACATGGAAGCGCAAACACTGTTAGCATGGAGAGAACAGAGTTTGCTAAAGTCTGTCTACTGGGAGCGTCTACGAGTCAACAGAGTTTGAAGATTAATTTAATATTAATATGGAAGCGATATCTTTGAAGATTGGATAGCTATCAAAGAGATTGAGTTGACTTAGAAGACGTGTAGCAATCGTAATTGATATCAATTGTATAGCTTAATTTTAGGAGAATCAATTTACGATTGTACGTAGCTGTATATCTTATAAATACAGTTAGGTTAACCCTAGAAGGGTATTCATCGTGAACGAATAACATTCTTGTAACCTAAGCAGCTCTCTGTGATACTTTACATCACCGAGAGAGGAATTATTTATTCCAAACAGTTTTAAGAGTTAAAACGTGTGTTCTTGTTACTTATTCATACAGTACTTGATTATATATTGTGTATTCGACCTAACACTCTTTGTTGACCAATGACAGATCATTGATCAGTTTACAGAATCTATCAAATGTTTCTGTCATGGTCTCTTCAGGTTTAGCCTCAAAATGCTCATACTCTTGTGTGAGTATGTTTCTCCTATTCTTCTTAATAGCCGCAGTTCCTTGACACCTGACTTCAAGAGCATCCCATATCTCTTTTGTAGTGGTGCAGTTAATGACTTTGTTAGACATAACATTGTCTAAAGCACTATGCAGTAAATGCCTAACTTTTGCATCCTTAGCAATTGATGATAGATCTTCAGGAGTCATGTCCTTCTTTTCCTTTGGAACCATTTTTGCTTCTTCACCAGCAACTGCAACAGATAGCTTTGTAGGATTGTGAGGGCCTTCATAAATCCTGTCAAGATATTCTGGATCTGTAGCCTCCAGAAACATAGTCATCTTGACCTTCCACATAGCATACTCTAATGGCCTGAGAATAGGAACCCTGATTGGTTCATAACGACTCACAGTAGTAGGAGCCTTTTCAGAAACAGTGGGTGTTGGTGGAGGAATTGCTGCCATGATTATTGTTGTGTTTGGATCTTAACCTGTAATAAAGTAACAGATTGGCTTTGATACCACTTGTTAGGCCGAATACACAATTAATAATCAACTTAGTATGAGAGTTTAACAAGTAAAACGTTTATGCACTTAAAAACTTCTTGTATTAAGAACCCTCTTCATGATGTAAAATATCACAAAGAGCTGCTAGGTTACAATAAAGATAATTCGTTGTACGATACCGTTCTAGGGTTAACCTAACTGTATTTATATAACATACAGCTACGATACAATCTCTAATTGATACTCCTAATAATCAGCTACACAATGATATCAATTACAGATTGTCACACGTCTCCTAAGCCAACTCGATCTCTTTGATAGCTATCCAATCTTCAAAGATATCGCTTCCATAATAAATCTTCAATCACTGTTGACCAATAGATGCTGCCTCCAAACAGAGTTTGACAAACTCTGTCGAGTTTCCATATGTCAGAGTTTACACTAAACTCTGACTGCTTCCAGCCAAACTCTGATAATTCACTGTAACACTTAAACACTGATTAAAACACATCAATTATATTTAACAATTCCGATATTCTCTTTCACCCCTACATTTCTTGTAATTGATATTCATGTCATCCGTCAACGTAGTCATCCTGTCTGTCAAAGCCTTGAGAGTCGCGGTAAAAGCCTTCGTAATATCTGTAAAGTCTTTTTTGGCAATTGGTTCGTCTCCCATAGTGAATCAAGTAGCGAAAACACAGGATAAAGCCTGCTCTGATACTAACTGACGCAGTTGGGAAGCCAAGGAAAAGCAAGCGCTAATCCTTACAAGAACTCCTACACGAGAAATCCTTAAAAATCTTGAATCCACAAGGCAATCCTTGAATCCACAAGGGATTCTTGAATCCACAAGAAAAATAAGAAAAAAACTCTTAAGGTTTTTAATTTCAATAAAAGATCATCCAACCAGTACATCGTAATGTTGTTCATATAGGAATATAAAACCCTTAAAAAATAAAACTAAATCCTAATTAAAAATAAATAATAATTAAGATAAGCGTGATCATGCAGCTTTAGACGTGAGCATGCACAATCTCTCATTCCTCTCGCTTGAAGCGTCTGCCAAGATTTCTCAATTTGGCATGATCATGTTAATCAACAGCGTGTTCATGCCATCAAGCATTCTCAACAGCATGCTCATACCTTTATTTTGTTGTTTTCTTGTCGCGAGTCATGAACCTCAATTAGTACTGAAATTCCTCCTACATCACGTCATAAAAGCCATAAGAATTACAGAGATTCAGCGTGCATAGACCGTGTGACGTGTGTACAAGGAGAATAAAGATTAACGTAGAGATGAGAATTAAAGCTGCAAACTGGACCAGCATATCTTAATATCAATCTGCATCTCTATAAATTATTACAGTCACGGTACTCATGCACTAGTAGTAGCTACATGATTAACGAAGTAGAACTGTAGAAGTTAGAACAGGGCACAAAATGAATTATGCCTATATAGAATGATCCTTAGTTCGTATAGGCCATGCCCACGCCTCTACTTGACCCTTCCACACCCTATATACAGGTGGATGCATATACACAAACTTTACTCATATAATTCAACTGTCACGCTTTGGTCGATGATATCCCTAACTCTGCCTTTCTTTAGGTCTCATTTTAAGAGAGCTTATTGTTTCTTTTCAAGCATCAAATTAATAATATATATAGATTGGGTGTATGTTATAACCTAAGAAGGAAATTAACATATTGTTTGTGAGACGACGACTAAGAAAGAGAAAATTAGACTGAAATTCTCAGTTTCTTAAAAATATTACTTCCTCCGTTTGTATTCAAATGTTCTTTTGGATAAAGATTCGGTTAAATGAAAAATCAGCAATTTTTTCGGTAGCTGTTGTCCAAAATTAATATAAAATATTTCAACAAGCAACGGGTGTTTTAAAATTTTGACTCTTACAAAAGCTCACAACTTTGATTACTTTGTTCCAAGTTGTATTTGGATTGCGTGATCAGATGCATTGAGATTAGACCTGATAAAATGGCAATAGATTCCAAGAAGCAAACCGAAATTTATGAAATTAAATTTGATTATATATTTAAATTTAAAAATTTGATAATTATCCGAAAATTAATTTGATTAGATTCGAAAAATATTTGAACCGAATATATTTCGAAATACTAGACCCGATTATAACCTGGAATCGATCAAAACCGAATAATAAATTATACGAACCGAATATGACTCGAAATATTGAATCTGATTTAGATTTGAATTAGAAAAATGATGAATTAACTAGTTGTTATAGTTTTAACGGAATAGCCTATATACTTTAATGCACATTTCATTCAATATCTACTCATTCATAAGCAAAATGAATATCTAAAACAATTTTATATCAAATATATCGTAATTATTTAATCAATTTTTTTGAAGAACTACATAATTTATATTAGAAATATTATATTCAATAATAAGGTACTTTTTAAAATCTCTTAAATAAAATAATGAATGACTAATGATCCGAAAGAATCCGAACCAAATTTTATCCGATCTTTATCCGAATTTCATCCGATTTTAATCTAAATTAGACCTGAACTAAATTAAATCCGATCCGAATCCTATTCAAATTTATCATAACCGAAAATTGATCCGATCCGATTATCGGAATTGCTAGATCATTTGAGATTATATGGTACGTTTATAACTGCTAAGAGATTTGTTAATATTTTATTATAGTAAAATTTGAGAATAATATATTTTGAGAAATTTTTGTTATATTGTGTTATTATTATTAGGGATTAATTACATAAATAATTGTAACATTATAATAAATTTAAGATTTATGGCTCGTAAATTTGAATGAAAAAATGAAAAGTGATATGGGCTGAAAATAAGCCCTAAAGACACATTTAATATGGCATTAATTAGACCCTGAATGGTCCAAACGTGGGGCCCACCAGATGGGCCCAAAACCCCTATTATAATATTAATTTCGTAATTAATATTGGGGGAAATAAACAGCTCAGCAAATAAGAGTTGGATAAGGATAATATCCCCTTCAGACTTATCCTATAAGGCATCCAATTCAATATGGAAACTGATTCCTACAAGGAATAGATCTAGAACTTTCCTCAAAGACTTTTCTACCAAGTCTCTAATTCCTACCATAATTCTAAAGGCTTCTCAGCCTATATAAAGGGCCTGACCCCTCATTCTCAGAACTACGTTTTCTTCGCTTGATTCTCTGATACAGAGATACGTAGGCATTCTGTGAGGACCGTTTAGTCTCGAACGCAGAAGCAGCCATTAAAGCTCGAAGCTCAACCACCCTAGCATTAATTACAAATCGTAAACTAGTTTTTATTCCACAACATTTGGCGCCGTCTGTGGGACGAAGACATCAACCATGGTTCAAACACGAAGAACAACATCAACTGAGGCCATACCCCTTAGCACTGCTCCACCTGCTGTCTCTGATCCGCTCGTTACCGCTGAGGGAGGACAATTACCCCCACCAACAGGGACGGTCATTCAACCTCTAACCTCTCAACCCTCAGGGACGATTCCCCATGTTGAGGGAACTGTGGCTATTCCTCAAAACCGAGAAACTAAACCTCTTCAGATGGTGGTTTCTCCTCTTGATAGCGCTGGTCGTACGCTACCTCCGGGGGTACAGATCCACACCACGGATCTCCCTTTGAACACCAACCCGATGTATGGGCTGCCTAATTATCCCCCTCAACGTAGGGAACCTGGACCGAGCGGTCATGCCTTACAGATCCGAGATCGGGAGTACGATGATTACTCTGGTCCCTATTCTGATGATTCAACTTCTGAGGATGACAATGATGATCGTGATGAAGCCCCGAGGAGGCGACGTGCTAGTAAAGAACCTCGAAGGAGGTCCCAAAGAATCCAGGATGAACCTCCACAAACGGCCGAGGAAAGGATTAAGGCTCATGAGGCAGAGATCCAAAGGCTGAAGGACGATATTGCTAGAGAGCAAGCAAGGCGAAGTCTGATTCAACCTCCTCCAGTTACAGGGAGGATTCCCATTATAAATCTGGAAAGGCCCTCAAGGAGGCAACGAAGGGCCGATGCCCCGATTGAAAAATCAACAAGGGTGGAGACCCCCAAAAGTAACCCTAGGGATCTGATGCCCCTTGGGGATCCTGATGATCCTACACCTCCGTTCACTGAGGAGGTAATGAATGCTCGCATCTCAAGGAAGTTCAAGATGTCGACAATTAAGGCCTATGATGGAACGGGCGATCCCGCAAACCATGTTAGGACGTTCTCAAACGCACTGCTGTTGCAGCCTGCAAGCGATGCCTTAAAGTGTAGGGCGTTCCCTCAAACCTTGTCTGGCATGGCTCAAAGGTGGTATAGCCGCTTACCTGCAAACTCAATCGGCTCGTTCAAAGAGCTGAGCGCCGCCTTTGTCAGCCAGTTCATTAGTGGGAGAGTTCATGAAAAAAGTTCTGCATCCCTTATGTATGTGGTGCAGGGGAAGAACGAGAATCTGAGAGATTACCTCAAGCGGTTCACCAAGGAGACGCTGAATATCACTGATCTGGAAAATAAGGTGGCCATGGTAGCCCTGGAACACGGAACCACTGATCTCTTCTTTAAAAGGTCTTTGGCAAAACACCCTCCTGAAAATATGGCCGAGCTCCAACGGAGGGCTGATAAATATATCAAGGCCGAGGACAGCATGAAGAAGGATACCACAGGAAGCAATGGCAAGGGTTCTAACGATTCGAAGAAACGAAAGCAAGAGCAAGAGTACGATGCTAGGGACAAGTATCCCCGGACTAGCAAGGATTCTGATTCACCCCCGAAGAAAAATTTGGGATCAAGATTCAACGACTATGCGAGACTGAATGCTCCTAGGAGTCAGATCTTGCTAGATATTGAGAAGGATAAAGATTTCCGATGGCCGAAGCCACTTAGGGGTGATCCCACAAAAAGAAACAAGGATCAATACTGTAGGTACCACCGTGATGTGGGTCATGATACTGATAATTGTAGACAGTTGAAAGATGAGATTGAGTTCTTGATCCGAAAAGGAAAGTTGAGCAGGTTCACGAAGAATGATGATCGTGGAACCCAAAGAAGGGATAATGACAGAAGAGATAACGATCGTGATCGTGATCGTGATCGTAACCCACAGCCCCGAGGGCCAGTTGTTAATATGATTTGGGGAGGCCCGACAGCGGCCGGCACGACTCGAAACTCTCGAAAAGCATATGCCAGAGAAGTAATGCACATTGTGGGGGAAGCCCCAAAACGTGCCAAGACTGAAATAGTTATTGGGTTTGATGATTCAGATCTCGAAGGGGTAAAGTTCCCCCATGACGACCCATTGGTCATAACTCCTGTGATTGGAAACTCGGAGGTGAAACGAGTCTTGATAGACAATGGAGCTTCTGTTGATATCTTGTTTCACGATGCGTTTGTGAAAATGGGGTACACCGATTCTCAGTTGACCCCCACCAACATGCCAATCTATGGATTTAATGGAGTTGAGTCCAAGGTTGAAGGGACTATTCAGTTACCCATGACGATTGGACAGGAACCTAGAGAAGCTACTCAGATGCTAAATTTTCTTGTGATCAAGGCATCCTCGACCTATAACGCGATCCTAGGAAGGACTGGACTTCATGCATTCAAGGCTGTGGCCTCCACATATCACATGAAGATTAAGTTTCCAACCAGGAATGGTGTTGGAGAACAAAAGGGTGATCAGAAGATGGCAAGAAGTTGTTATGTATCCGCGTTAAGGGCTGATGGAATCGGGGGGCAGGTACTTCCGATCGAAGACATGGATGTTCGTGGTGATGATGAACATAGAGGAAAGCCAGCGGAGGACTTAATACCTATTCCTCTGGAGCTAGGCGACCCTGAGAAGGTGACTTATATAGGAGCCTCTCTGAAGGAACCCCTGAAGGGCAAATTGATAGCATTCTTGCAAGAAAATAGCGATGTGTTTGCCTGGACAGCAGCTGATATGCCAGGGATTGATCCCCAACTCATAACTCACATATTGAATGTCGATCCTAATCGAAAGATAATACAGCAGAAGAAGAGGAACTTTGCACCTGAAAGGCAAGAGGCCATAAAGCAAGAAGTGGAAAAGCTCTTAGAAGCTGGGTTTATTGAAGAGATTCAGTTTCCAGAATGGTTGGCTAACCCTGTGATGGTCAAGAAAGCCAACGGTAAGTGGAGGATGTGTATAGACTTCACCGACTTGAATGATGCATGCCCTAAGGATTGCTTCCCTTTACCTAGGATAGACATGTTAATAGATGCCACAGCTGGACATGAGATGCTGAGCTTCATGGATGGGTTCAGCGGCTACAATCAGATTAAGATGCACAAGGATGACGTCCCTAAGGTATCTTTCATAACTGACTTTGGTGTTTTTTGCTATCTTGTTATGGCTTTCGGTCTAAAAAATGCAGGAGCTACTTACCAGCGACTGGTGAATAAGATATTCGCCCATCTAATTGGAAAAACCATGGAGGTCTACGTTGATGACATGCTAGTCAAGAGCCTGTTCAAGGCAGACCATATTAAGCACCTCAGAGAGGCATTCGAAGTGCTGAGGCACCACAAAATGATGTTGAATCCAGCCAAGTGTGCCTTTGGCGTTGGATCAGGAAAATTTTTGGGTCTAATGGTTTCAAAGAGAGGCATAGAGGCCAACCCTGACAAGATTAAGGCAATCTTAGATATGGAGCCACCACGCTCTATAAGAGATGTGCAGAAGTTGACAGGCCGTGTAGCGGCTTTAAGAAGATTCATCTCTAAGTCTGGTGATAAATGCTTGCCGTTCTTTCAAGCATTGAAGAAGGTGAAAAATTTTGAGTGGACCCCTGAGAGCCAAGAGGCCTTTGAACAATTGAAGAAGTACATGGTTGAAGCCCCGTTGCTGGCCAAACCTAGTCCCGGAGAGACTCTTTATATATACCTGGCGGTATCTGAGCAAGCGTTAAGCGCCGTTCTCATCCGAGAAGAGAAGAAGGTCCAGAAACCTATCTATTATGTGAGCAAGGTGTTGCACGGGGCGGAGCTGAATTACTCTCCCGTTGAGAAGTTCGCCTTGGCATTGATAACAGCCTCGAGGAAGCTACGCCCATACTTCCAGGCACACAAGATTGAGGTCCTGACGGACCAACAGTTGAGAAACATTTTGCATAGCCCAAAGGCTAGTGGAAGGCTAATCAAGTGGGCGATTGAACTTGGAGAATTTGACATCACGTATAAGCCTCGAACAGCCATTAAGGCTCAGGCATTGGCTGACTTCGTGGTTGAATGCACCATTAGCAACCAAGAAGTCGGGGGGCAGGAGACAATAACAACCCCTGAGAAGCAAGATAAAGATGGAGAACTTGAACCTGATCAGAAGGAATATTGGGTGCTCTATTTTGATGGAGCATCAAAAACAAAATCTAGTGGCGCAGGCTTAGTGTTGCAAAGCCCCGATGGGTTCACAGTCGAATATGCTTTGAAGCTGGATTTCCAGACAACTAACAATGAAGCTGAGTATGAGGCCTTGATAGCTGGTTTAGGCTTGGCCAGAATCATGAGAGTCAAGAATCTCAAAGTTTGTGGAGATTCAAGATTAGTAGTCTCTCAAGTGAATGGTGAATTTGAAGCCAAGGATGAAACTATGGCAAAATATCTGCGAGTTGTGAAAGCTGTCATGACTCAGTTTGATGAGTATTATGTAGAACACATTCCGAGAGAAGAGAACGTTAAGGCCGATGCCCTATCCCAGTTCGCTTCTTCCGAAATAGAAAACTATGCAGGGAGTGTTTACTTCCAGGTCTTGAAGGCCCCGACTATTAACTCAAAATTAGTGGCACCAATTGATGTGGGAAGCTGTTGGATAGATCCTATCAAAGCTCACCTGGAAACTGGTTGGCTCCCCGGCAATGCCTTGGAGGCACGAAAGCTGTCCGTGAGAGCATTAAGATATGCCTTAATCGAGGGCGTTCTTTACAAAAGATCTTTCGTTATCCCGTACTTGAAATGTTTGAGGCCCCAAGAGGCAAGGGAAGCTTTGGAAGAAGTTCATGAAGGAATTTGTGGGCAGCACTTGGGGGGCAGAGCCCTAGCTCACAAAATAACTCGTTTGGGATTCTACTGGCTAGAAATGCTGGCCGATGCACAGAGCTATGTCAAGCGGTGCGATCGATGCCAGAAGCATGCTCCGATTGTAAGGCAGCCGCCCGAGATGTTAACATCGGTTAACTCCCCTATTCCATTCGCGATGTGGGGGATGGATATACTTGGTCCCTTCCCCGTAGCTTCAGCACAAAGGAAATTTCTGATAGTGGCCATTGATTACTTTACTAAGTGGATTGAGGCTAAACCTCTAGCCAAGATAACCACCAAACAAGTTGCCCAGTTCTTTTGGGAGAATATAATTTGCAGGTATGGAATCCCCCGAATTTTGGTGACAGACAATGGGACACAGTTCAATAATGAAGAGTTCAAGAAATATTGTGAGGAGAATGCAATTGAGCTTCGTTTTACCTCCGTGGCTCATCCACAAGCCAACGGGCAAGCTGAGGTAGCTAATCGAATTATCCTTGATGGACTGAAGAAGAGGGTTGAACGCTCTAGAAACACTTGGGTAGATGAGTTGCTGCCCATACTATGGGCATACCGTACCACTTGTAAGGTGACCACTGGAGCAACCCCGTTCCTGCTGGCTTACGGAGCTGAGGCAGTTGTGCCTTTGGAGATCATGCAAGCGTCACCTCGAGTTGAGGCTTTTGAACCAGAAACTAACGAAGAAGGCATGAGACTCGCCCTAGATCTGATTGACGAGGTCAGGGATGAGGCAAACGCTAGAAATGTGGAACATCAAAAGAAAGCATCCTTTTATTACAACCATAGAGTTAAGGAAAGGTTCTTTCGACAAGGCGACCTGGTTCTAAGGAAGATCGAGGCTTCTGGAGTTGGCCAGAAGGGAAAGCTAGCCCCTAATTGGGAAGGGCCGTATCGAGTCAAGAAGACGTTGGGACGAGGATCATATAAGTTGGAGACCTTGGACGGGGTTGAGGTGCCCCGTACTTGGCATGCTTTGAACCTCAAAGTTTATTATGTATAAGCTATCCTTGCATGGATTCAGCTTTCTATCTATTTATTATGAGGAGTAGAAATAAGGTTCGATGAAACCATTTCAGGGCTTTACGCCCCGAGTAGGACAATAATAAGCTATGTAAGGGTTAAACCCATTTCAGATTATTAATGCAAAGTTTGTTTCCCTTCAATGATTTTGTGATTTTGTTTATGTACCAAGCACCTGTTGAGTGTGAGTCTAGGAAGGACAAGTACCGAAAACAAGTAAGCAAACTAATGAGGAAACAAATGCATAAATAAAGACCCCGAAGGGCCAACAGTTAAGTTACATCAACAAGATAGATAAAAGTTTGGTCCCCAAGGACCGTGAATGAAATCTAGACAAATAAAGCCACATCTGGCTAACAAGGCCATGCAAGGCCACGAACTAACTCCAGCTACTCCTCCCCAGAACCCTCTTCTCCAGACTCCTCACCGCCGCTCACCTCTTCCTCACTCTCCTCCTCTGAGTCTTCGCTGGAATCACCACCGGACTCTGCTATCACCATTGGCTGAGCTCTGGCAACTTTGGCTCCTTTTCCCTCGGAAGATGAAGAAGAAGTAGAACTGCCCTCGTTCCGGATTAGCCTTTTCCCAGGGATGGGTTGGCGAACTACTCCAACCTTCTTTGCAGGCAGGACTTTCTTCCCACGGGAGCCAGAAGAATGTGAGTCTTGGCTAGCAGCGGGAACAACCCCCTTTGAGTTGGACCCGGAACGACGGTGACTGCCTCTGGAACCGGATCCTGATGCCTGGGGAACAATTTTAGTTCCCGAACCGGAAGCTAGGTTAACCGGGAGGGCACCCCAATTTGGGCAAGGAAAGTCTGCTGGATTGACCACAGATGGATGCCTATGATTCACAGCGTTAATAGCCTTTTCCCAACCAACAGACATGTTGAAGGGACGCACCTCATCATCATGATCATCAATGAGCTTGAGGAAATCTTCAGACCTATGGTAGGCCTGGATCACCTTGTCTGCATCAGAGGCCTTCTTTCTGGCTAGAGAAGCAAGCTGTTTGCGGGTAGATGCGGCGTTGGCCTCAGCTCGAACAACTTGGGAGTGTAGATCATCAATCTCTTCCCTGAACCTCATGGAGTCATTTCTCAAGCTAACATTTTCGTCCCTAAAGGCCCGGCCTTGGGTCGAAATGGTTTGAAAATAGGCGTTGGCCTGCAACAAGGAAATAAGTGAGCCACAAGGAATATGCAGAATTGAAATCAATGACAATGTCAAACATAAGGAATTTCATACCTGATACAAGGCCTGGGCGCCCATGAGTTGAGACTCATCCAGCTTGTCACCTGCATGCATTGTCGCTTGGTCAGGCGGAGTGATGGAAAGCTTAGACCAGTCTAGGGCCAGATGAGGACTCCCGAAGACCGAGTCTTGTTCGCAGATGCCCCAAGGAGGTATGAAAGGAGTCCGGACATCCCCGTCAGCGTTTCGGGATCGTTTACCACCTTGAGAACAACGCTCCAAGAAATTAGGGATGTGAGGCTTAGTTGGATTCAGCTTCTCTTCAGCCCTTTTCTGCATCCTCTTGGTAACAGTTGGCCGGTTCTCGGGACGATTATCAATCTCCTCAGCAGCTGAAATACAAAGAGAAAAACATCGGTATAAGAACAAACAGAGTTCACAATAAGTTCAAGCAAGAAAGTTACCCTCAATGGAAAGAAAGCTAAGGCCAGCCCCAATGAGATTCTTTTCATTTAAAATAGTTTTATAGTGTGTGCGACCGTCGTCAGCAAGAAGCCTATCCCGGTCCAACAATTCCGGATCAGAAAGGTCACACACGAAGTGGAACTATCTTCGACAGACCCGAATTTCTTCACAAAGAAGTTGCCCCAATCACCGCCCTTCCATTCAAGAACTACAAACTCCCTTTCCCAGAAATGTTGTGAATCTGGAAAGGAGAAGGGATTCACCATGTGTGGAAGCTTGGCTCGGTGCTTGAGGCTCACCCATCCTTTTTTGGATTCAGAAGAGTTGCTGGCCCCGAAAATACTTCGAAACATTGTGGTTGTCGGATGAATCCCCAGCTCCCGACACCTTATCAAGAAAATAGAAATGTACCTCCAGGCGTTGGGATACAATTGACAGGGGTGGATTTGATATTCAGCCAGCAGCCTAATAATAAAATTGTCAACCGGGAACCTGAACCCAGCATCTAAGGCACCCCAGTAAACACAGATCCTTTCAGGATGCCAGTTGCAAGTTCTATCTGATGGACTCGGGAGACGAACCTGGATGGCACTTGGAAAGTGATAAGACTCCCTTATCTTCTGAACGTCCCTTTCCGACAATTTACTGGAACTATTGAAAGAATCTAGACTAGAACAGTTGGGAAATGTATCCCTCATGATATTTAAAAGTTCTAGCAAGGATTCGAATCTATGTTCAACATATGAAGGAGGTTGAATTCTTTCTTTACCTTTAGCAGTCCTCATTTTACTCCTCTTTGACATGGCTTCCATCATGGAGACCGGGGGAGCCATTGGTTGATCACCTTCCGACATCTTGATGCAGGAGCTGAAACTTGATCTTGAATCTGAAACTTGATCTTGATGCTCGAACTGGATCTTGTAACTTGAACCTTAGAAAACTTAAGAATCTGAAAGCTCAAAAATGAAGAAGTGAATGGAAATGAAGGCTACTTCTCCTCTTTTATAGAAAATACATGACCTGGTACATCAGGTTGAATCTCAGCTCGGTTCGTGTTAACAGGTCATCTATCGTTTCCAGACGAAAAAGGACAGAAATTATCCATGTTATACAGAAAGAATCGTTATAATTCATATCTGTCGGAAAAGAAACAGCTGAAATATTTACTGCATGCACTTAAAGAGATAAACAACGAGTTTAATCTTAAACACGAGGTTAGTAGTGCTAATCCTGAATTAAGGTGTAATCCCGATAGAAGTCACGATTGACAAAAAAAAACCAACTTAGGATCGAGATTCAGCTTCTGAATCCCTAGGATCGAGATTCAGCTTCTGAATCCTTGAAAGTCACGGATGACCAAAAAACTAACCTAGGATCGAGATTCAGCTTCTGAATCCCTAGGATCGAGATTCAGCTTCTGAATCCTTGAAAGTCACGGGTGACCAAAAAACTAACCTAGGATCGAGATTCAGCTTCTGAATCCCTAGGATCGAGATTCAGCTTCTGAATCCTTGAAAGTCACGGATGACCAAAAAACTAACCTAGGATCGAGATTCAGCTTCTGAATCCCTAGGATCGAGATTCAGCTTCTGAATCCTTCGAAATGGTCGACCACGACACCCGAAGGAGCCATGGCCGACCACCTTGCAGCCGACCAAGGCACATTCAGGAGCCCCGGCCGACCACCTTGCAGCCGACCAAGGCAAAATCAGGAGCCCCGGCCGACCACGAGCCAGCCGACCAGGTGCCGGCCGACCACCTGGGGTCAAGGCCCTCCAGCCGACCAGGTGTCAGCCGACCACCTTGGTTGGAGGCCCTTCGGCCGACCAGGAGCTAGCCGACCACAAGCTAGCCCTGGATCCGGCCGATCGCGGGTCAGCTTGTGGTCCTGAATCTTGGTTTTTCAGCAATTCTCGGGCAGCTTCTGAACCTGAATCTTGATTTTTTCGTATGATTTCAGGAGCGCCGTTTAGCGTCGTTTAACATCGTTTAAACGTCGTTTAAGGCTGTTTAGCACCGTTTAGTGTCGTTTAGTGCCGTTTAGCACCGTTTATCGCCGTTTAGCGTCGTTTAACATCGTTTAAACGTCGTTTAAGGCTGTTTAGCACCGTTTAGTGTCGTTTAGTGCCGTTTAGCGCCGTTTATCGCCGTTTAGCGTCGTTTAACATCGTTTAAACGTCGTTTAAGGCTGTTTAGCACCGTTTAGTGTCGTTTAGTGCCGTTTAGCACCGTTTATCGCCGTTTAGCGTCGTTTAACATCGTTTAAACGTCGTTTAAGGCTGTTTAGCACCGTTTAGTGTCGTTTAGTGCCGTTTAGCACCGTTTATCGCCGTTTAGCGTCGTTTAACATCGTTTAAACGTCGTTTAAGGCTGTTTAGCACCGTTTAGTGTCGTTTAGTGCCGCTTAGCGCCGTTTATCGCCGTTTAGCGTCGTTTAACATCGTTTAAACATCGTTTAAGGCTGTTTAGCACCGTTTAGTGTCGTTTAGTGCCGTTTAGCACCGTTTATCGCCGTTTAGCGTCGTTTAACATCGTTTAAACGTCGTTTAAGGCTAGTTAGCACCGTTTAGTGTCGTTTAGTGTCGTTTAGCACCGTTCAATGCTACCGGCACAATCTAGCGTCGTTGTAAACGCGTCGGTCGCTCCACGCTTTACGTCAAAACGATATCAAAGATAAACCCCGACCCGAGTCTCGAAAAAGGCCGTTAAAACTTCAAGGAAAACCTGATCAGTTTTCCTAGAAGTTGGGGGGCAAATGATATGGGCTGAAAATAAGCCCTAAAGACACATTTAATATGGCATTAATTAGACCCTGAATGGTCCAAACGTGGGGCCCACCAGATGGGCCCAAAACCCCTATTATAATATTAATTTCGTAATTAATATTGGGGGAAATAAACAGCTCAGCAAATAAGAGTTGGATAAGGATAATATCCCCTTCAGACTTATCCTATAAGGCATCCAATTCAATATGGAAACTGATTCCTACAAGGAATAGATCTAGAACTTTCCTCAAAGACTTTTCTACCAAGTCTCTAATTCCTACCATAATTCTAAAGGCTTCTCAGCCTATATAAAGGGCCTGACCCCTCATTCTCAGAACTAAGTTTTCTTGGCTTGATTCTCTAATACAGAGATACGTAGGCATTCTGTGAGGACCGTTTAGTCTCGAACGCAGAAGCAGCCATTAAAGCTCGAAGCTCAACCACCCTAGCATTAATTACAAATCGTAAACTAGTTTTTATTCCACAACAAAAAGTGATTTGAGTGAATGCTTTATAATAACTCATGCAAATATATATACGTAACTTTCTCTTAATTCCCAGAAGTGTCATCTACCATGTGTACGTTTTACTGTTTTAGGTTATTTTATACTCCCCAACAGTGCATAATGAGTGCATTCCAAGTATAGCACAAACGTTAGACATATGAAACATGATGTTGGCGCGTTTTTGTTGAAACATGTGGGAGTGTGTAATTTCTTTTGTTTAAAAAAAAACATAAGAGGGAGTGTAGGCATGTCAATGGATAGAGTTTGAAACGGATTAATCTAAATTCATATTCAAATTTATCTAATTTTTCGGATCAAAATAAGTATTTGATTTTTTTTACGACCAATTCATACATTGAAAGAACATTTTTTATTTAGTTAATAAATTCCTAATATATAATTTTGTGTCATATTTTGACCGAGTTTATCGTACCTACGGCCCAGGGCGACACATCCGGTTAGTTCAGCTATCAAGGCATATTGCATGTCATTCCATTAAAAGGTTTATGCTTTTAGTAACCTAATTGCAGATGGAAACATTAATAATCAACACCCCAGCATCTTCATTACCACCCTTCTGCTAAGACCAACTAGGCTACTAGGGTCACGCACTCACATTCCATATATACACATGCAAGTACTTCAAGCTCATCACTTTTAAAAAACCTACTAATGTTTTCATCAGGTTCTGTAAATATAACGGAGGGAGGGGGGATTGGTACGTATAGGGAAATCAAATGAATGATATTTAATGGATATATATGCACGACATATTCACTAAAATAAGTATACAAAGTACAAACAGGCGCACATTTTATGTAAAATATCCTCTAAACAGGAGACAGATTCTCTAATTAAGTTGAAGAAAGCTCCCTATTCTTAATTAAATCTTAATCACTAAGATATAAAGGAGGGCAGAAGAGAATGGAAACAAACTTTCAGAGTAAAGAAAATAGAGTGATTTGCGATTTACATGCCCATCTTTTTCACTACAAAAAAAACGGTCTTTTCCTACCGTTTATTTCCTACCGACGCATTTCCTACCAACCATTTCCTACCGTTTTTCAAGTCAAACGACTATTTCCTACCGGACCCATAGCTGGTAGGAAATGCCTCCACATTTCCTACCGAAGTTAGTAGGAAATGAGTCGAGTGGGACCCGCAAGGCCACGTCAATGTCCGGCCGCAATGAAACGACGTCGTTTCACTCATACCATTTCCTACCGTCTCACTACGGTTGGAAATGAGTGACACATTTCCTACCGACATCGGTAGGAAATGAGTGTTGTGTGCCCCAAGTGCCATGTGGCAGTGCAGCTTTATGTTTAGCATTTCCTACCGCGTGTAGGCGGTAGGAAATGCCTCGCCTATTCACCAGCAAATGTCTACTTGGCGGCTTCTGATTGGTTGACGTGTCGGTGGACATTTCCTACCGATGACCGGTAGGAAATGAGCTGTGCAAAAAATTAAAATCTTATCTACTAAATAATAATAAAATTTGTGAATTACATTTAAAATTTAAGTAAAAAATAGGAAAAAAGATAAAATTCGAATTAAAATACATAAAAACGCAAATATTAATACTCACTATTTTTGCGATGCATGTCACACTAGATTCACTAATTTTATTTTATTTTTTACTTTAACCCCTAAATTAGCTTTCGTTTCGGATTCTTGATTCGATTATTTTGAAATAAAATTTTAACGATCGAACCGTACGGGAGTCAAGATCAATCTTTTTCAATGTTATTCCAAGATTTTAAAAAAATAATAAATTTATTTGATTAGGTAATTTAACGGTCAACTAGTACTTTGACTTTAACCCCTAAACTAGTTTTCGTTCTCGATTCTTGATTTGATTATTTTGAAATAGAATTTCGACGATCGAACCGTACGGGAGTCAAGATCAATCTTTTTAATGTTATTCCAAAATTTTAAAAAATAATAAATTTATTTGATTAGCTAATTCAACGGTCAACTAGTAATTTGACTTTAATCCCTAAACTAGTTTTCGTTCCCGATTCTTGATTTGAATATTTTGAAGTAGAATTTCGATGATCGAACCATACTGGAGTCAAGATCAATATTTTTAAATGTTATTCCAAAATTAAAAAAAAATTATTTGATTAGCTAATTTAACGGTCAACAAGTAATTTGACTTTAATCACTAAACTAGTTTTCGTTCACGATTCTTGATTCGATCATTTTGAAATAGAATTTCGACAATCGAACCGTACGGAAGTCAAGATCAATCTTTTTAAATGTTATTCCAAAATTTTTAAAAAATAATAAATTTTTTTGGTTGGGTAATTTAACGGTCAACTAGTAATTCGACTTTAACCACTAAACTAGTTTTCGTTCCCGATTCTTGATTCGATTATTTTGAAATAGAGTTTCGACGATCGAGCCGTACGGGAGTCAATATCAATCTTTTTAAATGTTATTCCAAAATTTTAAAAAAATAATAAATTTATTTAATTAGTTAATTTAAAGGTCAACTAGTTATTTGACTTTAACCTCTAAACTAGTTTTCGTTCTCGATTCTTGATTCCACTATTTTAAAATTGAATTTCGACGATGAACCATAAGGGAGTCAAGATCGATCTTTTTAAATCATATACTAAAATTTTAAAAATTTTAAAAATTTATTTGATTATGTAATTAAACGGTCAACTAGTAATTTGACTTAAATCCCTAAACTAGTTTTCGTTCCCGATTCTTGATTCGATCATTTTGAAATAGAATTTCGATGATCGAACCGTACGGAAGTCAAGATCAATCTTTTCAAATCATATACTAAAATTTTAAAAATTTAAAAAATTTATTTGATTATGTAATTAAACGGTCAACTAGTAATTTGACTTTAATCCCTAAACTAGTTTTCGTTCCCGATTCTTGATTCGATCATTTGAAATAGAATTTTGACGATCGAACCGTACGAAAGTCAAGATCAATCTTTTTAAATCATATACTAAAATTTTAAAAATTTATTTGATTATGTAATTAAACGGTCAACTAGTAATTTGACTTTAATCCCTAAACTAGTTTTCGTTCCCGATTCTTGATTCGATCATTTTGAAATAGAATTTCGACAATGAACCATACGGGAGTCAAGATCAATCTTTTTAAATAATATACTAAAATTTTAAAAAATTTAAAAATTTATTTGATTTTGTAATTAAACGGTCAACTAGTAATTTGACTTTAATCCCTAAACTAGTTTTCGTTCCCGATTCTTGATTTGATCATTTTGAAATAGAATTTTGACGATCTTACCGTACGAAAGTCAAGATCAGTCTTTTTAAATGTTATTCCAAAATTTTTAGAAAATAATAAATTTTTTTTGTTGGGTAATTTAACGGTCAACTAGTAATTTGACTTTTACCACTAAACTAGTTCTCGTTCCCGATTCTTGATTCGATTATTTTGAAATAGAATTTCGATGATCGAACCGTACGGAAGTCAAGATCAATCTTTTTAAATGTTATTCCAAAATTTTAAAAAAAATATAAATTTATTTGCTTAGTTAATTTAAAGGTCAACTAGTTCTTTGACTTTAACCTCTAAACTAGTTTTCGTTCCCGATTCTTGATTCCATTATTTTGAAATTGAATTTCCACGATGAACCATACGGGAGTCAAGATCAATCTTTTTAAATCATATACTAAAATTTTCAAAATTTTAAAAATTTATTTGATTAGGTAATTAAACAGTCAACTAATAATTTGACTTTAATCCCTAAACTAGTTTTTGTTCCCGATTCGTGATTCGATTATTTTGAAAAGAATTTCGACGATCAAACCGTACGGGAGTCAAAATCAATATTTTTAAATCTTATTCCAAAATATTTAAAATTTAATAAACTTATTTGATTAATTAATTTAACGGTCAACTAGTAATTTGACTTTAACCCTTATTTATTACAAAATAATTTCAACCTTTTTTATTTATTTTGTTAAACTCGTTGTATATTACTGCGCGTAGTTCCAAAAGAAAATTATGCACTTACAAATTAATTTTTTTTTAAAAAATTATTCACCATCTTTAACAACTTAGCTTCCACAACTTATGGTTGTAATTTAGGGGTTATATTTAGGGTTACTAGGGTTGGACTTTATTTTTTGAAAAAAAGTTTTTTGAACGATTTAACCATACGGATCTCATTATCACTGCAAATTAGTCATGTGTGAAAAAAATTGTGATTTTTAAAATTCATTTGACGTGATTTTATAAGTAAAAACCCCTATTTTAACAATAATTTGTACTAATCCATTTTTCTAGTTCTATTTTTTAACGATCCAACCATGGGAATTTCAAAATCACTGTGAATTAGTGACATTTGCAAAAAATTGTGATTTTTAAAGTTCATTTGTAAGGACTTTTTAATGAAAAAGTGATAAACAAGGTATTGTGGTAATATAATTTTAGAGTAACATTAAAACACAAGAAACACCTTAGCATAATGGTTGGAGGTAGTACAAATTTTGCTGGAGATGTAGGTTCGAATCCCCGCTGTCACATATTTCATTTTTTTTTCCATTTCCTACCGGTTTACGGTAGGAAATGGTATCATGCGGTAGGAAATGATAATTCACGAAAAATTCAAAATGAGCGCCTAAACCAAAAATTCGAAATGAGCGCCCAAATCAAAATTCAAAATGGCGCCCAGAGTCATTTCCTACCGCAAGTCGGTAGGAAATGATAATTCACGAAAAATTTAAAATGACCGCCTAAACAAAAAATTTGAAATTAGCGCCCAAATCAAAATTCAAAATGGCGCCCAAAGTCATTTCCTACCGCAAATTGGTAGGAAATATAGAAGTGCGGTAGGAAATGTGTAATTCAGATTTATAAAACAATAACTTTCTTCATTCCCCTTCACTTCAACTCTCTTCTCCACCTCTCCATCTTTTAATATTCTTATCAACTCTTTTCATTTTTTTCATCTCGATTTTCATCTTCATCACCATTATTTAGGTACAAATCTTTACCCTCTTTTATATATCCATTTGATTTACATATAATATGTGTGTGTTTGTGTTAGTTCAATTTGAATAATATTTGTATGTTTGAATTACATATAGTATTCTTCAATTTGATTAGTTCAAACTTTCATTTTGTTTGCTATTTGAGCTCATTAACTTTCATTTGTGTAAGTATATATGTATAATTTTTTGTTCCATTTTTTATGTAAATTGTTAGGACTTGATACAAATTAAAAGAACTTTTCGGAAGAAGGCTAAAGAGAACTATTCGGATGAAGGCGATGTTGAAGGCAATGACAAAGACAATTATGATGACCACTTCAAGAGTGATTAGTTTAGGTTTTTAAATTTTTATTTTGCTTTGTTGTAATGGTTGTATTTTAGTACATTTGTACAAATATTTTGTAGATGTAACTTTAATTTGTTAATTTTATGGTGATGAAGGCGGATTACGATTTATGATAGATGTTTGATTTTTGGTTTTGATTGTATGCTTGTGAATTAGATATTGATTTTGTTATGCAATGTGTATGCTTTTGAATCAATAAAGAACATTTATTTTTAAAAAATTTGCCCAGTATTTCCTACCGCCTTCAAGCCATTTCCCACCGTTATTACAATTCGAAACCTAGTATTTCCTACCGTCTTCAAAACATTTCCTACCGCATTCATAAGAACGGTAGGAAATAATGAATAGCGGTAGGAAATGGCCGGTAGGAAATGCCATTTTACGAGGTGTCTGGAACAATTGCTACCGAAGTGTGCAAAAGTGGTCGGTAGGAAATGGCTCTGCACTTGCTACAATTTCCACGTCAGCAGCTGACGTGGCTGATGAGGTGCGCGGGGCCCGCCCACGTGTCATATGACATGGCATCTGACATGTCGCCACATCATCGTCCAAGTTGACATGTGGGTCCCCGCCATGTGGCATGCCACATCATCATGTGGGACCCACGTTGACCCGGTCAATATCATTTCCTACCAAAGTCATTTCCCACTTAAGCATTTCCTACCGCACGGGGGCGGTAGGAAATGTGACATTTCCTACCGATTTTGGGTCTTTTCCTACCGATTTGACGGTAGGAAATGGTCGTTTTTCTTGTAGTGTTTAGTAAAATGCAATTGTGTATATTCTAATTTCATAAATTGCATTTTGCATATCTTAATTTTGAAAAGTAAATCAAAATTTAATTCCTTACATGTTTATTGTCAAGATACAATATTAAATAAATTAGATTTTAGATAAAAAAAAATGCTACAAATTATTTCATAGATTACATATGCTCAATCTTATGTTACACCCTCACCAAATTTACAAATTCAAACTTCAATTTTTAATTTTTTAAAAATATACTTTAATTAGTTAATGATCAATAAATAACATTGAATTACAATATATAAATTTTGCGATATTAAATTAGTACATAACATGTGTAAATAAAGATTTAGATATAGTCTTTGTAATAGTTATATACCATATTTTTCCATTTATCTATTTTAACAAAAATATTATGAAAATTGTAATTTGACTTGTTATATAAAGCTAAGGGATGTAAAATATAATTTATTAAACTACATATAAAATATTGCATTTAGAATAAAAATGGGGATGCAAATTACAATTTACATAGATATTTTACATACAAGTACTATTTTCTATGTATAAAACTTAAATTTAAATTGCTTGGCCTGCTATTTTTAACTCATAAGTTAATAGATGATCGAACAATTTCTTTTTTTCCGTTAAAGCTAATTAATTAACTTGTAGAATATAGCCGCCTCACTTTTTCCCACTTTTTTCTTGTCTAATTGCCGGGGCTTCCATCGGTTTTTCATCGGTGGAAAGCCCCAAATCTTTTAATTTCCTTTGTTTTTGTTCTTATTTTTCAATAATCTCCCTTCTTGGTGAGAATTTTCCCAATTTATTTGGGTCTAGTTTATCTCTCCTTGTGAGAGTTTGGTGTGTTCTTTGTGTGTTTAATCTGTTTTAATATCCGGGATTTCAGATCTGCAAGATTTCTTTGGTTTTGATGGATCTTTATGGTTTTGATTTTATTATTCGCTTTTTAATTGTGAGCGGGGGTTTTGATTTAGTGATCAAGTATTGTATGCATGGGATTGCAACTTTGGTCGATAGCTCAGACGATAGCTCCATCAGGGCATGATGAAGGGGGTACCAGTAATCCAACGAGGATGCACGAAGTGAGTACTTGTATTTATATATACTTTATCTTCAAAATATCGTTTAACTGTCTCTTCATGAGAACGGTTGATTGCAAATTACTGTTTGTTCGACTCGATCATTGCTGTAAATATCTTATGCCTTTTTATTATTGAATTAACACATTTATTTAAAAAAAATTAACTTGAAGAATAAATAATTAAAAGAGCTAAACGGCACTGGTCAAGTAAGGACATAAATTTCCGGCAAGATGCCGGGTAAACTGGAAAAAGCAACTTCGAGCTCAAAACCCAACCAAAAAGCAGATCAAAAATCAAATCATATCAAATCAAACGCACAGAGAGAGAATATTGAATGAATTCAAGAAACGAAAAGCTCGTCTTACATAATGTTAGCACATAACCATATGTAGCATGAAACCCACACCACAAAAAGCACACTCAAAGGTAGGGGTGCTCGCGAGTCAGGTTGGACGGATTACAAGTAATTTAGTAACTCAGCCTAATTAGTTTGGGTTTATAACTTTCAAATCCATCGTAAATCTTATTAAAGTCAGGTTGGTTTGGTTCGGCTTGATCGGATTGATCGGGTTAAATATAAAGTAGAAGTTAGTGCAACACATATTTGTATTTGTTGATTAGTGATAAAACAACTCGATATCCAAGAATTAATGTCATGTACAACTTAGTCTAGTATGCAATTATACAATTGATCACCACATGTGCAAATTACAATACACTACAATCTACAAAACTAAATTACGTTACACATAAGTTGAACATCAATGTATTAAATATCTTTAATTCATAATTTTAGTGTGGAACATGTAATAATATATCCAAAGAATCTTAACTTTAAGTCAAGTAGTAAATTAGTAGTATGGCTCATTAGTGCATAATATATGTCGGGTTGGATTGGGTTAAAATTATCAAAACCCTAACCCAACCCATTTAATTCGGTTTTTTTTAATATTTAACCCATTCAATGTTCAGTTTAAATAATATCGGGTTGGGTCAGCTAAAAGTAGGGGCGGGTTGGATCGGTTTAATCGGTTTATGGGCACCCCTACTAAAAGGATCACCAATACTGAGGAATTAACTTATAGGGGGTGTGGGGTGTTTGGAGAACTTATTTTCAGAATAAGTCAACTTATTTTAAGACAAAGTTAGAGATTTCTAACATTTTTCTGAAAAAAGTTAACTATTTTTTACAACTTATAGAATCTCAAACATATATTAAATACTTGTATAAATATTTTTTTTATCAAAATATGAAATTTTTACCCGAAAATAAATCTATAAGAACTTAAAATAAGTCTAGTCAAACAGGCCCATAGAGGAATCAACAATCTTAAGGAAAATAGAATCTTGCTTAAAAATTGAACATATAAGTAAATTAAATCGATTTAAACTCTCATCTCTCATTTATCTTTCTTCGTCTTCCATCCTCCTAATCCAATTTTCTTTCGAGTAAACAACTCATTTACGTACGATTGAGCAGACAAAGAAATAGTTAAATCAAACCGATAAGTTTGGAAGGATCCGAGATCTCTTTTCAAATCGAATTTTGATATTATGTTAAACAATTATATCATCTAAATATTTAGATGTTGAAGGAAGATGTGTCTTCGCTAATTGATGTTTCGAACACTTAGTTGTTACAAAGAAAACATTCAGTAGAGTACTACTACGATGGCAAGCATAATTATTCCCTACTATGAGGAGAACAGATATATGAACAGTCGGGAGGCCCGAGATACAGAATTGGTTTAATGTAAGTACCATTACCTTGTCGACTTAAGGTCTTGGCGGTGGAAAGAATTGCGTACCAGCCATGAAAGCATTGAGTGGAGCTGGATATGTAAATGAAGAGTCAAGCCATGTCACTCCGGGCACATCAGTGTTTGTTGTAGTTGTAACGGGGGCGGTTACAAGATCAAGGGGCTGTTGAGCTCCACCAGTGGAATTACCACCCGAGCCGAACCGGTTTTCGGGGCCTTGATCATAAAGAAGCCCCTTAAAGACATGGCCTCCAATTTGGACAGCGGTTTGATATGCATATTGCTTCTCCGCATCATCCATTGCCCTGACATTTACGCATCGAAACACGGCGGTGGAGCTCACTTCTGCTGGGAATTGCCCCACTTCTAACCCTAGCAACACCCATAAAAAATTAGTATCCAAATGAACAGGAATTGACACATTCATTCTTGTTGTTCATAATCATTTTAGATACATATATAAAAGGTGCAAGGATTGTGCATTTAGATCAAGTGAAACATATTACGAAACCGATGGAGCTAGGGAGTTGCAAATATATAGAACCTGAATTGTGGCTTGTTAAACGAGTGCAAGTGAGTGGATTCTCTCTTGGCCTTTTGAAATTACTATCAGATGCTCTCATCAAACTCAACTGATTGTGGTGCTGCTGCTCATCACTTTTTTGTTCTAATTTAGAAGAGAGATGTAACTGTTGTTGCTTCTCGCGTCTTTTGGCAGCAGGAACCCAAGTGCTCTTAACATGAGTTTGACAAGGAAACCCTCGACTCTTACAACAAGTCCTGCACCTCATGTGCACACAATCTTTCTTAGCTTGGTTTCCACAATCTAAACAATTTATGCTACTACTACTACTGCTGCTGCCACCACTAATCATATTATTTTTGTTGTCTCCAAGAACTTCAGATTGTCTCATGTGAAGACCGAAACCCGAAGAAGATGATGATGATCTATATAGAAATGATTTTCCATTATCAGTTGTGGTGTTTGTTCTTCTAGTTGATGAGTAATTAGAAGCAGAACCACCGACTAGAGAAAGATCCACATGATCTTGAAGTTGTAACTTTTGTTGTTGATGTAAATGATAGTATTGTTGCCATAGCTCGAAACCCTTGTTATAGATCTCTTCGTTTTTGAAAAAGTAGAAATTGTTGTCTTGATTTCCTTGGTCTTGTTCTCTTCCTCCTAGTGGAAAGAGCCCTGACATTCTCTACTGTTTTCGTACCCTAATTTTGACAAAAACTCCATATATTGTACTAGTACCATGTGTTTAGTGATGTCGAGGGTTTAGGGATTAGGTCTTTGAAAGGTTTCAACTTTGTGGTGTATGTCTAATTTGTTTGGTGCATTAAATAAAGGCAATTACCCTGCAACGCCGCCATGGATACTCCTCAAGTAACTGCAACTTCAATTTAAGACAAATCCATGAGTACGTACAAGTCTCTCTCTCTCTCCCCCTTTTCTCGCTGTAAGGCTTAGTATATTATATTGGTTTGTCACTCTTGCAACTTACTTCTCAACAGTTGTTGTCTAGTAGTTTGGATGAAAATGTCATCTAGAAACACCAAATCTTAGCCGTTGCATGTCAATCAAACGGTCGATTCGCAGCTTAAGTGGCAATGCGCCAGCTTTGCTTATTCGTCCTTTGAGCGGAAAACACGCTAAACCTTTTTCTGCTCACTGTTGTTCCTCATATTAAAAAAAAGGTATTTACCAAAAATACTTGATTTGAAGTTTCTTTTTGCAAAAATACCATCTTCTTCAATTAATTACAATTTTATCAAACTAAGTTTCAAAATTGCAAAAATACCATCTTCTAGGTCAACCCCTCCTCCCTCCCCCTTTGACCAGCCCATATTTCCGGATGAACAGTAACCACGGCTACTGTTCATTGACTTTTTTTTTTTTTTTAAGGTGGGGTGCAATTTTGGTTTCAACCACATTCAACTCTTTTTTAAGATGGGATGCTTTTGGCGGATTTGGGTTGCAGGGCCCCGCCAGGGTCAATATTCAACCAAATGCAACCAAATTCAACTTTTTTTAAGATGAGGTGATTTTGGGGTTGCACGGCCCCGCCAGGAGCAATATTCAACCAAATCAGCAACTGAATGCAACCAAATGCAACTAAATTTCTGATTTCAAGTTCCTTTGTTCAGTTGTCATTTTCGACCACTTTTTTGAACTCTACTATATATATATATATATATATATTAGAGTCCAAAAAAGAGGTCGAAAATGAAAACTGAAAAATGGAACTTGAAATTAGTAATTTAGTTGAATGTGGTTGAATTTGGTTGAATGTGGTTGCATTTAGTTGAATATGCCCCTGCGGGGCCATGGAACCCAAAATCAACCCACCTTTAAAAAAGTTGCATGTGGTTGCATTCATTTGAATGTGGTTGCATTCAAAAAAGAGGTCGAAATTGAAAACTGAACAAAGGAACTTGAAATCAGAAATTTAGTTGCATGTGGTTGTATTCAGTTGAATGTGGTTGTATTCAATTTATGATTTGAAATTCCATTTTTCAATTCTCATTTTCGACATATATATAGAGTCCAAAAAAGAGGTCGAAAATGAGAATTGAAAAATGGAACTTCAAATCAGAAATTTAGTTGAATGTGGTTGCATGCAGTTGAATATGCCCCTGCGGGACCATGCAACCCAAATCCACCAAAATAGCACCCTACCTTAAAAAAAAAAAAAAAAAAAAAAGTCGATGAACAGTAGTCGTGGTTACTGTTCATCCGGAAATAGGGGGAGGAAATTTGGTTTAAAAAGGAAAGAAGGTATTTTTGCAAATAAGATGGTATTTTTGCAAATAGCTTTTCTTAACAAAAGTAAAATTGCAAAAATTTACTTTTGACAATATATTTATGAAAAGAGCCCTAAAAAAAATTACTGTATTTTTTTACCCCACACTACCCTTGTATTAGATTCAAACCTAATCTTAATTATGCTAACAAATATTGGTTTGCTTTTTAGGATAATTTTCTTTATTATTATTGGATATTGGCTATATAAACCCCTCTTCTATTATAATTGAGAACAAATTTCATTATAATAAAATACTTATTTTCTCTCTTCTTCCCATATCTTATCAAATTAAACCTGTCATATAAAGAACGAGGATGAATAATCTTTCTGGCTAGAATGTTTCTTACATAAAATTCTGATTTTTTTTTGCCTTTATCTGATTATTTAATGGTTCTATGTCATCGGTGACAATCACATCAGCTTCTGATCGATTTACTAAAAAACCGACTGTTTTGTGCATCGGTCAATTTAATCAATGTTTTAAAAGCTCCGTCAATTTTGTCTGGTCGAAACTAACTTGTTTTGTAGTAGTCGGTCACTGCATTTAACTCTTTAACATAGTGTGGTTTTCAAATTGTTTTCCTTTATAATTTAGGGTTTTGTTCAACAACGCTTAACAAAAATTATGGGAAATATTTCATTATCAGGCAATAAGATGTATTCATAATAAATACTCACACTCCGGGTTCTGTTTAAAGGTCAACACCTCGACCATCTTTCATGGCATGGCAAAGAATGGAACTGATGTTACAATAAGACTTCTTTGTACGTAAGGTAGATAGTACTATCATTACGTGAACACATCATATAATACACGCACTAGTTCGCTATTGTAACTTGCAAGTACTAACTTCATAACGTACATTACTTGCAACTCTTAAGATTTTTATGCGCATGGCAAGTATTCCATGGATTACTTAAAAAGCTGCGTGTATGATAATGCTTCAATATTTGTCCAACATCTGACATTATATTAAACCAAAATATAAAAGATTCACCAAATTTATATTTACAAAGTTAACTGTCAAAATATTTATATAATATACATTTACAATGTTAAGATGATAAAGCGTACGTAACTTTATTCATGCTCGAATGACCGATATATTTTTGTCACAAAATTTAAATCCATGAATATTTGTAATGAGAATTGTAAATGGCTTTTGAAACTCCCATAACTAGAGTTCTAATCGTCAATTTTTCACCTTCCACACCTTCATTTTCCTTCATCCTTTAAGTCTCTTCGTTATCACATCCTCTCTTCTATTTACCAATTTTTTAATACAAACAAGATCTAATTCTTTTGGTTAAAATTTTGTTGAGTACCGCGCCTTGTTAATCGTGCCCATCTTTTTAGAAATTAATGTGTATGTTTTGATATTTTTGTATGTCTTTTTACAGGGTTGGCTAATTTTTCTGAGAAGGATTTATATGGTATTTTGGGAGATCCGTAAGGCTCGCGTCGAATCTGGCAGTCGAATTTGGGACGGTTGTGGATACCGAAAACACTAACAAATTGTTCATATTTTGGGGGCATTTGTTACTCCAATATCAGTTGATGTAACTGATAGTTCTGAACATTGGGCTATAGATTGGATTGCTCGAGGTGTCGTTGTAATACGTTTTAGATTAAAGAATTTTGATATTTTATGGATTAAGTGATCTGAAAACAAAATTACTATTAATTTAGCTCGTTTTTTGTTTCTCAATCACGTTGTAATTGATAATTAGGAAATTTATCCCCAACTGGGTTCCTTTGAATGTTAATAAAAAAAAATTAAGATAATTTCTACCGACACAAGTCCTGTTATATTTTCATTTATGGAATTACTTGTTTGTCCTTATTTTTACTTTTTTTTTCTCTTTTGCAAAATTTTCTTATCTGTGTTTTGCTGTTCAGAAAGTGGAAATTCACATAAAATATGATGTATCATTTAAAATGTGCATTTTGCATGTGTCTCTGAGGTTCTTGGTCAACGAGTAAAACGGTGCAGTGGGTAAAAGTACCATTAAATAAAATAAGAAATAAAGAATGGATGAAATAAATCAAGAAACTGTAATCGATCGAATTGATTGTGATCTCGCTTCAATTCACATGCCTAATCATTATCTCTAAGAAACAAATAATACAAAGATGTTAATTGAGTGGTGGAAAGGTTGGGGGTAGGTCAGGACCTCCCTACAAACTTACAGTTTTGCTCGGGATTCATGCTACATATGTAGGCTATGTAATTAACCCTAGCTATTACAACTACTAATTGATAATTATGTGGCTGTTAATGAGCAAATTTAGTGGTCTGATTAACAGTCAATCAAGCACGTGAAGGGCCGAACTTGTGTCAATATAACTTTAGAATATTTCTCCCTTTTTCTTAAAAAAATACGTTATATATATATTGTGAAATGGGAATCGATAAATTATTATTTAAGCTGCAATATGTAAATTACAAAATTATCCTATTTTACATACAAAATATTCAGTGAAATATAAAAGCATAATGGAATAGAATGATACAGTGAAGTTTAAGGGCCCGAGGCTAAAGGTACTTGTTGTTCTTGTATTATTTGACCCTCTGCTGGTACCTCCGGGTCCTACGTTGTATACTGTATATTCATAGTGTACTATTCTTTACTCATCACTCTAAGCAATGATCTAAAGAGTATGGTTGCGTTGTAAAAAGCCTGCATTTTCACCGAATATTTTGCTTCTCTTTTCATTTACTGTCACCTTAAATGAATCGAGCGGTTTTTGAGTTTCTTTGACAAACTCATAATATTGTGTATGTTTGAACGGGCTGAGGATCCTCTTTCCCCTTCTTTATGTCCCCTTTTGGGTTCTCTATACAAAATGGGTGCCCTGGCGGGGCCCATTGTAAGGAAAATGGAAATAAATATTTTATTTCCATTTTCCTTACAATGGGCCCCGTCAGGGCACCAATTTTGTATAGGGGACACAGAAGGGAGCATGAAAAAGGGAAAAGAGGATCCGGGCTCGTTTGAACTATGCGTAGATTTTAACTTACAATTAAAAATTAATAAATGTATATGAGTGATAAATAGAAAAATACTTATAAATTATATGAGTGTTTGGATAAATTTTACTTATAAATTAGAGAAGTATTTTATTAAATTAAATTAAAAAAATTATTATTAACAGAATAATCTCAATAACACATTTTAAATTAAAAAGATATTTAAAAATACAAAATTAAAAATTTAAATTATTAAACAAACAATAAGAAATAAATCGAGAAAAAGTACATCATTACTAACATTTAACTTATCAACATATAAATTATAAATTGACTTAAAAAGTTGAGTTGACAAATATCCCTCGTAAGTTTTTACTGGCTTATAAATCATAAGTCGACTTAAAAAACATTTGCCAAATACACCCATTATCTTTTTCTATTCTTTCTTGTTAAAACAAGTCATCATTATATCCTATTATATATACGCGAGTACTACCAAAGTTCAAAGGATCGAGTCTCATTAACTAATTTTTTTTAAAAAATAAACAAAACTATATTTAGGTATAAGTATAATACAGCCAAGCTACTTGACAATTACGCAATATTATGTAATTAGCAACCTTTTTTTAAATTTATACCTTACATTAACCGATATATATTACATAAATAACTCGATATTATAACAGATAAGTTATGAGTAACCCGAATGACATGAGTTACTCCTTGAGATACTTTACCTTGCTGAAATCTGCCATCCATCTATTAAAAAGCAAGCAAATATAAAAAAAAGAAATGATCAATTAGAAATAGACTAAACAACCATGTTATACGCATAACAGGGTAACACTTTCAACTTTCCACGATCTTTTATTCGTACAACCAATATTTTGTTTCAACAACCGTTAACATAAACAACACACTAATTTAATTGAATAAAAAAGCAAAAAAACTTATTCAATAAATTCATGAATATAACCAAATAAATGAAAGAATTTAAATTTAATATTTGTGACATTAACGTTTATAGAGATCTTTTTTCTTGGATTTATATTTTCAAGGATGTTAATGTTATGATTTTGATTATCTTTTTGTAACATTACTTTTGAGCTCTATCTTGAGTTAAAAAATTAAATTTGAATGATTTTATCCTGAAACTGAAAATAAGAATTCTATTCTATTTGAAAAATCTACTTATATGCGGTTTAAAATATTAAAATACACATTTTAGTATTTTGAATATAACTCTAATAATAATCTTATACATATTTTAATATTAGATTTAACAGCTCTCTATCTATCTTAAAATCTAACAGTCCTTATTGTTTGACAGTACATGGACCATAACTAAAACTATGTATAATATCCCTTTTACGCTTATTATATATAAGGATATAATTTATAATTAATCTGATAAGCTATTATATCCTTTTGTGTAATGGGTTTGGTAGTACGGTACTATGGTCGTCGTCCAAAATAGTACGGATCGTTCGATCTTAAAGTATATAGATAATAATCTTTAGATCTAATATTAAAAAAATTATTTGATTTATAGTAGGATTATATTTACTAAAAAGTAAATTTTAAGAATTGTTTTCTAAATTGAACAAAATTATCATTGTAAAAACCAGTTGGATATTAAGATAAATAGAAGGGAATTGTTGGATCTAATATTTAAAAATTTATTTGATTGATGGTATAATTATATTCAAATAGTAAAAAGTAAATTTTAACAATTTAAACTAAATATAAGTATATTTTCTAAATTGAATAGAATTGTCAATGTAAAAATTTGTAATTTTCTTTTCTCTTCAATTTTTGGGTGTTTCAACTTGATAATAATTGTTAAAACAATCACTAAATTAAAGACGATTTCTTTATTTTTGTGTGGGCTATAAAATCGTCAAAATCTGATTTTTATAACTCAAGATGGAGTAAAAATAGTAAAATTACCATATAAATTTTAATAAATAATAATTTTTTATTAAGTATATTCAAACTTAGTTATTTTTTCTCCAAGTCAGTCATATCTGAAAAATTCTTCATCTTTTCAATAAAATATTTAAAAAAAAAATTTTGCTAATTGATTACACACGCACACCACCACAGGGATCGAACTCTTGACCTCTGTGTTAGAGAGGCAAGAGTCTTACCACTGGACCAACCCTTTGTTGGTTAATAAAATATTAAAATTTAATTGACATATATCAAATTTAGTATAAATAAATATTAAGACATATAAATATTAAAGAAATTTATTTATTAATATAATGATAGATTTTAGTAAAGAACCGTGCATTGTGCGGAGGGATCTTATCCATAATTTTGGTCATGGTATTGCCAAAATTATCTCAACCGTCGAATCTAATATTTTTAAAAATAGACGATCAGGATTATATCATATTAAAAAGGAAAAATACAATTTAAAAATGATATAATTAGAAAAATGTTGCATTAGAAGTGAATTTTAAAAAGAAAATTATAACCTAAAAAGAATATAATTTTAAAAGGTTTTATTATAATTGAATTTAAAAAAAATTATAATCTAAAAAAGATAATTAAAAAAGGTTGTATTAGAATTGAATTTTATTTAATTTTTTAATAGCATTAAAAAAAATTCATATTTATTATTTGTACTCTATTTTCAGATCTAAAAATCAGATTTACTTGATTTTACAATGCACACGAAACTCATATTTTCTTTAATTTAGTGATGACTTAATAATTATTATTCAAATAAAAACATTCAGATTCTCAAGTGAAAATATAATTACGAATTTTTACATTAATCATATGTAGAAGACCTACATTGATAATGATATTCAATGTAAAAAATCTAATTATTTAAGATTTAAATCATTGACATACATCTTTTCATATTTCAATATAAATATACTTATTAGTTTATAACATATTAAAATATAACTGATATGGGCTGAAAGTAAGCCCTAAAGACACATTTAATGTTACATTAAATGAACCCAAATTGGTCGAAGGTCAAAGCCCAATTATGAGGCCCAAAATCGTAATTAATTATTAAATTCGTAATTAGTTATTGAGCTGATTTTAGACTCCAATGTTGAGTCCAACAAAGACTCAAATCCTACAGGGAGTAGTCCCCAAGATACATGAGTCCAATAGATATCCACCTTCTTCTTAGAAGGATCTCGAATTGGGCCAAAACTGTGACTTGTCCACCAAGTCTCCTAATTCAACTCTTATTCTAGGGTTTTCATCACCTATATAAGGACATGTTCCTCCACAAACAGAACTACGTTTTATTGGCTTGATTCTTGATATTTGCAAGATACGTAGGCATCTTGTGAGGACCCGAGTTAAGTCACGAAACACTTGATCAGCCATTAAAGCTCGAAGCTCTCCCTAACCCTAGCAACAATAAGCAATAAATACACCCTACTTTTTATTCCATAACATTTGGCGCCGTCTGTGGGAACCGGATATCAACCATGGTTACCACCCGGAGAACACCAACACTTTCTGAAACCATTACCAGCACCACCACACCACCACACCACCGATTGGAGAACAGGTACCTTCAGGAGCAATCTCCCAACCACTGGTCACTCAGCCCCAAGGGACTGAAACGCAAACTCATGGATCGTTACCCTTAGTAACGAATCCCCCTACCCAAGGGACGAATCCCCTGCAGATGGTGGTCTCCCCTCTCGGAGGCCAATCCGCTCCCCCTATAGCTCAGATCTCTACTACCGTGATCCCCGTAAGCACGAACCCGATATATGGGTTGCCCAATTATCCGCCGTATCAGGCCGGACCAAGCGGTCATGCCCTCCAAATACACGAGCCGTACAACCCACCTTACATCAGGGGTTTAGGACCCGACCAAGGCCACCAATACCGCGACTATTTCGGCCCATACTCTGATGATTCATCTTCGGAAGATGAGGATAGAGATCAACCCCCGAGGAGGCGTCGTCCAAGTAAGGAACCTATCAGGCAAGCTCGACGAAGAATTTATGATGGACCCCCTCTAACAGTTGCTGAAAAAATTAAGGCTCATGAGGCCAAGATTCAAAAACTGAAAGACGACATAGCAAGAGAGCAGCAGAGGCAAAATCAGAACCGACCTCCACCAACAACGGGAGGAGAAATACCCTTTGTTGATTTGGAGAGAACCCCGAGAAGAGAGAGGAGGGCCGAGGTCCCAAGAGGTGGAAAAACAAGGGTAGAAATCCCCAAAGGCGATCCTAAAGACCTGATGCAACTTGGAGATCCCGATGATCAAACCTCTCCATTCACTGAGGAGGTAATGAGTGCACACATATCTCGGAAGTTTAAGTTGCCCACCATAAAGGCCTATGATGGAACGGGAGATCTCGCTAATCATGTAAGGACGTTCTCTAATGCACTACTACTACAACCTGCTAGCGATGCTTTGAAGTGTAGGGCATTTCCCCAAACCCTAGCGGGCATGGCACAACATTGGTACAGTCGCCTACCAACAAACTCTATCGCCTCTTTCAAAGAGCTGAGCACCGCCTTCGTCAGCCAATTCATTGGTGGAAGGATTCATGAGAAAGATTCCGCATCCCTCATGACTGTGATTAAGGGAAAAATGAGAATCTTAGAGATTACCTCAAATGGTTCACCAAGGAGACGCTCAACATTACTGATCTGGAGAACAAAGTGGCCATGGTGACTTTGCAGAATGGGACTTCGAATGTTTATTTTAAGATGTCATTGGCCAAGCATCCCCCCGAGAACATGACTGAGCTTTAACAAAGGGCGAGTAAGTATATCAAAGCTGAGGATAGTCAAAAGAAAGAGTCAGTAACGGGAAACACCGGGAATGGTGACAATTCTAGGAAGAGAAAGACGGAAGAAGAATATGATGGGAGAGATAAGTACCCGCGCACGGGCAGAGATTCTGATTCAGCCCCTAAAAAGGGTACTCCAGGGCAAAGGTTTACGGATTATGCAAGGTTGAACGTCCCAAGGAGCCAAATCCTGATAGACATAGAGAAGGATAGGGACGTAAGATGGTCGAAGCCACTAAGGACAGATCCTGAGAAGAGAAATAAGAATCAATACTGCCAATTCCACAAAGATGTGGGGCACGATACCGACGATTGTAGGCAATTGAAAGATGAAATTGAGTTCTTGATCCGTAGAGGAAAGTTAAATAAATTCTGCAAAGATGGGGATCAAGGAAACCCGAGATGAGATTATGATAGGAAGGATAAAGATCGTAACCGTAATCCACAGCCCCGGGGGCCAGTGATAAACATGATTTTTGGTGGCCCAACAGCGGCCGGAACTAGCAGAAATTCTAGAAAAGCATATGCACGAGAGGTAATGCACATTGTTGGTGAAGTACCAAAGCGTGCGAAGACGGAAGTCTCGATTGGATTCATTGACTCAGACCTTAAAGTGGTGAAGTTCCCCCTTGATGACCCACTGGTGATCTCACCTTTAATAGGCAACTCCCAAGTGAAGAGAGTCTTGATAGACAATGGAGCCTCAGTGGACATTTTGTTCCATGATGCCTTTTTGAAGATGGGATATACCAAGTCTCAGTTGACACCATCGAATATGCCCATATACGGGTTCAATGGAGTAGAGACGAAAGTTGAGGGGACAATTCAGCTACCCATGACTATAGGGCAGGAGCCACAGGAGGCCACTCAGATGTTAAACTTCTTGATTATCAAAGCCACATCCACCTACAATGCTATCCTAGGCAGGATGGGACTCCATACATTCAAGGCGGTTGCCTCTACCTATCATTTGAAGGTTAAGTTCCCAACCAGAAACGGTGTGGGAGAAGAGAAAGGAGATCAAAAGATGGTGAGAAGTTGTTATGTGGCCGCATTGAAGCCGGATGGAACTGGGGGGCAAGTCCTCCTGATTGAAGATATGGATGTCCGTGAGGATGAAGAGCGGAGAGGAAAGCCAGCAGAGGACTTAGTTCCCATACCCTCGGAGTTGGGAGATCCTTAGAAGGTTACATATATCGGGGCATCATTGGAAGACCCCTTGAGAAACCAGCTGATTGCTTTCCTACAAGACAACAATGATGTGTTTGCATGGACAATAGTTGATATACCAGGATAGATCCCCAACTGATAACACACAATCTGAATGTGGATCCGGAACGGAAAACAGTGAAACAAAAGAAAAGAAATTTTGCACCTGAGAGGCAAGAAGCCATAAAACAGGAGGTTGACAAACTCCTAGAGGCGGGTTGGCCAATCCTGTAATGGTCAAGAAGGCCAATGGAAAGTGGAGGATGTGCATAGACTTTACTGATCTGAATGATGCGTGCCCAAATGACTGTTTCCCTTTGCCAAGGATCGATATATTAATAGATGCCACGGCTGGGCACGAGATGTTAAGCTTCATGTATGGCTTTAGTGGCTACAACAAAATCAAGATGCATAAGGATGATATTCCTAAGGTATCATTTATCACCGACTTTGGTGTGTACTATTACCTAGTCATGGCCTTTGGATTGAAAAATGCAGGAGCTACCTATCAGAGTTTGGTAAACAAAATTTTTGCTCATCTCATTGTAAAGACTATGGAGGTTTATGTGGATGATATGTTAGTGAAAATCTTGTACAAGGCGGATCACATTGAACACCTACGCGAGGCATTTGAAGTGCTGAGGCACCATAAGATGATGTTGAACCCGGCCAAGTGTGCTTTTGGTGTTGGGTCAGGAAAGTTTTTGGCTCTCATGGTCTCGAAACGGGGAATCGAGGATAACCCCGATAAAATCATAGCTATCCTGGATATGGAACCACCACGTTCCATAAGGGACGTACAGAAGCTGACCGGAAGGATTGCTGCATTGGGGAGATTCATCTCCAAATCCGGGGACAAGTGTTTGCCGTTCTTTAAAACCTTGAAGAAGGTAAAAAAACTTTTAGTGGACAGAAGAAAGTCAAGAGGCCTTTGAGCAGGTGAAGAAGTATATGGCTGAAGCCCCGTTGTTGGCCAAGCCGAATATGAAAGAAATCCTTTATCTCTACTTGGCAATCTCGGATCTAGCCGTGAGTGCTGTACTGGTAAAGGAGGAAGACAAGATTCAAAAACCCGTATACTATGTAAGCAAGGTTTTACACGGAGCAGAGTTGAATTACTCCAAATTTGAGAAGTTTGCCTTTGCGATGGTGACCGCCTCTAGGAAGTTACGACCTTATTTTCAGGCACATAAGATAGAGGTCCTTACAGAACAACCGTTAAGGAATATTTTGCACAACCCTAAAGCTAGTGGTAGGCTCATCAAGTGGGCAATTGAGTTGGGAGAATTTGATGTTAAGTACAAGCCAAGGACGACCATCAAAGCCCAGACATTGGCTGACTTCGTGGTTGAATGTACCATCGACAACCAAGAAGTCGGGGGGCAAGAGATAGTACCTCAAGAAGGCAATGAACCGCATAAGGAGGATAAGGAACCCGTGCTCGAGGAGAAGGAATACTGGATGCTCTATTTTGATGGGGCATCAAAAACAAAAACAAGTGGTGCAGGTCTTGTTCTGCAAAGTCCCGATGGATTCACGATTGAATACGCCCTGAAGTTGGACTTCCCAACAACCAACAATGAGGCAGAGTATGAAGCTTTGATAGCCGGACTTGGTCTGGCAAGGGCATTAAGGGTTAAGAATCTTAAAGTTTGTGGAGATTCAAGGCTAGTTGTGGCCCAAGTCAATGGAGAATTTGAGGCAAGGGATGAAACCATGGCCAAGTACTTAAGGCTTGTGAAGGCAGTAATGACTCAATTTGATGAGTGTTACATAGAGCACATTCCGAGGGAGGAAAACATCAAGGCCGATGCCTTATCCAAGTTCGCCTCCTCCGAGATAGATAATTACTCTGGAAGTGTCTACTTCCAAGTTCTGAGAGCCCCTACCATCGATTCAAAGTTGATCGTGCCTATTGGTGTCAGGGAATGTTGGATAGATCCCATAAAAGCACACCTCGAGATCAGTTGGCTCCTGACTAATGTCATGGAGGCACGAAAATTGTCTGTGAGGGCATTAAGGTATGCAATAATTGAAGGGATACTCTACAAGAAGTATTTTGTGATTCCATATCTGAAGTGTTTAAGACCTGAAGAGGCCAAATCAGCTATTGAGGAGGTCCATGAAGGGATTTATGGACAACACTTGGGGGGCAGGGCCCTAGCTCACAAGATAGTTAGACTCGGGTTCTATTGGCCTGAGATGATGGCCGATGCCAAGGAGTACGTGAAAAAGTGTGACCGGTGCCAGAAACATGCACCAGTGGTTAGGCAACCACCAGAGATGTTGACATCCATCACCTCCCCCATTCCCTTTGCTATGTGAGGGATTGATATACTTGGGCCTTTCCCTATGGCCACGGCTCAAAGGAAGTTTTTGATAGTGGCTATTGACTACTTCAATAAGTGGATTGAAGCCAAACCCTTGGCTAAAATCACAACCAAGCAAGTCGCGCAGTTCCTGTGGGAGAACGTCAAGTGTAGGTATGGAATACCATGAATCCTGGTTACGGACAATGGGCTACAATTCAACAACAAAGAATTTAGGGACTACTGTGATGAGAATGGAATTGAGCTTCGCTTCACCTCAGTTTCCCACCCTCAAGCCAATGGGCAAGCTGAGGTTGCTAATCGAATTATCCTTGATGGACTCAAGAAAAGAGTGTAACGCTCTAAAAACACCTGGGTGGATGAGCTGTTACCCATACTTTGGGCATATCGTACCACTTGCAAAGTAACAACTGGGGAAACCCCGTTCATGTTAGATTACGGAGCTGAAGCCGTGGTACCCGTGGAAATCATGCATGCATCTCCACGGGTGGAAGCCTTTGGGCCTGATACCAACAAAGAAGGAATGAAACTGGCACTCGACTTGATAGATGAGGTAAGGGATGAAGCTCATGCTAGGAATGTTGAGCATCAGAAGAGAGCCTCCTTCTACTATAACCTAAGGGTAAAAGAAAGGTTCTTCCGACAGGGACACCTGGTGCTGAGAAAGATTGAAGCATCCGGAGTAGGACAGAAAGGGAAGCTAGCCCCGAATCGGGAAGGCCCATATCGGGTCAAAAGAACGCTGGGACGAGGATCGTACAAGTTGGAGACTTTGGAAGGAAATGGGGTGCCCTGCACCTGGCATGCATCGAACCTCAAAGTCTATCATGTTTGATTATCCTAAGTAAGATATAGCTTATATCTAATAGGAAAGTAGAAATAAGGTCGACGAAACCATATCAGAGTTTGCAAATTCCGAGTAGGAAGTAGAGTATTATGTAAGGGTTGAACCCATTTCAGAATTTATTAATGCAATTTGGTTCTCAATTTCTCTTTACTCAAGTTCTATGTCTGTTATGTATCAAAGCATATTTAAATTGCTAGCCAAGAAAGGCCAAGTATAAATGACAAAATAATTGAGTAAAAGAAAAACCGGAAAAATGCATAAATAAAACCCCGAAGGGTAAGTCCGATACAAATATAAATAAGAAATATTTTTCGGTTCGAATTTTTCGAAAAGGAAGGAAAAATTGAAAATTTCGAGTAAGGCAAGAAGCCCCACTGAAAAAAAAAAGAAAAATTAAAAAAGGGGGTGAATTCGAGAGGGACATTTCGACTGGGAAGAAGAAATGGGTTGGGCCACCACAACAAGTTTTCAATCGAAAATTGTAAAAAAAAAAATTGAATTTACGACTGGGATAATTCGACTGGAAGGGAGGTGAATGGCGAAAGTGCCATTTGGTCCCGAAGTATTACCAAAGTAACAAAAGGCCCCCAAAAGTTTTAAAGTATGCACATTTTTCCTTGAAGTTTGGAAATTGATAACGCGACCCCTGTAAAATTGCAAAAAGCATCTACAAAATGCATGTTTGCACAAAAATTGTGAAAATTTCAAATTTTGTAGGATTGAGCTCCCATAAATTATTCGAAATCTCGTATAAAATCAGAAAATTCTTAAAATATTAGGAATAATTAAGAAAAATACTTGTGGGTAAAATAAAATTCCTAAAATATTATGAATAATTAAGAAAAATACCCGTGGGTACAATAAAATTCCTAAAATATTAGGAATAATTTAGAAAAATACCTGTGAGTACACGAAAATTCCTCAAGTATTAGGAAAAGAACAGAAAAATACGAGAAAAATTATAGAAATATTTTCTTGATAAATTGAGCAATAATTTATGCTAATAATGCATAAAAGCTCTATAAAAGTGCAAAAAATTGCTAAAAGAAAGCACAAGACACAAGTTAAAACCTCGAATAAGGCAAATCGTCGTAAACGTGTAGGTCGCTCTACACTTTACAATAAGGCGATATATGTGAAACACTAGTGTAAACCAAAATTCCCATAAAAGGGTAGGAAAATTAAGGAGTCTCAGTTAAGAGATAAAAACAATCCCGAGTCTCGAAAAATGCAATTATAACTTCTACGAAAACCTGATCAGTTTTCTTAGAAGTTGGGGGGCGAATGATATGGGCTAAAAGTAAGCCCTAAAGACACATTTAATGTTACATTAAATGAACCCAAGTTGGTCTAAGGTCAAAACCCAATTATGAGGCCCAAAACCGTAATTAATTATTAAATTCGTAATTAGTTATTCAGCTAATTTTAGACTCCAATGTTGAGTCCAACAAAGACTCAAATCCTACAAGGAGTAGTCCCCAAAGATACATGAGTCCAATAGATATCCACCTTCTTCTTGGAAGGATCTAGAATTGGGCCAAAGCTGTGACTTGTCCACCAAGTTTCCTAATTCAACTCTTATTCTAGGGTTTTCATCACCTATATAAGGACCTGTTCCTCCACAAACAGAACTGCGTTTTATTGGCTTGATTCTTAATATTTGCAAGATACATAGGCATCTTGTGAGGACCCGAGTTAAGTCACGAAACACTTGATCAGCCATTAAAGAACGAAGCTCTCCCTAACCCTAGCAATCAATAAGCAATAAATACACCCTACTTTTTATTCCATAACAATAACATTTTTTTATGCTAGATATAACGGTTTTCATCTATTTATTTTAAAGTTTAACGGTTCTTATTTATTTCGTCGTATGGAGGACCAGACTACTGACTATCAAAGATTTGGACAAAATCCCTCCTACACGTATTATTAAAATTGCATTTGGTTGTTAGTAGAACTATCTTCAAATAATAATAAGGGTATTTTAATAATCAAAACGAATTATAAATAAATTTCATAAATCGAATAGAATTTTTAACGTTACAAATCGTCAATTTCTTATCTCTTTTGTTTCTGCGTAGGTTTAATTGAAAAATAATTGTTAAACAATCACTAAATTAAAGATTATTTTGTTAATTTCATGTAGGCTATAAAATAGCCCAAATCAAATTTTAATAATTCAAGATACAGTACAAATATTAAATCGAATGTGTAAAATCTTATACATATAAATTTTTTAACAACAATTTGATATATAAATTAATAACATATAAAATTAAAAATTAAAAATATGTATAATTATTAATGTTACAAAAAGGAACCGTACGTTGCACGGGTTATAAGCTAGTAAATTCATAACATTAATAACAAATATATTTACGATATAGTATATAATGGAGTAACATTGTCATTGAATACGGGGTTCAAAGAAAGTGGACAAAAGTAAAAAGAAAATCAATAAGTGGATATAAATTAGTAGGATTTAGTAAATCTTATGAAAGGAATAGAACACTCCAAAAAGTAGGGTGTTCACGGATCGGATTGGGCGGGTTGGAAGGATTTTATGATCCAACCCAATTTTATCGGTTTAGAAAATTTTCAACCCAATTCATAAAAATAGAATTTGTAAACCAACCCATTTAATGTATTTCGGTTTGGATCGGATTGATCGGGTTAGTAAATATATAAATAAATTTTTTATCAAAAAAAATAAAACTGAAAATGAGAGTTCAAAACAAATCGGAAATAGCTCAACAAAATATTACAATCATTCACGCAACACAAATAGCATAGGTCTTAAATATCTGAAATTCTGAATTTTAACACATAAAAAGAAATTGATTAAACACTAGACATGGTCTTTAAATTTGAACTGAATCATAACATAGATGAATCAATCATACAAATTAGTGTATTTGTAATACGTGATACTTTGATAGGGTAAATTGTAATGGATCGGACTCCGGAGTCAGACTATAGTGGACTACTGAACTGGACTAATACTAATGTCTAATGGGTTGGGCTTATATATTTTAGTTATCTTATTTTTAATCGGATCGGGTTGGATTGGATCGGATTTTAAAAACCGAAACCCATATCCAACCCATTAAAATCGGGTTGACGTTTTTTCAATCCGAGTATACATCGGGTTGGAAAAAATCGGTTTGAATCAGCCGAAAAGTGCTCGATTTGGATCGGATTAGTCGGGTTGGCCAAACCGTGAACATCCCTACCAAAAAGTAAAAAATATTAGGAGTAGGTATCTGTTGAGACGAATAGGAGTACTACATTAGAATAGTCCAATTAAACAGGCCCACTAATAAGCCCACTAAAAAGTAAGATCCAAACAACATGCCCACACGGTATGTTCCCGCCGATTTGTCCCCTTGATAGTCCAGTTCAAAACCAATCACATACCGATACTTGGCAAGTACCACCCAATCTCTAATTCTCTATCCAACCTCTTGACCTATAAATATATTTATTACACACCCAAACACTTAAAAACATTTTTGCAAATCTATGTTTTCTAGAATTTGGCCTTTCTCGATAAATAAATTCTTATTCTCAAGCAAAAAGTGTCGCAAAATCATCATTCCCTTCTCGATAAATAAATTATATTCTCAAACAAAAAGTGTCGCGAAATCATCATCCCCTTATGGAAGAGTTCAAAACACAGCTAAACCCACCTGCAAACTCAAGAAGAAAAAAGTCCAGCCGGAAAACCAAATTATCATCTTCATACTATTACCTACTCTCTCCGTGATGATCCTTTTCACTTTTGATTAGTCAAATTAACTAAAATTTGACTGAAATTTATATGTGCTATATAATTGAGATAAATAAAAAAGATTACATCATTGAAATTGAAAAGTACATCTAATGTATTTGAAGTCCAACTCTAATTTCAAAAAAAAAAAAAAAAAAAGTCCAACTCTAGCTATCAGAATATTAAACATTTATGAAGAGAGAACTAGTTCAAAAAACACCAACAAGCACAGACACAACTCAACAAATTCGAACTAAATGGCCATCAAAGCATCGCCCCCAACGCTATTCTGCCGTCCATAACATCACACTTTTACGATTACAAATGTTGCGACCGCACAAGGGCACAACATGAATAATATTTTTACGAAAGGGTACAACATTTCCGCATTATCATTAAAACTGAGGCATGATTCTTAACCAACCAATACTTGTAATGAAGAAAAAAGCTACATCTGATCCAAGAGCGCTATATATATATATATAATACAGTCAATACTTATCTGTAAAACATTATGAAATTCAAAGTCATGCTTTCTCTGTACATAACCAAGAACATCAAATAGAAAATACTCTTGAAGATGACACAGGTATTAATCAAACACTTCATCAACAAATTACATCCCCATAATCTCTCTCAAATCTCAATCCCGACGAATAGATTTTGGGAAGAAACTTAGACAAATACCAACTCACAGCAAATATTCAGCTAAAACAATCAAAATCTATATGTAAACATATTTCAATTTCCCATACATTGAAACAATAGAAAAAAGGAATCATATAATTATCCAGGTCGTAGTTTTGATGGGGACTCAATTCTGATTTCGGTTAAACATTGTATCGAGTTGGATTTGAATTATTAATAAAATTCCCAGCTTTTCGTCAAAAAAAAAACAATAGAAAAAAGGAATTGAAAATTGCTATAATATACTGAAATTACAGTCACAAGATCCAATGTAGGCAGTGGAAATGTTCAACTCAACCTATAGATTATCATCAAATCACATGAATGGCTCAAGACAAAATTCTTACATAGTTTATTACACTGAAGGTTGTAACGCCAAAGCTTAAAAATGGAGAGAGTATTACACTGAAAGATTCGTAAGGTAGGGAAAAGGAAAGAATAATAAAAGCTTAAAGTAGAATAAAAAACAAATAATAAAATAGAAACACATACTGGCTGAGATTCAACTGGTCCTTTTATAGTCCTACCTCTGTTGGAAAGAAAAAGAAAATTGCACAACTGGAAGACGGTGGTTACTCACCAGTTCAAATTATCTGATTTGCGAGGGAGAGCAGAGTAAACCAGAAGCATCAGAACCAACAATGGCTAGGTCACAAACAGAACAAAGCTGCCCTTCTTGAGATGGCACAAAGCGTGAGCTGCAATAAGGGCAAATTACATCCTTTTGTCCTCGGTATATCGGAACATACGTTGATCCACAAACCACAAATGGATTTCTAAAGTCATAATTCAGCTGAGAGGCATCATTCATGTTCCTCTCGGCAGCCTGCAAAACTTGGCGAGCTGTTTTGGCTTGGTTTTCAGCAGTTGGATTGGTCTCTAAAAGTCGCCTAGCAAAATTGGCTGCTGTGTTTAAATTTTTTGCCTTGTAGCATACAGTCATGGCATTCAATAAAGCAAGTCTTAAGTGAGGCAGCTGAAGATTACAATGAGTGAAGTAAGCTGCCAGCTCTTGCTGACGAACTGGATTGTCCTTTGTTTCCCTCCTTTTGAGTTCTATCTGTAAACCAAGAACATATTCCTTTACAATGATGATCAATTCCTTTACTTCATCCACCTCTCTACGTGTATCAACAACAATCAGTGGAATGGTATGAAGAATGCCCTGGAAAAGCCGCAAAGCTTCAGTAAATTTTCCAGCAGTTGTGGCTTTGTATCCTGCCTTGAGCTTCTCTTCCAATTGTGTGAAACTGAACACCAGTGCAGGTGGGCTCCGCACGTTAGGGCTTGCTGCCTCACTCCAACCCTTCTCAATTGCCAATGAGATAACCGGAGCAGAGGAGAATGCACGCAAATAAGTATGGCTGCCTGTGTGGAGATCAACAAATAGAGATTTTAGAGGTGCAAAGTTCCTTATTCCCAGTTGCCGGGTTAGCAAACGCATTGCAGTGTCAAAATTGCCAGCAGCAGCATGTTCAGCAGCAAGAGAAGACTTTTGAACCCAAATTTGGCTCACAGGCATACCAGCAGCAGGTGTGATAAATGCAGAAGAGCGCACATTACTAGTTTTAGGTGTATCAAGGTCAGGTGGAAGTTCAAGATCCTCAAGATCCCATCCTCCATCGTTTTCTTCATTTATTTCCTCATCATCAAGAACCAAGCTGATGTCCCCATTTTGGATGTTCTCAACGTCCACAAGATCCAGGTCCTCACCCCAATCTGCTTCTGAGGCATCCATATATTCTTCCTGACCACTCTTACCAATATTGTCAAGGCCAGCCTCCATGATCCCTTTTGTGACCATCAATAATGGCCAATCACCACCGCACACGATAGGACATGGCGGCATTAAAAGAGATGCTGGTTTCCTTGTTGGCAAAGAAGGAGTTTTATCACCAAGCTCTGAAGCAAGACGCTCAGCAGCATCATGGAGCCCATGAACAGAAGCAGTAACATATGCAAGAGGCAAATGACCAGCATTTTCCAAAATCTTAACGCGCTCCTTGACATCGCCAAGGTATAATGCATTGTGGAATTGACCCATAACATCATTTTTTACCTCAGCAATTTTCATCATTTTAGAAAGCTTATCCAAGTTTCCAGTTATAAGATAAAGGAAAGATAACCTTTCAAAATTTTTTGTTCTTTGATATGCATATTCGACGATGCCTGCATTACCTTGACGAAGGGCCTCTACCCCTAATCTGTACCAGTGATCTTTCTCGTCAATCTCTTTAGCAGAAGCAACTGCTATCTGGATGTTCCCACTTTCCAGTGCCAGATTGAAACGAGTTCGTTCATCCTTTACAAGATGAAGTGCAACTTCAGGAAACCCCTTTTGCTGAAGGTAAGCAATCATGGCTTGTCCGCAAAGGTCTGATTTCTTAATCATGGTCATAACCTGTTCAAGTCTCTCCCGCAGTAGACAAAGTTTGAACACGTATTCAGTTGAATCAATAATAATTGGGCGATTTTTCCCATCTCGGTCCAAACAAAATACTGTGTTTCCAAAAATTTTGGTGATGTAAACCGGGACATCAAGGGTCCTTATGATTCCACTATCCCCATTTGGAAGGCAATACTTAATGTGAGTCAACGTCGTGTAGATGAATACACCATTATCATCCCAGGCTCCACTTTTAACTCGAATTGTCTCGTGAAGAGTGCAACGATGCACAAGCTTCTTATCAGCAATAACAACAGAATGTTTGCTTAATAAGGCAACACTTTCCATGTCATTTGACCAAACAACATACCTAACAAAAGAAGTTTGAAGATCACCAAGAATAATCCTTTGTTGGAGGTCAAAAATCACAACTCTATCCTCTGACCTGCATAGCAAGTTTCCAGTACCAGCATAAAATATTGCATCAGTGGGAACAGGAAGGGCACTCTTCTTGACAATTTCATTTTTCAAATTCTTGACTAACACTTGATTACTGCTCTTCTCGAGCACCGCAAATCTGTTACGAGCAACAAATACTGCTGAACCCCCTAAACCTCTTTTTGCCTCTTGAACTGTATCGCCTCTACCAAGACTATCCTTGGGTATAATATACAGTTCATAAGATCCCCCTTCCAAGTCTGAACTGATCAAAACTGCATTTTCGGTAGGGCTATAAGAAAGAGTCTTGGGTCCTTGGTTCAAGCTAGTCGAACCAGGCCTACGAATCGGTATAACTTGAGTTTCTTTTTGTGTTGAGTACTCATAAAAGCGCAGAAAACGGTCTTTCACATAGTACAGACAATCCCCGCTGACAGAAAAAGCAGGGCGTTCTCTCTCCAGCTTGAACACTATAACACCGCTATCATGACCTGCTGCCAGAAGATTCATCTCTGGGTGGCACACAAGAATCCAAAATCTGTCGTGCTCTCTGCGAAATGTTTGAAGACCAGTCCTTTTAGTAGAATCCCACACACGGATGCTCTTATCCTCTGAATTTGAAACTATAATATCCTGCCTTGCATGGAACAGAACACATGACACATTGTTCATGTGCCCTCGCAAGGTATCAACTTCCCAAGCCTTTGTATCTGAATATAATGGTAAAATATGATAGTCAGTTGAATCATTTTTAGTATACAAGTTCTAAACAAAAGCAAATACTAATATGAAGAACTCTTGAAAATTTTGAAATGGTAATAATTTCATGTTAATATGAAGAACTCTTGAAAATTTTGAAATTGAAACTATAATATCCTGCCTTGCATGGAACAGAAAACATGACACATTGTTCATGTGCCCTCGCAAGGTATCAACTTCCCAAGCCTTTGTATCTGAATATAATGGTAAAATATGATAGTCAATTGAATCATTTTTAGTATACAAGTTCTAAACAAAAGCAAATACTAATATGAAGAACTCTTGAAAATTTTGAAATGGTAATAATTTCATGTTAATAGGCAACTGAGCAATTCAAATTCAGATGGGGGTGGCAATTTCCGACCCAACCCGAAACCCGACACGAACCCAACCCGAGAAAATACGAATTTGGGACAATAAATATTCAACCCGAAACAACCCGGTACAATCAGACACGAACCCAAAACCCGAAAATGACCCAAAAATTAATGAACCCTCTATTTATAACCCCGCTTTTGAAATACTTTATGTTTAAAATAACTAAATTTAAGTAAAATAAAGCAACTTTCACGTGCAATAATAGAGACTCTCTAATTGGTTTATAATTATTTAATAGTAATAATAATATTTTTTATATGCCATGCCCATTTTGACAACTCACAAAGTGGGTATAGTACATATTATACATTTAAATTGTAACTTTCACGTGAAAAAGAAATGAACTGTTTTTTCTTAAAATTTCCGTAAAAGCAATCAGTCCATATAAATCAGGACAGAGGGAGTATATAATATAAGAGTATATCTTCAATCACTCTAAAAAAGAATTGAGGTGGTGAAACCCGAAATGACCCAAAACCCGACACGAACCCGGTAGGTATGGGTTAGGTTTAGGAAAAAATCAACCCGAAACAAACAGGTACAATCTGACCCGACACGAACCCGACCCAGAACCCGAAATTGCCACCCCTAAATTCAGAGTATATGGCGCACATCATTTCAATGATCCAGGTTAAAGTTTTAAAGAAGCATTTTAACACAATTGAGGAGAATATTAAGTTTTTACATAACTTCTGTGCCTTGGTGGTTTAAAAAGTCCAAGTAATAACCAAGAACATCGTTGCAACACAAACGGCATTTTTTTCTTTTTAGCTAAAAAAAAACTTAAGAATATGAACTGCAATGAAGTTTATATAACAGGATCATACCATTCATTCTCCAAATCTTAACCTGGCGATCATCTGCTCCAGAGACAATTAGGGGGAGAGTTGGATGAAATGAAGCCCAGTTGACTCCTCGATCATGGCCTTCCAAGACATACTTAACAACGGCATCAACCCCACCAAAAAAATCTGTATTCATCTGGCTCAAACGAAGGATGTCATCAGCAGGTGAAACTGTCTTCTTCCGCAGAGCACCAATATCCCAAACTCGTACTGTCTGATCTAAAGAAGCTGATACAACAAGGTCCTCTTTCGGATGAAACAAAGCACACATAACATAATGGTTGTGACCTGTCAACACAGAAATACAGGTACGAGACTGCCAATTCCAGATCCTGATAGTCTGATCATCACTAGCACTAACAATCCAGGGATACTCATGATGAAATTGTACAGTACGAATGTAATCAAGATGTCCAAGAAGTGTAAACAAACACCTGTGCAACTTATAATTCCACACCTTAATCTTGTAATCATCTCCTGCACAATCATCATTTTAATTAAAAAACCGAGTACACCATGTGGAGTTCTTTATAAGATCAAGACCTAAAAAAATTAGCATAATTTTAAATACAAATATTTACACCAAACTTGGAAACATCACATAAACTGTTCATAATATTTGATAGATATAGCAAGGTATAAGGTATTGTTCTGAGTCCATATTAGACAAGTGGTTCAAATCGTTCAGAGCATTTCAAAATGCTACTTACACAATAAATATGCATCAAACCCATGAGAAGTAATATAACAAATAACACAAAAAACTTCTAATACAACACCATCTATATTTACGTTAAAGTAATGCTACTTTCATGCCAGCTTTCTCTTGGTTTCCATTGAACTCAACTCATTGTTTGGATGGAAAAAATGTTTTGAAATAAGTAATACCAAAATCACATTGGCATTCATAATACATTAGTGCATAATTTCACTATAGAGATCCATTATCACACATATCAGCGCCGTTAAATATAATTAAAGGTAAAAAAAAAAATCCTAGAATGTCTTCATTGTTACCTCCTGTGCAGCATTGCCATTATTAATATAAACAGAGCAGAGAGGAAAGTTATGAAAAAAACATCATATATGACAAAATCTAAACTTTGAGACTAATCTAATACAAAGCAATCAGTTCATCCCTCTCGGAAACCTACATTACCAATAACTACGCTCCGGATACATCAGATTCAGCATTGCTATTTACTTTCGTTCCACAACTTATATATAACAACGTGAAGCAAAAACACAAGAATCATATCACAATTTACCTACTAAATATGTTGATCGAAACTATATAATGAATTGATCTACTAAGTCTACATTATAAGGAAAAAAAATCAAGACCTCCGGAAACGAAAAGAGGCTGAGAATTATGAAAATGCACGCCGCGAACAGGTCCATCGTGCTCATCGAAGCGATCAATAAGCGTTCCCACTCTATAATCCCAAAGCTGGATCACTCCACTATGCAAACTGGCTAAGATCCATGGCCTCTTGCTATGAAAGCTAAGTCCTTTCACTCTATTACTCTTGGTCTCGAATTTCGTTAACATTTTTCCACAATTTCAATCCCTAATTAAACACATCGCACAAAATTTAATTCAAAAAAGACTGAAAATTGAAATGAATAATGTAATCGAGAATTACCTTAGATCTGAGGAGTATGAAAAGCTGATAATTAGATCACCGCGGCGAGGATTGATTGCCGACGGTGAAGAGGGCGTAGGATAAGCAGAGAGGGGGTGTAGGTTAATGAGGTGTTGTGCATTTGTGTGTGTTATGTAGATTTGGAAAATAAAACCAAGGGAGAAAGAAGGTGCCGGTGGATCTAGTTCTAGTGTGTTTAATTGGTGTGTGTTTTGGATCTAATTCTAGGCCTGTACCAAATTGTGGATTTTACTTTTGTTTTTTAAGATTCGTGTTTAATATTTTTTAAAGTTTAATAAAAGATTTGTTAAAAAGCCTATGTTTTCTTTTTAAAAACTTACTCTACAAATTAAACCAAACCAAACCAAACATACCCAGTATATCCCGCTCAGAGCAGGGTCTGGGGAGGGTAGGTTGTACGCAGACCATACCCCCACTTTTAGAGCAGGGAGGCTGTTTCCGTGAAGACCCTCGGCTGAGTGCACGACATACACAGAGTGTGGTAAATACAACGGAAAAGAAACGGAAATGGACAATGACATACCTGAGGCCCATGGTGTTCTCCACATGAGGCATACATACCTGTGAGGATTTATGATACTCCTAGCTTGATGCGCTCCAACCACACGACAAATCCCGCACAGAGATAACACCGCGCCAAGCTCCCTGCAACTGCAAAACCAGAAAACAGAAGACACTAAAAATGAGAAGTGAGAACGCTACAGCCGAACTTCTAGAAAATGGCTAACCGAGACAAGGCAACTCTGAGGCTCTCGACAACAGAGCCACATCCTAAAAGGGAATCCACCACTCTGATACGCCGCCTCCAAGAACACCTATCCGCGAGCATGGACTCATTTAAGTCTAAGGCCTTCAAATCCATCCTGAGCTGCTCTTCCCACGACCTCCTCGGCCTGCCTCTCCTCCTCACCCCAACAATCGCAAGACTCTCGACCCTCCTAACAGGGGCTTCCGCCCGCCTCCCACGGACGTGGCCGAACCATCTCAACCTTCCTTCCCTAACTTTCGCAGAAAAAGGCGCCACTTCAAGCTCGCTCCTGAACACCGAGTTCGGGATTCTGTCCAACATCGTGCGCCCACATGACCACCGCAACATCCTCATTTCAGCCCTTCCAACTTGTTGACGAGGGCCTTCTTCTCCGCCCAACACTCAGAGCCATATAACATCGCAGGACGGATAGCCGCTCTATAGAATTTCCCTTTCAACTTTAAAGGGACTTTCTTATCGCACATTACCCCTGACGCTGCCCTCCACCTTAGCCACCCCGCCTTGATACGATGCGTGACATCGGCTTCAATCTCAACTTCCTTCTGGATGATCGAACCCAAATACTTGAATTTATCCGTCTGCGGGACGATCTGGTCTTCAATCCTAACCTCCACCCCTTCTACGTTGGCCTCACCACTGAAGTTACACCAGAGATACTCGGTTTTAGAACGGCTCATACGTAACCCTTGGGACTCCAAAGTAGATCTCCAAAGCTCCAATTTCTCGTTTACCTCCCTCCTCGATTCCGCCACTAGTACGATATCATCCGCGAAGAGCATGCACCAAGGGATAGCATCTTGGATCCCCCGCGACATGACATCAAGGATAAGGGCGAATAGAAAAGGACTTAGGGCCGACCCCTGATGAAGCCCCGTCTCAACAGGGAAGAAACGGGAGTCCCCTACTGGGGTCCGAACGCAAGAACTAGCTTGGGAGTACATGTCTTGAATCACCCTAACGAACGTCGACGACACTCCCCTCTCCTCCAGGCTATAGCTTCACGGGGGATGCTATCATAGGCCTTCTCAAGATCAATGAACACCATATGTAGGTCTTTGCGACGTTCCCTGAACTTCTCCATAAGGCGTCTAACGAGATGAATGGCCTCGATCGTGGATCTCCCAGGCATAAATCCGAATTGATTCTCTGAGATCTCAACTTCTCTTCTAATCCGACTATCAACCACTCTCTCCCAAAGTTTCATAGTATGACTGAGTAATTTAATACCCCGGTAGTTACTACAACTTTGCGCATCGCCTTTATTCTTGAATAAAGGGACCACAACACTACGCCTCCATTCAGCTGGCATCTTAGCACCCAAGAGAAGAGCATTGAACAGATCGGTTAGCCATTGTACGCCAACCTCACCAAGACAAAGCCAAACCTCGATTGGGATAAGATCTGGACCAACCGCCTTCCCTCTAGCCATCTTTTGCAAGGCACCCTTGACTTCATCCTTGCTGATGCGCTCACAGGGATCGAAGGAAATCACAGGCGAAAGAAGGACCTCTTGTTCCACCCCGGCACCACTCCTCCTAGTCTCGTTGAAAAGATTGTGGAAATACGAACTCCACCTCTCCTTAATAGCATCTTCATTCAATAACACTTGGCCTGCATCATCTTTAACAAACTTAACAGAACCCAGGTCGCGCCTCCCTCTCTCCCTAGCTTTAGCTAGCTTAAAGATGGCATTCGCACCTTCCTTGGTATCTAAGCGCTTGTACAGCCCTTCAAACGCCTCCTCTTTAGCTTTCGCCACTGCCTTTTTTGCCTCTCGTCTCGCCACCTTGTATGCTTCCATCTTCCGAATCCTCTCCGGCCCTGCGCATGACGATAAAAGCTCTTTAAAGAGCGCAAGTTTCGCCTTAACCTTCTTTTGAACCTCCGCGTTCCACCACCACGCCTCCTTATGACCACTGAACCTACCTGAGGAAACCCCCACCACCTTCTCGCCCACACTCTGAATGGCCTTTGCCATGTTGGACCACCTGAAGTTAGCATCTCCACCACTCGCCATACAACCTTCGTTGAGCATAGCCTCCCTGAATTCCGCCGCCTTCTCGCCCTTCAGGTCTTTCCAAAGGATTCTAGGTCTAAACTCCCTCTTCCTGCGAACAACTCGACCCCCCATGGATAGATCCATGGCCAACAGCCGGTGCTGGGATGCGCACGCCTCACTCCTGAACACCTTGCAGTCCACGCAAGCTCTAGCGTCCCAGCTGCGCACAAGTAAGTAATCGATTTGAGTACTGCGTCCCCCACTACTAAAGGTGATGAGCTGCTCAGCCCTCTTCTGAAAAACAGAATTCACAATTACCAAATCCTGTGCCGAAGCAAACTCCAACAGAGCGGACCCACCAACATTCCTGGATCCGAAGCCAAAACCCCCATGCGCAATGGGAAAACCATCTGACCTCTCGCCAATGTGACCATTGAAATCGCCACCCAACGCTAAAAATTGGTCAGCAGGAAAACTTCCAACCAGCCCGTCTAAACAGACCCAAAAAGCCTCCTTCTCAGAGTCACCCAAACCGCCTTGCGGGGCGTACGCACACACCACATTAACCACAATCTCCCCCACCACCACCTTGATGGCCATGATCCTGTCATTGCATCTATTCACTTCCACGACGTTGTCTTTTAGGTCTTCCGACAAAAGAATACCCACTCCATTCCTCGAGTTGGCAAGACCTGAATACCACAATTTATACCCGTTCGCTTCTCTTGATCGCGCCCCCTTCCACCTCGTTTCTTGGATACACGCCACATCCACTCTTCGCTTCTTCAACACGTCCACTAGCTCCAGAAATTTGCCCGTCAAGGTACCTAAATTCCAACTCCCGACACGTAAATTACGCAGCATCGACAAACCAAATAAACCAGCGCACACAAAGAACCGGGAATAGCAAACGAAAACAAAAACAAAGATACAATAGAAATAAAAACGATACAAAAAAAAGAGATAACAGCCGAAACAAAAGTAAAAAAAAAATAAAAATAAAAAATAAAAAGATAACAAAAAAAAGATAACAGCCGAAAAAAATAAAATAAAAAGATGGGGGGTACCAAATAAAAATGGGATACAATAAATACCAAAGTGCAAACCAATATAAGGGGAGACAGGGAGGAAAAAATAAAAAAAATAAAAAAATCTAAATACAGAGGAGAAGAACGGAGGAGAAGAACGGATGGGGGAGGGGGGGAGTGGGGGGTCTGGGACTGCGGGAGGGAAGATAACGGGGTGCGGGAGAGACAGAGATAGAAAAGGGTGGAGTGAGAGATGGCTACGGGGACGGTGAGGCAGGGAGGGAGGGAGAAAAATGGTGAGGCAGAATGACGAAGAGAAGGTGCAGGGGGTGGGGGGTTGAGAAAGGAGGAAGAGAGATTGGCGGTTGTTGAGAATTCGGTGGGGAGTGGAATGAATGGGGATTCGGGTGGTAAAAGGGGAGCGGTGGGGTTTTGAAAAAGGGGAATGGGAAGAGGAAGATAAGGTATCAAGGGGGAGTGTTGGGGAGGGTGAGGGAGATGGAGGGTGTTTGAGGTTGCGGTCGGGGAAGAAAGTTGTGGGGGGAGGCGGAAGGAACGGAGGAGAGGAGATGAGGTGAAGCCGGTGGGAATGGTTACAAGGAAGGTGATCGCTGTGACCTTTAAAACAAATAGCAAGAAAAACGAGAATAGCAAAAGGAAATGAAAGAAGAGAAATCTATGGCTACGCTGATAAACACTTAGTATTCCGGCGATACGCCGGTCAGTTGAACCAGGACTGGTGACAGATCAGGCCGATAACGGCTATATTTTAGAGAGTGTTTGGTAGTGTTTATTACAACTCATACATTAACACACAATGAAAATTCAACCTAAAAAAACTTACTCTACAAACTAAAAGTAGTAAAGTACAGGAAATATACCAATAAATTTTATTGAGTTTTTCTCAAAAAAATTCAAATTATAAAAAAAATCAAAAATATGATGCAATTATTTACCTTTTTAATTCAAAATGCAACTACTGCAATCTAAAATGCAATTTGAAAACTTGAATATTTTTGATAATTTCACAATTTCGTTTTACCTTTTTTCATATGAATAATAAAAAAAATATTAATAAAATGGGCTTTTTTTCATAAATACCCAAGCCCAATTTTTTTTTTTTTACAAAAACACTTTTTTAAAAAAATTATTTGCAAAAATACCATCTTATTTGCAAAAATACGCCAAATGAATGTTGACTTCTTTTTTGCAAATAAGATGGTGTTTTTGGAAATTATTTTTTTCAAAAAAATATTTGTCCAAATATTTTGATAAGATGATAAAATCGCAAAAAAAAACTCAAAAAATTATTATTTTTAATAAATATTCAATAAAAAATATACGATATTTATAAAAATAACTAAAATTATAAGAACATACTGTATATAACAAGATAAAATCAAGATTCTTTTATCAAAATTACAATCACCAAAGAAAAACAATAATGGTGGAACATATCTTATACCATGGAGTAATTTTAACTCATTTCGTCGAGACCAAAGACCCATTTAGAGATACAATATATCGATGAAATAAATTTTAAAAATTGATTACACATGATATTATATAAATCTTTATCAAATTGGAATTATAAAATATTTGCAAATTTTTAATATTGAACATAAAATCACCTCAAATTCTTGCATTGAGAGACAAATAAAATTAAGATATGGATAGAAAATTTTAATTATTTGCTAAAAGAATCCCTTAATGAAAAAAATTATTGAAATAAAAAATTTAAATAAATAACAAAAATTACCAACTAAAAGGATGATTGATGATAACCTCTAAACGATATATAAAATTTTGAGTGTATTGTAGAGGAGAGAACAATATACACAATAATGAATAGAGTTATATTGAATTTCACTCTAGATTTTTTCGATATCAAGATATTAAAATAATACTAAAAATTTTGAATATATTTTAGAAAAGTGAACAAGATACTTAACAATGAATATATTTTGAGTGTATTGTAATAATGTTCCTGTCTAATCTGTTTAGAGGCAAGGATATTTATGTTCCTATTAGTTGTGTGATGTGTGTAGGTGACTTTGAACACTTGATGCACTTGATTTTTGACTCCTTATAATCTGCTTAGAGGCAAGGATATTATGTTCCTATTGATGCACTTGTTTTTTGACTGTGATTTTGCAAAAACATGTTGGTAGATGAGGCTATCGTATGACACGTGGGATGTTGAGAGTGCTCCTGAATGGTTACTCAATAAACTGAGTACTGAGACGGTGATAACTTGATTAAGATTGCTACTGTACTTTGGGGTATGTGGTGGGCTCGAAATAAATGTGTCTGGGGAAGGTAGTGTCACATGAGGTTGTTATGGTATGGAGCTCAAAGCAAGTTATGGGCTGAAGGGAAGTACAAAAACTTAAGTTTCAAGCAACCGCTGAGGAGTACCGTTAGTCAACATGAGAAGAGATGGGTGGCTCCTGTCCTAGGAACTTTAAAGTTAAATGTTGACGCTTCTATTTTCGAGGAAGCAGATTTTTTCTCAATTGGTATGGTGGTGCGTGATCATCAGGACTATTTATTCGAGGTAGAACCATGAAGTTTGCAGGGCGAGTTTCGGTTGTGAAAGCTGAAATTGTGGGCTTGTGGATTAGTGATCTGCCAGACCATCCCATCACTATAGAATCTGATTCAATGTTGAGTGTCCATGATGTTAACAAAGTGAAGCATAACCCGTTGGAGCACTACGCCATAAATGCTCATATGCAATGCTTTTAGAAAGTGTTTCACTGAAAGTGTTTCGTTAGATATGAAATTTTGGCTCTAATGAAACAAAACTTGAATTGGTGTTGCATTACATATAATTTAGTGTTGCATTTGATCCACGGTGTTTCACGTAATGCAACACTAACAGCTGGCGTTGCATTAGATATTTTTAATTTAAAAAATGCTGACGTGGCAGAAGTGAGGCCCACATCTACTGACGTGGCATTTGCTGACGTGGCAATTGTGGGGTCCACAATTGCTGACGTGGCAGAAGTAGGACCCACATGTGCTGACATGGCATTTGCTGACGTGGAAGAAGCGTTGCATTAGGTGAAAAAGGTGTTGCATTTCCTGTTTAAAAGCATTGCATTAGCTATTTTTTAATTTTAATAAATGTTGACGTGGCAGGGACGAGGCCCACAAGGGTGACATGTCAGTGTGGGGCCCACAAGGGTGACGTAGCAAGTGTGGGGCCCACCATTGCTGGCGTGGCAGATGTGGGTCCCACATTTACTGACGTGGCATTTGCTGACATGGCAGAAGCGTTGCATTTGATTACAACAGTGTTGCATTTGCTATTTCGAAGTGTTGCATTAGCTAATTTTTTAATTTTAAAAAATGTTGACGTGGCATGCGAGGGCCCACCAATGCTGATACGTCAGTGTGGGGCCCACAAGGGTGTCGTGGCAGGAGGCCCACGAATGTTGACGTTGCAAGTGTGGGGCCTACGATTGTTGACGTAGCAGATGTGGGACCCACATTTGCTGACGTGGCATTTGCTGGCGTGGCAAAAAGCGTTGCATTAGGTGACAGCAGTGTTGCATTTGTTGTTTTAAAGTGTTGCATTAACTACTTCTCTTACCGGAATGATGAATCTATTTTTTAAATTATTTTTTCGACATTCCAATCGTACAGATGGCAAGATATAACGATTTTAGTGATGTGGTAATTTTATAAAAAATTTCCTAGATGTATTTGTTTGGTTTTAAAAGGGTCAAACCGGTCAAAGTAGACTTTCCTTTTAACTAGTCTTGTCCCGAATGATGAATCTATTTTTTAAAATTATTTTTTCGACGTTACAATCATACGGATGTCAAGATATAATGATTTTTGTGATTTGGTAATTTTTTAAAGAAATTTCTAGATGTATTTGGTTTGGTTTTATAACGGTCAAACCGGTCAAAGTAGACTTTCCTTTTAACTAGTCTTGTCCCGAATAATGAATCTATTTTTTAAAAACATTTTTTCAACGTTCCAATCGTACGGATATCAAGATATAACGATTTTAGTGATGTGATAATTTTTTAAAAAATTTCATAGATGTATTTGGTTTGGTTTTATAACGGTCAAACCTGTCAAAGTAAACTTTCCTTTTAACTAGTCTTGTCCCGAATGATGAATCTATTTTTTTAAATTATTTTTTTGACGTTCCATTCGTACTGATGTCAAGATATAACGATTTTAGTGATGTGGTAATTTTGTAAAATATTTCTTAGATGTATTTGTTTGGTTTTATAACGGTCAAACCGGTCAAAGTAAACTTTCCTTTTAACTAGTCTTGTCCCGAATGATGAATCTATTTTTTAAATTATTTTTTCGACGTTCCAATCTTACGGATGTCAAGATCTAACGATTTTAGTGATGTGGTAATTTTTTAAAAAATTTACTAGAAGTATTTGGTTTGGTTTTATATCGGTCAAACCGGTCAAAGTAGACTTTCCTTTTAACTAGTCTTGTCCCGAATGATGAATCTATTTTTTTAATTTATTATTTCAACTTTCCAAACGTATGGATGTTAAGATCTAACGATTTTAGTGATATGGTAATTTTTTAAAAAAATTCCTAGAAGTATTTGGTTTGGTTTTATAACGGTCAAACCGGTCAAAGTAGACATTACTTTGATAAATAATTTATTTTTATTTTTTACTATTTTCACATAGATTTTTTTATTTATCTATCATGTTTTTAGTTTTTCTAAAATTTTATAAATTTAATTGTAAGACATTAACATAATAAAAAAATAATTTAAAACATTAAATTCGATATTCCAAAAAAAGAAAATAAAATTTAAAATACCCAAAATAATTTCTATTAGCATATGAACATTTGGAAGTTGAGGTGAAATTTTAGGCAGAGAGATGAAATTTTGGGCAGACAATTTCCCTCTTAACCAAATTTTGAGATATACCCGAAACACTTAACATAATTTCCCCAAAAACACTATCTCCCTCTCTACTCTACTCTCTTTCTCGACAAACCCACTTTCTTCATACCCTCTCCTCAAATTCTCTCCACAAATTCAATTTACCAATTCTACACCTCCAATTGGTACCAATTGAATAAACATTTCTTCTTTCCGATTAGTATTCATGACTATAGATCTAAGATCGAGAACAAACTCTCCGGGATCTGTGATTGAATATATATATGTTTAAATCTTCCATTTTATTCTATGTTTTATTGAAAACCCTAATTTTCCGATTTAGGGCTTTTGTTTCAGGTGACCAAATCTATCATTTCATGGACGTTAAGTGTAAATTTGTTTTCTGAGACCAAAAACCCCATGTGGCCTTTGCCAGGTGTGATGCCAAGATCACACCCAAGTCGGGAAGCTTGTCCTCCCTCCATGGTTAGACTCGTCAAATTTGTTTCTTCAATTATTTTATAGTAAATTTTGTAGAATTATAGATCCTTTTGCTGCGACTGAAGATGATAATGTGTAAAATTGCAGGTGAATGTTTCGATAGGGACTTCGTCATCATCTGTAATGAATTTACAAACAGAGCCCTCTTCAAACCAAAGATATCGTGGTAACAAATCCAAGCTTTTATGGCCAGCGGAAGAGAGAGTAAGCTTCTCTTGCTCTTATTCCCTTGTCCAACTTTTTCTATACAATATTTGTTTTCCTTAATCTTCACATTTAGTAGAACATCTGCAATCTGGTCTTCCTCTGCTCCCATAAATTTAAATGTACTCTGTTAGATGATATACTGTTATAGAGAATGCAAATAACATCTTGTACACAAATTTTCCACCCTAATATTGGTACTAAACACACTAAACGATGCATCCAAATGCAGTATATAGAAGTTGGTAAAAGATGTGTACACTTTATGCATTCAAATTTCCTTATAATAGTCGAGTTTAAATAAGCATACCTTGTTCAGATATGGTGAATTAATCGTGACAATGCACAGATGGCTGGATTAAAGAGATCGTGTCCGTTCACTGTAGATGATGCACCAGTCTCCTCTTTTAACTGTAAATGTCCTCCCACATCCATATCCCTAGAACAGATGAATCAGCAGCATTCAGCAGTGACGGTACATTTGATTTTGTACAAGCCCATCCTGTTCTTATGTAACCTAAACTTTCACAAGTAGATCCCACGTTTGGTATGCCACTGATTTTGTTTTGTAAAATAACATTGTTTTCATGTACTGCTTCTCAGAGAAGGGCCTTCAGGTTCAAGTAGAATATCTGAACACAAAAAAAAGAATATTATCAAAGAAAACAGAGGCTTTAATAATCACTTTCTCACACTAGCGCCTCCGATACCAAAGGATTCTCCATTATATCTAGACCCTTGTATTCCAGAACTTCCTGATTTTGATGCTTTACCATATCATGTAGACCTATTCACATTGCCATTGCTCTGAGTTTTGTGCTTATATTCTAATACCAGTTGCAACAATTTTATCTAAAGAAACACAATCATTTTTTTTGTACGAGTATTTATTTTGTACCAAAGATAATTATCATGATGCTTCACTTGCAATTAAGCCTGTCTTTAAACGATTCAAATTAGTTGTCAGCACTTCTGGAACACCGAGTCCAATTGATCTATACCCTCGTCTCCTCAATTTCAATCCTGTTGTTAGTCGAAGCTTTACAAAGGATTGTATTTGCCCAATGGTTCTTAGTCGCGGAAGGTAAAATACTGATATTGTGGCAATGTGGCTTACAATTTAGTTGTGCATTTCATCGTACACATGTTTATGCCCATCATTCTCTTTATTATCTAATAATCTAACAGTCTCAACTTTGGTTGTTAAACTCAAATTACGAAATCAAAATTGTTTCTGTCCGACTCTTCCCGGTCTGCTGTTTTATATTATGTTTCTGTCCTTATCTTATCCTATGTCTTCCTATCAGGAGGAGGAGACTGGATGATGTATGTCTTGAAAGGTTTCAGCAATACAGTAGAACCGTTATACAGTCATGGATTCTACAAGGTACTTGATCTGTCTCTTCCTGCAAATTTGATTTATATTTATGTAAAGCTGATATATGTTGTAGTCATTGTGTTTCTCATCCCTAATTTTACTAAAATGAATATTATGGCATTCAGATTTGCAACATCAGTGACATGTTAGTGTTTACTTTTTGACAATTAATTTGAAAATATAATGCTGCATGACACATTTGATTGTTTAACTATCGTTAAAAGTATGCCATAGAAGTTGATTCCAGGGCGACGTAACAACCTCTGGATATATATTTCAGGGTTACCATACGTGCTTAAATGTAAAATAATTAAGAATTCAAACTGTAGATTAGTATCACTTAGGCCGATGATTTGTATTATTGTGACATAATTTATACCACTGTTACATGTTACTATATTGTGTCGTGACTAGTAATTAGTAGCTGGTTTATAGACTTTGGAAGAATAATTTGTACGGCTATTTTTATTTACGGCTACTTCTATTTATGGCTATTTATTTTCTGTTTTGCAGAAATGTAAAACAGAATTCACGGAAGGAAGGAGACTGTTGAACAGATGTGCTGTTAAGCAGCATAGCAGAATGAATGCAACCGAGTCATAGCCACTTGTTGAAGCGAATGTACCTGAGAAGCAAAGAGAAGTTGATTGGGCCTGATACCTAAACATGGTCATTTTGTACTTTTAAAATCTTGACTTAATCGTATGTGCTTGTTAATTTAGTATGATGTTGGATTCCTTTTGGATGTATTAGTAATGGTTTTATTAGGTATTAATATGATGTTGGTGTGGATGATTGTAACTATTTGGTGGTTGGTTGAATGTTTTGGATGGCTTTGAATGTATTTTGATGGGTTTCTTTATGTAAAAAACAGAATATTGCAGAAATTTTAATTAAAGCGTTGCATTTGATATTTTCAATGTTGCATTAGATATTTTATTGTTGCATTTGGTAAATATAGTGTTGCATTTGATAAGATTCTAGTGTTTTAAAAAGCAAATAAAAGCGTTGCATTACATGGCTGTGGGCCCCTAGTGCTGACGTGGCATATAGGACCCAGTACTGACATGGCATGTGGGACCCACTACTGACGGGGCATGTGGGACCTACAACTGACGTGGCATGGTAGGCCCCACTACTGACATGGAAAATGGGTCCCACATGCTGATATGGCACGTAGGCCCCACATGCTGACATGGCATGCAAGCTGTACTGTTGCTGACGTGGCATGCCAGTTGTACTGTTGCTGATGTGGCATGCTAGCTGGACCCATTGTTGATGTGGCATGCTTGTGGGGCCCACATTCGTGACGTGGAATTGGAACAATGTCTAATGTCAAATGCAACGCCTCTTTGGTGTTGCATTTGCTTGCTGTGGTGTTGCATTACATGTCAGATGCAACGCTTATTGCTGTTACTTTAGATGCCAAAAGGCATTGCATTATGGGGTCTAACGAGACGGTCGCGGATGCAACGCCCCCTGGTGTTGCATTTGGTCTAATGCAACGCTTTTTTGGCCTAAAGAAACAGTAAACATGGTGTTGCATATGAGCGTTTTTGGCGTAGTGGAGCTAGGAAACCTCATTGAGCAGTGCTGTTCTATCCTTGGAAACAAGAATGGTGTTTTAGTTGTTTTTATTAGAAAGCAGGCTAATAGTGTAGCTCATTCTTTGGCTAGACTACTGTGTTCACTTAATAGCTTTGTTGATTTTTTGTCTGCTCCATTGTGTATGTTGGAGACACTCTTGTCGGATATTTGATTCTAATGAAATTTCCTTTATTCAAAAAAAAATACTTAATAATGAACAAAAGTAATACTAAGTACTAACTCTTAACATGCCGATACAATCTTGAATTCCATTAATACAATAATAAAAAAAAAATGATATGTTATAAATCATTTATAGATGGTTATTCAACCTAAGAGCAATTTAATGGAAATTTTTTTTTGATTCCTAAAATATTATAAAAGAAGGATTATTTAAAATATAAGAAATCAAAAAGTTATTTGACTTCAATGTTATTTCCTATATTAATTCTTTATATTTTCAAAAATAGTATTTAATTAATATTCAAAAAAAAATAATTAGAAAGATAACCGGACAAGAAAATGAAGTGGAATATTGAAACGAGAGATGATCCCGAAAAAATAGGAGATTATTTTTTGCTACCCAAATTTTGGGGTTGAGTTTTTTTCTCGCGTAAAAATTATTGGGGATGGAAAAATGGCTTGGAGAGACAATTTTGGTGCACTCGAATTGCTAATTTAACGCTTTTTTAATGTTATACTAGATAGGTAAAAGCATTACAATATGTACCTATTGTAACGCCCGTAAATGTAACGCCCTCAAGTGTTACAATAGATCTATTGTAACCGATTTAGGGCCTATTGTAACATTATGAGAGAGTTAAAATAGGCCACTTATGGTGTAGTGTTATATAGATGTTTATATATATATATATATATATATATATATATATATATAGTTGCACTTTAAGAAGAACACCTTATATAAAAAATAATAAAGAACATTATTATAAAACTTTATTTTTCATAAAAATTGAATTTTTATGATAAGAATAAATTTTTTTAACAATAATAAAACTTTGCATATCGAATCTAATATATAATCTCATCTATATTTAAAAATCAAATGTTACATAGAATCCACTATAGAATCTTATATATATTTTTCCAAAAATAAAATTATGTGTAATCATGTTACATTTGATTCTAATTTTTGTTAGATTCTATTTTTATTCATAAAACATCATTTTTCATGTAAAAATTAAAATATAAATGCGATTTTATGTAAAACTCTATGTTGTTCTTTATTATTTATTATATAGGATGTTATTCATGGAATAATGATCTATATATATTCATTAGTGTTAAATCTAAGATTTACTAAAAATCTAACGGTTTAGTATAATAAATAACTGAAAGTAGAAGTAAAATTTACTATGTGAATTGTTGATAGCGGCAGAACTCCTCTTCCGACCAAATGTGATGTAGTTGAATTACAAAAGAAAAATGCTAGGGAGCCAAACAAAAATTTCAAAAAAAATTCCCAAATGCCACATGTCTTTCAGTAATTGGTTGATAAAATAAATAATGAAATGAACCCCGCGTGCATTAATATGAACCCACCAATTAAAACTCCCCATCTTGTCAACTCAAACTCAAGACTACCAATTCATTTTGAAGATTTTTTTGGACACTTTTTTTGGTTCACTAGCATTACTCGTTACAAAATACTTAATACAGTACCAATTTATACACCTGGAAAATTTAAGTTTATATTATACACCAAGATCTCGTACGCAATCCAACAAAAGCACAAAGCAAAGAAAATGACAAAGAAGAAGAAGTAAAGACAAATAAAAGAAAAAAGAATAATATGTTGTTCCAAGGTAAGAATATGATTTCCCCATGAAGTAAATGTAGCTAGATATAAACATATTTCAGAAACCTGTATTACAAAGCTAAGTATATACTTAATTATATTATAGTATAGGCTGTTGCTTACAAATACCAAGCTACTTTAGCGAACCTTGCCTATAACTCAATTGTTTAAACATCCAATCTTGCATTTTACCATCTGTTTTTCTCTTTTCGAAATGGAAGGGCTTAAACACTTTAGCCATAAGTATCCTCTAATCCTCTCCAAGTATAATAACTCTCTGGATAATGCACTATGCCGTGGTTGCGGTGACCCAATTATGATAAACACCTATGTGTATCATTGCAGCACCACTCCCCTCTCCAACATTAGGCAAGATTATTCTTGTACTGGTTATTTTCTCCATAAAACTATTGGGTGGTGTCAACCCAAGTACCACATCGAGGAGAGAAGAGATAATTCTCTTGTATATAGAGTAGCCAGATAACTTCATTAGTATGAGACCTTTTGGGAGTTGCCCAAAAACAAATCCGTGCGGACTTGGCCCAAAGCAGACAATATCATACTAATGTGGAGTTAAGGCCTGCTGAGCAAGCCCAACAAGTGGTATCAGAACCCATGGTTTGGTAATTGAATCTTGGGGCTAACGGGCTGCAATGTTGCAATGTGGGAGGTTCCCCTCAATGACGATTGGAGATCTGTTGGGTTCCTTGTATCGAAAGTCTTCCTGAAAGGTATTCAGGCGGCGGGTTCCGCGGGTATGGCGGAGGTGCAAGATATACACAGATTTATCACGGGTGCAATATCACGAGTTATGTGGTTCTTGGTTTAAGGGGAGGATTGTTGGGTGGTGTCAACCCAAGTACCACATCGAGGAGAGAAGAGATAATCCTCTTGTATATATAGAGCAGCCAGATAACTTCATTAGTATGAGGCCTTTTGGGAGTTGCCCAAAAACAAATTCATGCGGGCTTGGCCCAAAGCGGACAATATCATACTAATGTGGAGTTAAGGCTTGCTGAGCAAGCCCAACAAAAACATGTTCAACTTTACCTCCAAATATCCAACACGATCTTCACGAAGAACACATGTTAACTCTGCAACCAAAATTCTGGGGCGTTTGTCTTTCTTGTAGGAAACCGTTCTCGAAACAGTTTGTTTATGAATGTCGTAGTTGCGATACTCATATTTGCTTGAAATGTGACATTCCATAATCCTGGGTACAGATTTGGGGGCCACTAACCACAATTAAAATAACATACCTGGATATAAGCATAGTATAATAATGAAATACCCCTGATCCAAGATCGCATACAGGTTATGGTATGAAACAAACTATTAAATTATATCTTTACAATCCAACCTCAAAATAAATTTTTTATACAAATTGATAACAAACTAAGTCCATCTGCTGACTAGTTAACCAACCTCTGACAAGCCCAACTACTAATCGACCAAAGTCCACAACCCGAACGTCACCTCTCGCTGCATGATCAGGAATACTCTTTAACCACAAGGTCTACTCAACTTCTCTATTAACTGGAGAGATAAAACAATAACAATGCAAGGGTGAGCCAACAGTGCTCAACAAGCATAAACAGGTAAATCAATATTAAGAACAAAAAAGTACGTTTTGATCAACAAGAATAAACATCACCGGCTTCAAAGGAATCAGGCTTTAAGCAATTCAAACTCAATGTATAGATTAGAATTGGATTTTTTTATATATTTTTAAAAAAAATAGTGGAGTTAGGTGGCTGATCAGACCCGCACTAACCCCGGACAATGCATACAACAAAGTCCCTCTAAATGAATCCACAGCACACATTGGCCTTAACTTTTGACCATTAATCTGGTCTTCCCGAAGGGACTCTGTTGACCATTAATTTAGTCTCCCCGAAGGGACTTTGTTTTAAAAACATTTCAAAATTCTAAGTCAAACGCCCTAGGTGTCGGAACAATCGACAACCTTTGCCAACCAACTAACTGGAAAACTCACGTTCCAAGACAATAACTCATAACTGAAGAATCAACGGAGAAGCAATTTATATCATCTAGTATCGACGAGATCGATACAATAAATAGGGTATGAATAAAGAACAACAATCTCAAAAGGTATCGACAAGTTCGATACGAATAATTTGGTGTAAATGAATAAACAGTAACAACAACATGTATCGACAAGTTTGATAGAAATAATTGGGGTGATAGATTTCATCATCAAAATAATTATAGTTTCACTTGAACAAGAAGTGAAAGGAAATACTTGCCTGTCAATCCGCTAAACTCGTCTAGTAATTAATCATCTCACTCTACTTTAACATTCCATTATCCATCTGACTCGATTCTAAACTTTCCTTCATCCCACTTACTCGACTCTATAATAGTTAGAGCATATTAATCACATATAAAGCACTTAAGGCTCGCTAACAACCAATACACATAATTCACATAGCACGTAATCATTTACACCACATCAGATAGACCACACTAATCATATTTAGCATTTAATCGACTTCAGAAACATTTTTAAAGCGACTCTCAACCTTTGTTTGGACAAACTGGGCTTAGGATATTTTAAAACATTTTTAAATCATTTACTAGATTTATAGGGCTACACATACATTTTTAAAACCACACACAAATTCTGCTTTCAAGCACAACTTGACTCCAGATAGTTTTGAACACTTGATAATCACTTTCTAGATTTTTATAAATTTTTCTAGAATTTTCTAGAATTTATAAATCATTTTATGCATTTTTATACAGATTCCACTATTTTAAAGCATTTAAACAGAAAACAGATTAATTAAGAACTAAATAACTCTAATTAAATTAATTAAAATCAACTAATAACTAATTAATTAAATTATTTAATAAATGATTACATTTATCAAATAATTAAGTTAATTAAATTATTATTCGAAATTAATTAACATTATTAAAAGAAAAATTGCCCAAAATACCCACTTTTTGGGTACCCACTGACTAAATTACCCACGTGCGGAAACAGCGACCAAATTACCCATGTGATACGCTACTCAGAAAGGCGTATGTGGTTTCCTGTAGCAATCTCTTCTCCGTCGTCTCCCTCGCCAAATTCAGTTTGGGCGTTTCAAATCAAGCGAATGGTATGGGTTAAAACTGGTATGGCTGTTTAGATAATTGAAAGGCGATTCCATTGATGTCTATTACGTGAACGGAGGATAAACGGAAAGGTCAAACGAATCTCGTCGGAACAAATCGGAAAAAATGAACTAAGCTGTTGGGTGTTGCAAATCTGGCAAAACAAATGGTTTTAAATTGGTATAGTCATGTAGATCGTCGAAAGGCGATTCAAATGGTGTATAATATGCTATGGTAAAGTGTATGGAAAGGAGTGTGGTCGGGTTTTCGTTTTTTTCCGGCGAAATCGCCAAAATCGCCACAGGGAAGAGCTCGCGTAAAATCTGAGAAAAGTGACAGATGACGTCAGTTGACGTCATCACGCATGTCACTAATGCGCAACACCTGATGCGCCGGATCAAATGCATATCCCAGAGAGATACGGCTGTGACATAGGCGTAGCTGACCCTTTACTCTTTTACATTAGGCGTATCCCACCAATTACTCCTCTGACATAGGCGTATCCGTGGATAGTCCTCTGCCATAGGCGTATCCAGTGGGTATTTTGGGTTAAAAGTATAAATACAATACTAATTTTTTTTAAAAAAGATAAAATTCACATATAAGTTACAAACATTTTAGTCAAATTACATTGAAAATATCAAATTAGCGAAATGCTAACCACTTGGGGTTGAAAGTAACAATTTTTATTTTCTTGTTCTTAGTTAATAATCGTAATTGAGCCACTTTAAATTTCCATTTTATTGTGGACATTTAAATTCTAAATGATCATTTTAGTGTAATTTTAATTTTGTAGTTTAACTTTTGTTATTTTCGTGTTTAATTTTCATATAAAAAAATTCAGTTTTAATTCTTATTTTCAGATCGTTTTATTTGTTTAATTCGAAGCATCAGTCTTCTAGGTCCCCTGGTTTTTTTCCTTTTAGCACCTCCTCTGTTTTTTCTTCTTTTTCGAAACTCTTTGCTACTACTTTCTTTTTGTTCGCAAAACCCACCCCTCTTTCTTTCTCTGTCAACATACACAAACCCAGTAGGCCAGTACTACTCCTCTGTTATTCGTAGGAACAACAAACCCACCCCTGTTCTCCTCTTCGAACCCACCTTCCCCTTTTCCTTGTTTCCATTTTCTGCGAACCAAAACCCAACTACAAACTCTCCACACATTCTCCTTACTTCTTCTCTTGTTTTTCTTTTTTCTTGCTGTCATCGTGTTTAAATCGCTGCGTTTCCGAGTTGCTGTTTTGATGTTGTTTAAACCGATTGTTTTACTGAGTCAATTAGCGAGTTTTGAGTTGTGCTGAGTCACTTCGGTTTTGTTCCAAGTCGACTGGGTTTTGAGGCTTAATCGGTTCTGAGTCCACTTTTGTCCAAATCGCAGCGTTTTACCACCGCTTCCGCCTAGGCGGCTGCTTAAGCGGCCGCTTAGTGCGCTTTTCATAACACTGCTAATAACACATAGCACATAATAAACACATACGGGGATCTTTTCTGTAAGAACCCAAATTTTCGGTAGAATTAAAACTTTTCTTATTATGATTAAGTGCATAAGTGAATGGTGATTCCAAAGAATAGTGGTTGTAATAAATGGATATTGCTTTGGATAATGATCCCGATACATAGGGGTAATTTTTAGAATAGAGTAATTCAATGGTTGAGGACATAGATAAGAATAATCTATCGTCCAGGGAATGAGCTAATGGACCCCTAGAGGGGAAATGAGAAGTGAGTTAGTGTAATAACCTTAAATTTCTGGATTTGAGAGAATATTTCACCTTTTGATGAATAGTGTTTTTTTTCATACGTGAATAGTAATTTTGTAAGTTGGAAAACTTTTCATGCCACCCTATGTATGAGACGTGGTATGGATGTTTCGAAGTCATATTAGTAATCCACGGAGTAAATAAGTGTATGTAAAGACGATCGGAATTCAGAAATTCCTATTTTAATTTTGGTGTAATATTTGACCAAGCAGTGAATTATATATTATTATATTCAAGAAATGAGATATTAAATTTGGGGAAATTGAGGATTTAATATTTTGGAATTTTATTATATTGGATTTGAGAATTTAGAACGAAAAGCACCGAGGCAGCGAAGCGAACGTTCTAAAAACCGCTGAAACGTTATAACGAGATTAAGCGATAAAGCGAATGAATCATGGATTATGGATTGAGTTCATATCAAGATTAATTATCCTACATGATCATTAAGAGAATTATATCCAAGGGATTTACAAGAGACAAACCACTGAGACGATCACAGAATTCAATCGGTGAGTCAAACGACTAAAGAACTTTGCATAAAGCCCAAACAAAAAGCCCAAGAGCTTGGTAAAGGCCCAAGTTTTGGCCCAACTACAAGGAAAAGAGTTATGTGAAGATATTTAAGAGTAGAAGCCCCTTGGTGCAATAATAAAATGGAAGGAAGGACTTGGATGCAATAACCATGAAGCTAAGGACTATCTTGCAATTATGGTTGGATAAAGGTAATCTAAATGGACCAATAGGAAGGTGCCACCACATGAAGATAAGATGAGGTTGAATAAGAAGATAACTACATGTATTATTCAAGAAAAAGAGAAAGCAAAAACACCACCATTCATTTCTTTATATTCGGTTTTTAAGAAAAAAAAAAGATAATGAATAGTAAATTTTCACAACTCAAGTTCTAGCCAACCACAATTCATGATCTATAGCTTAAATCAAAGCTTGAAGGAAGTTAGGAAGACCCACCAAGTTTGAGAGCAAGAAAGTAAGTGGAAGATTTTCATTTTAATTTTACAAGATTCAATGTTCTTGGATGAATAGTAATTCTATGATTTTCATGTTTTGTTTTCTTGATGATATAGCTCCCAAAGGATGTTCTAAGCAAGATTCAAGACTTGTAAGGCTTTGCTAGCGCTCTTAAGCTTCGAATAGAGGTATAACAGCCCCCTTGGTTAGATTATGAGTTTTAATGGAGTTTTGGATGAGTGTTTGAATTATATGAATGTTTAGAGCACTAGAGCTATGTATGAGTTTTGTTAGATATTAAAATATGTTGCACGGCTCCAAGACCTGTTTAGACAGTGAGGGAGACAATGAATAGTGTCCATGAGTGTTGATGGTGGATTGGATGATTATTTGGAGGGTTTGGATTTTGGAAATATCCGAGTTATAGCCGTCGTAATGGCGAAATTTCATTAACCCTTAAAAATGGAGCATGTTCGAACCAAAAAGTTTATGACCAAGTTGAACACTCAACCCAGGCTTGTAGGTCTTGAATCATAGATCGTTTTGGTGAAAGAATCAAAACATTCCGACTTACGGTTTAGGAGTTATGGTCAAATTACTAAAATTGGTTCGGAACCGTAAGTAAAAGTTCATAACTTCAATTGAACCCTCGTAAAGCATGTTACTCAGTGGCGAATCATGGTAAATAAATACTAGGAGTCATAAAGAAGGTAAGAAAGAAAACCACATATCAAACGGATCATTTTCCGATTTTATAAAAATGTTGGAATCGAAGTTAAACGCGAACGAACCCCTAAAAACCCGCTTGGTTATAACTTTGGTAAAACACTTAGAAAACGAACGATAAAACTCGAGGTATAATCTCGGTTCGTAATCGATCGAGTTTAAAACTTATACGACTTAAGTATATACCGAGTGTGGGTATGATGACATGTCGTAATAACGAACAAATGTCAGATCGTATCAGTAATAAAAAGAGTTACACTAAAAGGTGTATAACGAGATAATTCGAAAACGTGTTTCGATTTAAGTGACGTTATACTTAGACTTTTAAAACATGTTAAGTGGTTAATCTCGAATATTCTGATTGTTTATAGATCATCGAGCAGACCCAGGACACGCTATCTCCACCTACACCCGATTACCAGGCAAGTGTTCAAAACTTTGAACCTGTTGTTGTGATAATATATATATGTGATTGCCATTTTACATATGCCATAGCATGCATGCCTATTGTCAAATTATATTATGATACCTGTTCCCTGAATTGATATTGGCTTATAGACTAGATACGAATTATCAGTTATAAGCCGGATTGTTTTGATAAGACCCTTAGCGAAGGGCATATGATATTCATTCTTAAGTATAGACCGGGAGTCGGTATTTTGAGATATAGATAGTCGTGGAAACCCGGAGGGATTCCAACGGCAGATTATTATTTATTTTAAGGAATGTTATTATTAAACGTTATTTATATTTCCATAAAGTATCAATTACTTGGATATATTTCGAGAAATGTTATTCGAGTATTATCTCAGTCGAGAGATATTAAATGAATGTTAGTTTCGAATATTCATTTAGAGTTGATTATTTAATGAATATTATTTTGATATTCATAAGAATGTTATTTATTAAATGAATATTACTTTCGAATATTCATTTAAGGTTTTATGTACTTGATGAATATTATTTTAAAATATTCATTGGAAATTCTATTTACTTAAGGAATATTATTTCGATTATTCCTTTAAAGTTTTGATTACTAAATGAGTATTATTTGGATATTCATTTAGAAGATTATTTATTAAATGGATATTAATTTCAAATATTCATTTAAGGTTTGACTTATTTATTGAATATTGTTTTAAATAATTATTGGAGTTTAATTATTTAATGAATATTATTTTTGAATATTCATTTAAGGAGGGATTTATTTAGTAAATAATTCTATATATTCATTCGAGGATTACTTACGAGCAATATTATGATTTAATAATATTCCGTAACTATTATTGAGTTAATAAATATTCTTGGAATATTTATTTAATTCTTTTAAATTCTTTTTAAAATGATTTATATTATTCGGAGTCTTTTTACGACTATTTTATCAAGGAAAGGTTCCCAACTCTTTATTTTTCATTTAAATCTATCTTAAAAGGATTTAAATGCTCGCTCAAACTTCCATATTATAGGGGAACCTACTTGAGCAATGTTATTTAACTTGTTGACTTTCCGGTCATAAATCTTGTAAAACTATTCTTTTCACTCGCAACTTGGTTGCTGTTTATCAATTGAATCTTTGAGTAACCTTCTCATCATTCGAGGGGTGAGATTATTGGAACAAGATGGTATCCTCTAACAAGCAGCAGCTTGGGAGATATGATGTGAATTTTCCTTTTCAACTAGATACGACTACTTTGTGGAGTCTTATCAACAAGTATCGTACTTGGGGAAAGGGGGACGAACTTTACGTTCAGAGTCGTGAACTTCTTTTCGAACTTGGAGTCGTGTAAGAGGCCGAGTAGCGCCGGTCCATCCCAATTGGCCCAACCGTTGGCCGGGGAGATCTAACAGGGCGGTAGACAAGTAAATCCGTCAGCTCTTCCTTCTACCGGTAGTAAATCTAATTTGAGCTATACGATTTCGACTGATCATCGAGATTGGAACAGTGGGCGCGGTGAATACTCCAGCAAAAGTTCATCATTTAAATTCATTTATTTTCTGCAACATTATCATTGTTGGCAGTATTGGAAAGTATTCATAATTGGAATTGCAATATTTTCCTGCAAGTTCCTCTTTTATGGTAAATGATAATATCTTGCTTATTTTCGACATAGCAGATATTCCTACCTATGTTTGCATTTTGAGTTACCTTGTAACGTCATCGTTCATATTATACTGGCATCATTTCTGTAAATACATGGCATATGGTTTGAAAGATACTTTTGAACCGTTATATATTATCGTTCAGTTATACATTATTGTTGGTGGGCTATTGCTCACCCTTTCTTTATTATTATTATATCACAACAACAGCTAGACCCGATGACTCGCACAAGGCGCACTCGACGCTGACGAGGACGATGAGACTACCAGAGCTGAAGAAGAAGCTATTGGTAGGATAGATTCATTCTTTCAGTAACAAGTTTATGGGCTGGTATGACTTATGTAAATGGATGGCAAAGAGTATGTATTCATATTGAAATTCTTTTGGATTGTAAGAACTCATAATGTGATTAATAAAATTTGATTGTTACTCTGATTTCATCTCTGGGACTATAACGGGTGTGTTTTATATTATTGTGTTGGGTCATAAAGATGTAATTTATTTTATGTTGCAGTAAGTGCAAGTATTGTGGACAGAAATGGAAACCGTAACGACCGGATCCCGGGCCCTGGATCTGGGGGTGTTACAGAAATGGTATCAGAGCGTACGTTATAAACCCCAGAGATGAGGCGACGTTAAAACAATAAATTCACTAAGATAATAAGAACTCTTGCCAAGTTCATAGTCGGACTAATTAATGTAGTGATGACCTATAAAACCCTTATGGGAACTCTTAAGTATCATGATAGTAACTTAGCTCGATATCGTATCGACGAGTAAGGCGACAGACCTTGAGGCATACGAGTAGCAGGCGACACCCCTGGATCTGGGGGTGTTACATTTTTGATCAACTTAACCCTCATCCTCAAATACCGGTCAACAATTAACAACTTGACTTGTCAAATTAAAATAAAATAATTTAAAATATTTTTATTCCAATTTACAAAAAATAGTACTTATATGAATTTAATAATCATGGTTCTTACAGTCTTCCCCCCTAAATAGGATTCTGTTCTCAGAATCAAGTCAAACAAGTAGGTGGAGAGACTCTTCTAACATCACACTCTCAAGTTTTCAAAACTCTCCCATCATGGGATTCTTTCACAACACTCTTATTGACATCACAATACTGACTTACTCCTCCACACTCTCTCTCTGAATTTCTACCAGTCATATTCTATGACACAACAAAAATCAAAACGATAACCCTTAAGCATCACTACGCGAAACATATAGTGGACATGTTGCATATAAGGCGTAAAGCTAACTTATAGGCAACCCTCCCGACTCTTCTCGACGTCTCAAAAGATGTAACGAAAATTAAATTCGTCTTTCTTGGTAATCGAGTCTCACTAATTCCTTCTACAGAAATAGTCTCAAAACTTTTGGTTCTCCTTCTTTTCAATCTACTTCTCCCTTAGCCAAGGTAACGTATTTCTTCTGTCGACTTTGAGTTATTGCCAACCTTTCCTGAACAAATTTGATTACTTAATACCCACTGTGGCATCAAGTCTGGCCCTAATACTTTCTATTCATCAATCTTCTCCCAATACATCGGAGATCGACACTCTCGTCTGTATATAGCTTTGCAGAGCGGTATTCCAACACTGGCACGAAAATTATCGTCATAGGAGAATTATATCAATGGCCAATGATCGTCGCATTCACCTTCGAAATCTAGTGTATATGCCCTAAACATGTTTTCGATGGTTTGAATCGTTCCCTCATTTTGATCATCTGTCCGAGAATGGCAAGTCGTATTTACTTCTAACTTAATATCTAAATCCTTCTTGAAAACTTTTCTGAAATCGCGAGTTGAATTTCTTGTCTCATATGAGCCATAACACTCCATTATAAATTTGATTCTTTCCTTAACAAATTCCGTTAATTCGAAACATTTACTACTCATAGACAAATACCTGGTCTACAGAAAATCGGGCATGACCTTTTCGTATAACGGACTATACCCTGTGTAACAACTTCAAATACCAACCCAATTATTTATAACAACTCATTTCTGTACTCCAACATTTCACAATCTCAATTTAATCATACACAACGCTAATATGAAAGCTGACTTGACTTGCAGTAAACATGTAAATAAAGAAATCTGCCTTGACTTGCAGCAAACATATAAGTAAAGAATACTGCCTTGACTTGCAGTAAACACGTAAGTAAATGATCCATAATACCTTGGTTCTAATCTAACAACCAAACCTCATATCATCTATTCTCGATCGCGTCCTTGAAATCGAATACTACAATCAAACACATACGTCATTAGATACACGTCAAACATGATTCGATTAACAACTCAATTCTGACTCTTATAAAACATTTTGGTTTGCTAAAGCGTTTGAAATACAACCTTGAATATTTACAGTTTCGAAAACTAATAAACTTCATAACCTTAACTTTGACATAACTCATTACAGGAACAAAATTTGAAATAACTGGTTTGTAATATCAACTCTGTCGGGGTCATAGCCCCACTCGATACCAATCACCAAACAATTTCACTCCAACAATTTCCAACAAACTCTAACTTTAATTAATCATGAAATTTGACTTAAGATACATTAACTCAATTATACGTCTTCAACAAATAACTCACGATCTTAGAAAATCATCTAAACTATACTTATTCCGAGTCTTCTGAAATCAATTTCCGAAACACACCCTACATACTCAACAAGCTCTCGAATTTAACTCTACACATTATATTCATCACTGATCAATTTAACTACATCTATTCACCGCTTGTGTTTCGAGTTATTCTGAAACAAAATACACGTTTACCACTTATCCTTCTGGCTATTCACTTTTTTTTTTACATCATCTCACTCACATCCTGGCTCATTACCGCATCTCGGTACCTCTTAATTCTCTAACAACTCTTGTTGAAATGTTATGACGTATCTCATCTTCGTTTGTAAAGCTAGGCATTCAAGTTTCCACTTCTAACGTCTTTTCTATCGAAGTTCGAGCATGACCCATTCGTGAAATGGACTATGCCCGGAACACAATGCCTCAAGTACTAATTGAATCAACCATAATCATTCACACATATATATATAATATTATGAAACCTGCCTCAGATAAAACTTTGAGAAAAGAATATCAAAAAATCCCCCATTCATTCTTACTTCCCTTTCAACGTACATTGTTACTCGAGAAAGGAATAATTGGAAACTTCTATCCATCCTTAGTCCCATTATTTTTTTTTGAGCATCCACTTCCGATCGAGAGAGAAAACAACTAACTTTGACATCCACAATTTTGAAACTAATGTCCATGAAAATTATCACGATCAACTCCAACTCACGTGTTGAACACTTCTGCTCGTGAACACAAACAAATACCTTCTTAGGGCAATATACAAACTCAAAATTTATATGAAACATCACCGTTCATCACAAAGTTTCCTTAAAATTTCTTAAGGTTATTCTCAACTGATCTACATACTCTTCACAAGCTTTCGAATATTTTGAGATATCCTCTGTAAACATAATTAAAATTTTCATTCAGCTACTTCTTGAAATATTATTCATTGTAACCATAAAGCTGTAAGTACTCTCACCCAATCAAATACCATCACTAACAACCCATCGTGTCCATATCGACTCCAAATATTGCTTCCAAAATTTCTTAGGGTTTCTTTCTTCAAATTGTCTTAGTCTATTCGTACATCAACTTTAGGGATAACATGCATTCATCACTGGTTAAACATTTCACCCAATCTTGGTAAAAAGGTCCTCATTACTATTTATTCACTTATTCCATCTTTAAAGATAAATACATAACTTCAACCTACTCTTCTTGCTTCTCACGAACGGTATTGGTGCATCCTTTTGATATACACCGAGTGTTACTACTCCTTCTCTTGCGAAGGGCCCTTTAATTAAATCGCTAGCTCCATCATTTCCATTAACGTCATCTGACATTGAATTCCTTGAAACTGATTCCATGTTCGGAAATAAATAGCAAACAAGCTCTACGTCTTTGTCTTATGACAATCCTGGTAATTCATCAAAGTATACATTCAAAAGTAACAACTAAAATCTCCTCTGGTTCAGCTATCTCGTCTCGGATATCCCCCTCTGTGTAAACAACTTCATAATCTTGATATAATATTCTATTGGTTTGCATGATCGTTTAAGACTTCTTTGTCTACTTCCAACCTCAAAACACTACTTCTATATCTCTTTAAAATCATAATCTCACTTTCTTGTCCTCACAATTGGCTGATACTTCGTAGTTAACTATTTAATTCAGTCTTGAGTCATAATTTACTCTTTTCACTATTGTCACATTCAAATTCTTGATACGTAATTCGTAATCATAATGAATTTCTCATTTCCTAGTAATTTATAGAAAATAGATCTGTTATTCCCATCATAGGGTCCACTGAAACTGACTTGATACCATCTCTAGTAAAATGTCTTGTATTCTTACACTTACGGCATGCAATTATCATCTTTCAACTCTGTTACTCCATTCCACTTTATTCTTACTAACCATAATTACACTCTATGCATTTACCAAATTAAACATATGTCCAAACAATCTTCTATCAATAAACCATTCTGTAACACATCCAAATTCAAGGTCAGGAGATTTTTAGAAAATTTTGGCATGAAGTATTCATAAATAGGACTTTCCACCTGTTTTTCAATTCCACAATTCAACTATATATATAATAATAAAACTGCCTCTACTTGCAGAGAACAACTGAGAAAATAAACTGACTTCACATACCAAACATTTCCATCATCATTCTCTTTTCAATCTTTACAAATTTCACAATCTTATGCCCTTGTTACATGCTCCTTGCCTTTACTCAATTTCTGCAACATCGAATCTTTGTACATGAGTTATTATGCCAATAATTAATCCAATTTTATATGCCACCTCTGTTTTAACACCACTTCTCAACTTGCTCAATCAATACTTCGGCAACATAGTTTGTAGTTTCGATCACTTAAATGTCGTCACGTCTATCTTCGCAGCTCTTCATCACTGATAATCTAAACTTATCAGGGTTTCTGACAAGAGAAATTCAATGGAATGAATATATATCATGTATAGAAATACATTGGGTTTTGTTTGATAAAACTTTTTATAAAAGGATTTAACCGAGAGATTAATATGATCTTTGAACAATTATCAGGTTGCATTTGTCACTTGGTCAACCACCATAGTACATAAAGATGGCCAGTCTTTAGTACTTGCATGACAAACACAATCAGTGGCGTTTCACCGGACTTCTATCATAAAGATAAAATGTCCCTGAATCTCCTATATTCATAGGTTGTCTATCTCAGTTTGAATAAAGAAGATTGAGTATTAGGGGAAAATAGAAAGAGTTCAAGAGTCTCAAAATTTTACGTAGAAAGTTGGATCAAATATCCTCTGAAAATTAGAGATATTTCTGAAAGAACAGGACTATGTGTAAATAAATCTGATTTACAAAGCTCATCATCAAATAAAGTATAATTGAGCACCAAACATATGCATCAACTATCGATTAAACAAACGTTCAAGAAATTCCTAATTATTCATAATCTCACTATTGTCGACTAAACACTTAGTTGCCAAAATCGGCCTGACAGTAATGAGTTGAATAAGTAAGAAGATCTCAATTCATTCTTGATTTTTAACCGTCACTGCGCAAGAATTGCTTCAACAATGATACAAACCAGGAATTAATTTACAACAATTCATAGTGATAACAAGAATTTCAAAACATTTGACAATTCCCTCAGGCAATAAATTGAATGAGATAAATGACTAGGGGTGCACAACTACGCCCTAACTTCCAACCCTTACCAATAATCGATTCCCACATCGTAACTAATACCGTAGAAAACCTCGAGATAATATCTTTTAGACTCGTAGCTCCAACTACCCAATTAGCTTATGCGGCTCCGGATTAGCTTTCTCGCTCATAACCAAATCTTCAAATGAATTGAACTTCTATTCGCGCGATATATCGAAAGACTGCGTAACGTCACAATATTCTCCGTGATACCCTAAGGTGAACCTTATCCTAAATCGTCCCACCTAACGTCTATCTTAGACACATACACCTAACCCTCCTAATCTGTTCCAGTGACCATAACCTGTAGCTCTGATGCCAACTATGACATTCCATAATCCGGAGTACAGATTTCGGGGCCACTAACCACAATCAACATAACATACCTGGATATAAGCATAGTATAATAATGAAATACCCCTGATCCAAGATCGCATACAGGTTATGGTATGAAACAAACTATTAAATTATATCTTTACAATCCAACCTCAAAATAAATTTTTTATACAAATTGATAACAAACTAAGTCCATCTGCTGACTAGTTAACCAACCTCTGACAAGCCCAACTACTAATCGACCAAAGTCCACAACCCGAACGTCACCTCTCGCTGCAGGATCAGGAATACTCTTTAACCACAAGGTCTACTCAACTTCTCTATTAACTGGAGAGATAAAACAATAACAATGTAAGGGTGAGCCAACAGTGCTCAGCAAGCATAAACAGGTAAATCAATATTAAGAACAAAAAAGTACGTTTTGATCAACAAGAATAAACATCACCGGCTTCAAAGGAATCAGGCTTTAAGCAATTCAAACTCAATGTATAGATTAGAATTGGATTTTTTATATATTTTAAAAAAAAATAGTGGAGTTAGGTGGCTGATCAGACCCGCACTAACCCCGGACAATGCATACAACAAAGTCCCTCTAAATGAATCCACAGCACACATTGGCCTTAACTTTTGACCATTAATCTGGTCTTCCCGAAGGGACTCTGTTGACCATTAATTTAGTCTCCCCGAAGGGACTTTGTTTTAAAAACATTTCCAAATTCTAAGTCAAACGCCCTAGGTGTCGGAACAATCGACAACCTTTGCCAACCAACTAACTGGAAAACTCACGTTCCAAGACAATAACTCATAACTGAAGAATCAACAGAGAATCAATTTATATCATCTAGTATCGACGAGATCGATACAATAAATAGGGTATGAATAAAGAACAACAATCTCAAAAGGTATCGACAAGTTCGATACGAATAATTTGGTTTAAATGAATAAACAGTAACAACAACATGTATCGACAAGTTTGATAGAAATAATTGGGGTGATAGATTTCATCATCAAAATAATTATAGTTTCACTTGAATATGAAGTGAAAGGAAATACTTGCCTGTCAATCCGCTAAACTCGTCTAGTAATTAATCATCTCACTCTACTTTAGCCTTCCATTATCCATCTTACTCCATTCTAAACTTTCCTTCGTCCCACTTACTCGACTCTATAATAATTAGAGGACATTAATCACATATAAAGCACTTAAGGCTCGCTAACAACCAATACACATAATTCAAAATCATTTTTAAATCACTTTCTAGATTTTTATAATTTTTTCTAGAATTTTCAAATCATTTTATGCATTTTTAAACAATTTCCACTATTTTTAAAGCATTTAAACATAAAACAGATTAATTAAGAACCAAATAGCTCTAATTAAATTAATTAAAATCAACTAATAACTAATTAATAAAATTATTTAATAAATGATTATATTTATCAAATAATTAAATTAATTAAATTATTATTCAAAATTAATTAACATTATTAAAAGTATTCATTTCTTAATTATTTTTGAATTAAAAAAATAAATAAATATCAATTTTTAAAATTAAATATTCATATAAATAATTTCAAAAATAATCTGAATATAGAAAAAAGATTTTGGAAATTAATTTCTGAATTTTATATATAAAATTCAGATTTTTATATAAAATGTTTAAAGTAAAATAATTTGTAAAAAGGTAAAAATGAATTTCCTTTTACGGTAAAAAAAAATGTGATTTCCCATTTTAAAGAAAAAGGGTAAAAGTTAAAATCATTATCTGTTTTTACCCAGCTGCTTAAACATATCAAACACGGGGTTAACATTCGGGCTGTGAAGAACGAATTCGGGTCGCCAAGAAAACCCGCCGGAAACTGGGTTTCCAGTTCCCCGGTGAGAATTTCCGGCCAACGGAATCATCCCTACACCCCACGAAATTCACTACAAACGCGGGTTTTTGGTCAGCAACACATCGCGATGCATTTTACTTTGGTCCGGAAGCATATAAAAGCATTAGAGGTAAACAATATGCATTTGTTATAGTAGATGATTATTCTAGATATACTTGGGTATTGTTTCTTCGTACTAAAGATTGTGCTTTCAGTGAATTTGAAAAGCTAATTAAGTTACTTGAGAACAAGTTTAAGTTAATGCTTCCTCTTTGACATCTTTCTTTGTTCCAGAAGCTCTACCTTTCTCCTTCTTTAGCTTGTTCCTTAAGTCAAGCATCTTCTTGATTTTTCTGGATAAAAGTGCTAATTCTTCATCAGAATCTGATTCTGATTCTGAATCCAGCTTGCTGCTACTGGAGTGCAAAGCTGAATTCTTCATCTTTTCAACTGGAGCCTTGACTGATTCCATCTTGCTATTATTGATTTTGCTTTCGAATTGTTCCAACTCTGCAAATACGGCCAAATGATCCATAGAATCAATGGAGGGACTTGATTCCAATGCAGTGACTTTAGCTTCGAATATAAATGGAACTGCACTTAGAATTTTCATGTTGATTTCATCTTTGAGGAATGGATTTTCCAAGTCTCTTCAGAGTGTTGATAGTGATTTGAAACCTTGCTTGGCTCTCTTTGATAGTTTCACCATTCTTGAGCTTGAAATTTCCGAAGTCATTCATCAATTTGCTAAGTTTAACTTTTCTCAAAGTTTTCGAACCTTCATGATAGGATTCCAAAGCATCCCACATTTCTTTTGCTATTCTTAGAGAGGATACCTTGTCATATTCAGATTGATCTAGTGCATTCATTATGGAGTTTCTTGCTTCTCCATTATAACCGCACTTGATAATCTCATCGAGAGTGAGATCATCAACATCTTTTGGTTCGTTTTTGTCGTTGAGAAATTCATAGTTCCCTTTCTGCACAACTCTTAGAACCAGAGGTTTCTTGGACAAATAAGTCTCCATTCTGCATTTCCACCAACTGTAGTTCTCTGATCCAGTGAGAAGTGGAGCCTTATAATCCGACCTGCCTTCTAGATAATTGTCAGCCATTTGATCGATATTTTTCCTGTTACAGAAATATTAGTATACCAAAGCTCTGATACCAAATGAAAATACACCTAGAGGGGGGGGAGTGAATAGGTGTTATGACTAACAATGATCAAATAAAAAATTGTCTAAAATTTTACTCTGGCAGCTAGCTGGGTGCAATAAATTATTGAATAAGCAGCTAGCTGAGTTAACTTGATTCGGCAGATTAACAAATAAGCAGTTAGCTATGATATGCAATGCAGAAGGACAAAATTGCCGTAAGTAAAGAACACCAAGACTTTTAGCTAGGTTCGACCCCTAATCGTCTATGGTCTACGTCCTAGTCCCTTACTAACTTGGTAAGAGAATATATTATTGATCACAAATAAATCCAATTACAAGACACAATAATATATCTCCCTTATCACCCAGTTACTGACTGCAGCTAGCTGGAACCCCTTGTTTCCTGAACACAGCTCTCTAAGTTCTATACTAAACCAAGTATAAACTTCTCTAGCCTAATGCTCTTTGAACCCTTGTTCCACAAGCTTGACAAACCAGCAACAACCAACTTTACAAGTTGAACAATACAAGGATGAAATAAATAAATACAACTCAAAAGATTTGAACTCTCTAAACTGTATATATGATATAATACACGAGCTCTTTTGAAGTATATGTGCTGAGTTGTTTTCTTGACACTTGAATATTGCTTGTATGTTTTTCTCTTGGTTCGTACCTGTGAAGAACAGCCATATAAGTATATATAGTGAAGTAAAGAAGCTAGAATTAAAGATGCAAACTTGTAACGGTCTTGAATAGCATTTCTCACGTTTCAAGATTTGTTCCATTAATTCTACTTCTAACGTTCACAATCAGTTTAAACAATATTTCTTACTCAGAAAATAATTTAGTTTAGAAATGGAGAGATAAGAATGTTTAAGAATGAAAGAAACCGTTAGAGAGAAACTTGAAGAAGATAAAGAATATGAAAGAATATGATAATGAGTGCATGTAATTCTTTATAATCTTTAACAAAGACAACAGATGGTGGAGGATAGGAATAAAGCATATTTGATATTAAATAAGAGCATGCTTGGAAAGTAAGCACATGGGTTGCCTTTTTTTAAGTACATTAAAGAATTCAAAGATTCCTTTTTCTAAGAAAGTATAGTTTTAGAAATACTTTTGAAATTATGTTATGTTTTTAATGTATAAAGAACCGTTCATGCCACTTTTGCAATTATAAGCATAATAAAACCATTTATTCGAACCCTTGTGAAACTGGACAGACTGCCAGCCAGCTTGCTGAGTTGAACTGTTAGCAAGCTGAGTTACCCTGTTTTTCTTATAAAATATTATATGAAGTAATCCTGCAAAACAATGTTAGTCTAATGCAGAATCCAGCTTGCTTACTAAGTATGATCATCAAAATCATAGGGCTTCAATCTCCCCCTTTTTGATGATTATACACCAATTTTTAGGAGAGATGAAAACAAACTCCCCCTGAATCTAGCAATCTTATAAACATATAGTAACTTGATAAAAACCAAGGGTAATACAGGGATAACTTAAGAAAGATCAAAACCAACACATGACAGATAAGCACATAAACAACACAAGTTCTCAAACCAAAATATCCTACATAATAGGTTCAGTCATAAGCATAATGCTTAAACACATAAACAGATTCATAGGTTCTTAAAAAAAACACTTAAACAGGTTCATAGGTTTTTAAACAAGACATAAATCATCATAAATCATATCATATCATATCATCCTAAAAAGTTCTCCCCCTTAATCATAAAAAGGAAAAACTTAATAGTCCTTATCCTCATCATCAACTTGAGCATTCTCAGCTTGAACCACCCCAGAAGCAGCCACAGTTGGAGCATCCACACTTTCTTTGAGCACATCTCCGGTAGCAGCATTTGCAAGGTCATTAAGACCTTGTGCATCAGAGACAGTGGCAGAGAATAGACCAGTGCGAGTTGAGGTAGACGGACGTGGACCAGCAACGATGTCACGAAGGAAAGAAAGTTCATCAGCCATATCAGTTACTTTATCAGTCAACACTTTCAGGGCAGCTCGAATTTCCTTCATGTTTTCAGAATGGCCAGCCTCAGTCATACTCTCGCTTTCCAACAATGCAGGGGATGGGATTGGAGGTGGAGGAGGTTCCATTCGAATCACATTACCATCAGAATCCAATTTCAAATGAGATTGCAACAAGCTCTTAGCATCCAAAAATTCTTTAGCAAGCTCACACTCTTCAATTTTCAAATCAATACCATACCATTCAAAAATTCTAGTCAATAAACAGCCATAAGGGAGGCTTGGAGAGGTGTGTGGCTCGAATACATCCAACATATTTTTCAAAATAAGTCCAGCCAGGTTGAATGGCTTCTCAAAGAGCAACATAGCCACCACAGAAACATCTTGACCCGCAAAATTCGATCGACTTCCAGTACGAGGGTTTACATTATCGATACACATTTAAATAGCACATGACTGATAGGGGTCACAATGGAAGTAGTGGGAGGGGCATAAACAAGTAAACCATTCAAACCACGAATTAATCTTAACTGGTCCAATTCAGTGAAATTGGCGAATTCAGTAGGACCCTTTTTGGTTGTGATAGAAACAGATGATGGTTTTTCAATTCCAAGGATATCATTCAATACATTAGTAGTTAACATTATTTTTTGACCACGAACAACCGATGAAAAGACCAATGGTTTGACAATAACAAGGTTTGAATAAAACTCATAGACAAGAGATGGATAACATTCTCGGGGTAAATCTTTGATAAAGGATTCAAACCCTAATTTAGAGAAATAAGCAAGAGCCCCGCATTTGACATAGGAATTACCTGCAATTGGGCGTCCAAAAATGATTCGACGGTTGGCCAAATCGAGTTGCTTGAATCTGGATTCTAGTTCTTCACTTGTAAACTTAATTCCATACTTGGTTCTCTTAGCAGACGAGCAACCCTTAAGCCCTGATTTTTGAACTTTTGACATTTCATCTCCGCTGTCGACTTGAACCCTATCAATGTCATCTTCTTCATCAAAGAGCCTTTTGTTCTGCCCTTTCTGAGTTTTGGGGACAGAGATTGGAGTTTTCTTGGAGGATCTAGTTTTGCCCATGGTGATTTGGTGTCGAAGAGAGAGAGAGAGAGAGAAATCGTAAGAGCGGCTAGAAACCCTAAACTTGATTTGGAAGTGGTTTGATGATAACTCAAGAGTCGGTTGGAACAACTAAGTAATTCTCTTTTATTAATTAAGGGGAAAAACTGACTTATTAAAATAAAAAATTTCATCCCGACATATAACATATTGGACCAATTGCATAGAATAAGGTAACTAATTATAAATAATTAAAAAATCACAGAGACATATTTCAATGCATAAATTAAACAATTGATTTTAACTTAGCACTTAGGAAAAATAAACAAATAGCACAAAACTATTGAGCATGAAATTGTACATAATAAGAATGTACCGAATTTCCATGGCAGCTAGCTGGCTAGGCATAAAAGATTTCCATCCTTCCATAGCAGCTGGCTGGCTAGACATTACACATGCCTAATTCTCTACGCAGCACAGAGAAACGCTCCTCAGCTAGTGGCTTTGTGAAGATGTCAGCTAGCTGGTACTCTGTACTTACAAAGATTAGCTCAATTTTTCCTTTTGCAACATTGTCTCTCAAGAAATGATGTCGAACATCAATATGCTTTGTTCTTGAGTGATTCACTGGATTCTTTGATATGTTGATAGTGCTTGTATTGTCACAATAAATGGGGACTTTGCCACATTTAATTCCAAAATCTAGAAGTGTTTGTCTCATCCATAGCATTTGAGAGCAACAACTTCCAGCTGCTAAATACTCCCCTTCAGCTGTGGATAATGCAACAGAAGTTTGCTTCTTGCTTTGCCAAGATACTAAACTCTGTCCTAAAAATGCACAAACACCACTTGTACTCTTTCGATCAGTTTGACAACCTGCATAATCTGCATCACTATACCCAACAAGATCAAATGCATTTGTGATGGGATAAAATAAACCAAGAGTAGTAGTTCCACTTAAATATTTAAAAATTCTTTTAATAGCATTCAAGTGAGATTCTTTTGGTTGAGCTTGAAACCTAGCACACACATACATACACTATACATAATATCAGGTCTAGAGGCTGTAAGATATAATAAACTACCAATCATACCTCTATACTTTCGAACATCTACATCTTTACCTCGTTCATCTGCAGCCAGCTTGCTGGCAGAACTCATAGGTGTAGATTTTGCCTTGATATTCTCATATCCAAACTTCTTTAGCAAGTTCTTGATGTACTTGGACTGATGTACATATATCCCATCTTGAGTTTGCTTGATTTGGAGCCCCAAAAAGTAGTTGAGCTCACCCATCATACTCATGTCAAACTCACTATGCATACACTTTGAAAACCACTTGCACATCTTATCATTAGTTGATCCAAATATAATATCATCTACATATATTTGCACAACTAGAATATCATTACCAGTAAGTTTAGTAAACAAAGTAGGATTGATTTTACCTCGAATGAACCCATTCTTTATCAAAAACTTACTTAGCCTTTCATACCAAGATCTAGGAGCTTGTCGTAATCCATATAGTGCATTCTTTAATTTGAAAATATAATTAGGAAATTGATCACTCTCAAATCTAGGAGGTTGCTTGACATATACTTCTTCTTTCAAGTAGCCATTAAGAAATGCACTTTTTACATCCATTTGATGTAGCTTAAATTTCTTGAAGCATGCAAATGAAAGTAACATCCTTATTGACTCTAGCCTTGCAACCGGAGCACAAGTTTCATCAAAATCGATTCCTTCTGGTTGATTATATCCTTGTGCAACAAGCCTTGCTTTATTCCTAGTAACCGTTCCTTCTTCATCAACTTTGTTTTTGAAAACCCATTTAGTACCAATGATTGAAGCATCTTTAGGTGGCTCTACAAGTTCCCAAACACCACATCTTTCAAATTGATTAAGTTCTTCTTGCATTGCCATGATCCAATTCTCATCTTTTAGTGCTTCATTGACATTCTTTGGTTCCTCTTGAGCTAGGAAGGCAGAAAATGCACAAAAGTTAGCTTGGCTTCTCCTTGTCTTGATGCCTTCTGATTTATCACCAATCATCAACTCTGGAGGATGGTTCTTTACTGTCCTTGTTGACTTTGGAAAATGATGATGAGCCATAACTTCTTCATTGGCTCTAAATCTCTTGGATGGAGGAGGGGATTCATCCCCATTATAAATCAGCATCTTTTCTTGTGATCTCTGGCCTCTAGAATCTTCCAAGGTGAGTTTTGACACCTTATCACAAGTTTCATCTACTGGAGGAGAGATTTCAGCTTGATTATCATTAGCTGAACTTGATTCAGTTTCTACTGCAGCTCGCTGGGTTGCTGTATTTCCTGAGTCTGCTTCATTGGCAGCTCGCTGAGTTGCTGTATTTTTGGAGTCTGCTTCTTTGTCAGCTCGCTGAGTTGCTGTATCTGACCTTGGCAGCTCGCTGGCATCATCTGAACCTGCAATATCTTCCTCATCTCTTGACAGATCAACATTAGATTCTTGAAATGAGACATCAATTGACTCTTCAACAGTACGTTTAGTTATATTATAAACTCTATATGCACGACTTGTTGTAGAATAACCCAAAAATATAGCTTCATATGATTTGGCATCAAATTTACCATCTCTATCAATGGATTTGAGTACAAAGCACCTGGATCCAAAGACCTTGAAGTATCCTATGTTTGGCTTCTTGTTCTTTAGCAATTCATAAGGAGTCTTGTTGAGAATAGGCTTGATTAGTACTCTGTTAAGAACGTAGCTAGCTGTGTTGACTGCTTCTGCCCAGAAACTTCTTGGCAGCTTGCTCTCTTGCAGCAATGTTCTAGCTGTTTCTTGCAATGACCTGTTCTTTCTCTCCACAACTCTATTTTGTTGTGGGGTTCTTGGAGTAGAGAATTCATGTGAAATGCCTCTATCTTCACAATATGAGATAAAGTCTTTTTGGAATTCACCACCTCGATCACTCCTTATACTCACAAGTCTTAACTTAAACTTGTTCTCAAGTAACTTAATTAGCTTTTCAAATTCACTGAAAGCACAATCTTTAGTACGAAGAAACAATACCCAAGTATATCTAGAATAATCATCTACTATAACAAATGCATATTGTTTACCTCCAATGCTTTTATATGCTTCCGGACCAAATAAATCTAAATGAAGTAGCTCTAAAGGTTTAGAAGTTGATACCATCTTCTTTGATTTATGTGGAGTCCTGATTTGTTTGCCTAATTGGCAAGCCGAACAAGTTTCCATTTTGACATACTTCAATTTTGGCAATCCTCTAACTAGCTTCTTTGAAGACAGCTTGCTGAGTAAGTCCATATGAGCATGTCCAAGCCTTCTATGCCAAATTTCTGGATTTGAATCAACAGCAGCTAGACAACAAGATGAATCCTGCATTTCAAAGTCCAAAATATATATATTTCCTTCCCTTCTAGCAACTAGGGGGACTTTGTTAGTGCCAACAATAATAGTACACTTTTCTTTATCAAAAAGAACAGAATGTCCATCATCATACAACTGACTTACACTAAGCAAATTATATTTAAGACCTTGAACATATTGTACTTTATCAATAGAAATGACACTATTACCAATTTTTCCTTTCCCAAGAATCTGGAGTGTTTTGCTATCACCAATGTAACAACCCCGATTTTTCCGGATTTATTATTATTATTACTTAAATATTTTATTAGTTTTCCGTAAAGGAATAATAAGATTGTGAATATTTAATTTTAATTTGAATGCAGTTATGTGTTTAATTGTTAATAGGTTATTCGGGTAGACTGTATTCGGTACTGTCTATGTTAGTAAAATGTTTATTTTATTAAAAATTTATATTTTTATCAAAAGTGATAAATTGAGTTTGTTTTAAAATTTTATGGATCGAGTTGGTATTTTATTGGTACAAAAATTATACCCGATATTCTACCCGTGTACAAAAGTTTTATTTGTATAAATTATTAAAATGTTTAAAATTTAGTATTTTCACATTTTTGGTAACTTGAGATTATTTTAGAATTTTAAGGATCAAAACTATATTTTTCTCGTACTAAAATTTTACCCGGTATCTTATCTGTGCCCCATTAATATTTGGGTGCATTATGAAAATATTTGTAAATTTTGTATTTTATATTTTTGATCAATCAGGGAGAATTATGTGTAATTAATTATATTAAAATATATTTTTAGTTTAATTTACTATGTGTTAGTTTATTTATAATGCAATTAAACGCGTTATAATTTTTATTAAATAGGAAAATCATCCCATACGTGTTACGTTACTTTTGTGTAGCATAAAATATTTTATTCTATTTTTCTGTAATTTTTATATTTTTCGAATACAATTATTTCGCATTTTAATTTTCGGATCAAGCCCCTATACTGAATTCGAGGTCTTGTTTTTGATACGATTATTTGTATAAAATTTTGGGAGGTTCAAAACTATATTATTTTATCATTTATGAAAAATTCATAATTTTTGGGAAATTTTGGCATATATATTGTATTTATTGGAAAATAAAAATTTTACATTTTTATCCCATAAAAATTATTTTTAAGGCTTAATAATTTTAATTAGGGGTTAAAAATATTTTTGGGGTATTAATTTTTGATTAGTATAAATAGCAGAATAATTATTTTTAATTTTATAAAAATTCTGAAAAATCAGTTTTTTTAAAATTATTTTCTGGAAATTCTTTATTTTGTATTCTTGGTATTCTTGAGAATCAAACTCAAATTTGGAGGTGATTCTGTTATTCAAATCGTTCATATGAGTAACCAAACTGAAGCTCTTGATCTCTAATACATGTTTATGTAAGTGTTCATAACCAAAATTGTTTTGTTCGAAAATTTGTTTTTTTTATTTTAATTTTCGAACTTGTTTAATTTATTGTGAATTGTACAGGGATTTGTTGTTGATATGGTTAGTATGTATAGATTGTATATAATCCCAGGAGCATCATGATAATTTTTGTTTGATTTTACATAGCCTAAAACTCGAAATCGAATTTTGTGGGGGTGAGTTTAATTTTCAATTTTCTGGATTTCTTGATGATTGGTTGATGATTTTGATGATTGATATGAGTTATTGAACTCATGGGCTTTGATTTGATATATAGAACGTGTGATTTGGTGCCCGATTTCGAGTTCATCGGTTTTAAATTTTAAGCTCGCCGGATTTTATTTGGTTTTGGCCGGATTTTTGTTTCCGTTGATTCTGGGATTAAACGAATGGTATAATTGAGTTTAGAATGTGATTTGGAATTAGTTTGGTACTTAAAAACGTAACAATTGGTACGTTTTTGAGTTGCCGGAGCTTGCCGGACTTGTTCCCGGCGTTAACAGTAGTTTTGGGGGGGGGAAGTTTTGGTTGATGACGATGATGTTAAAAAAAAAAAAAAAATTTATTTTACTTTTATTTACTTTTAATTACTTTTAAATCTTTTAAAAATTCTGAATTTAATTATAAAATTCAGAAAATTATTTCTAAAAATATTTTGAAATTCAGAATTTATTTCTGAATTAAGTTTTTATTTTCAAAAATTATTTTATAATTTATTTATAAATTCGAATTTTATTTTCAAAAATTCGAAAAATATTTTTAAATTCGAAAAAAAAATATTTTTATTTTCAAAAAATACTTTTAAATTTTTAATAAATTATTTTATTCGAAAATATATTTTATTTGATTATTTTAAATTTATTTAGCTAATATTTTAATTAATTTAAATTGATTGGTTAATTAATAATAAGCAATTAATTTAATTAATTAAATATTATTTAAATATGATGTAAAATAATCGAATTTAATTATTTTGGAAAATAGAGGGATTTATTTATTTTCTAAATATTATTTTACCTTTAATATTTATTTCTTTATTTGTTTAAAAATAGAATAAATTGTTTTAAAATTCTAAAAATAATCCGGAAGCGATAAAAGTAGTTTTAAAATTTTAAAATTATTTATAAACCCGGATTAATTACTATTAAAATATTTTGGGGATCCAATAATTACCAGGAGGGTTTATTAATGATCCGTTTTGATTAGAAAAGGGGTATTTAAATCGTTTAAATTCTTTTAATTGCTTTAAAAATATTTTTAAATATTCTAAAAATACTTTGAGTGCTCTTTTATTTGTGAGTCGTATCTGCTATGTGAAATACGTGCTATGTGATTATGTGATCTACTTATTAGTCTCTTTACGTGCGATGTGAATTATCGAAGTGTTTACTTCGAGGGTTAAGTGTTGTAATTATATTTCTATTTCTTTATCGAGGATTAATTGGTAAGTATTGACTTAGGTTTGTCAGCGGAGATATAATGAAGAGGGTTGGAGATAGATGTGGTATTCTTTGTGGGTTATGAAAATGGTGGAGATGGATACAGTATTATTTGTGGATTGTTGGATTTATTGTGAGGTGTTTTAACACCGGGGAAAACGTCTATGTTTAGAAGGGACATTTCCATTTATTTTCTTCCAACGGAGATATTGGTTTGATTGTTGAAGTTGACGCGCGGGCTCGATGTCGATAGATCAGACTCGTGGCAGCCACTAAAGCGTAAACCGAATCATGATTAAAACAGAGGACGTGATGACGTGAGATAGAAGAAAGAGATAGTTGTATTACTTCGGCATTACGCAATAGCTAAGGACCAGAGGCAAGTATTTTCTTGATCATCTTAAACACTTTTATTTTATGTTTCATTGATTCACATCATGACAAATAGTTATTGTTCAGAGCTATTTGTGATTCTTAAATATTTTTGTGCGAACAAAGTTACTTGATATTGGTACCCTTGATGTGGGGAATTGTTTAATATAAACTCTTCATATCCTTATTATCGTAGTAAATAATAGGGATGTGAACTATATGTGAAACTAAGCATTTCCTGTTGAATTCGGAAATTGCTCTATTGGATTGGAAAATGGTAAAGCGTAGGAGGCCATGATAGCTGTCATGGTCCAGCAATATTTAAGGAGGATATGGTAACCATTCCATCTTCCTATAGGCTAACATTACTTGCCTATTTTGGTACCCTCATGAAATCCGGGTTATACACACGGGTATAGCTGTACCAGTGGAGTATAAAGGGTCCCATTGCTTTTGAACCTGATCAGGGGGCAATGGTGTTTCAGTAAAGTGTATCCAATCCATAACGCCCGAATGGCTATTATATATTGTGAATTGGCAGATGATTCATTTTTATGACATGCCAAATGATTTCAGTGATGATTTTAATTATATCACAGTTGTTGATTCAGTTTCTCTATAAACTGTTTTACATTTCAGTTGATTTTATGCCCCACTTATAATGGTTTTATATCAAAACTTTTATATTCTTACTGAGCATTTCTTTCGCTCATACTTGCCGTTGTAAATTCTAACATTTCAGTAAAGGTAGTTGGCGAGACTTATCCGCACAGTTCAGAAAGAGAAGAAGCGTGATGCTATTTCGAAGATGGTTTGGCTCAGGATGTCTGGATTTAGTGTAAGATCTATTTTATATAATTGAGTTAATATTTATTATTATTATTATTATTATAATGTAATAGTCTAGTTGTCCTGGCGTACTTCTTATCAAAGTTACACCAGTGATTTAAGATTTGATCAAAGAGAATGTTGTAAAGAAGGATTACTTTTTATTTAATGGAATTTGGATTCTTGTTTCTAGCCCTATAACCTTAAAAGATCTTGGTATGTTTGGGGTCACAGATGTATATTCCCAGTGTTGGACAACTGCAAGTGAATGATTATTATTAAACAGATGTTTTATTTTGAGAATTTTCGCGTGACCACCAAATCTTCTGACCCCGGATTTGGGGGGCGTTACAACCAATGGTGACATTTCCACCCCTTTTCTTACTGAGAGTAAGGAATTGAGATTTATCACCACTCATATGCCTTGTGCATCCACTATCCAAAATCCATTGATTTGATCTCACTTTGACAACAAAACATACCTACAAAACAAATAAAGAGCCAACTCGACGTTTTGGTACCCATATTTGCTTGGGTCCAGAATGGTTAGTTGATAGAACATATAGAACATTTAAATCAGATTTCTTGATCCACATTTGGACCACTTTAGAAGCTGTATTTCTTGTTCCAACTGTTCTGTCAGCTAGCTGCCTGTGACCTGTCTGTCTGTTCCAGATAGCTGGGTTGGCATTCTGAATTTTGCAATGATTTGCCAAATGACCTTTATTTCCACATTTATGGTAGATTCTCCATGGCATGGCTTAGTCATAAGGGATTCCATGTTTGCCATCATACTTTAGAGGTGTTGTGGAAGCCGATCCAACTCCTTCTCTTTCGATTGGAACTTTTGCATATCTCATCATTGTTTTGAGAGTATCTTCTCCTTGAATGAACTTTCCCATTCCTTTTTGGAGATCCTTGATTTCAGTTTCTAATTCTTTGATTCTTTCAGCTTGTTGAGATATTTCCATTGAGCATGATTCCTTTGGACTAAATGCTTCTAAACATGCATCTTGAGCCTCTATTTCTGTTCTCAGCTCGCTGAGTTCCTTCATAAGTGTATCATTTCTTTTGACAAGCACTTTGTTTATCCCTTCAAGCTGGGATATCTCAGCCTTAAGATCAGTAAGATTTTGAGCATGATTTTTAGCAGGAGTCTTCTCATCCATTAACTCAATTATGATCTTCTTAAGTTGAATATTCTTCTTTTTGAGTTTATCATTCTTATCTTTCAAATCTTCGAGTACCTCATTAGATAAATTACTATGATCCTGCATGGTTAATTCATCTAACATTGAAGAATGAGAATATATATCAGAAAAGTAATTTACCTCACTATTGTTGTCATCCGAGTCCGAGACATCACTATCTACAAGGCTATCTTGAAAAATTCCTTGAGCATTATTCTCATCATCAAGACCAACAAGAGCTAGGTTCATCATCTCATCACTTGATTCATTATCAGAATCTGAATTTTCATCATCACTCCATGTCAAAAATGCCTTAGCTTTCTTTTTGTCTTTAGAGGCAGCTAGCTGCTTCTGCTTATTTTTCAGCTTGTAGCGGTCTCTTTTGTAGTGACCTTTCTTGCCACATTCAAAACATGCTTCCTCTTTGACATCTTTCTTTGTTCCAGAAGCTCTACCTTTCTCCTTCTTTAGCTTGTTCCTTAAGTCAAGCATCTTCTTGATTTTTCTGGATAAAAATGCTAATTCTTCATTAGAATCTGATTCTGATTCTGAATCTAGCTTGCTGCTACTGGAGTGCAAAGCTAAATTCTTCATCTTTTCAACTGGAGCCTTGACTGATTCCATCTTGCTATTATTGATTTTGCTTTCGAATTGTTCCAACTCTGCAAATACGGCCAAATGATCCATAGAATCAATGGAGGGACTTGATTCCAATGCAGTGACTTTAGCTTCGAATATAAATGGAACTGCACTTAGAATTTTCATATTGATTTCATCTTGAGGAATGGATTTTCCAAGTCTCTTCAGAGTGTTGATAGTGATTTGAAACCTTGCTTGGCTCTCTTTGATAGTTTCACCATTCTTGAGCTTGAAATTTCCGAAGTCATTCATCAATTTGCTAAGTTTAACTTTTCTCAAAGTTTTCGAACCTTCATGATAGGATTCCAAAGCATCCCACATTTCTTTTGCTATTCTTAGAGAGGATACCTTGTCATATTCAGATTGATCTAGTGCATTCATTATGGAGTTTCTTGCTTCTCCATTATAACCGCACTTGATAATCTCATCGAGAGTGAGATCATCAACATCTTTTGGTTCGTTTTTGTCGTTGAGAAATTCATAGTTCCCTTTCTGCACAACTCTTAGAACTAGAGGTTTCTTGGACAAATAAGTCTCCATTCTGCATTTCCACCAACTGTAGTTCTCTGATCCAGTGAGAAGTGGAGCCTTATAATCCGACCTGCCTTCTAGATAATTGTCAACCATTTGATCGATACTTTTCCTGTTACAGAAATATTAGTATACCAAAGCTCTGATACCAAATGAAAATACACCTAGAGGGGGGGTGAATAGGTGTTATGACTAACAATGATCAAATAAAAAATTGTCTAAAATTTTACTCTGGCAGCTAGCTGGGTGCAATAAATTAGTGAATAAGCAGCTAGCTGAGTTAACTTGATTCGGCAGATTAATAAATAAGCAGTTAGCTGTGATATGCAATGCATAAGGACAAAATTGCAGTAAGTAAAGAACACCAAGACTTTTAGCTAGGTTCGACCCCTAATCGTCTATGGTCTACGTCCTAGTCCCTTACCAACTTGGTAAGAGAATATATTATTGATCACAAATAAATCCAATTACAAGACACAATAATATATCTCCCTTATCACCCAGTTACTGACTGCAGCTAGCTGGAACCCCTTGTTTCCTGAACACAGCTCTCTAAGTTCTATACTAAACCAAGTATAAACTTCTCTAGCCTAATGCTCCTTGAACCCTTGTTCCACAAGCTTGACAAACCAGCAACAACCAACTTTACAAGTTGAACAATACAAGGATGAAATAAATAAATACAACTCAAAAGATTTGAACTCTCTAAACTGTATATATGATATAATACACGAGCTCTTTTGAAGTATATGTGCTGAGTTGTTTTCTTGGCACTTGAATATTGCTTGTATGTTTTTCTCTTGGTTCGTACCTGTGAAGAACAGCCATACAAGTATATATAGTGAAGTAAAGAAGCTAGAATTAAAGATGCAAACTTGTAACGGTCTTGAATAGCATTTCTCACGTTTCAAGATTTGTTCCATTAATTCTACTTCTAACGTTCACAATCAGTTTAAACAATATTTCTTACTCAGAAAATAATTTAGTTTAGAAATGGAGAGATAAGAATGTTTAAGAATGAAAGAAACCGTTAGAGAGAAACTTGAAGAAGATAAAGAATATGAAAGAATATGATAATGAGTGCATGTAATTCTTTACAATCTTTAACAAAGACAACAGATGGTGGAGGATAGGAATAAAGCATATTTGATATTAAATAAGAGCATGCTTGGAAAGTAAGCACATGGGTTGCCCTTTTTTAAGTACATTAAAGAATTCAAAGATTCCTTTTTCTAAGAAAGTATAGTTTTAGAAATACTTTTGAAATTATGTTATGTTTTTAATGTATAAAGAACCGTTCATGCCACTTTTGCAATTATAAGCATAATAAAACCATTTATTCGAACCCTTGTGAAACTGGACATACTGCCAGCCAGCTTGCTGAGTTGAACTGTCAGCTAGCTGAGTTACCCTGTTTTTCTTATAAAATATTATATGAAGTAATCCTGCAAAACAATGTTAGTCTAATGCAGAATCCAGCTTGCTTACTAAGTATGATCATCAAAATCATAGAGTTTCATGCATCACATCCAGAACACAAGCTCATTAGATGTGATCAAATTGGTAAGCCAAATGCTATCTTCCTTTGTAGTTCCTGTGACAAGATATGCAACGGAATATTCTACCATTGTGAGTCATGTAATATTTATATTGATCTTGTGTGCGCTGCAATGCCTAGTGAAATCAAGCATGACACTCAGAAGCACAAACTTAAATACGATAATGAGCCTAAACTCATGCGTTGTGAACGGTGCCCATCTCATAGTCTCAACAACTTTAAATGTACAGCCTGTGATTATACAATTAATACAAGCTGTGTCCGAAAGCCAGGTAGAATTAAGCACAGATGGGATGAACATCAACTTTGTTTAGTGTATCCTCCAGTCAAAGGTCATCCACACGATTTTAATTGCGAACTATGCTCCGAGGATATAATTCCAAACAAATGGTTTTATCATTGTCGCAAATGTGATACTTCATTCCATGGTTGGTGCCTTGATCAATGTGAATATTCAAATATCAAGCTTCGGGCAATTGTTGAAGATGACCAGCTGCATGAACATAGCCTTAAAATCTTCCCAGGGGCACCCTTCAAGTGTGAAAGTTGTGGCTATGACAATAATGTTGATAGTTGGAGATATACACTGCTAACTCTTACTTGTGTATTGATAACTCCAAATCTCGATCGGGTCCTTCCTCGCCAACTCCTGCCTCGGAAGGGGTGTAGCTGTTGTGGGGAGTCTGCAAAACAACACCGGAGGGGGGTTTTGGCCCCGAGGTGCCTCCGGCGTGAGAATAAGAGTTGGCTTTGGAAGATGATAATCAAGTAGAGTATCACAAGAGTAATAAATGTGTGTGGGTGCGCAATAATAGCTAACCCCTAAACCCTATTTCCTAGGGGTATTTATAGCCCTAGGCTTAGGGTTTTAGGGGTTGGTTACCTCTTCCCCTGGCCGTTGGATCGGGGGACCGGCCGCTGAATTCCCGGGAGGTAGGACACGTGTCCCTAATTGTGGAGACCGTTGACCATGGTGTGACGGTACTGTGGTAGACACGTGCTGCACTTTGGCTTTTAGTGCTGGTCAGCGCCAGGTGTAGGAACGTTGGCTGAGCTGGGGTGCCACGTGTGCTGAGTGTCATCAATCTGGGGTCCCCTAGTCTGGGGTGGGGACCCCGCCACGTAGATCTAGCTCCGGGCCGGGGCCCATTATGCTGGGCTGGGCTGCTCTTATCCTCATGAGATAATTTTGCTTGTAGCTTTGGGCTTGAAATTGGGCTTAATTGGGCCTGGGCTATTTCTAGCCTATCATTTGCCCCCCACTCCCTTATGCGGATTCTCCGGATGAGGGAGTAGTAGGAAGAAGGAGGCTTTGTTGCTTTGGGGAGGATTTTTTGTCGTTGGTTGCCCCCGGGTCTGGGGCGTGTCTTGAGGTACACCGCCCCCGGGGCTATGAGTGTTTTAGCTTCTTGGTGGACTTTGCTTCGGCTGCCACCCTGGTCCGGGGTGTGTGCTGAAGTACGCATGCCCGGGGCCAGGGTTGGTTGGAGTTTGGAACCTTATGCGTGTATATATTCAGAAATATATACTCGTAGATAATGATTCGCATATATATGATTTTTCTGAGGTTTTGCATTTTTTTTTTAAAAAACAGCTGTCGTCCACTATCTCCGGGTTTTGGAGATAGTGGGCCGAGTTGGTTGGGCCGCCACGTGTCTCTGGCGGTTGAGATTCAGGGTTTGCCTATAAATACTGGCTTCCCCCCTCACTCTTGTCTTTTACGAATTTTCGATTTGCTGTCGTTACCCTGCTTCTCTGAAGACCTGCACTCCGGGCTAAAGGCGCAATCTTATTTCAAGTGATCCTCGCAACCTTCTCTCCGGACTAATTGTAAGTTTTCTTGCTCCGGTCTTTGAATTCCTTTCACTTTCCTTTTCCTGTTTTGCTCTGTCTTGGGTAGATATGCTGACTTAGGCTTTTATCTTTTGTTGGGTGGCTCGGGGTAGTGTTCTTGTATGGTTAAACGACGAGTAACTGCTAACCGAGTCTTAATTCCTTTGTCCGATCCCAGCACTTCTCCCAGTAGTGTCAGCTCTTCGGGTAGTAATTTAGACTTGATAGACCTAGATTGGGGCATAATGGGTAAGAAGAAGAGCCGCCTCTCCGTGTTAACGAATATAGCGACCAAGGATATGGGTCCGGGGTATAGCCTTAGTGAACCGGACGGTAGCTGGAGTCACTCCAAATACTATTTTGTGAGAAGGGATCCGGGGATCCCTCAGGCCTATTTCTTCAGGGATCTTAGTGCGGAGTTTTCACAGAATCCGGACGTGGCGTACATGACCAAGTATGATAAGGCCTTTCTCGATTCTAAGTTCGGGCATAGACCGGGTTCTGGAATGGATGTTGGTCCGTTTCGGGCGGAATATTTGGAGGCTCTGGTCGATTGGGATCCAATTTTTCGGGCTACATACCACTTGGATGCTGATGTGGAGTGGAGGTGGCCGGAGCCCGGGGAGAAGATATACCACAGACCCGAGGGTGGTTGGGTTGGAGTTTGGTTGGAGCACCTGAGGTCGGGGTATGGGCCTAGGTGTCACCAATTTGTAAAGTCACTTTGCCTGTTTGAGTACGGGATCCCCATCACCCAGTTGACTCCGAACGCGGTGAAGTGGATTACTTATTTCCTGGGGTGTTGCGAGGCTGCCCAAGTACTGCCTACTTTCAAACTTTTTCACCATCTCTTCCAGTTGGTGCATTCCAACAATGTGCCCCTGTACGAGTTTAGGTTCTGGGGTAAGGCATGTGGGTACCCCTCTTCGGCTTCCAAGCCTCTTGGCACGCTGCCTTCCTTGAAGGGCTGGAATGGCGAATTCGTATTTCTCCGGGGTGTGGATATGCGGTTCATGCCTACCTTCAAGGAGAAGCCCCTGGCTATGCACTTGGAAGTGTACGATCTCCAGGAAGCGGTAGTGGACCGGGTATACAGCTTCTGCCGGGGGCTTGGGAGGCAAGTGACTAGGGAGGACCTCATGAGTCACGAGTGCCTTTACGGGATAGGATGTAAGTCCGGGTTATATTTTACTTGCTTTAATCTCCGTGTGATTATTTGCTGCTTCCCTCGGGCTAATGTAACTCTCTTTCTTTTTTCAGGTCTTCCCGGTTATAATCCGGAGTTCGAAAGATTTGCAAAGATGACCAAGGCCAATGCCGCTCTTCACGCTGCTTTTCTGGGCTTGGGCCAAGTCCGGGACAACACCAAAGTCCCCGGAGAGGGCAGTGGCGCTAAGTCTCAAAAGGAGGGAGGTAGTGAGACTAGGGCTCCGGGGGTGGATGCTCTTGAGGCGGAGGTAGATGGGGGGTCCTTGGTTCCGAGGAAGAGGCCTCGCTCGGCGGTCCAGCAGGAGAAATTCGGGACCATGCAATCCGACTGCGAGGTCGAGCATGAGCGCCCTCCGCACGGCCTCCGAGCCAGTTGAACACTTTGGGCCCCACATCCCGGCCTCCCTCACTCCGGAGGATAGGAACTTCATTGGCTTCCTTGCCGATCTTCCTAGCAAGAAGGAGTGGGAGGAGATGAGCAAAGATTCTTCTACCTCTCTCTTCGAGGACATGATGGGAGTTTATGGCCAGGTGAGCCTTTCGCCGGGCTTTCCTTCAGTTGTTTTACCTTTTTCCCTTTTGTCTTAGCTATTGTTTACAAAGTGTTAACTTCATTTTGTCAGCTGGGGGTTCGTATGGCCGGGGCTTGCGCCGCTGCTCGCCGGGAAATGGAAACCATTAAGGATGCCCGAGGCGTGCTACGTTCCGCTGCCGAGACCCGGGAGGTGCATGACCGGGAGTTGGCCGCTGCGAAGAAAGAGCTCGAAGATCTTAAAGAGGCAACTGAGGCCCGGATAACAAGATTCAAGGATGCGGCCCGGACCATTGCTGACGAGCGGGACTTGGTCCAGACCAAATATAGGGATGCCAAGGAGGAAATTAAGAAGCTTCGGGAGGAGCTGAAGGGTAAAAAGCCCGAGGAACAGGTGATCTCTGAGTTTCGGGATTCGGACGTCTATGCCACTGAACTTGCAACTGCCACCGCGGCGAAGATTCGTCGATGCTGGTTAGTTGCAGAGAAGTTGTGTAAGACTACTCCGGAGTCTGCAGATTGGGAGAGCTTCGTTGCCGCCTATATGGATGCTGAAGCAAAACTGGCCAAGGGCGAGGGTGAGCCAACTCCTTATGCTGCTCCCCGCTCCTCCTCTCCTCCGGAAGCTTGAATGTTAACCCTGACTGCGTCCAGAATCCGGGCTGTGCCCATGTTACCTTTAACTTATTGACGTACTCTTGCTACCTTGTGTAAACTTGAATTCCGTTGTTTTGTTACTGTTGTATAACTGCCAGGTGTTTCGGGCTGTCCGTCAGCCCGGCCTGTTTACTATTTTCTATTTTATGTCTATTTTTGCTTCGCAAGTTCCACGTTTTGCCTTGTTCTTTTGTTGTTGGTTGTTTATAGTTTGTATTGCCTCCCACTCCCCCATTCGGGTACCCCGGATGGGGGAGTTTCGGGTTATTCCCGGGCTGAGTCCCCGCGCAAGGTCCCGGGTATGGGACTGCCTGGGAAGTAAGCAAACTTTCCAAATAGGTATTTGAAATTGCCTATGGCGCCCCGGGCCAAAGCATAGCTAAGGTCCCGGGTGTGGTCCTACTTGGAAAATATGCAAAATTTCCAGGTAGGTATTTGAGTTTGCCTATGGCGCCCCGGGCTAAAGCGCAGCTAAGGTCCCGGGTGTGGTCCTACTTGGAAAATATTCGAACCTTCCAAGTAGGTGTTTGAATTTGCCTATGGCGCCCCGGGCCGAAGCGCAGCTAAGGTCCCGGGTGTGGTAGTAATTATAGAATTGAAATGCTAAGTAAGGGGAAGGGCTCTTTTTCATTGATAATAAAATGATTACAATTTTTCGAATTACAATCCAAAACATTTATATGTGAGCCCGAGCCTTCTTTGTTTACTGGTAGTATTTCCTGAGCCTGAGGCCATGCCAGGTGTTGGGGACCTCAGTGTTGTCCATGTGACTGAGCTTATAGGTCCCGGGGTGGAGTATTTCTTTGATCTTGTAGGGACCTTCCCACTTGGGCATGAGTTTGCCCGTGTTTGTGGGGTCTGATGCCTCCGTGTCCCGGAGTACTATATCGCCGATCTGGAAGTTCTTGACCCTTGCTCTCTTTCCGAAGTACTCTCTTGTTTGTTCTTTGTACTTCTCCATTCTTTGCACTGCTCTGTCCCTGACCTCATCAACTAGCTCCAGATTGGCCTGCAGCCCTTCTTCATTTGCAATCTCATCGAAGTTGATTACTCTGTGGGAAGGGGAACCCACTTCGATTGGCAACATTGCTTCGGTTCCATATGCTAATTTGAATGGAGTTTCCCCTGTTCCGGACCTTGGGCTAGTTCTGTATGCCCATAGCACATGCGGTAGCTCTTCGGGCCATTTGTTCTTGCTTTCCCTCAGCCTTTTCTCGATTCCCCTTAGCAAAATTCTGTTTGTTACTTCGACTTGTCCATTTCCCTGTGGATAGGCCACTGAAGATTTCTTGTGTTTGATTCCCCGTTCCTTCAAATAGTTTTCGAAGTCTAAGCCAATGAACTGGGGGCCATTGTCTGAAACCAAGACCCTGGGTAGGCCGAATCGCATTAAGATGTTGTCCATGAATTTGATGCAATCCTGCTGATTTATGGTCCTCATTGCTTTTGCTTCGGCCCACTTAGTCATGTAGTCAATGGCTACGAGGAGGTACCTCAGATCGCCTTTAGCCCGGGGGAAGGGTCTCACTATGTCAATGCCCCACACAGCAAAGGGGATAGGGGACAGTACTGAAGATGGTAGGACCGGGATCTGCCTCGGTACATTGCTGAACAGCTGGCAGTTTCTACACTTCTTGACAAATTCTACCGCATCTGAGTGGATGGTTGGCCAATAGTAGCCTTGCCTTATGATTTTGTATGCAAGGGCCTTTGCGGACATATGGTCCCCACAAATCCCTTCATGTACTTCGCGTAAACAATAATTGGCTTCTTCCGGGCCGACACACTTCAGTATTGGAGATGAGAAAGTCCGGCGATAGAGTTGGTTATCTTCAATGAAGTATTTCGAAGCCTTGTTTTTCAACCTTCTGGCCTCATTCTTATCTGCCGGCAACTCCCCTTTCTCTAGATAGAGGATGAAAGGGGTCATCCAGTTCGGTCCGGTGTCTATCTCCAATACCTCGTCTTGATCTATGGCCGGGGTTTCCAATTCTTCAAAATAGACTGAGCTATCTAGTTCGGCCGAGTTCTGAATTAGCTTAGACAGTTCATCTGCTTCGGAGTTGTCTTCTCTGTTGACCTGGCTGATTTGGTACTCTGGAATGGTGGCCAGGTGGCTTTTGACAAGGGCTTGGTATTGGGCCAGCTTGGGATCCTTGGCTAAGTATTCACCATTGGTTTGCCGCACCACTATCTGGGAATCACTATAGATAATCAGGCTGTTGGTTTTCAAAGTTCGTGCTAACCGTAGCCCGGCAAGAAGGGCTTCATATTCTGCTTGGTTGTTGGTTGCCGGGAATTTGAATGTTATGGCCTGTTTGATCTGGAAACCTTCCGGGCTTTTCATGATAATACCTGCCCCGGACCTGTCAGTTGTGGAGGATCCGTCTACGTGGAGAGTCCACGACTCCAGGCTGCGATCCGGGGTTGCCGCATGTACCGTTTCCTCGGGAGTTTTTTGGGGCTCGGGGAAGGAGCATTCCACTATAAAGTCTGCCAGAGCTTGTGCTTTGATAGCTGTTCGGGGAACAAAAGTGAAAGGCAGAGTGTATAAACTTGTAACACTATAACTAATGTAACTCAAACTAAAGGAAAAGATACTTAACCAGAAGACAATCAAGAACAGGAAGTCACAAGAAATCAACACTAAATGAAGACAAGGTAATTGATACAATTAAACATGCTAACTATGATCAAGCCAAGAAGAAATCATTGAGAGAAGTTCAAGTTAAAGTTGTTCATGCCTCAGTGATTTGATAAATCAAGAATCAAGATCATAACTATCAGTATCAACAAGACCAATTGATTTCAAGTGAAGAAGAAGGAAAGCAAATATTGGAAAGCCAAGTTATTCAGTGAATATGGTAATTTATTCAAGAAGCAGAAACACTATCAAGACTAGTCACTTATGAACCAGACCAGTGCATCAAGTGTCAGGACATTGATAGCAAGTTTATGTCAGTAATAAAGAACCATGTTCAAGAGCTTGTTGAAGAATAAAGAAGACATGAAGATATCACAAGTTCAAGATGTGCATTGAAGTTTCAAGTTGAAGACCAGAATATTTTCTAAGTACTAAATGTTCTGGATGGCTAAGTAGAAATTCTCAAGTAGAAGTTCTACTTAGGAATTTCGAGATAGCCAAGTAGAAGTTCCACTTAGGAATTTCGAGATAGCCAAGTAGAAATTCTCAAGTAGAAGTTCTACTTAGGTGCAGCTTCAACATGACACATGGCATCTTCTGATTGGCAGATTTCCAAGCTTTCAAGTTAAGGCAAGATTTATGTGGACACCACTGGGCCACGTACATCTTAGTTGTTGAAGACTACAGGACATAGACTACATGTAGTATATATATATAGAAGTACTTGTGTAATGTTTTTTAATATAGAACAGAGAGAGCAATATTTGAGAAAAACACAAGAGAAAGAGAGAGTGCATTCACAGAGCTTAGAATCCTTCACTTCTCTCTAAACTTCTGTTATACTTTGTAATGAATGTTGTAGCAACCCTTTCAAGTTATATATAAAGAAATATATTCCTTGAATCTGTGTGTTCATTTATTGCATCGTTTTTATTGCTTCTCATATTCGAAAAGTTGTATTCACCCCCCCTCTACAACACATTTGGACCTAACAATTGGTATCAGAGCCATATGTTTAACATACAAAACATAGATCCTTGTGTTGAGTAGAAGAATCGTGAGTTTTCATTTTTCAGATCTACTTTTCATTTTCTCGAAAAGTGTGTTTTAATTCGTTGGTAGTGAAAACTCATCTGAAAAATTATTTAAATACTCCAGGTGTGATTATTTGGCTTGGGTGTATTTTGATTAATTTTTGTGAATTTATCTGGGTTAGTTCATATTTGGTGTTCTTGAGTGTTCATCATCTGTTCTTATCAAAGAATACAACCCAACAACTTTTTGATCTCCTTTTCAATAGTAAAAGAATAAAAAGGTGGTTTTTGGACTTTTTGATTTACTTTATTCGGCCGAAAGTAAAAGACATACTCAGTACCTAGCAAGTGGGTTAGGTGGGTTTGGTGAGTAAAGCATTCAAAGTCAAAAAGTGTTAAAGAGATAATATTGTTTATTCAATATTAAAGTAATCTGCAGAAAAATTATTCTAAGGCAAAAATTTCTACATAGAATTTCTACTTGAGAATTTCTACATAGAATTTCGACTTGGACAATTTCTACTTGGTGATTTCGACTTGAGCAAAATTTCTACTTAGAGAAATTTTGACTTAGGCAAAAGTTCTACATAAATATTCTACATAGCCTAGTCTTGGGTACTTAGAAACTTTTAGTGACCAGAATTGAGATGGCTCCTAAAAATGCATTCAAGATCCCAATGTTCAACAAAGATCACTATGAAGAATGGGTTTTCAGAATGAGACTATATCTAGAGACTGTTAACCCTGAATATCTGGAAGTCCTTGACAAGGGTAAATTTGTCCCAATGGTAGTTATTCCTTCACATACGGAAGGAGGAGTGGTTATACCACCTCGGTCTGAGCCTAAAAAGGTCTCGGAGTTTTCGGATGCTGACAAGGAACAAATAGCTTATGATACTGCCATACGACAAACCTTGATGGAATCTCTTGATCATGAAATGTTCAACATAGTCAAAGGTCTGACTACAGCGAAGAAGATTTGGGACAAGATAGAAGTTGTCATGGAAGGATCTGCAGAGGTCAGAAGCAACAAAACACTCATACTCAAGATGGAGTATGACACCTTTAGAATACGAAAAGGAGAAGGCATAACAGACGTCTACCTATGATTCAGTCAGTTGGTATTGGATTTGAATCTGAGAGGTGTAACTCTCCCCATGGTTGAGACTAATACGAGATATCTGAGGAACCAGCCAAAAAGCATTGAGCATAGGGTCTACGCAATCAGAGAAACCAGAGATTTGCATACAACTTCTCTGGAAGAGTATTATGGAATATTAAAGACCTATGAGCTGGAAACTCTTCAAGATCAAGCATGGGACAATGATTCAAAGGGAAAAGAAAGTGCATCAGGATTAGTTGCTGATGAGGAAGAGTCTAAGAAGGCAATGGTTGCAGCAAAGCCTAAATCATCACTTGCACCACATCAAGTTGATAATGATGACGAGTGCGCATCTGACAGTGATGATGACTACTACACCCAAGAAGAGCTGGACAACATGGACGATAGTGTCGTGGCATACATGGCAAGGAAGTTCAGCAACATGAGATTTAGAAAGAGCAACCGACCACAGAGAAAATCTTCATCTTATTATCGGGCTGCTAAGGGTGGTGGTAGTTCGTCAGGCTACAAAGGAAAAGGCAAGAATACCAGCTACAAATCTCCTTTGGATTTCAAAATGAAGTTCAAATGCTATAATTGTGGTGAAGCTGGACACTTTGCCTCGGACTGCAAAAAGCCTAGACAGACTTATCCAAAAGAAACATTTGAAGCTCTCAAAAGCAACTATGAAGCACTGTTGAAGGAAAGACATGGAAAACGAGCTTTATTGGTGACAGAAGGAAGAGCTTGGGATGATTCAGATGAGGAAGACGTTACTCATGTAGCGAACTTTGCGCTCATGGCTGAGACATCAGAGGAACCAGAGGTACCAGTTCTGACTCTTAAAGTAGAAATGTCTATTGATGATTATAAAGAACAGAACGGGGCTCTTAGTGAAGAGATCTATATGTTGTGCAAAAGCCTAGACCCTTCTCAAAAGGAACAGAAAACACTTGTTGCCAAATGCAGAATGCTTGAGGCAAAAGTGGAAGAGCTAGAGGCTGCTTGCACTGTAGATACTTCTCTAAGAGACTTTATTAAATCTCTGGAACACAAGCTCGTCCTTAAGGAAGAAGTAGAAGCATGTCTTAGGAACAATCTAGCTGAGTTAGAAACAAAATGCGAAGCTTACAAACTAGCTGCTAGTAAAGTGTATGTAGATAATGACACATTTAAGAAGATAACTGGAGTAGGTATAGGGCTTGATTATTCTGACCTTCCTAAGAAAGAAGGAAAGAGACCTATTGACCCTAGTTCCAGTGACCTTAAACAGGAAACACCTAGAATTCTTAAATCGACTGTCAAACCTATCTACAAACATCTTGTTCCTAGAATAGAAGAAGAAGAGACTGAATTGATAGCTAGATATGAGATTGAGATGGAAGATCGCCAGAAAGAACAACCTGTAACTCCTATCAAACAAGTTAAAATCAATTTCCCTAGAGATGAATCTAGACTGGGATTAGGAGCTAAGGCTGTTAAGCAACAAGGAAAGAGAGAGAAAGGCACAAAAGAGGTTAAGGCTGAACGAATAAAGAAAGCATGTTATCATTGTAAATCTACTGAACATCTTTCTTATGCATGCAAAGCTAACATGAATGTTCCTGCTGCACATGCCATGCCTACCACACATACAATGAATAATCTGCATCAGAATCATGCACAATGTGGTCAACCTAACTGTATGCCATGCACTTTTAATATCATGCAAACTTTTGTGCATTTAATGAATGCATCTAGCCAGTCATGCTCAAATACTGTTGCTAGTTCAAATATCAAGAAAAAGTATGGTAGAGCCAAGACTGTCAGTCCTCCTAAAGTTAGGAGTGACAAACCTTCTCCTAAGACTGACAAATCTGTCAAGTCTGAGAAAGGAAAGGAGATAGTCGAAAGCTCTAGTAATTTGAAGAAAAGTGCATCTCCTGTTGTTAAATCTGTTGATTCTCGATCTTATCGAAAAGCCGGGCCCAATCAAAGTTGGGTTCCGAAGAATGTCTAATCAATCTGTCATTGCAGGGCATTAAGCAGAATAGAAATAAAGTTATATGGGTGCTAGACAGTGGAGCATCGAGGCATATGACTGGAAACAAGTCCCTGCTTACAGAGTTGGTTATGAAGGCTGGCCCTTATGTTACCTTTGGAGATGACAGCATAGGTGTGACTAAGGGATATGGCAAACTGAAAACTGGCAATGTCATCATTGAAGATATTTCCTATGTTGAGGGACTAAAGCACAATCTGTTGAGTATAAGTCAATTCTGTGACAAAGGTTACGAAATTGTCTTCAACAAGAAAGGTGTCTCAATCACTCACATCAAGGAAGGCTCACTAGCTTTGAGAGGAGTTCGAAAGGCAGATCTTTTTGTTGCAGATATGGATTCAGCAAATCAGAATGAGGTCACCTGTTTCTACAGCAAAGCCTCGGATGATGAAAGCTGGTTATGGCACAAAAAGCTATCTCACTTAAACTTCAAAACGATGAATGCTCTCGCGAGGCGAGAATTGGTGAGAGATCTACCTCAAATGGAGTTCGCTCCGAAAGGACTCTGTGAAGCTTGTGAAATGGGAAAGTCGAAGCGAGCATCGCATAAAAGCAAAGAAATTTCTAGTATTACTGAGCCTCTACAACTTCTTCATATGGATTTGTTTGGCCCAGTGAATGCCCTATCTTTGTCTAGGAAAAGATATGCTTTGGTAATCGTGGATGACTTCTCCAAGTATACATGGGTATTGTTCGCAATGACGAAAGACGAAGTGCCTTTCTTAATCATTGATCACATCACTCAAATTGAGAATGTTTCAACACTTACTGTGAAGACGATTAGATCAGACAATGGCACTGAATTCAAAAACGCAGTGCTAAATGACTTCTGTGTATCTAAGGGAATACGTCATCAGTATTCAGCCCCGAGAACTCCACAACAAAATGGAGTAGTTGAAAGGAAGAATAGAACTCTGGTTGAAGCAGCAAGAACTTTGTTGTATGATTCAAAACTTCCTTTGTATTTCTGGGCCGAAGCAGTGAGTACCGCTTGTTACACTCAAAATAGAACCTTGATCATAAAAGATAAAGAAAAGACACCATGTGAGCTAATGAACAACAGAAGACCAACAATCAAATACTTTCATGTCTTCGGAGCAAAATGCTATGTGCTTATAGATGATGAAAATCTAGGCAAGTTTGCAGCAAAAGCTCGTGAAGGAATCTTTGTTGGTTACTCTACAGACGTGGTGGCAGCTTATAGAGTGTTCTTGGTGAATGATCGAAAAGTGACTGAAAGTTACAACGTCAGATTCGACGATACCAAACTCTCATCAATTTCAAGAGATTCTAGTGAACCTCAGTCCCTAAAATTTCAGAATCTGGACTTAGAAGATCTTGAAGATGAACCTGAGTTGGTTGTTCCATTAAATGTTCCAAGTGTACGTGAAGAACCTGAGTCTAGTGAACAAGCTAATTCTACAAGATCAGGAGAGACTTCTTCAGTACCAACCGGCAACAACTCAGGGGGAGTAAATAGCAGCTCAAGGACTACTGTTCAAGGCTCGAGTCGAGTTGACTCTAGTTCTGTAGGAGCTGGCACTAACTCAGGGGGAGTTAGTGAAAATAATCAAAGTAGTCAGCACCCCATCTCAGAAAGTCAAGCTGAATCATCTAGACAATTTCCAGGTGAACGGGTATGGAATAGAGACCATCCGTTTGAGTTAATTATTGGTGATCCAGATGCTGGTGTGACTACTAGAAGAACTGCAAGAGCTGACATGGCTAATATCTCCTTATATTCTGGGTTCTTATCCAAGCTTGAACCTAAAGAAATAGAAGAAGCTCTTGGCGATGCTGATTGGGTGATTGCAATGCAAGAGGAACTCAATCAGTTTGAAAGGCAGAAAGTTTGGAAACTGGTACCCCGACCAAAGAACAAATCCGTAATTGGAGCTAGGTGGGTATTCAGAAATAAACTGGATGAAAACGGACTTGTAACACGAAACAAGGCTCGTTTGGTTGCAAAAGGTTATTCTCAGCGAGAAGGAATTGATTATGATGAAACCTATGCACCAGTTGCAAGACTTGAGGCAGTCAGGATGTTCTTGGCATTTGCAGCACATAAGAACTTCAAAGTTTTCCAGATGGACGTGAAAAGTGCCTTCCTGAACGGAGAGTTAGAAGAAGAAGTGTATCTGGAACAGCCGCCTGGCTTCGTTGATCCAGAACATGCAGATTTTGTGTATCTACTCTTCAAATCTGTCTATGGCCTCAGACAATCCCCAAGGCGATGGTATGAAACCCTATCCTTATTCTTAATTGAAAATGGTTTTGTTAGGGGAGTAATTGATAAAACATTGTTCTATAAAGTTGTGAGAAATGACTTAATACTTGTTCAAGTATATGTGGACGATATTATTTTTGGGTCATCAAATGAGCGCTTGTGCGAGAAATTTGCCAAGCTAATGCAGGAAAAATATGAGATGAGCATGATGGGAGAGCTGTCCTTCTTCCTTGGATTACAGATCAGTCAGAGAAAAGATGGTATCTTTATCTGTCAATCCAAGTACGTCAGAGATTTACTCAAGAAGTATAATCTAGAAGATGCATCAGCAGCTAAGACTCCCATGGCAACAGCCACGAAGCTTGATGAAGACAAATCAGGTAAATCAGTTGACATCACAAGCTATCGAGGTATGATTGGCTCACTCCTCTATTTAACTGCAAGTAGATCAGATATAATGTTCGCAACTTGTTTATGTGCAAGGTTCCAAGCGGATCCTAGAGAATCACATCTCGTAGCCGTCAAAAGAATTTTTAGGTATTTCAAGGGCACACCAAATCTAGGGATTTGGTACCCAAGAGATACAGGTTTTAATCTTATTGGCTATTCGGATTCAGACTATGCAGGTTGCAGGATTGATAGGAAAAGCACATCTGGTGCTTGCCAATTTCTTGGCAGAAGATTGGTGTCCTGGCAAAGTAAAAAGCAACATACAGTATCTACTTCTACTGCTGAAGCTGAGTACATTGCTGCTGGAAGCTGTGTAGCTCAAATACTGTGGATGAGGAACCAATTGAAGGATTATGGCATAGAGCACAAGAAAATTCCAATCATGTGTGACAACACAAGTGCCATTGCCATAACCAACAATCCTGTAGATCACTCAAGAACCAAGCATATTGACATCAGGTATCATTTCATAAGAGAACATGTCGAGGAGGGGACTGTGGAGCTACATTTTGTGCCCACAATGCAACAAATTGCAGATATATTCACCAAACCTCTTGATGAAGTAACATTCAATAGGTTGGTTGGTGAATTGGGAATGCTTAACACAAGTTAGTAAAGCCTTCTATCTGTAAAATCCATGTTTATGTTTGTATGTGCAAGCTAATCAATCATTATGTGCTTAGACTTTAAAATGCCTAATTAATGATTGTTATAGGTTGCATATAGTGTGATTTTGCATGAATTCATTGTGTTTTAAGTGTCTTATATAGCACAAATCTGTGAATTTATGCTTGTTAGATTGCATGATCATAGGGGGAGTTAAATTCATAATAGTCTAAATATTGCATGATTTTTAGATGAATTTACCTGTGTTTTTCATGTAATTAGAGGCCTTAGAATTATCAAGGAATGTTTTAATTATGTCATATATTAAAATCCTTGAATTGATATTTATATTAATTTGGCAAAATTAATTGTTGAGTTTTTCAAAGAAAAATTGTCAAATTATTCTAAGTATCTTCAAAATTTCGAGTTAGTCTCTATCTCGAAACTCATGTAGAAATTCGACTTGAATTTCGACTTGAGCTTCCAGGGTGAAGTTTTGAAAATTCTAAGTCTGGGAAGAATTTCGAGTTAGTACCTATCTCGAAATTCATCTCGAAATTCGACTTAGAGTTCGAGTTCGAGTTACCAGTGTGCCTAGTTCTATCTTCAAAATATTCGAGATAAAGTCTATCTCGAATTTTATCTCTAAGGTTGAGATGAGGTTTCCATTAAGGGAATATTTTGAAAAGAACTGAGAATTAACTTCGAGTTAGTCTATCTCGAAACTCAACTCGAATTTCGACTTGGTGTTCGAGATAGAGTTCTCAGTTAAGCTAAAGGGAATTTTTCGAGTTACACTCCTAACTCGAAACATATCTTGAATTACCCTGGACTTTTTGATTCAAGGAAGTATTTTGGAAAGAATTTGAGATTAACTTCGAGTTAGTCTATCTCGAACTTTATCTCGAAGTTCGACTTGATGTTCGAGATAGAGTTCTTAGTCTATCTCGAAACTCAACTCGAATTTCGACTTGATGTTCGAGATAGACTCTAACTCGAAAAGTACCTTGAATTTTCTTTTTTCCAAGTTTACTACAAATCAATAATGTTCAAGATAGTATTTCCCTATAGTTTCTGCTGTAATTTTGGTTAAAGTGCTTCTTTGTGCATAATTGTTCGAGTTAACCTCTATCTCGAACTTTATCTCGAAGTTCGACTTGATGTTCGAGATAGAAAAGTTCGAGATAGAAAAGTTCGAGATAGAGTTCGACTTAGATGTCCCCTGTATGGACTTAGTACTTTTCACATTTTTTAACAGGGACATTTTTGTCATTTCTCATTCACCTATATATACATCTCTAACTCGATGCCTAATTCACTTTACCTAATTCTAATTTTCAGCAGCCGTTTCACAAGAACAGTGCGATTTCACTAATTACATACCTTTGATCCGTGTTTTTGTGATTAAACTCGTACTAATCACGAATTACTGCCGATTTGTTGACTGCTATTGTCTGTGTTAACCTTAATCTTTGTGTTAGTGTGTTTTGTGAACATCCATACACGCGCATATACATACACACGAACATATATTGTTTGTGTACTGTTCATAAACGCGATTCCATTTTCTCCATCTATAAACACACACGATTCCACTGGTATACACACGAAATAGTAATTGGTTGTTGAATTGAATCCTGTAGTTTGATTTCTCAGATTCCGTTTGGTGTTCTTGAAAAATTAAAAGGGTTACAATTCTCTTTTGTAATTCGGAAAATTAATTGTTTTTCAAAATTAAAATAAAAATTCACATCTTTTAAAAGAAAAACATTTAATTAAAATGGCTCACCAATTTTCCCTTGCTAAAAACAACTTTTATAATATTTCTACGGAAATTGGTGATCAACTCCCGCGGTTTAAGTTTTGGATACGATTTCTCAATTTGTATTCCAAAGCTAGTCAAGCTTTTACTGCTAAACCTACACTAGTACATGATGCTTTACAGCAATTATGGACTAGTGCGGTTACTTTTGGGAGTAAATCAACCCCCTACGGTTTCAGGTTTACCTTAGCGGGTCAGGAATATGAGGTGACAGAACAAATTGTCAACAGAGTTCTAGGATTCCCAATTAAAGATGCCTATGATCCAGAACCTACTGCTGCAGAACGCCTCAGATTCTTTGAAGAAATTGGATGTTATCCTACAAAAGGCCCAATCACGGGAAATATCCAAAAGCAATTCTTCCATGCGGAATGGAATTACTTTTTCGAGGCCATCACAAGATGTTTTCGGGCACGCGAAAAAGACTTTCATCAAATTCCAATTCCAATGCAAACCTTTGCAGTTGCCCTAGCAAGAGAACTGGATATAAACTATGGACGAATAGTTCTCTCTGAGATAGTGGCCTCAATGGGATCCCTTGCAAGCAGAGACCTCTCTACCACTGATGTCGTCTGCTGGTTTCCTCGGTTTCTTCAAATGCTAATCAATGACTTAATACCGAAGGATGCTCTTGCTATTAGACAGGGATTTGCCAGAAGCCCCACATCTGAATCGCTAGGGATGGGCACTAAGTCACTTGCAACCATTGCTAATCAGGATAAACATCAAGGTAAACCAATGTCTACTCCTGAAAATATTCAAATGTGGCTTAGATATGATGCAGTAGTTACCAATTTGGAGGCATCATCACAAGTCTCATCACATGCTCAAAATCCATCTGTTCATGCCGAGGCATTTGATGAGATTCCTGATGAGGAAAGCGATGATGCACAAGGTAATCAATCAGGTAATCTCTCTCTGCATACTATCCATTCCTCCTCCTACGTTTCTGATTCCGCGACCCAAGAGACTGCTAACCCGCAGGATCTATCCCAGGGTAAGAGCCATATTTCTGACTCTGAGTCTGATACACATTCCTATTCTTTATCACCCCTGTTAACGGAAGTCAGAAAACCAGCACGTATATATATACAAGATGATGAGGAGAATGAACCCGAAGAGCAGCAACTTATTCGCAAGAAAGCCAAACTTTTCCACGCTGCTACTTCACAACCACAGTCAAACCCTAGCGTGTCACACGCAACCACTCCACCTCACGCGAGTGGTTCACCCCTTGAACATTCTGCACATAGGGATTTTGATTTTGGTGAGGATGATGTGCCTCTTGATGATACTGTTGCTTCAAGAGGACATGAAGTATTAAGAACTTCAGCCGTACCTTCACCGGTACGTACTGATGCTGCAAAGAGGATCGGTTCTGATGTCGTACAAGGACACTTTGCAGCCTCTCAGACTAAGATTCCAACTCAGGAACAAACAGAATTTGATCCCATAACTGTCAACAACATTTCTTATCAAGTTTCTGCAGGTACTGCTTCACTTTTTGGATCAATCATTGAAGACATACACGAGCGTGAGACAGGGAGTGTGTGTGAGAGGTTAGGGAGAGAGGGACCTTCATTTTTAAGGCCCGAAACCGAGCGCCAAATACCAACAGAACGAGTATTAGAGCGAGGTCACCTAAACCAAACACCGTCCCTTCATATTGAAAATTTTGATACTCGTATGACTTCAATGGAAAATCAGATGAGGCAGTTCGGGCAGACAATGGGCCAGTTCGGGATCAATATTGGAAACAACCAAAGGGCTCTAGACGACTACGCAGCAAGAATGGCAAGTCAAGCTATAGCTTTTGATGATTTGACAAATAAGGTCAATGACTTGGGCCATGCTGGTGGTGTCTTGGGAAGCACTCTCAATGAGAGGATGGGGGCATTGGAGTCTACAATGCATACAATGACTGTGGAGATCAGTAGAATGATGTTCGCAGTCAGAAGTTTTGTGCCCCCGGAGTGCTTCGAGTCGGAACAACCTCCCCCCGATGCTGGAGCAGGTGGTGCAGGTGGTGCTAGTGGAGCGGGAGCCTCTAGTTCTGGTTTTGGAGGTTCCTATGCAGCTGGTGGATCTGAAGACCATGGTGGAGCTCAGGATAACTCACCTAAGGGGGAGAGTGGAAAGGAGACGAGACAGCAGGCAGTTCACATCGAAGAAATTGAAGAACCCGCTGATCTTGTCAAGGAACCAGAAGTTGAGCCGTCTGTTGATGAAGAGGCTCTGAGGATGAGAAAGGGTAAGGCAGTAATGGTTGATGAACCATTTGTTGATCTGAGTCATCAGGAAACAGTACAGGAGGTACTTGACTCAGATTCTGACATGGAAGACGTACCGCTGGCACATGCAATAAAAAGATCTTTGAAGGAACAAGGTGGAGGTGCTGGGATGTCTTCCGGACTGCCTGAAGAATTTCCTGTTGATGAGGAAACCCTTAAAGCTCAACAGTTAGCCTTGGAACAAGCTCAGTTCCATAAAATGAAGATGATGCAAGAACATGCTGCGTTCCTAGAACAGAAGGTGGAGCTACAAGGGAAGCAGTATGAGTATGAGCTTGCAAGGCTAGCTAATCCTCAAGTTGATCTGGACAAAAGAAGGATAGGGCAGAAATGGGATGAAGCAAGGAAGATAATGATGGGACCATGTGCAAAAGGAGTTCATAACAAGGATGCAGATGATCTGTTCTACAACTTGAATTTGCAGAATCCAATGACTGGGGACTATATAAATGCTTTGAAGAGATTAATTTCTAAAGTCAGGGTTGGATACAATGCAAATCTTAAGGAGTGGCAGGTTATCTTGTCTTTGGTAGAAGGAGTCCCAACATCTTTCCTATATGTGGATGACCAATTCATAATGAGAAGATCTGCGTCAGAGTTGTTCTTGCTAGCGACTAAAATTCAGTACTCTCAATCTGAGGAGCTAAGCATTCTGTACAGGGATCAGTTAATGCAGCTAGCAGAGGACAAGGGTCCAGAATTCTCAGCTTATCCAAATTTTGTCCGTATGGTGGTTCAAGGAAAGATGAAGAGGGTGAGCATGGAGGAAAAGGACTTAATGGAACTTTCAGTGGAATCTCTTAAAGCTGTATGTAGACAAATGATGGGTAAGGGATTCGCCTCTGAGCTTAAAGATAAATCCGTGAGGATCATTGAAAGAGTCATATTCTTGAAGAGCAATGAGGTGTGGAAGTGTGATGTCATTGCTCCAAACCCTCTCGACAACGTGAAGATTGAGCCGGAGCTGATAGAAAAGAAATGGAATATTCTTCAAGCAATGAAGAATGTAGATGAAGCTTTGACTCTTCCTTCTGGAGAACTGGAACAAGGAGAAATAAGGGAGGCAGTTGGCGTTCCAGGGAAAGATAGTGTATACTGGATACACTCTTATACTGATGATACAGCTGATGCCTTAGCATACATAGATGCAGACCAGAAACAAACACTCTTGCATATGAGTAGACAATGGCTGCTACAGACTCAAGATGCTGCATTTCTAGAGAAAGTGTTATATGTGTTCAAATGGGGCGAAGTGGAAGACAAGTTTGTTGAAGAAAAGCAGAGACTCATGAGTTACCTGTCTGAAGTAATTGTGGAGAAGAAGCGAATGGAGCGAGATGCGGCTAGTGTCTATAATACTGACCGTGTCAAGGGCTACCCCAAGATGATATATCGTTATCTCAAAGCCACTAAATCTCATTGGAAACCTCAGCTCATAATGAAGAACTTTGAGGAAATTCCAAAGATCAGGACTACTCAGGAGGTTGATAAACTCATAAGGCTTTTCAAACATCCTAACCCAGAGCCCAGGAACCCTCTAGAAATGGAAGCTGTAAGTCTGTTGAATGCTAGGTGGAAGCAGCTTCACGATCCAGTGTACAAGAAAGAACAGCAGCAGAAGGAGAAGCGCAAAAGGCAGAAAGAAGAGAGAGACCAAGCTGCTGAAGCTAGAAAGAGAAAACGGAATTAGGGTTAAAGGTCAGAGTGGTGTGAACTTGAAGTTGGAAAAAATTCATGTCTTTCGGTTGCTTTAACTCACTTGAGGAAATTCACCTTAGAGTGAATCCAATAAGGTGATATAAGTTTGACTAGAAGGTATGAAATAATCCAGGTGATAGGAATCATTCAAATGATCTTTAATTCGAGGTTCGAATTCTGTTTCTAGTTTTTATGTTCATTGTATTGTTTTCAAGTTCTTTTCAATTGTATATTATTCAAGAATGTAATGTTAATTATCTTTTCTCGTCTCATTGTTTAGTTGAGTTATCCTTCATTAATTTGAATGTCATTGTTAGACAATCAAATTGGGGGAGATTGAAAGGCAGAGTGTATAAACTTGTAACACTATAACTAATGTAACTCAAACTAAAGGAAAAGATACTTAACCAGAAGACAATCAAGAACAGGAAGTCACAAGAAATCAACACTAAATGAAGACAAGGTAATTGATACAATTAAACATGCTAACTATGATCAAGCCAAGAAGAAATCATTGAGAGAAGTTCAAGTTAAAGTTGTTCATGCCTCAGTGATTTGATAAATCAAGAATCAAGATCATAACTATCAGTATCAACAAGACCAATTGATTTCAAGTGAAGAAGAAGGAAAGCAAATATTGGAAAGCCAAGTTATTCAGTGAATATGGTAATTTATTCAAGAAGCAGAAACACTATCAAGACTAGTCACTTATGAACCAGACCAGTGCATCAAGTGTCAGGACATTGATAGCAAGTTTATGTCAGTAATAAAGAACCATGTTCAAGAGCTTGTTGAAGAATAAAGAAGACATGAAGATATCACAAGTTCAAGATGTGCATTGAAGTTTCAAGTTGAAGACCAGAATATTTTCTAAGTACTAAATGTTCTGGATGGCTAAGTAGAAATTCTCAAGTAGAAGTTCTACTTAGGAATTTCGAGATAGCCAAGTAGAAGTTCCACTTAGGAATTTCGAGATAGCCAAGTAGAAATTCTCAAGTAGAAGTTCTACTTAGGTGCAGCTTCAACATGACACATGGCATCTTCTGATTGGCAGATTTCCAAGCTTTCAAGTTAAGGCAAGATTTATGTGGACACCACTGGGCCACGTACATCTTAGCTGTTGAAGACTACAGGACATAGACTACATGTAGTATATATATATAGAAGTACTTGTGTAATGTTTTTTAATATAGAACAGAGAGAGCAATATTTGAGAAAAACACAAGAGAAAGAGAGAGTGCATTCACAGAGCTTAGAATCCTTCACTTCTCTCTAAACTTCTGTTATACTTTGTAATGAATGTTGTAGCAACCCTTTCAAGTTATATATAAAGAAATATATTCCTTGAATCTGTGTGTTCATTTATTGCATCGTTTTTATTGCTTCTCATATTCGAAAAGTTGTATTCACCCCCCCTCTACAACACATTTGGACCTAACAAAAAGTCTGGTGGAACTTGCTTAACTCGATCGCCCAATTTATCAATCTCCCAGATGCATCTGGCTTGTGAATTATTCGTCTTAGTGGCTGGTCTGTTATCACCTTGATCTCTCTGCCCTGGAAATAATGCCTGAGTTTTCTTGAGGCCGTAAACAAGGCGAAGGAAAACTTCTCCAGATTGGGGTATCTGGTTTCTGCATCTTTCAGGACTTGGCTGATGTAATACACCGGCCGTTGGATTCCCTCCACTTCCCGGACTAAAGCTGCGGCCACAGTCCGAGGCCCAGCGGAAAGGTATAGGTGTAGTGTTTCCCCGGGCTCAGGCTTGGTTAAAAGAGGTGGTGATGAGAGATACTCCTTGATTTGGTCTAGGGCTTGCTGGCACTCCGTGCTCCATATTATTTCTTTTTTGTTGCTTGCCCCTTTAAGCAAGTTGAAGAAGGGCAAGCATTTTTCTGCCAATTTGGATATGAACCTTCTCAGCGCTGCCAATGATCCGGTTAGTTTCTGGATATATTTCTGAGTCCGGGGTGGTTGCATGTCTAAGATGGCTTTTATTTTCTCGGGGTTGGCTTCAATTCCCCTTTGACTGATCATGAAACCCAAGAACTTCCCGACACTTACCCCAAAGGTGCATTTCTCCGGATTAAGCTTCATCTCATGTTTCCTCAGATTTTCAAAACATTCCCGCAGGTCTGGTATGTGTCCTGCAACGGTTTCAGATTTGGCGATTATGTCATCGACATAGGATTCTAAGTTCCGGCCCATCTGGTCCTTGAAAACTTCAACCATGGCCCTTTGATATGTGGCCCCGGCATTCCGGAGTCCAAAAGGCATGAATTTATAGGCATACACAGCTCTGTGGGTGATGAAGGCTGTTTTGGCTATGTCCGCCGGGTTCATCTTGATCTGATTATACCCGGAGAAGGCATCCATAATGCTGAGCATCAGGTGTCCGGAGGTCGCATCGATGAGCTGGTCTATGCTCGGCAACGGGTAGGGGTCTTTGGGGCAAGCCTCATTCAAGTCTATATAGTCAACACACATTCTCCACTTCCCATTAGGTTTTTTGACCAGCACCACATTGGCCAGCCACTCTGGGTATTTGATTTCGCAAATGATGTCCGCCTTGAGGAGCTTGTCTACTTCTGATTCTATAGCCTTCTGTCTGTCCGGGGAGAAGTTTCTTCTTTTCTGTTTGACGGGCTTCCTTTTGGGGTCAACATCCAGGCTGTGCATGGCTAAGGATTCCCGGAGCCCGGGCATGTCGGATGGACTCCATGCGAAAACATCGGCATATTCCCGGAGTAGTTGGATGAGTTCTTCTCTGAAGGTTTCCTCCAAGCCAGCCCCAATTTTTACCTTTCTTTCTGAGTTCCCCGGGATGAGTTCGATTGTTTCGGTTTCCACCGCAGGTTCTACCTTGGCTTGGTCTTACAGTAGGGATGATTTTTGCACTCGGGCCTGGGAATTGGAGGTCAGGTATTCCCGGGCCTCAGGTAAGTTGAGCTCCTGTGCTTCTTTCTGCTTGGATTTTTGTGGTAAGATGAGGCTTTCCTTTTATTCTCCGGGTCTGTCTCTGCCATGACTAAGGCTTGGCCGTAGCATCGACTTGCCGTTTCGGTGTCGCCTTTAACCTCCCCAATCCCGGAGGCCGTTGGAAATTTGAATTTGAGGTGTGGGGTTGAGGTTACGGCTCGGAGCTTGGTCAGGGCTGGGCATCCCAGGATCACATTGTATGAGGAAGGACTGTTGATCACATAGAATTTGACCATGTGGGTTATTTGCTTCGGGGTGGTGCCGAATTGGACAGGTAAGTACAGGGTTCCCTGGATGGGGACCAAGTTGTGGCCGAAGCCATACAGCGGGTCTTCCCTGCACTCTTTCATTTTGACATTTCCCAGCTGCATTCTGTCCACTGTGTGTTTGAATAGTATGTTGACCGAGGAGCCATTGTCAACAAGGATTATCTTCACCTCATTTTCGGCGATATCCAAGGTTACCACTAGGGCCTGATTGTGGTTGGGGTTTATCCCTTCAAAGTCGGCGTTACTGAAGGATATGACTTGCTCGGGGACCGAGTCTATCATCATTACTTCGTCCCCGGAGTCTGGGCTCCTTGGCGGGGAACTGGTGCCTCCCAAAACTACGTGCACAACATTCTTGGTTTTTTGGACTCCGGGCCCTTCTCCATTTTCTTCCGTTCTCCGAGCTAGATAGTGGCCCATATTTCCTTTCTTGACCTGGTCCTCGATGAAGAACTTAAGGGAGATGCAGCTTTCTATCTCATGCCCATGAGTTTCATGATAGTCGCAGTGTTTATGCCTCAGCCTGCTCTCCGGGGCCGATACTAATGGCTTGGGAGGATAAAAGAATGGTTTGTTCCGGATTTCTTTCAATATATCGGACCGAGGTTGGTTCAAAGGCGTCCATTCTGGTTCCGGCTTCGGTTCGGCCCTCCCCGGTCTCGGGGGCCGGACTTCGGATTTGGTCCTGGTAGAGTAGTCTTTATCCGGGATTACCAGTTGGGAACTGGGTATGTAGTTATATTGCTTTCCGGACTTGAACTTCTTGTCCGGTTGGTGGTCGCTTCGGAGACGGTCCTCTTTACTTCTGCCCGAGGAAGTACCCTGGCGGGTCATCCTCATTGCTTGTAGGATATCAGTTTCTTTGATGAATTTGGCGGCCATAGAATAGGCCGCGACCAAGCTTTGGGGTTCTTTGTTCACCAGTTCTATTACATAGCGCTCGCTGCGCTCCGGGTCCAGGTTCTTCCGGAATATGCTCAAGGCTTCTCTTTCATCCAAATTCGTGACCCGGTTTATGGCTTCTTGGAACCGTTTCATGAAAGCGGACAGGGTTTCGTTGCCACCTTGTCTAATTGTCTCGAGGTGGCACATGTGGTACTCTGGGGGTTTGTTAGCCCGGAATCTCCGAAGGAAGGCTTCCCTGAACTCCTTCCAGCTATGTATGTTCCGGGATGGTATTTGGCTGAACCATCTCTGGGCTGCCCCCTTCAATGTGGAGGCAAAGAATCTACACTTGGTTAGATCGTTGTAGAAGTATATCAGGGCTATTTGTTCAAAGTAGTTAAGGTGTTCTTCCAGGTCCTCCAACCCGTTAAAGGAGTCGAAGTTGTAATGTTTGAGGTTCTTTTGTCGGGGTATGGCTTCAAGAGAGTGGCTGAAGGGGGTGAGTGTGTCTTGGACTTCATATCCGGAGTCGCTGTTGACCTTCCTCTGTAGTTCGTGGATCATTTGTACCAGGTTTGGATGTTCTTCATCATCTGAGATAATTTCCGGGCTTGCTTCTCTCCGGGTTCTTTTGGATTTGGATTTTCTCATCCTTTCTTCCTCTTCCTGGAGCCTCTTCTGGATTCTGAGCTCCAACTTAGCCTGTTCCTCCTGCCTTATTCTTTCCCGGAGCATTTCTAGTTTCTTGATTTTATCGGCTTCGTCATTTTTGTCCTTACTCCGAACCTCCTGGTCCTTTCTGTTTCCTTTGCCCTGGTTTCCAAGGCGGTCAAAGACCGAAGCCCGGGACTGATGGGAGTGGGCTGACCCCCCGGAATTTTCCGCTTGCTCATGTTCAGGTTCCGGGAGGGGACGGTTCCTATAGTTTCGGATTGCCTGGGCTAGCTCCTCGGGTGTCAGGTTTTCCATTTGCGCGGAGTCAAGAGGCACGTCTGTATACTTGTATCAGTTCACCTCAACGGTTATCCGGGCGTCATTGGGCCCGATTCTGAGCCTCTCCTGGATTGGGATCTGGACATGTGGGACTTTCTCCGGGATAGGTATTAGAGGTTCGTCTCTAGTGGCACTGGGTGCCTGGCGCTGGGTAGAGGTAGTTTTTCGGGGCATGGTTATGGTTTTGAGCGGTTCGGGTTTCTCTAGACTGTCTGTTTAGTTCGGGGTTCTTTGGTTCGGAGGTTCAGCCCCTCCTTCTAGCGCCAATGATAACTCCAAATCTCGATCGGGTCCTTCCTCGCCAACTTCTGCCTCGGAAGGGGTGTAGTTGTTATGGGGAGTCTGCAAAACAACACCGGAGGGGGGGTTTGGCCCCGAGGTGCCTCCGGCGTGAGAATAAGAGTTGGCTTTGGAAGATGATAATCAAGTAGAGTATCACAAGAGTAATAAATGTGTGTGGGTGCGCAATAATAGCTAACCCCTAAACCCTATTTCCTAGGGGTATTTATAGCCCTAGGCTTAGGGTTTTAGGGGTTGGTTACCTCTTCCCCTGGCCGTTGGATCGGGGGACCGGCCGCTGAATTCCCGGGATGTAGGACACGTGTCCCTAATTGTGGAGACCGTTGACCAGGGTGTGGCGGTACTGTGGTAGACACGTGCTACACTTTGGCTTTTAGTGCTGGTCAGCGCCAGGTGTAGGAACGTTGGCTGAGCTGGGGTGCCACGTGTGCTGAGTGTCATCAATCTGGGGTCCCCTAGTCTGGGGTGGGGACCCCGCCACGTAGATCTGGCTCCGGGCCGGGGCCCATTACGCTGGGCTGGGCTGCTCTTATCCTCATGAGATGATTTTGCTTGTAGCTTTGTGCTTGAAATTGGGCCTAATTGGGCCTGGGCTATTTCTAGCCTATCATGTATCGTGTAAATTTTTTATCTGCAGTTACTGTGCTTTCCGTGAACACCAATAATGAAGCTTTATGCAATTGTTTGACGTGTCAAAGTTCCAAGTTAATTCCCGTGAAAACAAGTTACGATGACGTTTAATACTGTGAAAATTGATTTTTGTATTTCCAAATTTATACTCACACCTCAACTTGATTATAGTTATGTTGTGTTTGGTTGGGGTGAATGGAATGGAATGGAATGGGTGAAATTAAAGGAAATTAGTGAAGATTAGAGAGAAGATTTGGAAAAAATTGATATAGTACAAATTTGTTATGATAAGAATTGTGAAGAAAATGGGGAAGATAAGGAATGGAGCATTCCTTCTCAAAATGAGATGCTTGAATTATAATATCAATTGTTATGAATGGAATGGAGGAAAGAATGAAAATTTTGAATTTCTACTCATTTTATACTTGAAAGCTCATTCCATTCCTTCCAATTTCATTCATCCCAACCAAACACAACATTAGATGATATAACCCCTATTATTTAAATTGATTATAGTTTATCATTTTGATTAATATTAAAAATTTTATTTTATTTTACATTATAATGTTAGTGATAATAAAAGCTTAGATTTTTTCTGTTATAATTATATTACGCTATTTTTCCAATTATTTTACCTAATTTTTTTTAATAGTATTACCAATGATATATGAAAATATTAAATCTTATTTATTTAGAAATAAAAAAATTAAATCAACATCATTATCTAATATAAAAATGAAATGAATACCTAATAATATTAATAGGGTTTTAATAAAAAAAATTGCAATTACAATTGCAATAGGATTCCAACAATTCAAAATTTTAATTAAAAATCAATATAAAAATTGTAGGGAATTAATATTAGAATTTAGGGGTCAAAACCAAATATTGTAACACCATAAAATTGTGTTATTGGTGCAACTTAGATTTATAATAAAAAATTGCAATTAATAGAGTTATAATAAAAAACATTGCAATTGCAATTACAATAAGACTTCAACAATTTTATTATTTTATTATAAATAATATAAAATTATAGAGGATATAAAACCAAAATAGGGGTGAATCCAAATTTGATTCAAAAGTATTATTAAAAAGAAATTTTGTTTATTAAAATTAAAAAGAAATTTCAATTAAGAAAGGTTATTTAGTTTTAAGGTTGTTTTAAGAAAAATAAGATTATATGACATACATGATTCTGATACATATGTGTAATTAAGAATTACAGTTATAATAGAATTCAAACAATTTTATTATTTTATTAAAAAATAATATAAAATTATAGGGTTGAAACCAAATTTGGTACCTTTTTCTTTATAAACTGAATTATATTAAAAAGGCCAACCCTTAGCATCCAAACAATCTAGCCCTTACACCAACCTGGGTCTAGATTCCCCCCTTCCACAAACTTCAGAATAACTTAACTTAGCAACAAAAGCACATTTTAGAAACTTAATTAAACTAGACTTAATCAAAAACTTAAACAAAAGACTTAATAAAACGCTGTAGATACTTCAACTAACGAATCAATCCTCTTGCATTTCGCACCCTTCATGTAATAGCCCGACTTTTCGGACTATTAACATAAAGAGCGACTAATAAAATTTAAAAATCAAATTTCATAAATACTTATACCAAAACCCAAAAATATCGTGAAATTCTATTAATCTAGAAATGACAATAAATAATATGTTCCTTTGCAAAACTAAAATCCATAGAGACGCAGCTCCTCAAATCTAAACAGCTAAAAACTAGAACATTATTTAGGAACATAAGTTTAACTCTAATCCAATCCAATTGCAATACCAGCGTTAGTACCTGAAAATTCACAAATAATGAGCTACACAGCCCAGCAAGAAAACAAATCGAACTAACCAGTGGATCAAGTAAGTTCCACAAAATATTTTACAAATTTCCATAAATCAAAGTTCACAATTTCATAGTTCGTAAATCATAATTTCAAAACCAAACTCAAAAAAAAAGTAAAAAAAATTCCACAATTCGCTAAGGTCACAAATACCTGGTGACACAGTATCATAAGTTCATAATTGTCAATAATGCGCCCCTTACTAAGGTATCATAAAGTGTGCACTCCCGAAGGCATCATAAAAAGCACGCCCTAGTAAGGTATCATAGGCTAGTTCCGGAAATATACGCAATTACTAACGGGTTCATAAGTCATAGCTGCTGGGAATTCTTATATCTAAAAATCATACTCGATCCAAATTTTCGTAACAAAAAAATTAAAGATATAAAACATTTAAAAACATTTCAAATATAAAAACATTTTAAAAATATATCGGAGAGCACGAAAAGTTAACTTATCTCGCTACGATAACCACTTAAATAACCAACACGAACCGGACCTATATAATATTTAACCACGATTAACATTGCCGTAGTTCTCAATCAGCTATAAACACATCAGTAAACTTAATCCTATATATTCCGACTTCAAGACCTGTACAGACTCAAATAAATAAATAAAAAAGAGAATGCTATAGTTACAAAATAGTATCCACGTACATGAATGCATATTCATATAACACATAGTCAAATCACAGCCATGTTAACAAGCAGGTGTCCACTAAAATAATAACACAAATAATAAAAACTAGAGAACTTTCATGCCGATTATGTACAACAAAGTAGGTTCTGATAAATTAACTATCATAAAAAAATATATATAAATCAAAGTGAAATTAATTAATACAATTTCCTCATTCAAGCCTGATAAAAATAAAAAATCAAACTTGTCTACTCAATTTAATAATTTAAATTATAATCGCTGACCATATGCTAATGATAAAATGTAAAAGACTTTCACCGACTAAATAACATGACCATAATATATACTAACTAAGCATGCAAATCAAGGAATCATGTCACTTACGAACCTTATTTTATAATAATCTTTGTTACGAATTCATGGCATCAATTCGTTTGAAACGTCTTCACCAATATCTCTTAATATATGAAAACAACATAGACATAATGGGCTAATAAGAAACAAAGCAATAGTACTCAAGTTACAATACATCTCCACATGCGCACATAACATGCATGTCAATATTAAATCATATAAATTAACTAGTGACATTTGTACCATTAAAATAATATATTGAATGTACAAAGCAATGAATGAGAAGATATATTTCGTACCTCTTTGCTATATTTGTGACTGAGGTGAATGAGAAACTCATTTAATTTATAACAATTAGGAGATAAGAGTTTGATTTGTTTTAAGAAACTAGTATTCTTATCCTTTCAAAGTGTGAGCAATATCTCAAAACAACTACCACTTATCCAAAAACAAGATATATACATCCTGTGACTTAACTAATATGGAAATAAAAATAAAAATACATAACACAAATAATTAAGCACGTAAGTAAACTAAGCACCTAGTTTCAGAGAATAAAAGTATAATTTCTAAGTACAAGCTTCATTTAGAACACTAGTTTATAAATAAAGTAAGTTGGGCTAATATAATAATATAATTTGACTTCTAAAATTGTCGGGTATTATACTTCACCTCCCTCTTTTGCTTGGGTACTTGCACCAAAACCCATTCCAACATTGCCAGCATCTTCAAACTGAACAGCCTCCACATTCGCAGCCTCTGAACCCAACAAACCTTCGCTCCCTGCTGGAAGACCAATCACAACTTGAACATTATTACTTCCTCCCGTATTCAGCATATTCACATCATGAGGCAACCAAACACCTTCTTCATCCTCAGAAACGTCTGCAAAGCCTACACCCATTTCTCCATCTACATTTAGTATCTCGTGTTCCTGCATGTTGTTGTATTCCTCCTCTGAAAACTCATCAAACACCCCTACAGTCGAGCCTAGTCCCATATCAATCCTCCACAGTTCCCTAACATGACCAAAAGATCTTCTAAAAACCACAAACCTATTCCTGTTTCTTGCACCATCCAATGCTAAAAACTGAGCCAACCTATTCTGACTTTCCTCACAAACTTTAGTTACTAGCTTCAACTTCTTATCCTTCTTCCTCTGTTCTAGCTGTTGAATAACCCTTGAGTGATTCGGGTCCAAAAACCGGCACCAGTCTTCCCACTCCTTCAAACCATCAGCATTATCCGTTTCCAGTTCAATGTTGTTAAGGCCTTCAAAAAAAGCAGTTCGAAGACCAGCCAACAATCCCCAAAGTTTATTAGCTCTGGCAGTAAGATCTTAAATCGAACTAGAGATCATCTTGATGATAACTCCCTCCTCATCTCTTACCACAATGCCAATACCAGAGTCATTACCATTAGGCAAAGGCTCATTTAGCATAAACGAGTGAACATTGATCTTGACAAAACCCTCAAGAGGATAATCCCAACTCTTCTCCATTGAAACCCTAATAAAATAATTGAACTGCAAAGTAGAATTATGGGAAATGACTGGATTAGCGTACATATAACCCTACCTCCTCGAGAACACACTGTAACGCCCTCCCGATCTGGGGCCATGATCGGGGCGTCACTACACAAAACCAAATACATTAACCCTGCTGACAATAATAATAAAACATAATATATCGACCCCACTATAAACCTGGATCTTTAACAGGTAGTGGTATGAAACAAGCAACTACTAAACTAAGTTATTACATTACAATACCAAATCCTTTATCGAAAGTTTAATACATCCCACAGATATAAATACAACTAACTGGAAATATTTCTACAAGTCTTGACTGTTGCTCAAAAGTCCAACCTGCTACCAGCTCAAAACTAGTGTGCCTAGGGTCCACAACACGCACTTCTTCTGATATAGCTCTTAAGACGTATCCTCTTCTTTCTTAACTGAAAAAGGGTCAGAAACAATAGCAAGAAGTGAGCCAAATGCTCAGCAAGTGACAAAATGGAGATAAGAATCCACAACTGAATATTGAATACAACAATATAAAGGTACCAAGGTAATTCAGGATATTCTAATTTAGTGCACAATCTCAAGGGTAAGCCTGTCTTGTAGTCAAATATTCTGTTCATGACATTTTAAAATCATCCTTTGAAATTTTCTAAAATCTATTCATTTGAGAAAGAAAACAATCAATTCTCTTTTTAAATCAATCTCATTTTTAAAACATTTAAATTTGACTGGAGGTTTTTCCCGACTTCGGACAATACGGGTGATCAGCCACGTAAAGTCCCCATACCGGACACTAGGTCCCTCTGGACATAAAATTGGGTTCCCAGTTAGGCAACACATTGGCCTTTAAAGGTGCTGTAATGGTCCCACTAGAACTACAGTACAGAAATAAAACATGCTGGACCGGCGTCACCCGGCCTCTTACGCGACTCCAATCTGAAGGAATCCGTAGAAAACATTTTGACGGAATCCCCCACAATAAAACCATAAAACTTTCAAAAACATTTCACTTTTCGGTCCTTAAACTCACTGATAACAGATTAGCCCAGTTTAAGGAATTTTAAAACATTTTTAAATAAATAAGCCATTTTGATTTGCATTTATAAAAGATTAAGGGTCGAGGAAGCATTCAAATGTGATTGCAACAGGTACACAAGGTAAGGATCCAAGTATGATTCAAAAGTGTTTAAGAATAAGGTTTTGTCAAGCACATAATCATATAACGAGGTGATGTGAAAGAAATATTCAATTAACTCTGGTAGGTTTCAGAAAACAGGATTAAATAAAAGGGATCATGAGCTAGTGAGGAATAAAGTAAATGTTAAGGTTTTAGAATTAAGGTTCCAGGGATTATAAGTAGGGTTTTATTTGTGTGGTTTAGGAAATAAGCACAAGGAAAGTTTTAAGTTTGAGCAAGGCATAACTTATAAATTAAGGTTTATAAATTAACAAGAATTAGTGCAATAGTTGGGTCAAAGGTTTACACAATTATTCACGGGCATTAATGATAAGGTACTAGGGTTTAAACAACAATTCATAAGAATAAATAACATGGTACAAGTGTTAAGCAACAATTAATAAGGATCAGCAACAAGGTACAAGAGTTTCCACATTAATTTAAAAGGAACAACAATAAGTTATAAAAGTTTGAACAGAAATTCACAAGCAGTTGATGGAATCCGAACTTCAACATAAGGTTCGAGTCACTTGCCTTAACAAAGTACTTTCACGCTAGTCACTTAGCTCAAAAGTCCTCAGCCTTTGCCCTTCCTTTACCCCTTGAGTCTACGTCCTTCTTATCTACACATAAAAACACTACTTCAGAATTCTATACAATACTCGACGTTCCTCTACGAACGTCTAATTTAAATCTACCCTTACGATAATACCCTAAATTTATTTACTTTAATCATATAATATCAACCACATATCACTAACATAAACATATAATTATAACTAATAAGCATTTAGCAGGTAATCAGTTAAATAATATATAATTCAAATACCGCTCCAAATTGAAGTACATACATATATATATATATATATATATATATATATATACATACATATATTTGAAAATGTACGATTAGAATTTTAGAAAATTTTGACGGCATCCCCTTTATACGGGTGACTGCCAGTTAGAACATAACCGACACAACCAACCAAAATCTCCACATTCCAAATGATATTTACAACCAAGTCAAGTACTAAACAATTTGAACTACTATAACTTCATTCCGGATAATCCAAGACATATTAAATAAATTATATCCATCGATATACAATTCGAAACTTACAAATAAAAATTAAAATTACAATGTATTGAGTAAGTATTAAAATTAAATTTTGGCTCATGAATCATCATCGCCAATTTACCCTCGACTCAAATTAAATCATCGTTGAGGGGGCAAAATCCCGGGGGTACCCTAATTTTGGGTTTCCAACACGAAACTCCGCACAAAAATTATACGAATAATTAACAAATTATTCTCGAGAATCATCATATTGGGTAATCAGCTTTTAACCAAACCAAAGTCACGAAATAATTAAATACAGCACTGAATAACAACATCCAAAATCGAAGTACAGCAACAACAATAATCGTTGTACAGCAAGTAATTCCCCATTCATATAACAGGTATGACCATGATTTCCCACCCCACAAATTCCCACTAGACCCATGCACACACACACGCACATCACAACTCACGCGCGCGCGCACACACACACACACACACACTCTCACACCATTAGACACACACACAAGCTAATGCACTTATCACACACACTCACTAGAATCAACACGATGATAGAAGCAGAGGAGTACGATTCACCCACAAAACCCACAGTATGAACACGCTGTAACACACTCCCTCGAGAACACACACATGCCTTAATATATATATATATATATATATATATATATATATATATATATATAAATAATATAATGTAATATTCGAATTAAAAAAAATGATCTGAATTCCCTTTGTAAAATAGAAATTTAATGAAGAATATTTGAGAAAAATTGTGATTTTATTTTTAAAATGTAGAAAACGAAATTAACTACCTCCCCATATTTTTAAAATATTTTTAAGATTAAAAACAAATTAAATATGAATTTTACAAGATTAAATCAATAAAACACAAATCAATTCGTAAAAATCATTTTAAAATCCTTAAAGATCAAAATAAACCCATCTAATATTTTTAAAACTCAAATAAACTAATAAAGTAAATAATGCAAATGGTTTCAGGATTTATACTAATTCCAATGATTTTATAAAATTCCCAGAAGATAAATAACACATGATTTAAATAGGATTTAATCCTCAAAAATAAAAATAAAAATACGTAGACTTATCCGACACATCCAAATCATCAAATAATCTCACAAATAGTATATCATACATACTTCACTTCCTCAAAAATATTCACGTCATATAATTCACATTTAATATTAAATAAATAAATATAAATACCAAAAATTTCTAAGGCGTTATACACGCTATTATAATTACTCAACTTTTTAACTGCCTGAGGAAATAAAGAGGGGATTAATCCTATATTTACCTTCCAATTCCATTAATTACCCCTGAGAGACTTCAAATTTCTATTGATATATATGTATATTATGCCTTCTAGAGTAATCTACTACTCATATTAAACGCTATGCACTAGGTCGCTAAGAGAGAAGCCCCATTAACACGAATGCAGCCCATTAATAGCCCAATAAACAGAGAGAGAGAGAGAGAGAGAGAGAGAGAGAGAGAGAGAGAAATCTTCCAACCCACTAAAATAACTCTCTTATTTAAACCCAACTGCAGAGCCCACTTAATCTAAAATATACATATAAATCACTTCTTATGCCAACACACTAACACCATGCAGAGACCACCCTGCTCCTCTCCTTTCCCTTTTTTGCAAGATCATATGCTCCACTTAGATCATCCCTATATACATACAGTAGCCTGAAACTAAGATTACCAACCAAATCATTCCAATGATCATGCTCTTCTAACCATTGATCACCTTTAAAACCAGCCCTAGCCTTTTGAAACTGAGTAACTAGAAGAAGGCTATCAGAACAAATAGATGTTACTCCTTTAAAATTAGGATTGCTCACAATGCTAGCATATAGAAATAAAACTGCATTTCTTTTTGCTTCTAGAGGACACCAAGCTTGAGTTAGTCCAGAGAATAAAAACAACAAGTTCCCATTGTTATCCTTGAGAAAGCCTCCAATCCCCCCACATACTGCACCACTGTTTAACCTCTGCCATGCTCCATCAATGTAGCCAATCAAATCAGTATTCCACCAAATGAAATCTTCTTTAATTACTTTAGCACTGAACATTAACAATGCTCCCCCTGGGTTAACCATCTAAAGTGGTTCCAATTCCTCTTTAATAGAACTAGAAGCCAACAACCACTTGAAAGATCTAATTTTTATTAATTGAATCAAACTTATCATACTAACTATCTGATTATTGAAAACGAGATTATTCCTTGCCAGCCAAATGGACCAAAGGCAAGCAACAGTTGATATTATCCACCCCGACCTAACTCTATTACTATCAAAAACTTTAGCCACCTCCCATAAAGAGGAACCTAGGAGATTAATTTGAAGCATATTCAGACCCCACCAATCTACCATCTCTTTCCAGATACCTTTTGCTAGAACACAATTCCATAATTAATGATTCTGGCTCTCAATAGCAAAATTACACCATTTAAAAAAGGACTTATGGAGTTACCTAGTCTGCTTGATAAAAACTCTGCAGTAGGCAATATCAACCTTTCTAATTTCCAAAAAAAGAACTAAATTTTTGGAGGGACTTTTAACTTCCAAATTCTCATCCAGTTACCTTCATTTGAAGATCCAGATTTTGATAATGTGATATCCTTCCTTGGTAGAATTAAATCCTTCATTGTGCTTCCAAATGACTTTATCTTGCCATATACCAAGAGAAATTGCTCTCACCATATCATCTAATTCCTCTTCAACTGCACTTTCCTAAATCCTAAGACTCCTATTCCATCTTCTTCCCAAAGACTCTGTAAGAACCCCGATTTTTGGTAGGAATTAAAATTTTTATTATGGAATGGATAGGGATTCAAATACTTATATGTCATGAAGAATGCTATTGGTTGACAATCTAGATAAGAATTATCTATCTCCTAGGAAATTAAGATTTGATAATTCCAATGGGGAAGGTTATTCTTATGTCATCCAAATCGATATCTGTTATCAGTCCAGTGATTCCGTAAAAGGGTTAAGGAACGATCGAAAGAGAACCGGGACATCTATATAACCTTAAAAGAATAAGTAAAGAATAAGTGGTGAATAGTGATTTTGGTGGAATTAGGAATATTATTAGACGACGCTATATAGAAGTACCCGGAACGAAATTCTAAGTTCGTATTAGTGATCCAGGTGGAAAAAAAGTGTATGTAAAAGCTGTCGGATTCTGAAAAATAGCACTTTTATTTTCCCCGGCATTTCCCTGGACACTAAAAGACCTAAGAGAATATTAAATGGATTTAAGGAATATGGATTCGAGAATTATTAAGAAAGATGGAGAATAGTATTATAAATGTTAAGAAGGTTTCCAGTGAAACCCTAACTGGAAATCCTTGAGACATTCCTCCAAACGATCAGTTAAATTGAGCAATAACCGGACAAAGAAACAAGTAGAGAACCAAGATGCAAGTATGTGCAAGTGGATAGAATCAAGTAACCAAGTAGTTACCAAAGGAACTAGATCAATTAAGAACTAACTAAGTGCTTAGCTTACAAAACAGGATAAACCAACACATGGATCAAGTGATGCATGCAATGACCTCATGCCTTTATTAAAGTAGCTTTATGGGCAAGATATTTTCCAAGGACAACCAATAATTCACAAAGTAGATGAGATCAAGAGCAACCAAGCAAAAACAACTCCATCTCTCTCCCTTGTAAGCATTCGGCTTTTTGCCTAAATTCAAAAACAAAAATCCACCTTCCACTCCTTGTTTGATCTTGTAATTTTTAAGGTGAGTTCTATATTTCAAGAAATTAATCTCCTAGAAATTTCAAGTCCAAATTCCTTTGTTTCCATTTTCAAATAAATCAAGAAAGAGGAGGGTGAATAGTGTTCTTCAAGAACTAATCTTGTTTTCTTTGATTCTTATGGTTGATTTAGCTAGCTTAAGGCCACTCAAGGACCATAGAAAGCTTAGTGAGGCTAGAACATACTCCAAGGAAGGTAGACCTCTTGAAACCCTAGCATTTGATTTGAGATTTATATATGTTTTTGATGGGTTTCGCTTTGTATGATTATAGTGGTGATTATAAGCATGATTATGTAGTTAGTTATGTGATTTAAGAAGCATGATGATTTTGAGGTTAAGATCAGTGGTTCTAGGGCTTGTTGAGATGGGAATCATGTTTATAAATTGTATTGATGCCCGGTGTGGCTTGGTTGTGTTGTTATGATTTTTGGAATGTCCGACTTATAGCCGTCGTAACGCCAAATTTATCTTAACACTTAAAAACCGAGCATGGCAGTTAATATAATTCCTGACCTTGGTAATGTTATGACTTGTCCTTGTAGATCTCGAGCCATAGATCATTTTGGCGTGAGAAGCGAAACATTCCGACTTACGATTTAGGAGTTATGGTCAAATTACTAAAATTGGTTTGAAACCGTAAGTAAAAGTTTGTAACTTCAATTGAACCCTCGTAAAACATGTTACCCAGTGGAAAATCTTGGTAAATAAATACTAGAGGTCATAAGGAAGGTATGGTAAATAAATACTAAAGGTCATAAGGAAGGTATGAGAGAAAACCACATGTCAAACGGATCGTTTTCCGATTTTATAAAAATGTTTGAATCAAAGTTAAACGCGAACGAACCCCTAAAAACCCGCTTGGTTATAACTTTGGTAAAACACTTAGAAAACGGACGATAAGACTCGAGATATAATCTTGATCCATAAACAACCTACTTTAGCACTTACATGGTTTAAGTAATACCAAGTGTAAGTTTGATGACATGTCTTAATAACGAACAAATGTCGGACAATATCGGTGACAAAAAGAGTTATACAAAAGGGTGCATAACGAGATAACTTGAAGATGTGTTTCGACTTAAGTGAAGTTTATACTTAGACTTTTAAAAGGTGTTAAGTGGTTAATCTAGAATGTTCTGATTGTTTATAGATCATCGAGCAGACCCAGGACACGCTATCTCTACCCACACCCGATTACCAGGCAAGTTTCCAATACCTTGGAACTGTTGTTGTGATAATATGTATATATGTTGTTTCTAATACATATGCCATAGCATGCATGCCTATTGTCAAATTATATTATGATACTTGTTCCCTGAATTGATATTGGCTTATAGACTAGATACGAATTATCAGTTATAAGTCAGATTGTTTTGGTAAGACCCTTAGCGAAGGGCATATGATATTCATTCTTAAATATAGACCGGGAGTCGGTATTTTGAGATATATAAATAGTCGTGGAAACCCGGAGGGATTCCAATGGCAGATTATTTTTTTTATATTGAGGAATGTTATTATTAAACCTTATTTATATTTCCATAAAGTATCAATTACTTGGAAATCTTTCGAAGAATGTTATTTGAGTATTATCTCAGTCGAGAAATATTAGGTGAATATTATATTTGAATATTCACTTAGAGTTTGATTATTTAATGAATAATTACTTTGATATTTATTGGAATTTTATTTATTAAATGAATATTACTTTCGAATATTCATTTAAGGTTTTATGTACTTGATGAATATTATTTTAAAATATTCATTGGAAGTTCTATTTACTTAAGGAACATTATTTCGAATATTCCTTTAAAGTTTTGATTACTAAATGAATATTATTTGGATATTCATTTAGAAGATTATTTACTAAATGAATATTATTTTCAAATATTCATTTAAAGTTTGACTTATTTATTGAATATTATTTTAAATATTTATTGGAGTTTAATTATTTAATGAATATTATTTTGAATATTCATTTAAGGAGGGATTTATTTAGTAAATAATTCTATATATTCATTCGAGGGTTACTTACGAGCAATATTATGATTTAATAATATTCAATAATTATTATTGTTTTAATAAATATTCTTGGAAAATTTATTTAATTCTTTTAAATTCTTTTTAAAATGATTTATATTATTCGAAGATTATCTTTCACCCCCAGATATTATGTAAAATATTTCGGAGTCTTTTTACGACTATTTTATCAAAAAAAGGTTCCCAACTCTTTATTTTTTTCATTTAAATCTATCTTATAAGGATTTAAATGCTCGCTCAAACTTCCATATTATAGGGGAACCTTACTTGAGCAATGTTATTTATCTTGTTGACTTCCCGGTCATAAATCTGTTAAAATTATTCTTTTCACTCGCAACTTGGTTGCTGTTTATCAATTGAATCTTTGAGTAACCTTCTCATCATTCGAGAGGTAAGATTATTGGAACAAGATGGTATCCTCTGATAAGCAGCAGCTTGGGAGATATGATGTTGAATTTTCCTTTCCAACTAGATACGGCTACTTTGTGGAGTCGTATCAACAAGTATTATACTTGGGGAAAGGGGGGACGAACTTTACGTTCAGAGTCATGAACGTCTTTTCGAACTTGGAGTCGTGTAAGAGGCTGAGTAGCGCCGGTCCATCCCATTGGCCCAACCATTGGCGGGGGAGATCTAACAGGGCGGTAGACAAGTAAATCCGTCAACTCTTCCATCTACCGGTAGTAAATCTAAATTGAGCTGTACAATCTGCGACTGATCATCGTAAGGTTGGAACAGCGGGCGTGGTGAATACTCCAGCATTAGTTCATCATTCAAATTCATTTATTTTCTTCAACATTATCATTGTTGGCAGTATTGGAAAAGTATTCATAATTGGAATTACAATATTTATTCCTGCAAGTTCCTCTTTTATGATAAATGATAATATCTTGCTTATCTTTGACATAGCAGATATTCCCACCAATATATGCATTTTGAGTTACCTTGTAACTTCATCGTTTATGTTATACTGGCATCATTTCTGTGACACCCCCCAAATCCGGGGTCAGAAGATTTGGATGTCACGCAAAAATCCTCAAAATAAAACATCTGCTTAATAATAATCATTCACTTGTGATTGTCCAACACTGGAAATATAACATCTGTGACCCCAACATACCAAGATCTGTTAAGGTTATAGGGCTAGAAACAAGAATCCAAATTCCATTAAATAAAACGTATTCTTTCTTTACAACATTCTCTTTGATCAAATCTTAAACCACTGGTGTAACTTCGATAAGAAGTACGCCAGGCCAACTAGACGATTACATAATAATAATAATAACTATTAGAACTCAATTATATAAAATAGATCTTACACTAAATCCAGACATCCTGAGCAAGTCATCTTCGAAATAGCATCACGTTTCTTCTCTTTCTGAACTGTGCAGATAAGTCTCGCCAAACTACTTTACTGAAATGTTGGAATTTAAAACAGCAAGTATGAGTGAAAGAAATGCTCAGCAAGTGTATAAAACTTTTGGTATGAAACCAGGATAAGTGGGGCATAAAATCAACTGAAATGTAAAACAGTTTATAGAGAAAACTGAATCAACAACTGTGACATTAATCAAATCATCACTGAAATCATTTGGAATGTCATAAAAATGAATCACCTGCCAACTCACAATATATAATAGCCATTCGGGCGATATGGATTGGATATACATAACTGAAACACCATTGCCCCCTGATCAGGTTCAAAAGCAATGGGACCCTTTATACTCCACTGGTACAGCTACACCCGTGTGTATAATCCGGATTTCATGAGGGTACCAAAATACGCAAGTAATGTTAGCCTATAGGAAGATGGAATGGTTACCATATCCTCCTTAAATATTGCTGGACCATGACAGCAACCATGGCCTCCTACGCTTCATCATTTTCCAAAAAATATTGCTGGACCATGACATCAACCATGGCCTCCTACGCTTTACCATTTTCCAATCCAATAGAGCAATTTCCGAATTCAACAGGAAATGCTTAGTTTCACATACAGTTCACATCCCTATTATTTACTACGATAATAAGGATATGAAGAGTTTATCTTAAACAATTCCCCACATCAAGGGTACCAATATCAAGTAACTTTGTTCGCACAAAAATATTTAAGAACCACAAATAGCTCTGAACAATAACTATTTGTCATGATATGAATAAATGAAACAGAAAATAAAAAGTGTTTAGGATGATCAAGAAAATACTTGCCTCTGGTCCTTAGCTATCATTTAATGTCGCAGTAATACCACTTTCTTCTTCTACCTTACGACACCAGAATCTTCTAATTCAATCATTCGTTGGTACGACGCTCTTGCGATTGCCACGAGTCTGATCCGTTGACATCGAGCCCGCGCGTCTACAATATCTACGTTGGAAGAAAAATAATTGGAAATATCCCCTTTGAACATAGGCATTTTCCCGGTGTTAAGACACCTCACAATAAATCCAACAATCCACAAATAATACTGTATCCATCTCCACCACTTTCATAACCCACAAAGAATACCACATCTATCTCCAACCCTCTTCATTATATCTCCGCTGACAACCTAAGTCAATACTTACCAATTAATCCTCGATAAAGAAATAGAAATATAATTACAATGCTTAACCCTCGAAGTAAACACTTCGATAATTCACATCGCACGTAAAGAGACTAATAAGTAGATCACATAATCACATAGCACGTATTTCACATAGCAGATACGACTCACAAATAAAAGAGCACTCAAAGTATTTTTAGAATATTTAAAATATTTTTAAAGCACTTAAAAGAATTTTAGAAGATTTAATTAACCCTTTTTGAATCAAAAAGGATCGTTAATAAACCCTCCGAGTAATTATTGAAACCCCAAAATATTTTAATAAATATTTAATCCGGGTCTATAGATAATTTTAGAATTTTAAAACTATTTTTATCGCTTCTGGATTACTTTTAGAATTTTAAAACAATTTTATTTCATTTTAAACAAATAAAGAAATAAATATTAAAGGTAAAATAATATTTATAAAATAAATAAATTATTTATTTTTCCAAAATAATTAAATTTGATTATTTTTCATCATATTTAAATAATATTTAATTAATTAAATTAATTGATTATTATTAATTTAATCAATCAATTTAAATTAACTAAGATATTAGCTAAATAGATTTAAAATAATCAAATAAAATAAATTTCGAATTAAAAATAATTTATTAAAATTTTAAAACTATTTTTCGAAATTAAAAATAATTTTTCGAATTTAAAAATAATTTTTCGAATTTTTAAAAGTATTTTTCGAATTTCCGAAAATAAAATTCGAATTTATAAATAATTTATAAAATAATTTTTGAAAATAAAAACTTAATTCAGAAATAAATTCTGAATTTCCAAAATATTTTTAGAAAATAATTTTCTGAATTTTATAATTAAATTCAGAATTATTTAAAATATGTTTAAAAGTAAATAAAAGTAAATAAAAGTTTTTTTTTTTTTGAAACACGTTCTATATCCCAAAATGAAGCTAAGAACACATATAATACCCCTAACAACAGTAACACGAACAATTAACAGATATTACGAACGAATTGATTAAAGAAACTAAATAAACTTAAAACTCGAATATCACATTCCGGCAATATAATGATACAATTGATCACATAAATCGACTCCAAATGATCATATAAAGCTATTGGAATCATCAAAACAACCGGAAAATCACTCAATCAAAAAGCACCAAATTAGGCTCAAGAACCCTAATTTTCGAATTGAACAAATTGGCAATATAACGATGAAATTTAACATGGAATTGAACTCGTGGAATCAATATGAAGCTATACAAACAATCAATTCAACCAGAAAATCAAAGAATAAAAAAGCCCCAATTTAATGAAGAACCCTAATTTTCCATATTCAAAAGAAAATTAATATAAAATCAGAAATTTACCCAACACGAAAACTGATTGTAGATTATGAAACTAGATGTCAAGAGCTTCGATTCGACTACAAGATCGCCAAAATCAGATGTCTATAACACCTTCAAATTCAGCTTTGATCCTCAAGAACATGAGAGAGAAAATATTTATTTATTTATTTATTTATATATAAAAACTGATTTTTATGAATTTTTAATAAATAATAAAAAAATCTGACTGCTATTTATATAACTCAAAAATTAATACCCCAAAAATATTTTTAACCCCTAATTAAAATTATTAAGCCTTAAAAATAATTTTTATAGGATAAAAATGTAAAATTTTTATTTTCCAATAAATACAATATATATGCCAAAATTTCCCAAAAATTATGAATTTTTTTATAAATGATAAAATAATATAGTTTTGAACCTTCCAAAATTTTATAAAAATAATCGTATCAACAACAAGACCTCGAATTCAGTACAGGGGCTGGATCCGAAAATTAAAATGCGAAATAATTGTATTCTAAAAATATAAAAATTACAGAAAAATAGAATAAAATATTCTATGGTACACAGAAGTCACAAAACACGTACGAGATGATTTTCCTATTTAATAAAAATTATAACGCGTTTAAATGCATTAAAAATAAATTAACACACAGTAAATTAAACTAAAAATATATTTTAATATAATAAATTACACATAATTTTCCCTTATTGATCAAAATATAAAATGCAAAATTTTCAAATATTTTCATAATGCACCCAAATATGAATGGGGCACGGATAAGATACCGGGTAAAATTTTAGTACGAGAAAAATATAGTTTTGATCCTTAAAATTCTAAAATAATCTCAAGTTACCAAAAATGTGAAAATACTAAATTTTAAACCTTTCAATAATTTATACAAATAAAATCTTTTGTACACGGGTAGAATACCGAGTTTAATTTTTGTACCAATAAAATACCAACTGGATCCATAAAATTTTAAAACAAACTCAATTTATCACTTTTGATAAAAATATAAATTTTTAATAAAATAAACATTTTACTAACACAGAAAGTACCGAATACAGTCTACCCGAATAACCTATTAACAAATTAAACACATAACTGCATTCAAATTAAAATTAAATATTCACAATCTTATTATTCCTTTATGGAAAACCAATAAAATATTTAAATAATAATAATAATAATAATAATAATAATAATAATAATAATAATAATAATAATAATAATAATAATAATAATAATAAATCCAGAAAAATCAGGGTTGTTACAATCTTCCCTCCTTAAAGGGATTCCGTCCTCGGAATCCACTGAGGAAAAGAAATCCCTAGGGTTCCTTAACTCCTTCATCATCCACACTTGCATTTCTTCTATATAAAATCGAACCAACTTTGCAGTAACGTAGCGTTAATCGATAAAGAGAAAACGAATTGACTCCATTATCTGCCATTAATATTCTAATCATATCTTGATCTGCTTTTGCTCGTGGTAATCCCATCGCTAAGTCTTAATTCATCCCGTCAAGGTTAACTTATTCCCAATTGATTGGCATACCTTCAAAACTTTTTGTGATAACAAGAATCATGAAATTTTGAATAAAAATATTTCATATCATAGCGAATGTCCCACAATGGTGGTTATCAATTTAATTTTTTTTTTTTGAAGCAAATATTCTTTGAAATGAAAGAATAACTGAGAGATCAATATGATCATATGAACCCGGCGTTGCGTGTCTTAGCTCCGACATTTACAAATAAAGGTGGCCAGCCTTCTTGTAATACACAACACACCAGTGATGGCGTCCCATCCAACTTCTATCACACGGATAGATATACCTGGTGTCCCCTATAAATAGGGTTGTTCATCTCAATTGGAGTAAAGAAGTATGAAAGGAATTCCGAAGATGATATTTTTCAAGAAGAAGATCCAGAAAGAAAGTACCGAAGAAGTGGTACTATATTGCAAATGAAATTATTCACCGCTAAAGAAAATAAAAAGTTGAAATTCAAAATGTCACTATTTAGAAGAGGAGATATATCTTTTAAAGAATGCCTCTTTTGAAGGGATATCAAAATAGTTTGTAAGAAGAAAAGGTATTGCCAATGTCTCTACTTATGCCTTCCTTGTCAGCTCCTTTGATAGCTCGTCCTTCGATTATAAGCTTCTTCCTCTCCACGTTTTAAGGATATCGATATCGTATGTCATCGTCATCTCGTAATAATCACTGAAGATCCACAGTAGAAATCTCCATTCGCAAGGCGGTCTATCCAGTTCAGCACCACCATCTCAAACGAGTACTCCAATCTTAACTTACTAATTGGTACTATATCCAATAGTCCAACACGAACTCTATATGAGCTCTGACGTTCCTTACTTAGCTATACACACTCCTACACACTCTCGTTTCTAGTTTACTATAACCTCAGCTCTGATACTAACTGTGACACCCCCCAAATCCGGGGTCAGAAGATTTGGTTGTCACGCAAAAATCCTCAAAATAAAACATCTGCTTAATAATAATCATTCACTTGTGATTGTCCAACACTGGAAATATAACATCTGTGACCCCAACATACCAAGATCTGTTAAGGTTATACGGCTAGAAACAAGAATCCAAATTCCATTAAATAAAAAGTATTCTTTCTTTACAACATTCTCTTTGATCAAATCTTAAACCACTGGTGTATCTTCGATAAGAAGTACGCCAGGCCAACTAGACTATTACATAATAATAATAATAATAACTATTAGAACTCAATTATATAAAATATATCTCACACTAAATCCAGACATCCTGAGCAAGTCATCTTCGAAATAGCATCACGCCTCTTCTCTTTCTGAACTGTGCAGATAAGTCTCGCCAAACTACTTTACTGAAATGTTGGAATTTAAACAGCAAGTATGAGCGAAAGAAATGCTCAGCAAGTGTATAAAACTTTTGGTATGAAACCAGGATAAGTGGGGCATAAAATCAACTGAAATGTAAAACAGTTTATAGAGAAAACTGAATCAACAACTGTGACATTAATGAAATCATCACTGAAATCATTTGGCATGTCATAAAAATGAATCACCTGCCAACTCACAATATATAATAGCCATTCGGGCGATATGGATTGGATATACATAACTGAAACACCATTGCCCCCTAATCAGGTTCAAAAGCAATGGGACCCTTTATACTCCACTGGTACAGCTACACCCGTGTGTATAATCCGGATTTCATGAGGGTACCAAAATACGCAAGTAATGTTAGCCTATAGGAAGATGGAATGGTTACCATATCCTCCTTAAATATTGCTGGACCATGACAGCAACCATGGCCTCCTACGCTTTATCATTTTCCAAAAAATATTGCTGGACCATGACATCAACCATGGCCTCCTACGCTTTACCATTTTCCAATCCAATAGAGCAATTTCCGAATTCAACAGGAAATGCTTAGTTTCACATATAGTTCACATCCCTATTTTTTACTACGATAATAATGATATGAAGAGTTTATCTTAAACAATTCCCCACATCAAGGGTACCAATATCAAGTAACTTTGTTCGCACAAAAATATTTAAGAACCACAAATAGCTCTGAACAATAACTATTTGTCATGATATGAATAAATGAAACAGAAAATAAAAAGTGTTTAGGATGATCAAGAAAATACTTGCCTCTGGTCCTTAGCTATCATTTAATGTCGCAGTAATACCACTTTCTTCTTCTACCTTACGACACCACAATCTTCTAATTCAATCATTCGTTGGTACGACGCTCTTGCGATTGCCACGAGTCTGATCCGTTGACATCGAGCCCGCGAGTCTACAATATCTACGTCGGAAGAAAAATAATTGGAAATATCCCCTTTGAACATAGGCATTTTCCCGGTGTTAAGACACATCACAATAAATCCAACAATCCACAAATAATACTATATCCATCTCCACCACTTTCATAACCCACAAAGAATACCACATCTATCTCCAACCCTCTTCATTATATCTCCGCTGATAACCTAAGTCAATACTTACCAATTAATCCTCGATAAAGAAATAGAAATATAATTACAATGCTTAACCCTCGAAGTAAACACTTCGATAATTCACATCGCACGTAAAGAGACTAATAAGTAGATCACATAATCACATAGCACGTATTTCACATAGCAGATACGACTCACAAATAAAAGAGCACTCAAAGTATTTTTAGAATATTTAAAATATTTTTAAAGCACTTAAAAGAATTTTAGAAGATTTAATTAACCCTTTTTGAATCAAAAAGGATCGTTAATAAACCCTCCGAGTAATTATTGAATCCCCAAAATATTTTAATAAATATTTAATCCGGGTCTATAAATAATTTTAGAATTTTAAAACTATTTTTATCGCTTCCGGATTATTTTTAGAATTTTAAAACAATTTTATTTCATTTTAAACAAATAAAGAAATAAATATTAAAGGTAAAATAATATTTATAAAATAAGTAAATTATTTATTTTTCCAAAATAATTAAATTTGATTATTTTTCATCATATTTAAATAATATTTAATTAATTAATTAAATTAATTTATTATTATTAATTTAATCAATCAATTTAAATTAATTAAGATATTAGCTAAATAGATTTAAAATAATCATATAAAATAAATTTCGAATTAAAAATAATTTATTAAAATTTTAAAACTATTTTCGAAATTAAAGTAAATAAAAGTTTTTTTTTTTAAAACACGTCTTCTTCAACCTTAACAGACCCCCCCGATTTACTATTCACGCCGACCGGAGTGAATCCGGCCATACTCCGGCGAGGCCCAAATCAACTCCGTTTGTCAAATTTTTAGATTGCAATAAGTTCCAAATCAAACCAGTAATCAAACCATAAAAACAAACGCAGAAATCAGCCAACCAATCGCCAATTCCGGCCAAAAAACGAAGCTCTCCGGCGAGCTTCATCCATTTTCCGACAAACACGAAATCGTACACCAAATCACTCGTTCTATATCCCAAAATGAAGCTAAGAACACGTATAATATCTGAAAGGCATATGACTCAGCCTATTTGTAGTTCGAGGATCCTAATCAAATTAAACTAGATTGTAATAAGTAAATAATATCAACTGTCACAGGAATCTCAAAAGATGATAACCGTCAGAAGAAAAATCAACAAGTCAATCTATAGTTTTGATGTTTTACACTGGACGAAGATTCAGATATCTGATCAGGCCTCAAGGTAGCATTGAAACAAGTGGATTCATTTAAGAAGACAGAGATTTCTATTAGTGACAAGAAACAATTTCAGTACCGAATGATTGATGAGAGTGAAGAGTATAAAAGACCACAGTGTTAAAAGTCACGATGAAGAACAGAGATTGGAGTTAGTCGTCCATGAACCAGACAGTACATCGAACGTCAACATCATGCCAGTGTATGTTCATTATTATAATTACGTGGTTTTCAGCAGAGTATTGACTAATAAAGAATTTATATTAATTCTGTTTTAATTGATTAAGTCAAGTAATTAAGTTAATAAATAAATTAATTCTATCAGAATTAATATATTTGTTAAAGTGATTATTAGATTAATTAAATTAGAATTAATATGAAAAAGGATTAATTAGTTAAATGATTTTTTATAAGTCATTTAATTAATTATAAGCTGAAAAATATAATGATATAACTATCAAACTGATAGTTATACAGATAGTCATATTCAGTTAAATGGAGATAGTCATATTCAGTTAAATGGAGATAGTCATATTTCATTCAATTGGTAAGTTATACCGAATGTTATATTCATTTGGTAAGTCATACCGAATGTTATATTGACTACTTAAGTTATACCGAAAGTTATATTTAAGCTGGACAGTCATATTACATTGATTTGATAGTCATACCGATTGTCATATTAATGTAAAATGATTGTCATATCAGTTTAAATCAAGTAATATGACTATGGCTGTGTATATAAGGCAGAAGAATGCAGAAAGATCAGAACCAGTCGAACATATCAAGAAGAAAATACACAGCAGCCTATCTCTCTCTCTCTCAAGCTCAAGAACACCTTCAAATTTAATTCTGTAAATTCAAGTTCATCTCAGTTGTAATATCCTATCCATTGGAACTTGTTTACTTGTGATTCTTGTACTACTAGCGAATTAAGTTTCCTAGTTCACAAATTGATATCTTGATTTTATTAACTAAATTAGCAAAGTTCATGTTGAATTTTCTAATTAGTTATTAATTCCTTGATAATCATTTGGACTAATTTTGTAACACCCCTCAAGTTAATATATTGCTATATTCAACTTGAAATTTGTGTTATATTATTCCGCACAAAAATATTCGTTTAAGGCAAAATTATTTAACGAATAAATTTTGAGAAAATGGTATAGATTGTATTCAACCCCCCTTCTACAATCTTATCGGACCTAACAATTGGTATCAGAGCCTATTGATTGATACACAAATCAAGATCCTATTTTTACTCAATCAAAAATTAAGCTCGAATTTTTAACTCTCTTAAAAATTCATCATGTCTGCCAAAGGCAATGTCAAAATTCCTATCTTTAATAAAGATAATTATGATATGTGGAAAAACAAAATGGAGTTATTTCTTGATGTAGCAAACCCAAGTTTTTTGTGGGTTTTGGAAAATGGACCAGTAACTCCCATGCAACATGATACTGAAACAGTTGTAAATGGAACTGTAACAGTCCCTGCCAGATCCTATCCAAAGGACCCTAAGAACTATACCTCTGAAGATAAGGAGGCAGCTGGATTGGATAAAAATTTGAGACTCATTCTGTTGGATTCCCTAGATGCTGTAATGTATAGCCATGTGAGAAATTGTAAAACTGCTAAGCACATCTGGGAAACTATTGAGGTCATTAATGAAGGGACTGATGAAGTCAAGGAAAATAGACTGCAAATTCTAACTTCTGAATATGAACACTTTAGAGCTAGCCCTAATGAAGGCATTCAGGAAGTGTTCGAAAGGTATAACAAGATAATCAACAACTTGCAAGTTCATGGCAAGCAGTATACTCAGAAGGAGATCAACATGAAGTTTTTACTAACTATGCCTACTCACTTGGAGCATAGAATCACTGCCATCAGAGAATCTAGAGACTTAACTCAGGTTGCTCTTGAAAGGCTGTTTGGTGTTCTGAAAACATATGAATTAGAACAAGTACAGCAAAAGGAATTCTATGGCAAAGGCAGAATGGCAAATTCTTCTACAGCTCTAGTGGTTGATGTTCCTAAGGAAGTGGAAACTAAAGTTGTTCAACCTATCAGTTTCAACAAGGAACAAACTGAAGTAGAACTTGGCCAAACACCAGCTACTCAGGATGGTGGAGAATTTTATTCACTTGAAGAGCTGGATCAATTGGAAGATGAATCTATGGCAATGATGGTGAGACAATTTAGTAACTTCAGATTTAGAAGAAATCCAAAGTTCAGGTTTAAGTCAAATAACAGGTTTCAGAGAGGAGGTTCTTCATCCTCTAGTAACAGGGGAGGTTATAAAACTGGAACTGTTGACAGAAGCAAAATCCGTTGTTTCAATTGTAATGAGTTGGGACATTTTGCTACTGAGTGTCAGAAACCCAAGCAAGCACAGAAGAAAGATTATGCTTCTGAAAAGAAGAAAAGTGGAAGAGCTTATGTGGCTGCTGGTAAAAGCTGGGATGATACAGATAGTGAAGATGAAGAATATGGAAACTTTGCGTTGGTGGCAAATGCTGAATCTTCAACTTATTATACCACTCCGGTAATTCTTACTGATGCTCAGTTAATTGATAGTTTACGTAGTTCCTTGAATAATGCAGAAAGAGGGTACGAGAGAATAAGTCTTGTTAACAATAATCTTGAAAATCAAATGTTAGATTTAAAAAAGGTGCAGGTTAATCAAGATAAGAATATAGAAGAAATAGCTCGACTTAACTGCAGAGAAAAGGGTCTAGGAGAATATATGACAAAACAAGTTGATAAAATTGCTGAACAAGAAACCAAGATTAGAGAACTTGAAACACAGGTTAGAGCGTGTTATAATACTGTTAAAGTTTCTAAAGATTTCTTCAACAAACAAGCATTAGAACAAACTGTAGGAATAGGATTTGATTACAGTCAAGCTGTTGGTTCTTTGAGTAATCATTCCCCTAATTCTATACCAGCTAAAGAAAGAGGTATACCACATATTCTCAAGAATGTTGAAAAACCAATGTTTACAAAATCTGATGCTGGTCCACCAGATATTCGTTCTATGGTTATACATGAAGAAATGAGAAATGAGGATGCTGCAAATGGCACAGTTCTTGCTGAGAATAAATGTGTTAAGAATAAAACTACTAAAAACTATAATACAAAGAATGTGTCATCCAAGAAAAATGGCACAGTATTTGTTAAGGCTAAATCAGTTGAGGACGTTAACACAACAAATGTGTCACCCAAGAAAGATGTACCTAAAGTACCAGTCAAAGTTGTTGAATCAGCTAGTACTTCTAAGACTGGATTAGGTAGTAACAAGTCAAAGCAGAAAAATACCATGCCTACTATTAACTCTAATCATAAAGCATGTGGTATTATCAATTGTATGTCTTGTGCTTTTAACAATATGCGTGCTTATTTTAATGGTAATTATGCATGTGTTAAACAGAATGCTCCTCGACAGCACATGAACAGGAACAATAATGTTCGATCTAAGACTGCTTTTCCTCCTCAAGTTAGGAGAGAGACATTTGTACCTAAGACTAAACAAAAGATTACCAAGAATGTCTACCAGGTCAAATGTCCAGTCAATGACACAAGTGTTACTGCTGCGAGAGAAACATGGATACCCAAGAGTAAACAAAAGATTTTCAAATCTGTTTATAAGGTTTAATGTTTATTGACTAAAGAGGTTAAACTTAAAAATGTTGTTTTGCCTGACAAAGGTCAATACTTTAAGTACGCAGGACCCAATCAAATTTGGGTCCCGAAGAAGGTTTAACTCATTTGTCATTGCAGGGTATTGAACAGGTTGATCGAGTGACCTGGATCTTGGACAGTGGATGTTCAAGGCATATGACTGGAGATAGAACCCTGCTGACAAATGTGGTGGAGAAGGCCGGCCCAGTAGTTACCTTTGGAGATAACAGCAAAGGTAGAACTGATGGATATGGCAGACTTGAAGCTGGAAATGTTATCATTGATGAAGTTTCTTTTGTGAAAGGACTTGAGCACAATTTGCTCAGTATAAGTCAATTCTGTGATAAAGGTTATGAAGTTCATTTCAACAAGAAGAATTGTCTAATTTCACACAAGAGACATGAAAAGCCACAACTGACAGGAGTTAGAAAAGGCAATCTGTACGTAGCCAATATGAATTCAGGAAGCACTGAAGAAGTCACTTGCTTCTACTCTAAAGCTTCTAATGATGAAAGTTGGCTATGGCACAAGAAACTTTCTCATCTTAATTTTAAGACAATGAATTCTCTGGTCAAAAGAGAATTGGTGAGAGGTTTGCCTTCAATGGAATTCACTCAAGAAGGACTGTGTGATGCATGTCAAAAGGGCAAGCTAAAAAGGGCAAGTCACAGGAGCACTGATACATCTTCAATAACTGAACCATTACAATTACTTCATATGGATTTGTTTGGTCCAGTTAATGTGATGTCTATGTCAAGGAAGAGATATGCTCTAGTGATTGTTGATGATTTTTCAAAATACACATGGGTTCTGTTTTTGAATTCTAAAGATGAGACTCCACAACTGGTGATTGATCACATCAAGTTAATTGAGCGAGATTCTACGTATCCAGTGAGAGCTATAAGATCAGATAATGGAACTGAATTCAAGAATGCAGTTCTAAATGACTTTTGCACTGAGAAGGGTATAACCAGACAATATTCAGCTCCAAGAACTCCTCAGCAAAATGGGGTAGTAGAAAGAAAGAATAGAACCTTGATTGAAGCTGCACGTACTATGCTAAGTGAATCAAGGCTTCCATTGTACTTTTGGGCTGAAGCCGTCAATACTGCGTGCTATACCCAGAATCGAACTCTAATCAATAAAGATCAAATGAAGACACCCTATGAAATTATGGCTGATAAGAAACCTTCACTCAAATACTTTCATGTATTTGGGGCAAAGTGCTTTGTGCTTAAAGAAGGTGATGATCAAGGTGGTAAATTCGATACCAAAGCATTTGAAGCAATTTTTATTGGTTATTCAATGAGAGCATACAGGGTGTATGTTATTGATGAACAGAAGATGATGGAAAGTGTCAATGTAACATTCGATGACACTAAACTCCCTAGTATCCAAACTGAGAATCCATCTGAGAAGCTATCTTTCGATGACATGACAGATACAGATTCAGATGATGACAATGCACTTGAGATTTTTGCTGATGCTAATGACAACAATGATGATCAGGGTAATGATGATGAAATCAATGATAGTAGTCAAAATTCCTCTGATTCTCCTAATCAATCATCATCTAGTCAACCTAGCAACAACTCAGGGGGAGAAAATGAAGGGTCAACTGGTCACACACAACATCCCAATGAAGGTCAAGGAGAATCATCAAGATCTAATCTTCCCAGACAGACTGTTTGGAATAGAGCTCATCCTTTTGAGTTAATCATTGGTGATCCAGTTGTTGGTGTAAAGACTAGAAGAGCTCTTCAGAATCAATGCAATTATTCAAGGTTTCTATCTGAAATGGAACCTAAGAAAACTGAAGAAGCTCTTTCTGATCCTGATTGGGTGATTGCTATGCGAGATGAACTCAATCAATTTAAACAACAAGAAGTTTGGAAGCTGGTACCCAGACCTACAGACAGACCAGTAGTTGGCACAAGGTGGGTATTCAGAAACAAACTTGATGAAGATGGCACAGTGACGAGAAATAAAGCAAGACTGGTAGCAAAGGGTTACTCCCAATCTGAAGGCATTGACTATGATGAGACCTATGCTCCAGTGGCTAGACTTGAGGCCATAAGAATATTCTTGGCATTTGCAGCATTTTCAAACTTTAAAGTTTATCAAATGGATGTCAAGAGTGCTTTCTTAAATGGTAAGCTAGATGAAGAGGTTTATGTAGAACAGCCACCTGGCTTTGAAGATCAGGATTTAATTGACTATGTCTACTTCCTTTTCAAGGCTGTCTATGGTCTTAAGCAAGCACCAAGGAAATGGTATGACACTCTCTCTGAATTTTTACTTGAAAATGATTTTGTTAGAGGTGTCATAGACAAAACTCTCTTTACAAAGAAACATAAGAATGATACAATTATAGTCCAAGTCTATGTGGACGATATAATATTTGGGTCTACTAATGATCTTTTGTGCAAGAAATTTGCGAAGTTAATGCAGGGTAGATTTGAAATGAGCATGATGGGTGAGTTGAAGTTCTTTCTTGGATTGCAAATAAGTCAAAGGACAGATGGAATATTTATCTGTCAATCCAAGTATGTCAAAGAGCTTCTCAAGAAGTATCAAATGGAGGACTCTTCTTCAGCAAAGACACCATCATCCACAGCTGTCAAATTTGGAGCATGTGAAAATTCTGCCAAGGTAGATATCACAAGCTACAGAGGTATGATAGGCTCATTACTTTATCTTACTGCGAGTAGACCTGATATTATGCATGCTACGTGTTTGTGTGCAAGGTTCCAATCGGATCCTAGAGATGTTCATCTCATTGCTGTTAAAAGAATTCTGAGATATCTTAAGGGTACGCCTAACCTAGGCATCTGGTACCCTAAAGATTCTGGTTTTAATCTTGTTGGATATACAGATTCTGACTATGCAGGAAGTGTTGTGGATAGAAAAAGCACATCTGGGAGTTGTCAATTCCTAGGTGGTAGACTAGTTTCCTGGTACAGCAAGAAACAACAGACAGTTTCCAACTCAACGGCTGAAGCTGAATATATAGCTGCTGGAAGCTGTTGCGCACAGATTTTGTGGATCAGGAATCAGCTGAGAGACTATGGCTTTGTGCTTGATAAAATTCCAATTTTATGTGATAATACAAGTGCCATAGCAATCTCTAACAATCCTGTGCAGCACACAAGGACAAAGCATATTGACATCAGGTATCATTTTATTCGAGAGAATGTCATGAATGGTACCGTGGAGTTATTTTTTGTACCCACGGAAGAACAAACAGCAGATATTTTTACTAAGTCTCTTGACGAATCCACATTTACCAGAATTGTTGGTGAGTTGGGTATGTTAAATAGTCCTAGTAATTAAACTGGTTAATATCTGAGGTTTGATCTTTAATAATTTACAAGTGATTATTGTGTTAATATTTCTTATTAAATCACTTGTATAATTATTTTATCAACTTATACCCTTGCTTATTTCAACTTAAAATCATTGTTATTATCTTCTGTACATATTTTTAAGTACTTATTATAATTTTAGATTAATTCATTTTCCTTGAAAATATTTTTCTCGAATTTTACAAGCTGTAATTTATGAGAAATCTATTTTTCTTGAAAATGTTATTGTTTTTAATTCAGTTTGATTATTTTTGTAGTTTAAATAAATCATAGTTTCTGTTTGAATAATTTTCTATATGGAAATTGTTTTATTAGAAAATTTATAGATTTATTAACTCATCAGAAATAATTATGTAAATATGTAGTATAATTATTTAGTTTTATTTTATTTTATTTGATTTGTAATGTTTGTCCTTCTGTTATTAATGTTTGATTTCGTAAAAGGGACTACATACGATCGTGTTTATAATTTTTATTAGGTTTTATAATTTTAGTATAAATTAATTTGCTATTTTTTGTTTATGTAAATTATTAATGTAATTTTCTTGATTTAAATTCTTTTAATATTCTGTTTTTAGTTAGTTATATTAACTGATTTGTTAGAATATAACTATCTGTATAACAATCTCCTTGATTGTTATATTCGAACTTTTGATTAGTTATGTTAGTTTTAAATAATGTAATATAACTTAGAATTAAATTAGATATAACTTTGTTTTTGTTTTTGTTTAAATATAACTGTTAAAATAGTTTTTAGTTATATTGAGTGTTTTAACAGTAATATAACTATCGGTATAACTAAAATTTTATTGTTATATTGAGTGTTTTTTCGGTAGTTATATTAGAGATTAACAGCAATATAACTTACAGCCTAGGGTAGTCATATTACGTTTTAAACGTAATATAACTATCGGTATGACTATCACCCGATAGTCATATCACAGTTATTTCATATATAATAACTAAGTTATATTTTGACAGTCATATCATTAGTGGTTGTTATATTGGCGTGTTAAGTCACCCAATCCGTTCGAAATATACATACAATATACACATCATATTCGAACGAATTGCTGTCAAATTTCTACCTCAAATCTTACTCAAAACACGTTTCTAAGGATCATTTGTGATTACCCAGTCTATAACCTTCCTAATCAAGGTTGAAAATGTAAGATTTGATCGAGTTTTGAGTTTTTGAGATTGAAAAAATTCGAATTTTTGATCTAAAAATCCGAACAATTGGTTGTGATTTTGTAAAAACTAAAAATACATGTGTGTTTGTATTACAATCAAGATCCTTGTCTAAATTTTTCAGAATTTTTGATAGAGATTTTGATTTTTCGAATTTTTTAATTATTTATTAATTCGAATTTTGTAATTTAATTGTGTTAAATTATTGAATTTTGCAGATTTACTAATTTTAATCCCTGATTTGCAATGGCTGGTGCTTATAATAATTTTGAACTTGTGAATCACAATTATATTGGATACTTTAATCCCGAGGATTGCCCAGTGGATCGGTTCAAGTCCTGGATAAAGTTTCTAAATGAGCAAAATCTCTGTAGTCACTCTATAACTGCAAATGTTCCAATGAAATTTGGTCCACTCAAATTAATGTGTACTACAGCTGTCTCAGATGAAAGATCGTTTTCATTCGATTTTAATGACCAGACATATACAGTGGATGAATCTGTCTTCAATGCTGCTCTGGGACTTCCAACTGAACGATTTGCTGAATTGCCTTCAAATGATGAGTTGACTCAATTTTTCACAAATATCAACTATCATGGTCAACTGAATCTGAAACGACCACTCAAAAGCAATCTTGTTCAAGAATGGAATATCTTCTTTGAGATCATAGCAAAGGTGTTTGCTAATTCTACAAAGAGTAACAATACTGTCATCACAGGTATGTTACAGTCAATTGGTTTCTCGATTGCTCACAATAGAAGAATCAATTTTGGCAGCTTGATATGGCCTATTCTGCTGAATCGATTGAAGAAGGCTACAAAGAACTTTGGAAAAGGTAAACTGGTTAAGTGTCATTATCCTCGATTCTTGACACTAATTTTTAATCATCTAATGCCTAAGGATCAACCTGCTCCATTTCCAAATGATCGAATTCAATGGTCTGGTAAACCAAACAAGAAGTTCTACACCAGGCTGGACACTTCTAAGGTCTTGTTGCATGTTCCTGTAGTCATAACACCTTATATGTCTACATACATACATTTGCCAAATGTCATGCCACAGCCAGATGCTGAAGTACCTTTAGTTCAACAAGCTCCACAGCCTGAAGCAGAACAAGTTCCAGTACCTCAACCTGATTCTGAACCCTTAAATGTTCTTGAACATCAACTTCCAGTGGATCAACACACTCAGAATGAAGATGATGTACATGTCAATGATCAGGTATTTGACTCAACTCCGCTACAATCTCAATATCTTTCTGATAGTCAAATGATTGTGAGAAGTGACCAAGGGGTTGTAGATCCACAACCTTTATCCCAGGTCAATGCACCAAACACTGATCCTAAATTCTCCAAACACTATCGTAGAAAGAAATTGTCATTCAAAAGAGCTTTTCCCAGTAGTGATATTGTGAGTGAAATAGATTTGCCATCACAAAAGAAAAGTAAAACCATGTCAAAGGCAATCTTAAACCCATTCATTCCTTCAAGCTCACCCCTGTTACTCGCAATGGGGGAAGATATTTTTGCAAATGAAGCTGAGAATATTGTTATGCAAGTGGAGCAAGTTACAGTGCCTGCCATTGTTACGGCAGAAGAACCTTCACAGGTTGATCGAGATTTGCGAAATCCCATTGCACCACCACTGACCTTCCAAGAGGAGGCTAGGGTGATCTCCAGTGCAGGTACAATGGATACAGCTCAGGATAATGAGAGGAGTGATGTGAGAATTACTTCAAATCTGAGTGAAACACCAGCACGTGAGGTGAGTGATACTCAGAGAGCTATTGAAGTGAGAGCACACAATGACACATACACTTTATCTCTCATTACTCAACTCAATCAGATGAAAGAAAGTCTTGCTCAAGCTGAAGAGGACAACAAAAACTTGAGGTTTGATATGGACAACATGAGAACTATCTTCAACAACAAAATCAATGCACTTAAACTCTCTCAACAACAAGCAGTTGAAGACTCTGGAGATGTCACAGTGGCTCAAGATCTTATTATATCATCTATGGCTAATCAGATTGAAGATCTTCAGAACAACATAAATGAAAATCATTTAACCACTGAACATCGTCTCAGTCAGATTGAAAAGCAAAGTGATCATCAAGCAAAGGGGTTAAGACATTTATATAATATCTTCAGCAGAACTCACTCACTTACAGCAGAAGAGAAGAAATTCTTTGGAGGTAGTGATGGAAGTGACCCTGGAGCTGGTACAAGTCACAAGACTGTAGAGGATTCCTCAACTAAGGGGGAGAAATCTAGAGGGGGAGGAAGTGCAAGTAAAGAAAAATTTGAAGATAGGAGTGAAGGGAAGAAGACAACTCATCAAGCAGCAGAACAGGAAGATGATGATGTAGAAGGTTTTTACTATACAGGTGAACCTGATATTGATCTGTTTGCTGACTTACAGTTTCCTGATGTTGGTGAAGAATTTGATGAACCAGATCTCAGTTTTTGGGATGATGAAGAGCAAATAATTCCTGATTCTGTTGAAACACAACAAATGAATTTTGAAGCAAACAAAGAACTCGAACAGAATGAAGCTAATCTGGCTATGAGAGAAGAAAGACTCAAGAAGACACTTGAACAGTTAGCTCATAATGAGAGACTTCAAAAGGCAGAACAGGAAGCACTTCAAAAGCAACATGCTCAGAAGCTGGAAGCTAGGAAGATGTACATCAAGTACAAAAATGGTGATAAGTGGGAACGTGCTCAAAAGGTAATTGACTCACCACAAACTTCTGACTATGATGATCGTCGGATGATTGCTATTTTTGAAAGCTTTAAACAGAAGAACCCTGTACATGATATGTATTTGAAAGCTTTAAAGACAGAAATTGTGAGAATAACCACTGCATCTGATCCTAAGAATGGTGAGCTACTTATCTTCGTTGAATGTCATAAGCTCGGATCTCACAAAGTATCGCTTCAGTTCTTCTATGATAGATCTCTGTCAGAGCTTTGGGTGTTGAGACCAAAAGTAAGAACATCTTCTGAACTAGGCATACTGCTTCATGAAAAGTTTCAAGAGTTTGCTGAAAGAGCTGGTCCTGAAGTTATAAATGACCCTCCACAAGTTAAAATTCTTAAGGGAGAAGTCATTCATACTGTTAATCTTCAGACAGACGAATTGTATACACACCTTGCCAGACACTTGGTATATGTTGAATATGCTCTTCGAAATCATGGTTTTGCATCACAAGAAAAGATTGACGCTGCAAATCATATTCGATCTTATGCTCAGACAAACATGAAGAAATACAAGCAGTATCAAGGTGAGTTAAGGAAGAAACTTGGAATACCACTGGTCTATCCTACAGATGTGTCATCCAGAAGGGAATTACTTGTTGATTCAGAAATGATCAAGAATCTACCGGATATGGATGAACAAGAAGAAGGAGAAATCAATGAGAAAGAAAGTGGTAAATGAAGATTAGCTCTACAAGTTATATCATTAGAGCTTTGATAGAACAAGATAGGATAATTGTCTTATATGATCAGTCTAGAGGATCATCTATCTTGTATTTATCTTTTCTGTTTGAATCTGGATAATGTTAATATAAACCAGAACTTTTACATTATTTACTTAGCATTTAAAGTGTTTTCTTTTACTTGTTTAATTGGGATTAGTTGAAGAATCCTCTAGGTATTTGCTTGTTATTGTATAACAAACAAATAGGGGGAGATTGAAAGGCATATGACTCAGCCTATTTGTAGTTCGAGGATCCTAATCAAATTAAACTAGATTGTAATAAGTAAATAATATCAACTGTCACAGGAATCTCAAAAGATGATAACCGTCAGAAGAAAAATCAACAAGTCAATCTATAGTTTTGATGTTTTACACTGGACGAAGATTCAGATATCTGATCAGGCCTCAAGGTAGCATTGAAACAAGTGGATTCATTTAAGAAGACAGAGATTTCTATTAGTGACAAGAAACAATTTCAGTACCGAATGATTGATGAGAGTGAAGAGTATAAAAGACCACAGTGTTAAAAGTCACGATGAAGAACAGAGATTGGAGTTAGTCGTCCATGAACCAGACAGTACATCGAACGTCAACATCATGCCAGTGTATGTTCATTATTATAATTACGTGGTTTTCAGCAGAGTATTGACTAATAAAGAATTTATATTAATTCTGTTTTAATTGATTAAGTCAAGTAATTAAGTTAATAAATAAATTAATTCTATCAGAATTAATATATTTGTTAAAGTGATTATTAGATTAATTAAATTAGAATTAATATGAAAAAGGATTAATTAGTTAAATGATTTTTTATAAGTCATTTAATTAATTATAAGCTGAAAAATATAATGATATAACTATCAAACTGATAGTTATACAGATAGTCATATTCAGTTAAATGGAGATAGTCATATTCAGTTAAATGGAGATAGTCATATTTCATTCAATTGGTAAGTTATACCGAATGTTATATTCATTTGGTAAGTCATACCGAATGTTATATTGACTACTTAAGTTATACCGAAAGTTATATTTAAGCTGGACAGTCATATTACATTGATTTGATAGTCATACCGATTGTCATATTAATGTAAAATGATTGTCATATCAGTTTAAATCAAGTAATATGACTATGGCTGTGTATATAAGGCAGAAGAATGCAGAAAGATCAGAACCAGTCGAACATATCAAGAAGAAAATACACAGCAGCCTATCTCTCTCTCTCTCAAGCTCAAGAACACCTTCAAATTTAATTCTGTAAATTCAAGTTCATCTCAGTTGTAATATCCTATCCATTGGAACTTGTTTACTTGTGATTCTTGTACTACTAGCGAATTAAGTTTCCTAGTTCACAAATTGATATCTTGATTTTATTAACTAAATTAGCAAAGTTCATGTTGAATTTTCTAATTAGTTATTAATTCCTTGATAATCATTTGGACTAATTTTGTAACACCCCTCAAGTTAATATATTGCTATATTCAACTTGAAATTTGTGTTATATTATTCCGCACAAAAATATTCGTTTAAGGCAAAATTATTTAACGAATAAATTTTGAGAAAATGGTATAGATTGTATTCAACCCCCCTTCTACAATCTTATCGGACCTAACAATATCACCCCTAACACCTCTAACACGAACAATTAACAGATATTACGAACGAATTGATTAAAGAAACTAAATAAACTTAAAACTCGAATATCACATTCCAGCAATATAATGATAATATTGACCACATAAATCGACTCCAAATGATCATATAAAGCTATTGGAATCATCAAAACAACCGGACCGATACAGGGAGCAAAGGCCCTAGGTAGACGGACTCAATCAAAAAGCCCCAAATTAGGCTCAAGAACCCTAATTTTCGAATTGAACAAATTGGCAATATAACGATGAAATTTAACATGGAATTGAACTCCTGGAATCAATATGAAGCTATACAAACAATCAATTAAACCAGAAAATCAAAGAATCAAAAAGCCCCAATTTAATGAAGAACCCTAATTTTCCAGATTCAAAAGAAAATTAATATAAAATCAGAAATTTACCCAACACGAAAACTGATTGTAGATTATGAAACTAGATGTCAAGAGCTTCGATTCGACTACAAGATCGCCAAAATCAGATGTCTATAACACCTTCAAATTCAGCTTTGATCCTCAAGAACAGGAGAGAGAAAATATTTATTTATTTATTTATTTATATATAAAAACTGATTTTATAAATTTTTAATAAATAATAAAAAAATCTGACTGCTATTTATATAACTCAAAAATTAATACCACAAAAATATTTTTAACCCCTAATTAAAATTATTAAGCCATAAAAATAATTTTTATAGGATAAAAATGTAAAATTTTTATTTTCCAATAAATACAATATATATGCCAAAATTTCCAAAAAATTATGAATTTTTTTATAAATGATAAAATAATATCGTTTTGAACCTCCCAAAATTTTATAAAAATAATCGTATCAACAACAAGACCTCGAATTCAATACAGGGGCTGGATCCGAAAATTAAAATGCATAATAATTGTATTCTAAAAATATAAAAATTACAGAAAAATAGAATAAAATATTCTATGGTACACAGAAGTCACAAAACACGTACGGGATGATTTTCCTATTTAATAAAAATTATAACGCGTTTAAATGCATTAAAAATAAATTAACACACAGTAAATTAAACTAAAAATATATTTTAATATAATAAATTACACATAATTTTCCCTTATTGATCAAAATATAAAATGCAAAATTTACAAATATTTTCATAATGCACCCAAATATGAATGGGGCACGGATAAGATACCGGGTAAAATTTTAGTACGAGAAAAATATAGTTTTGATCCTTAAAATTCTAAAATAATCTCAAGTTACCAAAAATGTGAAAATACTAAATTTTAAACCTTTTAATAATTTATACAAATAAAATCTTTTGTACACGGGTAGAATACCGGGTTTAATTTTTGTACCAATAAAATACCAACTCGATCCATAAAATTTTAAAACAAACTCAATTTATCACTTTTGATAAAAATATAAATTTTTAATAAAATAAACATTTTACTAACACAGACAGTACCGAATACAGTCTACCCGAATAACCTATTAACAAATTAAACACATAACTGCATTCAAATTAAAATTAAATATTCATAATCTTATTATTCCTTTATGGAAAAAAAATAAAATATTTAAATAATAATAATAATAATAATAATAATAATAATAATAATAATAATAATAATAATAATAATAATAATAATAATAATAATAAATCCAGAAAAATCAGGGTTGTTGCAATTTCCGTAAATGCGTGGCATATGGTTTGAAAGATACTTTTGAATTGTTATATATTATCGTTCAGTTATACATTATTGTTGGTAGGCTATTGCTCACCCTTGCGTTATTATTATATCACAACAGCAGCTAGATCAGATAACTCGCACAAGGCGCACTCGACGCTGACGAGGACGATGAGATTACCAGAGCTGAAGAATAAGCTATTGGTAGGATAGATTCATTCTTTCAGTACCAAGTATATGGGCTAGTATGACTTATGAAAATGGATGGCAAAGAGTATGTATTCATATTGAAATTCATTTGGGTTGTAAGAACTCATAATGTGATTAATAAAATTTGATTGTTACTCTGATTTCATCTCTGGGACTATAATGGGTGTGTTTTATATTGTTGTGTTGGGTCATAAAGATGTAATTTATTTTATGTTGAAGTAAGTTCAAGTATCGTGGACAGAAATGGAGACCGTAACGACCGGATCCCGGACCCCGGATCTGGGGGTGTTATAGAAATGGTATCAGAGCGTACGTTATAAACCCAAGAGATGAGGCGACGTTAAAACAATAAATTCATTAAGATAATAAGAACTCTTGCCAAGTTCATAGTTGGACTACATAATGTAGTGCTGACATATAAAACCCTTATGGGAACTCTTAGGTATCATGATAGTAACTTAGCTCGATATCGTATTGACGAGTAAGGCAACGAACCTTGAGGCATACGAGCAGCAGCATGATGATGCTTTATTATATGCTGAAGATCAGCGGGTAAATTCGATAGAGTACCTTACTGGAGACCCGGAAGAGGTTCCAGCAGATAAGGAAAATCCTGTTAGGATAAGGAGCTTACCCTTGAGGAATGAGGACTGCAGCCAGAAAGACTGTGATGATTAAGGTATAGTGCTCAGAAAAGTGAGCATAAAGAACTGAGCTATTAGCAAGAGAACTGAAGATTCATGTTAGATTCGTAGCCGGACTACTGGATGTAGTACCAACAAGTAAAGCGGATTGGAAGAATTACTTGAGATCTTATACGGGAATAGATGAGAATCCTTAGAGACTTTCATATTAACGAAGAAAGAGCTAGAGGGATGTATGATTATCAAAGACATTGATATAGGACGAGGAGTAGAGTCCCTAGGAATAGTTGAGAAGGAGGCAGTAAGTGCCATATCATTTGATAAATGAATTAGTATGAATATTGTCAGTAATAATTCGCCATGAGAAGGCAGATGTCCTAGGTTATAATTTTGGAACCAAAGTGAGGTTAATGAGGTGGTTTTATTCAGGGAAATGTTCATTTTATGAATGAATCAGTAGAAAGTAAAGACATTGGGAAGTGATAACATGATTGGATAAAGCTATATAAAGAAGTAGTAAGCAAGACAATGATCTCAGAACCTACCGGAAGATAAGACCAGTGAGTCAAGATGAACTCGTAATGAGACTACTGTTAGAGACTGAGTATAGGGTTATTTCAACTTAGTTAAATGATGAACCAAAAACGTTAAATGCATGTGATTCAGAGGAATATTAAATTCTTTCTTTTCTTTGAATGGATTATAGTAGTTACCTTAAGTTTACTCCGACGCGGAATTATAGTGGATCAAGTAATACGATCAGCAGTTAAAGAGAAAAATGTAAGAAAATCTTCCTGGAGCTAAAAGATGAAATTGGTAATGACCAAGAGTTGGCATTGATTAATGGAAAAATTAGACTTTGTGCTTCCAACGATGCTTCGCATAAAGGATTAGGATGTGTGCTTGCGCAGCACGACAAAGTACTTGCGGATGCATTCGGACAGCACGGTTCACCAGGTCGGATGGCCTTAGTAGTGCCAATTTTGTGGAACAACCAACTCCGACGGTAATGTTCCTTCTGAGACTAGTGGTTAGGTAGACTGACATTTGGTAATATTGAATATCAGGATGTATAAGTATCAGGACGTTGTGTCAAGTTTCAGTTTGAAACTGTTGATTCCCTTCTAAGGGATGTATATAATTGGTTCCTCTCCAGTGGTTAAACTTCCAATCTGATGATGATTATTTCGTTAACTATGACTGCTTATGGTTCTACCTGCTTGGAGGTTCATAAAATAATTCTGTAGGTTTCGAAACTGGTCTCCCTAATGTTACCAGTAGGTGGATAGATAATTCGGCGAATTTTTGCAAACCTTGTCTTTCTGATTATCAGAGAACATAATTGAAGAGAATGGAAACTGGAGCGAACCCTGTGGATTGGGTAAGGTTGCCGTCATATGGGTTAGTAGACGGATCCTGAGTATTACAATCGATGGTAGAGATAAAATGATGAAGTGAGATTGGACGGAAACAGGAAATGTAAGTAAGAAACCAGCCGGACTGAGAAATTCCGGGTTTGACTTAAATGAAAAGGCTGTTATGCCAGGAATGGTAAGCTTGTGTGGCACATGGGATTGATAAGAATAGTTGAAAAGATAAAAGTAGAGGAAAGGTGACCGGAGACGGTGCCGAGTAGTCGATTAAGACTAATATGGAGTAAAGTTTTGGAAAGGTAGAAAGGTATCAAAGAAAAAGGCACTATGCCGGCAATTGCTAGAAAAGTAATGCTATTAGCCAACCCCTAAAATCATATATTTTTATTTTAGTATGGCCGGTTGAGGCCAAGTCACAAAGGATTATCAAGTGACTAGACCAGCAATGAAAGGACCAAGTAGGGTTGCTTCTAAGTAAGCACCGTCTGTAAGGGCTTCTGATATAAAGGAAACATTAATGAGATCGTAGGAATCTTCTACTGAACCCTTTGCAACCCATGTTTTGATTTGGGAATCTACGAGACTTTTTTTTTAGAATGGGGTTACCCGTACTAAAGTGATTCATGTGTATATGATTGTCCAAGATTACGAGTAAAAATAGAAGTATAGTGACTTGAGATGTATGATATTAGGGTATTATAAATACCATGAATATATTATGACTAAGGAAAGTAAACAATGAAGGTTTATGAAGAGAGTATAGAAATGGTCAGAGATTGATCAGTATGCTGTAGAAATTTTGTCTGAGGCAAGTACCTTTGCGAAGAACGATAAGTACTAAGAGATTCACGTTGAACTCGGCCAATATCTTCCAGAACATCCTTGCTACCATTACCAAGTTCGGAAAGAGAGCAGATAGACATACGTTGTCTTTTGGAAGGTCAAATAAGCTGACAACTATCTGAAAGAAGAGGTTAGCCTTAAGCTACCGATCGAGTATCAAATGAGAATGATTGAAAAGAGACCCTTATTAAGGATACATGATTTGATTGCCAATTATAGGATGCAAGAATTCCTTGGCAGTTGAATTAAGGATAAGATATCCATAAATTAAGACAAACCCTTGGGAATGCACAAGGGATGGCATTAACCCTAATAAAGACATTGTGAATTCAGATGATATGAGTTGGATTTGCTAAGGCAACAATGACCTGTAAGGATTATTAAAAAGAGTTCTGGAAAGAACATAGATAGAATTATTAGAGTATTGATCAATGACATTTTGCTATACCCTGTACCTAGAAAATACAGGAGGAATGATGAGGACGACCGAAGGAACCTTACAAGGAAAAAGTTAATATACTGAGTTTCAAAATAGAAGTTTGGTAGAGAATGTAAGACCCAATAACAATAACGCCAGATGAGGCATGTATGAAACCGTGATGAGGTATGGATGGAACCAAAGAAGGTTGAGATTATCCTAGAACAAGAAAGAACTAAGAGAACAAATATTCTAGGTATGATTGAGAGTAACTTTGGTAAAGTTTCGACGGAAAGGTAGAAGCAATGACTTATGGAGAAAGGCCGACAAATATTTTCCTCCTTTAGCAGAGCTTAAGGGAGAATGCTTTCACCCAATAGTGATGGGAATGAGGTATAAAAATTTGAGTTGGAATAGATCCAGAGAACATTGATTACACGAAATTATGATTATCAGGAAAGGCTAATGAGGTGGCCGACACTCTAAGTATAGAGGAATAATTACAAATGTGCATACCGAGGGAACAGAATGATATTTGGAAGGACCTTGAAGGTCATATCGGAGTGGAGGAATTTACATTCCTTCTGATGACTGTGCAAGAATCAGTGGTAATAATAGTTTAAGTAAAGATTCGATTCCCAATATCGTCTTAAGCAAACTACACACCTTAGGAGGTCCTATTTTTAGAGAAACCAGGACCATGATACAGAATTGATTAGGTAAACCGTTAAATTTCCATTCTTCTACTGAAGATATCTGATTAATAGTTTCATCAACCTGGCATAACTGCGGGGATTGAAGCTCTTCTGCAATTTTATCTGCTTCATTAATATCTACACCAAGTTCAGGAAGTATTCCTTATGAATAAGAAATAATGATTAGTTAGTCTTCCAGGAGAATTTTGGATATGACGACTATGAAACCCGTCTGATTAACTATGTAAGCACTACGTAAACAGCAAACGATGGTAATTCAGCAATGGACTACATTAATATACTGATGATTCTTCTAATAAAGTAGATGACAACTCAATGATAAAGATAGTGCTGCTATTGATAAGCTAAATGGCATGTTGATGAATGACAAGCAAGTTTGTGTTAGTGTATTTCGCGCAAACAAGATAGGGAATATGAGGTTGATGATTCATGATGCTAAAGGTATTCCCGTGGAAAGAATTAATGAGACTTGGAGAGAAGGGCAGTTGAGCCCGAGATTTGTTGGGCCATCTGAGAGTTTAAAAGTGTTCGAAAGGTGGCATTCGAGCCAGCTTTACCCCCAAAACTTATAGCATGGTCGTAACGTGTTCCATGTGGCAAGGCTACACTAGTAAAACGCAGATGCTTGAAAGATGATAAGGGTACGAGCAGGTAGATATACGACCTAGTCTAACTTATGAAGAACAATCTGTGGAAAATCACGGATGGAAAAGAGCAAGTGATGAGAAACAAGTTTGGTAGAAGTAGCTTATATTGGATCTAAGTCAAAGAAATCGGCCAGATTCATTTCGGAGGGTTTAAATTGGAATAATGTGATAATCATAGAGTAAAATGTGATGGGATGCCAATAAGGAGGCACCAAGCGCAAAAGATGTCTCAATAAAGAGATGACGGTGGAGGTAAATAACAGAAGTGAATAAGAATCAGACAATAAGACGGATGTGATTGATAAAGAAAAGATTGGAAAGTAATTATGGGGAATGTGAAGCAAGGAATGTTATGAATGGTTTAATAAATGGGCTTCTAATGAGTTCTCGGGATGACAACCTGATAGTGTTAGTATTATAGATATGAAAAAGCTAGTAGCGTGACATGGAATGTCAGTAACAATGGTGTCAAGCGAGAAACTAAGATTTAACCTGAGAGGTTGAAAGATTTTCCAAAAGTAAGTGTTGCTAAGGTTGAACCAGAATATAAGTCCATAGAATAATGGACAAAGGAGCAAGATATGTTGACACGTGAGATTATGATCAAATAGTATTGGATATAATTATGATTATTTTCTTCTTTGATGAACCTCTATAGTTCAGAGGTAAATTCTGAGTATGATATTTTACAATCATGAAAACTTTCTATAATCCTTTAGAATTCTTTTCTTTTCTTCTCTCTTATTCATCTTCTTTATGAATTGAGAAGAACAACCCTTTAAGAAGGGGAGGTACTGCTACGTGACTATCTGTCTGTGTGATAGAAGCCTAAGTGGAACACCATAACTTGTTTAATTGCTTGTCAAGTACTAAAGGCTGGCCCCCTTCTGTAATAACTATGCAATATAACAAATGTTCATTGATCATAGTGATCTCTCAATAAATCTTTCCACTTCTCTATATTGATCGAGATTGCGAAGATTAAGGCGATCAGGAAATGCATAGTGCGAGTGAGGTTATCTCCGAATTCGTAGCACAATAGTGATACCAAAGCCACTGCGGATATCAATAAGGATAATAGGATAGGACTGAGTAAGAGCATAACCCGGATAATGTGTTGTACGAAAAGTAGCAAAGTTGATGGAAAAAGGATAAAGTACGTATTGTAGCACCAGTAGATGTGTTGAGAAAGGGTCGAACGACTAAGAATCGATCGGGAAGCTGAAAGGTGAAATGACAGACAAACGACTCTTCTTTCCTACCTGATTCCGGGACGGAATCCTTTTAAGGAGGGGAGACTATAAGAACCCCAATTTTTGGTAGGAATTAAAACTTTTATTATGGAATGGATAGGGATTCAAATACTTATATGTCATGAAGAATGCTATTGGTTGACAATCTAGATAAGAATTATCTATCTCCTAGGAAATTAAGATTTGATAATTCCAAGGGGGAAGGTTATTCTAATGTCATCCAAATCGATATCTGTTATCAGTCTAGTGATTCCGTAAAAGGGTTAAGGAACGATCGAAAGAGAACCGGGACATCTATATAACTTTAAAAGAATAAGTAAAGAATAAGTGGTGAATAGTGATTTTGGTGGAATTAGGAATATTATTAGACGACGGTATATGGGGCATGTTTGGCTGGACTTTTTTTAAGTCTTTATGGACTTATTTTCGGGTAAAAATTTCATATTTTGATAATTTTTTTTATACAAGTATTTAATGTATGTTTGAGATTCTATAAGTTACAAAAAAAAGTTAACTTTTTTCAGAAAAAAGTTAGAAATCTCTAACTTTGTCTTAAAATAAGTTGACTTATTCTAAAAAAAAGTTCCCCCAAACACCCCTATAGAAGTACCCGGAACAAAATTCTGAGTTCGTATTAGTGATCCATGGGGAAAAAGAGTGTATGTAAAAGCTGTCGGATTCTAAAAAATAGCACTTTTATTTTCCCCGGCATTTCCCTGGACACTGAAAGACCTAAGAGATTATTAAAAGGATTTAAGGAATATGGATTCGAGAATTATTAAGAAAGATGGAGAATAGTATTATAAATGTTAAGAAGGTTTCCAGTGAAACCCTAGCTGGAAATCCTTGAGATATTCCTCCGAACGATCAGTCAAATTGAGCAATAACTAGACAATAAAACAAGCAGAGAACCAAGATGCAAGTATGTGCAAGTGGATAGAATCAAGTAACCAAGTAGTTACCAAAGGAACTAGATCAATTAAGAGCTAACTAAGTGCTTAGCTTACAAAACAAGATAAACCAACACATGGCTCAAGTGATGCATGCAGTGACCTCATGCCTTTATTAAAGTAGCTTTATGGGCAAGATATTTTCCAAGGACAACCAATAATTCACAAAGTAGATGAGATCAAGAGCAACCAAGCAAAAACAACTCCATCTCTCTCCCTTGTAAGCATTCGGCTTTTTGCCTAAATTCAAGAACACAAATCCACCTTCCACTCCTTGTTTGATATTGTAATTTTTAAGGTGAGTTCTATATTTCAAGAAATTAATCTCCTAGAAATTTCAAGTCCAAATTCCTTTGTTTCCATTTTCAAATAAATCAAGAAAGAGGAGGGTGAATAGTGTTCTTCAAGAACTAATCTTGTTTTCTTTGATTCTTATGGTTGATTTAGCTAGCTTAAGGTCACTCAAGGACCATACAAAGCTTAGTGAGGATAGAACATACTCCAAGGAAGGTAGACCTCTTGAAACTCTAGCATTTGATTTGAGATTTATATATGTTTTTGTTGGGTTTAGCTTTGTATGATTATAGTGGTGATTATAAGCATGATTATGTAGTTAGTTATGTGATTTAAGAAGCATGATGATTTTGAGGTTAAGATCAGTGGTTCTAGGGCTTGTTGAGATGAGAATCATGTTTATAAATTGTATTGATGCCCGGTGTGCCTTGGTTGTGTTGTTATGATTTTTGGAACATCCGATTTATAGCGGTCGTAATGCCGAATTTATCTTAACACTTAGAAACCGAGCATGGCAGTTAATATAAATTCCTGACCTTGGTAATGTTATGACTTGTACTTGTAGATCTCGAGCCATAGATCGTTTTGGCATGAGAATCGAAACATTCTGACTTACGGTTTAGGAGTTATGGTCAAATTACTAAAATTGGTTCGAAACCGTAAGTAAAAGTTCGTAACTTCAATTGAGCCCTCGTAAAGCATGTTACCCAGTGGCGAATCTTGGTAAATAAATACTAGAGGTCATAAGGAAGGTATGAGAGAAAACCACATGTCAAATGGATCATTTTTCGATTTTATTAAAATGTTTGAATCAAAGTTAAACGCGAACGAACCCCTAAAAACCCGCTTGGTTATAACTTTGGTAAAACACTTAGAAAACGGACGATAAGACTCGAGATATAATCTTTATCCGTAAACAACCTACTTTAGCACTTACATGGCTTAAGTAATACCAAGTGTAAGTTTGATGACATGTCTTAATAACGAATAAATGTCGGACCATATCGGTGACAAAAAGAGTTACACAAAAGGGTGCATAACGAGATAACTTGAAGATGTGTTTCGACTTAAGTGAAGTTTATACTTAGACTTTTAAAAGGTGTTAAGTGGTTAATCTCGAATGTCCTGATTGTTTATAGATCATCGAGCAGACCCAGGACACGCTGTTAACACAAAATCACGCAAGCGTACGTGGTCACAAGTAATATAGATATAAGTCAAGTTCGTTCCCACAGAGATCTGGTTATGGTTCTATTTAGTAAATATGCCTATGCAACAATGTATGGTTTTTATCCACTGCTAAGACAAATAACAATTTGAGGTTTTTAATTATCTAAATTAAACTAAGTTGCAAATTATTAAACTAAGAATTACTTAACTAATGAGAATTAAAATCTAATTACTTATGCAAGATAAACCATGGAATCCTAACTTCATTAAATACTTTGCTTAGATCTGACACCTTTAATCACTATGTGCAATGGTTATGATATCTGATCGGACAACACGAAACAAGTATACGCTACTTCTCAGTATACGAATACCAAACTAAACATACATCCACAAAAGAGATAGAAGATGAATAGACACCAATTATGCTTAGACCCTATATGTCTATAGAATTTGAAAACATAACGGTTGAAGAACAAGTTATCCATTAAGATCACACAGGGCAATATAAGTATTCTCATCTCATACTACGAATTATATTGATAAACAATTATGAACCTATGCTAGTATGGTAAGTTCTAAATCTCAAGATCCACTTTCACTTCACAAGAGATTAACAAATTAGATGTTAGCTATGCATCTAACAATTAAGCATAACCATACAAGGATATCAAATATACATCACACACAGATCTTTAAAGCATCAAGATACTAAGCTCCATAAATAAATCCGTTAGAATCCCATGACAACGATTAGTTCAAAATTGAACCTCTCGTCATCATGGGATCAAGTGAAACCATGATAACAAATAAGATATGAAAGAAAGAAGCAATAATATTATTAAAACTAAGAGTTGAGAAAACAAATCTATGATACAAAAGATGAAGTAGATCTAGATCCGTTGCTTGTCACGAGCGTTGAATCTTTCTCCCCTTTTCTCCCTTGCAAATCTAAACTATATTATGTACAAGATATCTAATTGTCTAATTTTCTCATTTACAAGGGGTTGGATGTGTTTATATAGGCACTCCAAGTCTTTCCCAGCAAGAAATTGCCTTCTATTACAATTAGAATTCGATTTAGGTACCAAAAACTGCCCAAAATACAATTAGAACTTGAAAAGGGCAAAACAGTAAATTCTCTGCTCCCATCAGTCTGCTTGTCACGCAACCTGCGCCCATCACACGCAACTTGCGCGTGTGAATCCTGTCCTAAATTGTAGAAAATCTTCCAGGCTTCGCGTGGACAGTAAGATCACTGAAAACGGACTTCTAGAACTCCATATATGGCCAAACAGTGTAGACTGCGCAACCTTCCCGGAAAATCCGAATTTTAATCAATTAATCCTCCAAACACGATAGAAGCATCACCCATAATCGACATTCTTATAAATCTGCACAACTAAGCAAAACACATCAAAACTACAATAAACTTGATTCCAAGACAATCAATTTAAGCCGAATTTAAGCGATCCAAGTGAATATAAATCCACTTATCACACCCCCAAACTTAAACCGATGCTTGTCCTCAAGCATAAACAATTACAACTAACTAACTAACTAGTACCACTTCCGTAGGTGATCACGGTTGCATTTGGCATATGCAACATGCCCTTTAAACCCCTAGGCAGCCCTAGTGGATGAGTAAGGTCTCGTGAGGGCCTATAGCGAATGTACCCACAAAATCCAATGCAATGCATGAATGCAACTAACATGAAAATGCAAATGATTTACTACTAATATCCAACCATACCTTCAAATCCTCTCATGCCATATCAACTTAAGAGTCAAAGTAATAATGCAATGTCTTGGTGTCGAAAGTGCAAGTATTCACATAGTCTACTCAATGAACATGCATAAGTTCTCACAAGTTCATGTCAAGTGTAAGAATAAGTTAGTAAACATGCTAAGCCTATAAGAGTACATCTTTGAGACAAAACTCGGGATCTCATACGCAAAAACAAGCAAACACTCACAATCCACTCACAAAAGAAAATTCACTCAAGAACAAGGGTAAGTGTATCACTCAATTCCAACAAAATCATAAGCATGCTTGACATTTGGTATCAATCTAACTCTTAACACAACATACATCAATGACGATAATCAAATGGTCTTTATTTGGGTTGTAACGGGGCTAGGGACAAGGTATGTCAGATAAGCCAAAATAGGTGAAGTGTCAAAAGCTAGTAGGAACTTATAATAAATCATACACAACCACCTATTTTTACCCCCACATACTTTTACTATTTTTCTTCCAACAAAAACACTCGACTAGTCGACTAAAGTAGGATCACAATAACACAAATATGCTCTCATAATATAACTTTTTTTCCTCTTTTTTTTCTTTTTTTTTCTATTTTTTTTTCGAGAGCTAAAGCAACAATAATATAGACAATAACAATGATCCCACGATTTTATTACACATGCCGACTATCAAGCAACAACCAAACCCAAATTTCAATATTTCCCCCAAAATTATGACCAACAATAAACCCCTCCTTGCACACCTTATTACTCCCTTAAGCACCCTACTAGCCTTTGACAATGTGGGTTCAAATTAATGTAAGACCAATACAAGAAAAAGGTCTAGGCAAGTAATGTGGTATGTCACCGAAAAAATAGGATTAAGCTCAACGGGTTAACTAATTGATCATGTAAACATGGTGTGGTAATATGGGAAAATATGTGGTTATTCCTAAATGCCTTTATCATTTTAATCGTCAAATAATGTCATGCGTTTCAAGAAAGACCTCAAACAACTGCTAGCAATGCAAACAATCCGTGGACACTCAAGCAAACGAATAAAATTGCAACAAATGCAATATGGCTCAAAAGCTCACTTGGCGGGAAAAACATACTCAATCCCAAGCAAAAATCTCTCTAATGCACCTACTTGTATTCAAAGCATGCAAACTAAATCATCGTGCACATATTCATGTCCTTCTAATTACTCACAACATTCAATAAGTCTACTAGCTTCAACTTACTAGTATATGTGTGTGCACAAGAACAAAGCATATCACTTCTCAATCAAAAGCGTCAACAACACAAAATTCCTATCAAGCATGGGTACAAATGCAAACTATTATGAACTCACATGATGTACGAATATAAAAACAGAATGTCCTGTATGAAACAAACGTAGATAACACGAACATAAATGCATAATTTACTATTACTAATATGTAAAGCATGAAATCCTACATGAACACATAATACAACAACAACTACTAATCCCTCAAACCACCCCCAAACTTAAAATATTCAATGTCCGCATTGAATGGAAGTAAATACGAGGGAAAGTAGAAAACATACCTAACCAGCTGAGTCATCACCCTCGTCGGATGAATCTGGTGGAGGATAATGCGTACGAGCTCCATAGACTGGCCACTTCCCAAATAACAAGAATACTACAAAACTCCCAATTACAAGAACACAAATTCGTAATAAAAATAATATTAGAGAAAAAGATTTACCCAATACGAATCGAAGAGGTGAACTTGCAATTAAACTTCCCCCAAACTTGAATCCTTCTTGAACTCGAATTTTTTAGAGATGTAGAGATGTAGAGGTTTAGAGAATGAATTGGGTTTGTATGAATAGGTGTATATATATAATAGAGGGATTGTATGAATAAAAATTGAACGTTTAAGGGAGAAATTTTGAGTGGGTATGAATTTGAGGTAAGATAGAAAAAAGATTTAATAATTTAGAGATAAAGAATTTGAATTGATATAGGTTTAGAGATGATGGATAGGAGATGGGGGGTTTTGGAATTGATATAGGATTAGAATTAGGTTTAAGGATGATAGTATAAGAGGAGAAAAGAATTGGGGTTGAAAGAATTTTTTTTTTTATATACAGAACAGTTGAACAGGAAAAAAAATCGGCTGAACACACTGCAGTTGCGCAGGCACAACCAGCATCATGCAGTCGTAACCTGCGCGACAACCAGAAACGCAGGTGCAGCCTGCGTCACGCAGGCGCAACTTGCGCGAAGATCACTGTTACAATTTTTTTTTTTTTAATACAACACTCAAATTTTTTTTTCCCTACAATAATGCGTGGGTTGCCTCCCACGAAGCGCTTCTTTAACGTCAATAGCTTGACGTTACTTCCAGGCCTCCATTAAGGATGATAATAGTTTGCCTGGTCCTCTCTTCGTGAGACTTCATCGTCATCACGGCGGCACACTTTCTGCCCCTTCTCCTCGCTTGGCCTATTCGTATAACAACTATGTCCTGTTCCAATGCCTTCTTTTATTGACCCAAAATCTGTCAATTTGTAGAACAATACACATTCGCGGGCTTCGCTTGAATAGAATGGAGGAGGGTAAATGTAAGTTGCTGAAGCCTTTGGTTTCTCAAAGAGAACTTCCTCCATTGGCTCTAATGCGCTACCTCCATCTTTAAACTCTGAGACAAGTAGAAGACCTGCATCTTTCCCATGTTCATCAGCCTCTTGGAATGCACATACCAATTCTTGAAATTTGCGTAGCTCATCAGTGTCCTCTTGGTACGCACACACCAATTCTTGAAATTTGTGTAGCTCATCAGTGTCTGTCCCGAATTGTGCCCTTTCCAAATCATCCACCTCACTAGCTTGATCAAATTCCTCACATGGCTTGTGAATGCTCACCTCACCTTGGAATTTGTCTTCCTCAATTATGCATGCAGTACCTTGCTCCAAGTCACCGTTATTTTCTGGAATTGCCTCTGGTATGAATTGATGTTTCTCTTGTTCCAATGATCTCACAGCTTGAGCAACTAGTGTCTCCAAAGATTTGATAGACTCCTCGTTACCCTTTACAAGCATCCTAAGCTCTTCCATAGTAACAACCTCATCTGACTGAAAAGTAGGAGTAGGTTGCTGATGTCGAAACTCTTCACTTCCAAAGAAATATGACATATCTGGAACATCTTGCTGGTACTGTTGAGGATGGTATTGAAAATATGGTTGTTCCTCATAAGTGACATATGGATCAACTCCTTCGTAGTAACAATATTGTGAGGGATCATGAACGCCGAAACACTGCTCATTGCTGAGGCATGGATGTCCTCGAATATGCCTACCATGGAAACTCCTCGCATGCCATCTTCAAACACTCAAGTACCTGAAACACACCGAACTAAACAAGAATAGATAAGTAACTAATCCGAGTCAGTGAACTCTAACGACCACTATTGACAAGCAGATAAACCAAAAATAAAACACCGATGATCCCCGGCAGCGGCGCCAAAAACTTGTTAACACAAAATCATGCAAGCGTACGTGGTCACAAGTAATATAGATATAAGTCAAGTTCGTTCCCACAGAGATCTGGTTATGGTTCTATTTAGTAAATATGCCTATGCAACAATGTATGGATTTATCCACTGCTAAGACAAATAATAATTTGAGGTTTTTAATTATCTAAATTAAACTAAGCTGCAAATTATTAAACTAAGAATTACTTAACTAATGAGAATTAAAATCTAATTACTTATGCAAGATAAACCATGGAATCCTAACTTCATTAAATACTTTGCTTAGATCTGACACCTTTAATCACTATGTGCAATGGTTATTATATCTGATCGGACAACACGAAACAAGTATACGCTACTTCTGAGTATACGAATACCAAACTAAACATACATCCACAAAAGAGATAGAAGATGAATAGACACCAATTATGATTAGACCCTATATGTCTATAGAATTTGAGAACATAACGGTTGAAGAACAAGTTATCCATTAAGATCACACAGGGCAATATAAGTATTCTCATCTCATACTACGAATTATATTGATAAACAATTATGAACCTATGCTAGTATGACAAGTTCTAAATCTCAAGATCCACTTTCACTTCACAAGAGATTAACAAATTAGATGTTAGCTACGCATCTAACAATTAAGCATAACCATACAAGGATATCAAATATACATCACACACAGATCTTTAAAGCATCAAGATACTAAGCTCCATAAATAAATCCGTTAGAATCCCATGACAACGATTAGTTCAAAATTGAACCTCTCGTCATCATGGGATCAAGTGAAACCATGATAACAAATAAGATATGAAAGAAAGAAGCAATAATATTATTAAAACTAAGAGTTGAGAAAACAAATCTATGATACAAAAGATGAAGTAGATCTAGATCCGTTGCTTGTCACGAGCGTTGAATCTTTCTCCCCTTTTCTCCCTTGCAAATCTAAACTATATTATGTACAAGATATCTAATTGTCTAATTTTCTCATTTACAAGGGGTTGGATGTGTTTATATAGGCACTCCAAGTCTTGCCCAGCAAGAAATTGCCTTCTATTACAATTAGAATTCGATTTAGGTACCAAAAACTGCCCAAAATACAATTAGAACTTGAAAAGGGCAAAACAGTAAATTCACTGCTCCCATCAGTCTGCTTGTCACGCAACCTGCGCCCATCACACGCAACTTGCGTGTGCGAATCCTGTCCTGAGTTGTAGAAAATCTTTCAGGCTTCGCGTGGATAGTAAGATCGCTGAAAACGGACTTCTAGAACTCCAGATATGGCCAAAACAGTGTAGACTGCGCAACCTTACCGGAAAATCCGAATTTTAATCAATTAATCCTCCAAACACGATAGAAGCATCACCCATAATCGACATTCTTATAAATCTGCACAACTAAGCAAAACACATCAAAAATACAATAAACTTGAGTCCAAGACAATCAATTTAAGCCGAATTTAAGTGATCCAAGTGGATATAAATCCACTTATCACACGCTATCTCTACCCACACCAGATTAACAGGCAAGTTTCCAATACCTTGGAACTGTTGTTGTGATAATATATATATCTGTTGTTTCTAATACATATGCCATAGCATGCATGCCTATTGTCAAATTATATTATGATACCTGTTCCCTGAATTGATATTGGCTTATAGACTACGAATTATCAATTATAAGCCGGAGTGTTTTGGTAAGACCCTTAGCGAAGGGCATATGATATTCATTCTTAAATATAGACCGGGAGTCGGTATTTTGAGATATATAAATAGTCGTGGAAACCCGGAGGGATTCCAACAGCAGATTATTTTTTTTATTTTGAGGATTGTTATTATTAAACCTTATTTATATTAGGATCACAAAGAACTTCCCATTTAACCAAATGCATTACCTAAAATTCTCTTCATCCAATTCCTTCCATAAAAAGTTCCTCCTTCTTTTATCTATAGATTTGCAAACCCCTTTTGGAACCCTATGTAAGCTGAACCAATAAGATTGATCTACCATCCATATTCAGAGATTCACACTTCCACCCTGCTAGCTTTTGATCCACTTTTTTCAGGAAAGGTTCCAAAAACACCTTACTCCTAGGGTTTGAACCAATATGGGCTCCTAGGTATTTAAGAGGTAAATGACCTACTCCATAACTCAACATTGAAGCCCAATCAGACAGAATCTTTGGATCACAATTCCAGGAATAAATTGAGCTCTTATTGAAATTAATTTTTAACCCTAAAGAAAATTTGAAAAACTTGAAGAATTCTCTTAAGATTCTTTAAACCCTCTTCACAAGGCTTTAAGAAAATTATGGTATCATCTGCGAACTGAAGATGAGAAATCTGACCTCCATCATTCCCCAAATTTAAACCAGAAACCAAATTTAAGTCCTCTAATTTTTTCATCATATAGCTAAAAACTTCCCCTACAATGTTGAACAACATTGGTGATAGAGGATCACCCTGTCTTAGGCCTCTCTCAAACCTCAATTCCCTTATTGGCGACCCATTAACCAATACTGAAGCTTTCATGGAGTTGCGAAGGCACCTCATCCATCTGCACCATTTAATCCCAAAACCTATCTATGATAAAGTTTCCAAAAGAACATACCAGTCAACTGAGTCAAATGCTTTCTCAAAATCCAATTTGAGAATTAATCCTTCTATCTCCCCTGATTTCAAAGAGTGAACAATCTCATTAGTTATTAATATGCCTTCAGAAATTTGTCTTCCCTTGATAAACCCTGTTTGCTGCTTACTAATGATTTTATCCAAAACCACAGATAATCTTGAAGCTAAAAGCTTAGACAGAACCTTAAGAGAACAATTGATGAGGCTAATAGGTCTGTAATCTGACAAACTAGTAGGGTCCTTTACTTTAGGAACTAGGGATATTAAAGAAGAGTTCATGCCTGCAGGTAATTCTCCATTGCTCATGAAATTATTAATAAATTCCACCATCTCCCCTTATAAATGTTTCCACAAAAACTTTAAAGCCCCTGCATTCATGCCATCTGGACCTGGGGCTTTATCTGACTTGCATTGAGAGATAGCCAAATCTACCTCTTCTATGGAAATTCCTCTTTCCAAAAAATCTACATTATGAGGTTCTAATCGCTTCTGAATAAAACCTTTAACACTAAAGATACATTGAATACCTTCTGCTCTTGAAAATTTCTTGAAAATGTGACCTAATAGCCTCCTTAATTGTTGCAGGTTCCTTGAGCAATTCCCCCTTCCAAGAAAGTTCTCGAATTCTATTTTGAACTCTCCTCCTTTGAATTGATTGATGAAAGAATCTTGAGTTTCTATCCCCCTCCTGTAGCCAACTGATTCTAGATTTATGCCTTAGCATGCTATTTTTTTTCCAAAATTAGCTCTTCCAACTCCATTTTCAAGACTGAAATCTCCTCCTAAGGATAATTGTTCTCTTCAACATCAGATATCTTTTCCTCAAGAACTGAAATTTTTTAAAAAATGTTACCATTTGTGGAGTTGTTCCAACCCTTATTAACATGTTTGACCAATCTCAAAGAGTGTTGCACTTTTAGCCCCAACTTTTTAGAGCTATTATTGAAAACACCCTCCAATTCCAACCTTAGACTCCTGTTTTTAAGCCAAGAGTTGAAGACCCTGAAAGGTTTAGGAACCCAATTTATATCTTTTTTAAATAGAAGTAGACCCTAATGATATGAATTTCTTCTTGGTAGCACCTTCAAAGATCAAACACCCTTGTCGTACCATTCTAAATTAGATAAAGCTCTATCCAACTTACTTCTCTTTCCATTAGGTCCAATCCAAGTGAATCTTGTGCCTTCCATATAAACTTCTATTAGGTTTGAGCTACTGATCCAACCATTGAATTCCTCCATGTCTTTCCGTCTAATTCTGCAGTTAGCTCTCTCTAACTGACACCTAACACTATTAAAGTCTCCAATAAACAGGACTGAAATGTTGGCTAGCTGGAGAGAGATTTTCCTAAAAACCTCCCACAACTCCATTTTTTTATTGAAAGGTTGAGGAGCATACACATTAAAAATGCAAAACAACTCACCAGAAGCTTTAATTCTAAAGGTAGAACCTATCCAATTTGGGTTTAGCTCTGTATTTGTTAACTCAAGTTCCTCCTTTTTCCGACAAGTAACTAACCCTCCAGAATGCCCTGTTGGCACTTGAAACAGCCATTGAATTTTTTTCCCATGCCAAAAATCCTTCATCTGAAAAAGTTTTAAATTTGAGATTATAATCTCCTGCAGACAAACCACACTCGGTTTCCACTTAAAAATGAAATCCTTCAGATTCGACCTATTATCTGACCTTCCAAGGCCTCTAATGTTCCAACTCAAAACACAAACACTATCCATTAATCAATATGTCTTACCTTAATAAAAATATTACTCAAATCAACTTCTGACCAATTTGATCCTTTATTAACTCCAATTTTTCCTCCCCACCCACATTCAACAAGAATCCAATATTAGATGTAGTCTCCATTATACTTCTAGCCTAAAATTCAATATCTTCTTGTGACAGTTTTTCATGCTTCTCTTGGGACATCTGCTTTCTCTTCAAAGCTATTGGTTCCTTGTTAGCTTTAAACCATAGCCTGCATCTCCCAATTTCAAAAGGGTTTTTTGGCCTTCCTGGGCCTTTGATTTTGATTTTTTTTCAACTTTGAGCATATAGTGGTAGGAGTATAATCAACTCTGGAGTGATAGAGGATTAAGGGGATACATGGGATACATGTATCCCCTTAATCCTCTATCACTCCAGAGTTGATTATACTCCTACCACTATCCGTCGAGTTCGGAAAGTCCTAGACTAACTTTGGTTTCTTATTACCATTACCACTAGGAGATCGCTTATTACATCCCTTATCCTCCTCTTGCAGAATAGGGTGTTCATAAGACTCTAACACTCTAGAAATATCCAAGGAATTCTCCTCCACAGTAAATTCTAAACTCATTTGATCTTTTGCTTCACTTGAACTTACTATATTGTCAGTTTTCCTATGCTTGTCCACTCTTCCCCTTAAAACCTCATCCTTCTTTTCAAAACTATAATGAACTTCCACAATTTGAATCTCATAACTAACATCTTTTACCTTAATGAAACTTTTCAGGAATATGGGATTAAGTTCCTTTGTATACAGACAGACCTTAGGGTTTTTTAGGACATTACCTTCATCGGATCTATTAACCCACCAACCCCAGTTGCCTAACTCCCCTATTAACTCCATCAATTTTTTTTCCATCCAGGCATTCACAGGCAAACCTCTCACCTCAACAAATAGCTTCCTCTTAATTCTGAAATTACTTTCCTCAACCATCCTGAATTTATGTAACCAACTCCCAACCTTATTCTGATCAAAATTAATTCAGTCCTCTTTATTTCTTAAGCTCAATAAAAACTTCCAGCAGGTTATTTCCTTACTAAAACATTCTTTATATCCAATTCACCCTACACATCCTACACTATTTCACCACTCATTGGAAACCAAGTAAAAGCCACCAATCCATTATCAATACAGGCATCCAGCGTATTGTTTAAAATTGCCTTACACTTACTTTTTTTCGAAAGGCCATCCAACCCAATTTGCTTAGCTGAAGATCTAAGGTTTTCTTCTTGCTCCTTGCCTACCGAGGCCTTAATCTTCAAAAACTCATTTGATTCTACAACTTTCTTCCCTTTTGAATTCTCTATATTCTTAAAAGCACCATCCTTAAAATCATTAACAAATTTATCTTTACCTACATCATAGACTTTTTCCTCCTTACCTGCACCATTAGCTTTAAACCCTACCTTTTGCTTCCCTGCTAACTTCACATCCATTAAGACTCCCATGAAAGGAAAACTTTTAACAGCTTGTAATCCAAATGCTGAGAAATGAGACCAAATCTCTTTTTCCCTAGCCCTCAACGGGATTTTTGCCACAAAAACTGTTCCTCCATTAACTTGTGTCTTCACCTGCCCAGTTGTTGCCTTAAACCTTTTCTTATGGTAATCTACCACTGTCCATTCTTCCTTTTGATCCTCCCGCTTGACATCATCACCAGATTTATTGAACCCTTTTAATACTTCCACATACGATCTACTATGAAAATCATCCCTATATTCTGCACCCCTGAGATTTCTCAAACTTTTAAAATGAACCTGATTCGTAGCCATTCTCATACCCTCTGAATCACCTCCTAGAGCTAAAACTTGAACATTTGGATCCACCCATTCCAAGTTATTACTTTTAAAGATACCATGTTCCAACTCATTAAAGATCATTCTTCTTTGTATATCTTCATCTAAGAACTTGACAATAGGCCCATCCCAGTTGCAAAGCAACAAATCTCTTAAAGCCCTTTCTACAACCTTAGTATCCTTTTTAATTACTCCTTCCAGAACTTCTTTACTTACTACCCTCTTTATCCTATGTAACCTGTTAACAAGATACCTCAAAATGGATTTGTTCCTTTCTCCGCTGCTTGAACTATCTCCCTATCTAGCAGAGGCCTAAGCTGCAGTATCTCCTCTTTGACTTCTTCCCAAATATCATCGAAAACTACAATTACTTCCTCCCAATCCTTCTCTCGCTTCCCCCCTAATCTTTCAAATAGAGTATTCCATCCATCTTTCTCACTTGACCCATTCTTCCTAGAGCCTCCTGTGCGATTTTGAAAATCAAAATTCCTGTTAACGACTCTCTCTTGTTTCTCTCTCCTCTCTGAGCACCCATTTTTTATATACTCAAATTATTATCAATGAAATATTTATTCAATCTAATTAATACTCTCATTAATATTTATAAATATTTATTTTATCCATCTCTCACATTAATATATATTAATAGATATATTAATACTAACTCATACTAATATCCAGAGTAAATTACACAGTTGTGGATGAACTTAATCTAAATTTGCATTTTAGCGGCCGGAGTTTGAAATTTACTATATATTGATCAGATATTACTTTTACATTTAAAAAGGGTGGCTAAGGGCCACTTTTTTGAGGAAAAAAAGTTCAAAAAAGTGGCACATAGCAACATATTGCAAATTTCAAATATTAGTAATATCTCCTAACGTTATGTTCCACGAAGGTCTCTTTCCTTTTCACGATGCACTACCTATGTAAACTGATTTTGTTGGGCTTGCTAGCAAGCCATAACTCCACAATAGTATGATATTGTCCGCTTTGGGCCCAGCCCGCACGGATTTGTTTTTGGGTAACTCCCAAAAGGCCTCATTCTAATGGAGTTAACTGACTGCTTTTAAACTAGCTATCTGCCCCTCCCACAAACGATGTGGGACAACTCCCAACAATCTCCCCCTTCATACATCGGGCTCGATACCTGTCGAATCTGCCTCATTCTGTGTGATCTGCTCCTCTTGACCCATACTAGAAGTTCCTAGCTATCTGGCTCCCCGTAGGCCCATATTGGAAAGTCCACCTGCTCCCCCTTAAACCCAACCAGGGAAGTCCACCTGCTCCCCCTTAAGCCCAACCTGGGATAGCTCATCTGCCTCTTCCTGGATCCAACCTGGAGCCCTTACGAGATTGTTATGGATCGTTAAAACCTTAGGTCTGATACCACTTGTTGGGCAGCTAGCAAGCCATAACTCCACAATAGTATGATATTGTCCACTTTGGGCCCATCCCGCACGGATTTGTTTTTGGGTAACTCCCAAAAGGCCTCATTCTAATGGAGTTAACTGGCTACTTATAAACTAGCTATCTGCCCCACCCACAAACGATGAGGGACAACTCCCAACAGATTTCTTCACTGAAATGACTCTTTCGAACCTCTTTATCATCCATCAGATGACTCACCAATACAAAGTTCCTTCAAAAAAAAATACTAAATATAAATACAAATCAGTAATTTCAGTTTAAATTAAATGTCTCATTAATTGCAATTTCTTGAATAAAATGTCTCACAACCATAGACACAAGGTGAATCAGTAATTTCAATTTGTATAATATGTCACAAGGAAAAATAAGTATTTTAAGTTTGAATATAATGTCTGACCAATACCAATTTCTTGAATAAAATATTCTTCAAAAAGTACTAAAGATAAGGGTAAATCAATAATTTCAGTTTAAAGGAAATGACTCACCAATAACAATTTTTAAAAAAAAAAATATTTTACAATAATAGATAAGGGAAAATCAATAATTTCAATTTTAATAAAATGACACAAGGACAAATCAATAATTTCAATTTGAATGAAATGTCTCATCTATACCAATCTTGAATATAGCGCATCTTTAAAAAATATTAAACACAAGGGCAAATCAATCATTCCGGGTAAAGTTCAGCCACCACTTTGCAATTTACTCCTAATATTTATTAGTAATATCTAACTTATAATTATATAAGAATAAATTTTAATTGATCAATAATATACATAAAATATTAGTTTAATCAATATTTCTCCATTATAATTTAATAATAATTACATGATTAATCATTATAATAATTTGTAATCCATTATAATTATATTTTCATAAGAATATGTGAATATATATACACAAATATATATATATATATATATATATATATATATATATATATATATATATATATATATATATTGGTATATACACTTCATAAGATGTACTCTTATATAAAAAATACGGAAGAAAAATATTATAGCACTTCTTTTTTTAATAAAAAAATGGATAGATAAGATTATAATCACAAAATATAACAATCATTAGGTAGTGTTTGGGATTGCTGTTCCGGAAAGCTACAGCAGCTTTTAGCACAAAAGCAGATAAAATAGCGTTTGGTAAAATATAAAAGCTGTTTTTGGGGAAAGTGCTTTTTTTATAAAAGCTGTTTTTTTAGAAGCATGTATGAGATGCTTTTCACAACAGATGCTGGCAAATTATGGCGGACAGCAGCATAATAGACCTGCCATCAAACCCCAGCTCCTGCCTCTTTTGTAAGAAAAATCCTACTGCACTCCTTCGTAGATAACAAACAAGGTAATACAATCCTAACCAAAATCAAACTTCACTATATTTTTTTTTTTTGCGAAAAAACTTCACTATGTATATATAAATACAAACACGTGAATCAAACTAGGGTTTTATAGGTAACATGTTCTTTATTACTTGAGAAAAGGAAAGGAATCGTTAGCTTTGGTTCAAACCCTGTTCAACCCCCGTTTAGTGGTACTCTTCTTCCCTCTTTTATATGATATTCTATATCCTTTTATATGATCTTCCCCTGATTAGTGTTCTATATGTTTTATATGCTTTTATATGATCTTCTTCCCAATCTACTTGAATTAAATAACGTTGGTACTGCTTCATAGATGAGTGATACCTACATGAAACAGAGTGCAGTTAATTAGTTTCAAATTTCTAATCTTCTAAAAGCACTGTCTACTGGCTGCTCTTGTGATTCACTGATTTTTAATGTGTCCACTGATTTAAAAAGAATCATATAACAGCAAACTACTCTGCGGCAGTAACACTACATCACTATAGCAAGTATATTGTGATCTTCTAAAAAGAAAGTAACTGGTGGTGCCTTTCTTCTATATAAGAGTTAAGTTTTGTGGTGAACCGTAATTCTTTGATCTGAAATCAAGATAATGAACATGTATGTCAATAATCAACAAAGCTTGTATTCCAATTATTAGTTGAATTAATCACTTCCCGTATCTTATTTTCAAAACTCATATTAACATGTTATCAACATGTTATAACATTTGTTCCGGTTGTTGAGTTGCAACCTCTATCCTACCTCTCTTTATCCTGTGCCAAGTAAGCTTAATAATGCAACTTATATACCCATCATTGCATGTTTCCACATGGTTCCATATATGACACTGCCACCTGGCCGGTACTGGATTGGACAATTCTTGTAATGACCTGCAAACCAAGTAGTATGCATTGGTTCAAATGTAATTTTACATGCTATTGATAGAAAAATGACTTGGAAAACTCCTATGAACAATGAAGACAATCTGGCCTTTTACATTAGTTACCAGTTAGAATATATAAAGATTATCTGAAGAGTAACATATATTGATGTGTTTTTCATTAAAATAAAATACCTCTTTTATCAGTTTGACAACTTGGTTTCTCTATCAATCACATTATATATCAAAAAATAAATATTGGCCTTGCCAGTTCTGTCGACTTTAAGTTTATCCCAAATCAAACTTTAATTGGTAGACTAGTAAATACTATAAATTATGCAAAGGGACAACGATTAAATATTCGGTTTCTGACTAACCAACATGAGGAGAGTCATTCCACTCAACAATCTGAACATTTGCTCCTAAATCTTGCAGGAGCTGAGCATATAATGCTTATGCTAGAATATATAATGTTTACAAAGATGTATAATACATGGAATGTTAATATTATTAACTCCTATTTAATGTGTATTCATTCATTAAATTGTTTATAATTGATTTTGATTATAAGTGTACAAGATGACAAGTAACACTCAAAAAAATACAACTCAAAAATCAATCCAAGAATCTGGGAGGACTACGAAACAAAATGGACTTTGAGTTCTACATACGTCTTTTGTGATATTTGTGTACAAGCTATTCAGAAAGGAATGCGTCCCTCTACACATTTCAGTCTCGAAGGATGGAAATTTGTTATTTCAAATTTTAATAGCATTACTGGTGAAAATTATACCAAAAGAATTTTGAAAAATAAGTGGGATTTATTGAGGACAGACTGGAAATTGTGGAAGGAATTAATTGGTAAAGAAACTGGATTAGGTTGGAATCCAAGGTTAGAGACCGTAGATGCTACTCCAGATTGGTAGGACAATAAAATTAAGGTATTCTACATTCTTATATCTTAATTTCACTTTATTAGTTTTCTTGTTAGATTCTTATTTTTTGTATTTAATTAATTGCAGATTAACAAGGAGTATGCCAAATTCCGTAAGAAAGGATTGGAACCTGACCTTGTTAGCAAGAACGACTTTATGTTTGGGAGTACAGTGGCAACTGGAGAGTTTGCTTGGACTCCATCTTCATATTCTAATGTGTCATTGGTCAGTCATCCAAATAGTGCTGGTCATAAAAATGTTGTTAACTTGAATGATTCTGAGGATGATCAGTTTGAAAATAGTATGGAAAGGTTTTTACAGGAAGATGATGATGATGCCATGTCAGATGGTGCGACAAGTCTAGGTAAAGGCAGAGAAAAGGTAAAGAAAAAATTCAATCCGGCTCCAATGTGAGTGAAGACAAGACAAAAAAAGGAAAACTACAAAACGGAGGAGTTGCGGCTAAATTAAGATATGATATATCAAAGTTGGTGGCAACCGTCGAGAAAAAAGCTACTTCAAAGGCTAGTAATACTATTAAAGATGCCATGGATGATTTACATAGTATTCCTGATATTGTGAAGGGTAGTGACATGTACTTTTTGGCTGTGTCAATGTTTGAGCATAAAGCAAAAAGAGAACTCTCGAAACACTTGGAGATTGCGGAGGCTAAAGTTGGTTGGTTGAAATATCAAAAACAAGGCGATAATATGAAAGACAAAAATTAATATGGATACTCATCTTAATTTAACATGTTATTAGTTTGTATTTGAATGATTGTATTAGACTATTACGTTGACATTTCTTTTGCAAGACTCATTTTATTTTAATAAATATTACATATGCTCAATTATGAATATTTGTTGAAAGCTAATAATTTTTTTTTTTGTATTTTCAGCTTAATAGATATGAATGATCTTACTGTACACACTATCGATGATGAGGTCGATGATAAAGATGACTTTTGGGATTTGGTAAAATGTACAATTACTTTAATTGTAGAGTACTATTGCACATTCCTACATAAGGAACCGTGCATGACATCTTATCAAACTGGACATAAATGGATGCAAGAAATATTATCTATGAATGGGATTCGATGCAAAAATATGTTTCGAATGGAAAAAGAAACATTTTTCAAGTTATGTAATGACTTGGAAAGTATGTATCAACTAAGATCTTCAAGGAGGATGTCAGTTATTGAAAAAGTAGGAATATTCATCTTTATTATAGCTCAAGGTGCATCGAATAGACATGCACAAGAACGCTTTCAACATTCTGGTGAAACAATTAGTCGGGTTTTTCATGAGGTTCTACATGCAGTTTGTTTGTTAGCGGGGGATATGATAAAACCTGATGATCTAGAATTTAAATAAATTCCATCTCACATCCTTAACGATCGTAGATATATGCCTCATTTCAAGGTAAAAATATTGTATTTAATTTTGTAGTTAGTTAACCAATATAACAATTTTTTATTTGTGTCTATTTAGGATTGTATTGGCGCGATTGACGGCACTCACGTGCATGCATGTGTACCCATAAATGATCAAGTGCATTTTGTGGGAAGGAAAAATCTACCAATGCAAAATGTGATGGCAGTGTGTAGTTTTGATATGCGTTTTACATATGTTCTAGCAGGTTGGGAAGGCACAGCTCATGATGCTCCTGTTTTTAATGCAGCCATTAATACACCAAATTCTAATTTTCCATCTCCATCGCATGGTAAGATTGATCACATTAAAACATGTAAAATTATACATATGTGAACTAACATTTTTATTAATAATGATAGGTAAATACTACTTAGTAGATGCTGGATATCCTCAAACAGTACAATATATTGGCCCGTACAAAGGAGTTAAATATCATCTTCCTGATTTTCGGCATGGTCAACCACCACAAGGGTACCAAGAAATATTTAACAAGGCACATTCATCACTTAGAAGCTGCATCGAAAGAACTTTTGGAGTTTGGAAAAAACGGTGGAAGATTTTGTCAAATATGCCTTCATACTGGTTTAGTGCTCAAAGGAATATCGTTGTCGCAACAATGGCACTGCATAATTATATTAGACTACATTATAGTGGAGATACAATTTTTAATAGGATTAATGCAAATCCAGAATTTGTGCCAAGAGATATTTTTACGGATCGTATATCAAAATCAACGGACCAAAGCCAAAGAAATAGTAAAACAAGTGAGGTGGACTTGCTTCGAAATCAAATTGCATCCAGTCTGATGATGGCATCCTAATTCATTTCAATTATTTTAATTTACTTTGCTTTGTTGAACTGAGTGTGAGAATTATTATGGTAACATTAATTTTGTTAAAGTGTTCATCTTTTTAATTTTTAATTGTACTAGCCAGTTTGTCCTGTAAAGACATTGTTAAATAGCACATTTTTTAAAATTATATACCAAACGCTTATTTATTAGCTTTTCATTCAACAACGAATTTATTACGAATTTTACCAAACAGTCAGCAGCTTTTTCTGACAGTGTTTTTTCCCACAGCTATAGCAGTTTTTAACAGCAATCCCAAACAGAGCCTAAGTTTAACATATCAAATATAAAGTAGATTCTCATAAACTTTTAAAATTAAAATTATTGTAAAATTTAACATAAAATCCATATATTTTTTAATATAATCATATAATGTTTATGTTAATTTCATGTTAAATTCAATATTTGTACATGAAATAACTTAATTATTAGAAATCTTAGAATCTAAATGGAATCTTTTGCAAGATTTTATCGTATTCTGTTATATATATATATATATATATATATATATATATATATATATATATATATATATATATATATATCTTAGTGAGGAACCAATTAAATGGGTAACCTAGTAACTCTTTACCATATACCCATTTCTTACTGTAAATACGTGCAAAACAGTTATTCTTAATTATAATATCATGATTAAACACCTCCATGTCCTCTAAAATAATATGGGTTCTGTATATAAATTATTTATGTTCTGTAAAAATTGTTTAAATTTTGTAAAACATATAAATTATTTGTGTTCTGTAAAAATTGTCCTCTAAAATAATATTTGTTCTTTACATAAATTATTTATGTTCTGTAAAAATTGTTTAAATTCGGTTAAACATATAAACTATTTGTATTCTGTAAAAAAAAAATTATGTTCTGTAAAACTTGTTTGTATAGGTTATTTGTGTTCGGTAAAAGTTTGTTTCCTTTTGTTTATAATTTAATGTTATCCAGTAAAAAAAATATATTGTAAGTTTTTAAAAATAATGATATGATGTGAATGAAAGTTATTTTACAAAAAGTCTTGTATACAGTTATTGAGTTATTGGGTTTCTTTTATATTCCATACAACCGTCCAATTCTTTATCATCTATGGGCTTATATTTAGTTACCAAGTTACTCAAATTTTTTAGTTCACAAATGAACCAAGGCCTATATATATAGAGTCTTGCTTTATTGACAACCCTCTTATTATGAAAACTATGAGAACCCACGTCATGATGATGACATAAATATATTTTTTTTAAAAAAATTGGAATTTTTTTTTGAAAATTTTTTTAAAAAAAATTCTAATGTCATACCGGTGATTTTTTTACAAAATCTGGTGATTTTTGTTGAATTCTGGTATTTTTTACAAAATCTGGTTTATTCGTCATTCCGAATATTTCTAAAATTCAAAATGGAAACGTTAAACCCCAAAGGTTAACCGTTGAAATCCCTAGGGAATAAAGATAAAATTTAAAAATTTTAATTAAAAACTTGAATCTGACAGCCTGATTTTTAAACAATAACGCGTTTAAAAATCATGATAAGTTAGGGTTTAGGGTCTAGGGTTTAGGGTCTAAATCCTAAGTTCGTATACGGTTTACTCGTCGTTCCGAATATTTCTAAACCCAAAATGGAACTGTTGAGCCCCAAAGGTTAACCGTTGAAACCACAAGGAAATACAAATAAAATTTAAAAATTTTAATTAAAAAATTGATTCTGGCGGTTTGATTTTTAAATTCGTTTGCGTTAAAAAATCAGGATAACTTAGGGTAGGGTTGTAAACTACCCTAAACGCTAAGTTCGCATATGGTTTATTTGTCGGTCCGAATATTTCTAAAACCCAAAAATGGAAACGTTGAACCCCAAAGGTTAATTATTGAACCCCTAAGGTTAATAAATTTATTGTGGTATAAATTATTAATGGATGTAGTATAATATACAGACCACCTATTATAGTGATCTTATTATATTGTGTGGTAGAATTTATATGAATTATGTAACACCCCCAGATCCAGGGTCGGGGATCGGGTCGTTACGGTCTCATATTCCATACATAACACTTGACTTGAGTCCAACATAAATAAGTAGTATGCTGTGACCCCGCAATAATATCCACTCACACACTTAACAGTTATAGTCCCAGAGATGAAATTGAAATAAGTCTACTAATTATGGGGTTCACGAATAAAAGTTATTACAATCCCAGAAGGAGTAACAACATAAGTTTAAAGTTCTTGCCGTTGATTAACATTAATTATACATATACTTAAACTGGAAAGCAAAAGCCGCCTATCTATGCTACCACAGCAATGGCAGCGATAATATCAGCAGGTAGTCCTCTGGCTGGGGTAACCTGCTTGCGCCGAGTGCGCCTTACGCGGGCCATCAGTCCTAGCTGTTGTTGTGACATAATAAATAAGCAAGGGTGAGTAATAGCCCACCAACAATAATATATAACAGAACAGCAAAGATATATATAACAATTTCAAGAAAAAACTTTGAATCCATATGCCATGCATTAACGAACATAGAGCCAGTATAATATGAAGGATGAAGTTACAAGGTAACTCGAATTATATCTTTCGTAAGAATATCTGCTCTGCAAAGATAAGCACCAGAAATCATAACTTTTTCTTAAAAAGGAAATTGCAGGAAAAATATGAAATTCCAGTTTTGAACAATTTTCCGTCCGGCCAACACTGATAATGTTGCAGAAAATAAAGAGATTCTGGATAGTGAACCAATACTGGAGTATGTCGCGCCAGATGACACCACCTTACGATGATCAGTCGCAGGTTGTGCATCTCAAGATTTGTTTTACTACCGGTAGAACGAAGAACATATGGACACCACCATACGCCGAATCTCCCTAGCCATCTTTGCGCTTAGACGGGACCGGCGCCACTCGGACCCTACTTCTAGGATGGACTTTCCCACAGCCTCTTATACCAGTTTCAATGATGGACTGTCCCACAGCCTCTTACACAAATACTCCTAGTTCGAATAAATCCATGATTCTGAAATGTAAAGTTCGTCCCCCTTTCCCCAAGTATAATACTTGTTGATAAGACTCCACGAAGTAGTCGTATCTAGTTGGAAAGGAAAATTCACCGATATTTCCCAAGCTGATGCTTGTTAATGGATATTAACTTGTTCCAATAATCTTACCCCTCGAATGATGAGGAAGTAACAAATAGACTCAATTTGATGGTTAGCAACCAAGTTGCGAGTGAAAAGAATAATTTAACAAGTATATGTCCGGGTGGTCCAAGAAATAACAGCTCTCAAGTAAGGTTCCCTTATACTTTAGAAGATATATTCGAATGAAGAATGGAGTTTTGAGAACCTTCCTTGATAAAATAATAATAATAATAATAATAATAATAATAATAATAATAATAATAATAATAATAATAATAATAATAATAATAATAATAATAATAATAATAATAATAATAATAATGCTCAGAATAGTGTACATAATATTAGAAGATCGAAGATAGTATTTGAACGAATTATATATATTTTAAATCTTAGTTAGAAAGAATTAAATAAATAATAAAGGAATATTTATCATCTCATAATATTCAAAGAATATTCTTAGAATAGATTACTGCTCAAAGTAACCTTCGAATGAATATAGGGAATTTATTTATTAAATAAGTAATTCCTCGAATAAATATTTGGAATAATATCCAATAAATAAATCAATCTTAAATGGATATTCAAGAAGATATTCATTAAATAAATAAAGATCAAACGAATATTCCAAATAATATTCATTAAATAACTCAGGGGAATATTCAGGATAGTATTCGATAAATACTCAATCTTAAAGGAGTATTAAACAATATTCAGCAAATATATAAAGGTCGAATGAATATTTGAAACAATATTCCTTAAGTAAATAATCTCGAATGAATATTCGAAATAATATTCATAAAATAAGTAAAGCTCCAATGAATATTCAAAGTAATATTCATTAAATAAATAAACTCAATTGAATATTCCAAATAATATTCAATAAATAAATAATGGAAAATATTATTAAATATTTTCCTCCGAAAATAATCATGATATATTAAGAAATACCGACTCCCGGTCTATAGTCGAAGAATGAGATTCGTATGCCCTTCGCTAAGGGTCTTAGCAATATCCGGCTTATAATCGATATATTATTTATCTATCTTATAAGCCAACATTAAATCAGGGAACAAGTATCACAATAAGATTTGAAAGTAGGCATGCATGCTATGGCATATATATAACAACACAACAGTTCCAAGTATTGGAAACTTGCCTGGCAGTCGGGTCGAGGTAGTGTGCCCTGGGTCTGCTCGGTGATCTATAAACAATCAGAATATTCGAGATTAATTACTTAACACTTTTTGAAAAGGCTAAGTATAAATTAACTTAAGTCGAAACACGATTTCGAGTTATCTCGTTATGCACCCTTTTTGTGTACTCTTATTAACCTCGTTTTGACCCGACATTTGTTCTTTATTACGGCTCGTCATTACACTTACATTTGGTATATACTTAAGTCATGTGAGTGCTAAGGTAGGTCATTTACGAACCAAGATTATACCTCGAGTTTTATCGCCCGTTTTCTAAGTGTTTTACCAAAGTTATAACCAAGTGTGTTTTTAGGGGTTCGTTCGCATTTAACCTTGATTCAAACATTTTTATAAAATTGAAAAACGATCCGTTTGACATGAGGTTTTCTCCTACACCTTCTTTATGATCTCTAATATTTAATTATCATGATTCGCCCCTGATTAAACAATATTAAATGGGATAAATTTCAATTATGAACTCGTACTTACAGTTTCGAACCACTTTTACGAATTTAACCATAATTCCTAAACCGTAAGTCTGTTTCACATGATCTTTATATCAAAACGAAGCTTATAAAATAATCTATCTTATGATGGCAGAATATTAAACTGGACAGTAAGTTATGGCTACTATCAAACACGATTTCTTAAGGTTAACGAAATTTCGGCATTACGACGGCTATAAATCAAACGTTTCTAAATTCGTAACATCAAACCCAAGCCACACCGGGCATATATCCAACTTATACACATGATTCTCATCTTAAAAAGATCCATGAACATCTCACTTCATCATCATAACATTATATGGCTAAGTCAACAACAAGATCATGCTAACATGCTTTTAATAACACTAATATCATTACTAAGCTAAAAACCACCAAGAACATGCATATATCTCAAGACAAGAGCTAGGGTTCTTAAGGGTTATACCTTCCTTGGAGTATATTCTAGCCTTACTAAGCTTTGTATGATCCTTAGGTGTGCTTAAGCTTGCTTAGATCAACCAAAGAAACAAGAAAAATCAAGATTAGTTCATGAAAACACTATTCATCATCATCTTTGATGATTTATTTAAAAATGGAAAAAGAAGAGATTGAGGCTAGGATTTTTAGGAGATCATTTATATGAATTATAAAACTCACCATAAAAGTTTCAAGATCAAACAATGGTTGGAAGTGGATTTATCCCCTTGAATTTCTTGTTTTGCCGAATGGAGTGAGAAAGAGAGAGATGATGTTTTGCTTGCTTTGTTCCCTTGGTTGGCTAGGCTAATATGAATTATTGTGGTGTTAAGATAATATCTTTGGTCATAAAGTGGCTTTATTAAAGTGATTATGCAATGGATGATGTAATTTGGAGAGACATGTGTTGATTATGTGTGGTAAGATGATAAAGTGGTGCTAAGTGCTTGGTTAATCTCTAAGTATGCTAGTTAGTATTGTAACTAGATTGGTTACAAGATATTTTCCCTTACATGCATGCATCTTGATCTCTGCTTGCTCTTTTGTCCGGTTATTGCTCAATTCACTAATTGTTCGGAGGAATATCTCAAGGATTTCTAGTTAGGGTTTTACCGGAAACCTCCTTGGTATTTATATTACTATTCTCCATTCTCTTTAGTAGTTCTCGAATCCATATTCCTTAAATCCTTTTAATAATCCCTTAGGTCTTTCAGTGTCTAGGGAAAACTCGGGGAAAATAAAAGTGCTATTTTTCAGAATCTGATAGCTTTTACATACACTCTTTTTCCCCCCTGGATCATTAATATGAACTCAGAAATTCGTTCTGGGTACTTCTATATAGCGTCGTCTAATAATATTCCTAATTCCACCAAAATCACTATTCATCACTTATTCTTTACTTTATTCCTTATAATTAGAAAAGTGATCTCTCACTTTCCCAAGCGTTCCTTAACCTTTTTACGGAACCACTGAACTAATAACAGATATCGATTTGGATGACATGAGAATAACTCTCCTATTTGGAATTAACATATCTTACTTATCCAGGAGATAGATTATTCGTATCTAAGTTGTCAACCAATAGCATTCTTCAAGACATATGTACATTTTAATCCAAATCCATTCCTTTATCATTCATCAGAACAATTGTTACATCGTAGTTGTAACCACTATTCATATTTACATTAAAACATACTTAAAGTTTTAATTCTACCAAAAATCTGGGTTCTTAGAGTCTCCCCTCCTTAAAAGGATTCCGTCCCGGAATCAGTTTGAAAACAAATGGGGGTACTTTTCTTGCATCGCGCTTTCTAGCTCCCAGGTTGACTCTTCCACATTGTGGTTCTGCCACAAAACTCGGACAAGCTTAATGACCTTGTTTCGGAGCACTTGTTCTTTTTGGTCTATGATTTCCACAGGCTGCTCTACATAGGTCAAGTCTGGTTGCATGTCTACGTGCTCATATTCCACAATATGCTTGGCATCCGGATTATATTTCCTCAACATCGAAACATGGAACACATTGTGCACTTGTTGCAGATTTGGGGGTGATGCTAGTTCGTAAGCTAGTTACGTGATACGTCTTAAGATCTCAAACGGTCAAATATATCTTGGACTCAGCTTTCCTTTCTTTCCAAACCTCATTAAACCTTTCCAAGGAGATACCTTCAAAAACACTAGGTCTCCAACTTCATATTCCTTGCCTTTCCGAGCTAAGTCGGCATATCTCTTTTGTCGATCTTGGGATGCTACCAGTCGTCCTCTGATTAGATCTACAGCATCTTTAGTCCGTTGGACCACTTCGGGTCCGAGCATCTTTCGTTCTCCAACTTCATCCGAATACAAGGGAGATCGGCATTTCCTTCCATAAAGGGCCTCGTAAGGCGGCATTCCTATGCTTGCATGGAAACTATTGTTGGAGGAAAACTCAATCAATGGCAAGTGATCATCCCAATTTCCTTTAAAGTCTATAGCACAGACTCTCAACATATCCTCTAGCGTTTGGATGGTCCTTTCACCTTGCCCGTCTGTCTGGCGGTGGTAGGCTGTGCTCATGTCCAGCCGGGTTCCTACACATTCTTGAAAGCTTCTCCAAAACCTGGAGTTAAATCTAGGAACTCGATCGGATACTATGGCAACTGGGACTCCATATCGTGCCACTATCTCTTTCAAGTAGATCTCTACTAGTCGGTCGACCGTATACCTTTCATTGATCGGGAGAAAGTGAGCTGACTTCGTTAGTCGGTCTATAATTACCCATATGGCATCATGATTAGCTTTGGTCCTTGGTAAACCTAATACGAAATCCATGGCTATATGTTCCCATTTCCATTCGAGAATCTTTAAGGGGTGTAGAAGTCCACTAGGCCTCTGATGCTCTGCTTTCACTCGTTGGCAGGTCAAGCATCTGCTTACCCACTCTGTGACGTCCTTTTTCATGTTAGGCCACCAGTAGTACTCTTTCAAATCCCTATACATCTTGGTACTACTGGGGTGCACTGAGTACCTTGAGTTGTGTGCCTCATATAAAATCTCGTCCTTGAGTTCCTGAACATTTAGAATCCATATCCTGTATGTGTACCTCATGATTCCTTCCTTGTCTCTTTCACACTTAATTTCTTCTCCGGTCATTATCTCTTCCGTGGAGTTCTCTTCTTCCTCCATTATCCGTTCTTGACATAGTCTAATCTTTTCTAATAATGGAGGTTGGATTCGAATTTCCATCAACTTCTCTTGACCTTCTTCCGATAGCTTAATCTCAATTTCCAACTTCTCAAAATCTTTTGCTAACTCTTCCTCTGAAGTTATCATCTTTAGCTTCTCTTTCCTACTAAGGGCGTCAGCCACCACATTGGCTTTGCCAGGGTGATAACAAATCTCATAGTCATAGTCTTTAATTAGCTCTAACCACCTTCTCTGGCACATGTTCAGTTCTTTCTGAGTAAAAATGTACTTGAGGCTTTTATGGTCAGTGTATATCTCGCACTTCTCTCCATACAAGTAGTGCCTCCAAATCTTTAAAGCGAAGACTATTCCTGCTAATTCTAGATCATGAGTGGGATATCGAATCTCATATTCCTTGAGCTGCCTTGATGCATACGCAATTACCTTACTGTGCAACATAAGCACGCATCTTAATCCTTTACAAAATTTCCTTTTCCATCAGGCAACGCCAACACTGGGGCCATCACCAACCTCTTCTTCAGCTCTTGGAAACTCTTCTCGCACTTTTTAGTCCATTCAAATTTCTCAGTTTTACGGGTAAGTCGAGTTAACGGGGCTGCGATTTTCGTAAAATCTTGAACAAATCGTCTATAATATCCTGCCAGTCCGATGAAACTCCTTACCTCGGTTGGGGTGGTTGGTCGTTCCCAATTTGAGACTGCCTCTATCTTGGAGGGGTCAACCAACACTCCTTCTCTATTGATTACGTGCCCTAAGAATTTGTTGTGGAATAAAAATTAGGTTACGATTTGTAATTAATGCTGGGGTGGTTGAGCTTCGAGCTTTAATGGCTGTTCTTGTGTTCGTGGCTGAATCTGCCTTCACAAGATGCCTACGTACTTTGATGAATATCAAAGATCAAGCCAAAAACGTAGTTTTAGGTTGAGGGGTCTGGCCCTTTAAATAGGCTGCAGGAGCCTTAGAATTATGGTAGGAGTCAGAGACTTGGTAGACAAGTCTTTGAGGAAAGTTCTAGATCTATTCCTTGTAGGAATCAGTTTCCATATTGAATTGGATGCCTTGGTGGCTAAGTCTGGTGGAAATAATATCCTTATCCAACTCTTATTGCTGAGCTGTTTATTTCCCCCAATATTAATTACGAAATTAATATTATAATTGGGGTTTTGGGCCCATCTGGTGGGCCCCACATTTGGACCATTCTTGGCCTAATTAATGCCACATTAAATGTGTCTTTAGGGCTTATTTTCAGCCCATATCATTTGCCCACCAACTTCTAGGAAAATTGATCAGGTTTTCCTTGAAGTTCTACTTGTCTAATTCGAGACTCGGGTCAGGGTTTATCTTTGATATCGTTTCGATGTAAAGCGTGGAGCGACCGACGCGTTTACAACGATGTTAGATTATGCCAACAACATCGAACGGTGCTAGACGGCACTAAACGACACTAAACGGCGCTAAACAGCCTTAAACGATGTTTAAACAATGTTAAACGACGCTAAAGGCGATAAACGGTGCTAAACGACACTAAACGGTGCTAAACAGCCTTAAACGACGTTTAAACGATGTTAAACGACGCTAAACGGCGATAAACGGTGCTAAACGGCACTAAACGACACTAAACGGTGCTAAACAGCCTTAAACGACGTTTAAACGATGTTAAACGACGCTAAACGGCGATAAACGGTGCTCTGAAAACCATCCGAAAAAATTGAGATTTAGGCCCAGAAACTACCCGAGATTTGCTGAAAAATCAAGATTCAGGACCACGAACTAACCCGCGATCGGCCGGATCGAGGGCTAGCTCGTGGTCGGCTAGCACCTGGTCGGCCGAAGGGCCTTGATCCAAGGTGATCGGCCGAGAGGTGGTCGGCCAAACGGCCTGAATCCTTCGTGGTCGGCCGGGAGGTGGTCGGCTGCGGCTCCTCGTGCGCCGTGGTCGGCTGCCTCATGGTTGAATTTCAAGGATCCAGAAGCTGGATCTCGATCCTAGGGATCCAGAAGCTCGATCTTGATCTCTAATTTAGTATCTCGGTCACCCGTGACTTTCAAGGATCCAGAAGCTGGATCTGGATCCTAGGGATCCAGAAGCTCGATCTTGATCTCTAATTTAGTATCTCGGTCACCCGTGACTTTCAAGGATCCAGAAGCTGGATCTCGATCCTAGGGATCCAGAAGCTCGATCTTGATCTCTAATTTAGTATCTCGGTCACCCGTGACTTTCAAGGATCCAGAAGCTGGATCTCGATCCTAGGGATCCAGAAGCTCGATCTTGATCTCTAATTTAGTATCTCGGTCACCCGTGACTTTCAAGGATCCAGAAGCTGGATCTCGATCCTAGGGATCCAGAAGCTCAATCTTGATCTCTAATTTAGTATCTCGGTCACCCGTGACTTTCAAGGATCCAGAAGCTGGATCTCGATCCTAGGGATCCAGAAGCTCGATCTTGATCTCTAATTTAGTATCTTGGTCACCCTTGACTTTCAAGGATCCAGAAGCTGGATCTCGGTCCTAGGGATCCAGAAGCTCGATCTTGATCTTAGGTCGTCAGTTTGGTCATTCATGACTTCTATCGGTATTACACCTTAATTCAAGATTAGCACTACTAACCTTGTGTTTAAGACTAAACTCGTTGCTTATCTTCTTAAGTGCAAACATCCATGCAGCAAATATTCCAGCTATTTCTTTTCCGACAGATATGAATTATAAATTCTTTCTGTATAACGCGGATAATTTCTATCCTTTTTTCGTCTATAAACGATAGATGACCTGTAAACACGAACCAAGCTGAGATTCAACCTGATGTACCAGGTCATGTATTTTCTATAAAAGAGGAGAAGTAGCCTTCATTTCAATTCACTTCTTCATTTCTGAGCTCTCAAATTCTTAAGTTCTCTAGGTTCAAGTTGCAAGATCAAGTTTGAGCTTCAAGATCAGGTTTCAGATCCAAGATCAAGTTTCAGCTTCTGTATCAAGATGTCGGAAGGTGATCAACCAATGGCTCCCCCTGTCTCCATGATGGAAGCTATGTCGAAGAGGAGTAAAATGAGGACCGCCAAAGGTAAACAAAGAATCAAACCTCCTACATATGTTGAACATAGATTTGAATCCTTGCTAGAACTTCTAAATATTATGAGGGATGCATTTCCCAACTGTTCTAGCCTAGATTCTTTTAATAGTCCCAGTAAGTTGTCGGAACGAGATGTCCAAATGATAAGGGAATCCTATCACTTTCCAAGTGCCATCAAGGTTCGTCTCCCAAATCCATCAGATAGAACATGCAACTGGCATCCTGAGAGGATCTGTGTTTACTGGGGTGCCTTAGATGCTGGGTTTAGATTCCCGGTTGACAATTTTATCATTAGACTACTGGAAGAGTATCAGATCCACCCCTGTCAGTTGTATCCCAATGCTTGGAGGTTCATTTATATTTTCTTGATAAGGTGTCGGGAACTGGGATTCATCCGACAACCATAATGTTTCGAAGTATCTTTGGGGCCAGCAACTCTTCTGACTCCAAGAAAGGATGGGTGAGCCTCAAGCACCGAGCCAAACTTCCACACATGGTGAATCCCTTCTCCTTTCCAGATTCACAGCATTTCTGGGAAAGGGAGTTTGTAGTTCTTGAGTGGAAGGGTGGTGACTGGGGCAACTTCTTTGTGAAGAAATTCGGGTCTATGGAGGATAGTTCACATTTCGTGTGTGACCTTACTGATTCAGAATTGTTGGATCGAGATAGGATTCTTGCTGACGACGGCCGCACACACTATAAAACTTTTCTAAATGAAAAGAATCTCATTGGGGCTGGCTTTAGCTTTCTTTCCATTGAGGGTAACTTTCTTACTTGAACTTATTATGAACTCTGTTTGTTCTTATACCGATATTTCTCTCTTTGTATTTCAGCTGCTGAGGAGATTGATAATCGTCCCGAGCACCGGCCAGCTGTTACCAAGAGGATGAAGAAAAGGGCTGAGGAGAAGATGAATCCAACTAAGCCTCACATCCCTAATTTCTTGGAGCGTTGTTCTCAAGGTGGTAAACGATCCCGAAACGCTGACGGGGATGTCCGGACTCCTTTCATACCTGCTTGGGGCATATGCGAACAAGACCCGGTCTTTGGGAGTCCTCATTTGGCCCTAGACTGGTCCAAGCTTTCAATCACTCCTCCTGACCAAGCGACAATGCATGCGGGTGACAACATGGATGAGTCTCAGCTCATGGGCGCCCAGGCCTTGTATCAGGCATGAAATTCCTTCTGTTAAGTTTGACATTGTTATTGATTTCAACTTTGCATATTCCTCATGGCTCACTCATTTCCTTATTGCAGGCCAACGCTTATTTTCAAACTGTTTCGACCCAAGGCCGGGCCTTTAGGGACGAAAATGTTAGCTTGAGAAATGACTCAAAAGGTTCAGGGAAGAGATTGACGATCTGCACTCCCAAGTTGTTCGTGTTGAAGCTAATGCCGCATCTACCCAAAAACAACTTGCTTCTCTAGCCAAAAAGAAGGCCTCTGATGCCGACAAGGTGATCCAGGCCTACCATAGGTCTGAAGATTTTCTTAAGCTCATTGACGATCATGATGATGAGGTACGTCCCTTCAACATGTCTGTTGGTTGGGATAAGGCTATTAACGCTGTGAGTCATAGGCATCCATCTGTTGTCAACCCAGCTGATTTTCCTTGCCCAAATTGGGGTGCCATCCCGGCTAACCTAGCTTCTAGTTCGGGAACTAAAGTTGTTCTTCAGGCATCAGGGTCCGGCTCCAAAGGCAGTCATCGACGCTCTGGATCCAACTCAAAGGGGGCTGTTCCAGCTGCTAGCCAAGACTCATCTTCTTCTGGCTCCCGTGGGAAGAAAATCCCGCCTGCAAAGAAAGTTGGAGTAGTTCGCCAACCCATCCCTGGGAAGAGACTAATCCGGAACGAGGGCAGTTCTACTTCTTCTTCATCTTTCGAGGAAAAAGGAGCCGAAGTTGCTAGAGTTCAGCCAATGGTGATTGCCGAGCCCGGAGATGACTCCGGTGAAGACTCGGAGGAGGAGAGTGAGGAAGAGGAGAGCGGCGGAGAGGAGTCTGGCGGAGAGGAGTCTGGCGAAGAGGATTCTGGGGAGGAGTAGCTGGAGTTAGTTCGTGGCCTTGCATGGCCTTGTTAGCCGTATGTGGCTTTATCTGTCTAGATTTCATTCAAGGTCCTTCGGGACCAAACTCTTATCTGTCTTATTGATATAACCTAACTGTTGGCCCTTCGGGGTCTTTATTTATGCATTTGTTTCCTCATTTGTTTGTTTACTTGTTTTCGGTACTTGGCCTTTCCAGACTCACACTCAACAGGTGCTTGGTACATAAACAAAATCACAGAATCATTGAAGGGAAACAAACTTTGCATTAATAATTTGAAATGGGTTCAACCCATACATAACTTATTATTGTCCTACTCGGGGCGTTAAGCCCTGGAATGTTTTCATCAAATCTTATTTCTACTTCTCCTAATAAATAGATAGAAAGCTGAATCCATGCAAGGATAGCTTATACATAATAAACTTTGAGGTTCAAGGCATGCCAAGTACGGGGCACCTCAACCCCGTCCAACGTCTCCAACTTATATGATCCTCGTCCCAACATCTTCATGACTCGATACGGCCCTTCCCAATTAGGAGCTAGCTTTCCCTTCTGGCCAACTCCAGAAGCCTCGATCTTCCTTAGAACCAGGTCGCCTTGTCGAAAGAACTTTTCCTTAACCCTATGATTGTAATAAAAGGATGCTTTCTTTTGATGCTCCACATTTCTAGCGTTTGCCTCATCCCTGACTTCGTCAATCAGGTCTAGGGCGAGTCTCATGCCCTCTTCGTTAGTTTCTGGTTCAAAGGCCTCAACTCGAGGTGACGCTTGCATGATCTCCAAAGGCACAACTGCCTCAGCTCCGTAAGCCAGCAGGAACGGGGTTGCTCCAGTGGTCACTTTACAAGTGGTACGGTATGCCCATAGTATGGGCAGCAACTCATCTACCCAAGTGTTTCTAGAGCGTTCGACCCTCTTGTTCAGTCCATCAAGGATAATTCGATTAGCTACCTCAGCTTGCCCGTTGGCTTGTGGATGAGCCACAGAGGTAAAATGAAGCTCAATTGCATTCTCCTCACAATACTTCTTGAACTCTTCATTATTGAACTGTGTTCCATTGTCTGTCACCAAAATTCGTGGGATTCCATACCTGCAAATTATATTCTCCCAAAAGAACCAGGCAACTTGTTTGGTGGTTATCTTGGCTAGAGGTTTAGCCTCAATCCACTTAGTAAAGTAATCAATGGCCACTATCAGAAACTTCCTTTGTGCTGAAGCTACGGGGAAGGGACCAAGTATATCCATTCCCCACATCGCGAATGGAATAGGGGAGTTAACCGATGTTAACATCTCAGGCGGCTGCCTTACTATCGGAGCATGCTTCTGGCATCGATCGCACCGCTTGACATAGCTCTGTGCATCGGCCAGCATCTCTGGCCAGTAGAATCCCAAACGAGTTATTTTGTGAGCTAGGGCTCTGCCCCCCAAGTGCTGCCCACAAATACCTTCATGAACTTCTTCCAAAGCTTCCCTTGCCTCTTGGGGCCTCAAACATTTCAAGTACGGGATAACGAAAGACCTTTTGTAAAGGACGCCCTCGATCAAGGCATATCTCAATGCTCTCACTGACAGCTTTCGTGCCTCCGAGGCATTGTCAGGGAGCCATCCGGTTTCTAGGTGAGCTTTGATAGGATCTATCCAACAGCTTCCCACATCAATTGGTGCCACTAATTTCGAGTCGATAGTCGGAGCCTTCAAGACCTGGAAGTAAACACTCCCTGCATAGTTTTCTATCTCGGAAGAAGCGAACTTAGATAGGGCATCGGCCTTAACGTTCTATTCTCTCGGGATGTGTTCTACATAACACTCGTCAAACTGAGTCATGACAGCTTTCACAACTCGCAGATACTTTGCCATAGTTTCATCCTTGGCCTCAAATTCACCATTTACTTGAGAGACTACTAATCTTGAATCTCCACAAACTTTGAGATTCTAGACTCTCATGATTCTAGCCAAGCCTAAACCAGCTATCAAGGCCTCATACTCAGCTTCATTGTTGGTTGTCTGGAAATCCAACTTCAAAGCATATTCAACTGTGAACCCATCGGGGCTTTGCAATACTAAGCCTGCGCCACTAGATTTTGTTTTTGATGCTCCATCAAAATAGAGCACCCAATATTCCTTCTGATCAGGTTCAAGTTCTCCATCTTTATCTTGCTTCTCAGGGGTTGTTATTATCTTCTGCCCCCCGACTTCTTGGTTACTAATGGTGAATTCAACCACGAAGTCAGCCAATGCCTGAGCCTTAATGGCTGTTCGAGGCTTATACGTGATGTCAAATTCTCCAAGTTCAATCGCCCACTTGATTAGCCTTCCACTAGCCTTTGGGCTATGCAATATGTTTCTCAACTGTTGGTCCGTCAGGACTTCAATCTTATGTGCCTGGAAGTACGGGCGTAACTTCCTCGAGGCTGTTATCAAAGCCAAGGCGAACTTCTCAATGGGAGAGTAATTCAGCTCAGCCCCGTTCAACACCTTGCTCACATAATAGATAGGTTTCTGGAACTTCTTTTCTTCTCGAATGAGAACGGCGCTCAACGCTTGCTCAGATACCGCCAGGTATAGATAAAGAGTCTCCCCGGGACTAGGTTTGGCCAGCAACGGGGCTTCAACCATGTACTTCTTCAGTTGTTCAAAGGCCTCTTGGCTCTCAGAGGTCCACTCAAAATTTTTCACCTTCTTCAATGCTTGAAAGAAAGGCAAGCATTTGTCACCAGACTTGGAGATGAATCTTCCTAAATCCGCTACCCGGCCTGTCAACTTCTACACATCTCTTATAGTGCGTGGTGGTTCCATGTCTAAGATCGCCTTGATCTTATCAGTGTTGGCCTCTATGCCTCTCTTTGAAACCATCAGACCCAAAAATTTGCCTGATCCAACGCCAAAGGCACACTTGGCTGGATTCAACATCATTTTGTGGTGCCTCAGCACTTCGAATGCCACTCTGAGGTGCTTAATGTGGTCTGCCTTGAATAGGCTCTTGACTAGCATGTCATCAACATAGACCTCCATGGTTTTTCCAATCAGATGGACGAATATCTTATTCACCAGTCGTTGGTAAGTAGCTCCTGCATTTTTTAGACCGAAAGCTATAACAAGATAGCAGAAGACACCAAAGTCAGTTATGAAAGATACCTTAGGGACGTCATCCTTGTGCATCTTAATCTGATTGTAGCCGCTGAAACCATCCATGAAGCTCAGCATCTCATGTCCAGCTGTGGCATCTATTAACATGTCTATCCTTGGTAAAGGGAAGCAATCCTTAGGGCATGCGTCATTCAAGTCGGTGAAGTCTATACACATCCTCCACTTACCGTTGGCTTTCTTGACCATCACAGGGTTAGCCAACCACTCTGGAAACTGAATCTCTTCAATAAACCCAGCTTCTAAGAGCTTTTCCACTTCTTGCTTTATGGCCTCTTGCCTTTCAGGTGCAAAGTTCCTCTTCTTCTGCTGTATTATCTTCCGATTAGGATCGACATTCAATCTGTGAGTTATGAGTTGGGGATCAATCCCTGGCATATCAGCTGCTGTCCAAGCAAACACATCGCTATTTTCTTGCAAGAATGCTATCAACTTGCCCTTCAGGGGTTCCTTCAAAGAGGCTCCTATATAAGTCACCTTCTCAGGGTTACCTAGCTCCAGAGGAATAGGTATTAAGTCCTCTGCTGGCTTTCCTCGGTGTTCATCATCACCACGGACATCCATGTCTTCGATCGGAAGTACCTGCCCCCCGATTCCATCAGCCCTTAACGCGGATACGTAACAACTTCTTGCCATCTTCTGATCACCCTTTTGTTCTCCAACACCATTCCTGGTTGGAAAATTAATCTTCATATAATATGTGGAGGCCACAGCCTTGAATGCATGAAGTCCAGTCCTTCCTAGGATTGCGTTATAAGTCGAGGATGCCTTGATCACAAGGAAATTCAGCATCTGAGTAGCCTCTCTAGGTTCCTGTCCAATTGTCATGGGTAACTGAATAGTCCCTTCAACCTTGGACTCTACTCCATTAAATCCGTAAATTGGCATGTTAGTGGGGGTCAACTGAGAATCGGTGTACCCCATTTTTACAAACGCATCGTGAAACAAGATATCAACAGAAGCTCCATTGTCTATCAAGACTCGTTTCACCTCCGAGTTCCCAATCACAGGAGTTATGACCAATGGGTCGTCATGGGGGAACTTTACCCCTTCGAGATCTGAATCATCAAACCCAATAACTATTTCAGTCCTAGCACGTTTTGGGGCTTCTCCTACGATGTGCATTACTTCTCTGGCATATGCTTTTCGAGAGTTTCGAGTCGTACCGGCCGCTGTCGGGCCTCCCCAAATAATATTAACAACTGGCCCTCGGGGCTGTGGGTTACGATCACGATCACGATCGTTATCTCTTCTGTCATTGTCTCTCCTGTCATAGTCCCTTCTTTGGGTTCCACGATCATCATTCTTCGTGAACCTGCTTAGCTTTCCTTTTCGGATCAAGAACTCAATCTCATCTTTCAACTATCTACAATCATCTGTATCATGACCCACATCACGGTGGTACCTACAGTATTGATCCTTGTTTCTTTTCGTGGGATCACCCCTAAGTGGCTTCGGCCATCGAAAGTCTTTATCCTTCTCAATATCTAGCAAGATCTGACTCCTAGGAGCGTTCAGCCTTGCATAATCAGAAAACCTCTGTCCCAAACCCTTCTTTGGTGGTGACTCGGAATCCTTGCTAATCCGGGGATACTTGTCCCTAACATCGTACTCTTGCTCTTGCTTTCGCTTCTTCGAATCGTTAGAACCCTTGCCATTGCCTCCTGTGGTTTCCTTCTTCATGCTGTCCTCAGCCTTGATATATTTGTCGGCCCTCCGTTGGAGCTCGGCCATATTTTCAGGAGGATGTTTTGCCAAAGACCTTTTAAAGAAGAGATCAGTGGTTCCGTGTTCCAAGGCTACCATGGCCACCTTATTTTCCAGATCAGTGATATTCAGTGTCTCCTTGGTGAACCGCTTGAGGTAATCCTTCAGATTCTCGTTCTTCCCCTGCACCACATACATAAGGGATGCAGAACTTTTTTCATGAACTCTCCCACTAATGAACTGGCTGACAAAGGCGACACTCAGCTCTTTGAATGAGCCAATTGAGTTTGCAGGTAAGCGGCTATACCACCTTTGAGCCATGCCAGACAGGGTTTGAGGGAACACCCTACACTTTAAGGCGTCGCTCGCAGGCTGCAACAGCAGTGCATTTGAGAATGTTCTAACATGGTTTGCGGGATCGCCCGTTCCATCATAGGCCTTAATCGTCGGCATCTTGAACTTCCTTGAGATGCGAGCATTCATTACCTCTTCAGTGAACGGAGGTGTAGGATCATCAGGATCCCCAAGGGGCATCAGATCCCTAGGGTTGCTTTTGGGGGTCTCTACCCTTGTCGATTTTTCAGTTGGGGCTTCGGCCCTTCGTTGTCTCCTTGAGGGCCTCTCCAGATTTATAATGGGAATCCTCCCTGTAACTGGAGGAGGTTGAATCAGACTTCGCCTTGCTTGCTCTCTAGCAATATCTTCCTTCAGCCTTTGGATCTCAGCCTCATGAGCCTTAATCCTTTCCTCAGCCGTTTGTGGAGGTCCATCATGGATTCTTTGGGACCTCCTTCGAGGTTCTTTACTAGCACGTCGCCTCCTCGGGGCTTCATCACGATCATCGTTGTCATCCTCAGACGTTGAATCATCAGTATACGGGCCAGAGTAATCATCGTACTCTCGATCTCGGATCTGTAAGGCATGACCGCTCGGTCCAGGTTCTCTGTGTTGAGGGGGATAATTAGGCAGCCCATACATCGGGTTGGTATTCAAAGGGAGATCCGTGGTGTGGATCTGTACCCCCGGAGGTAGCGTACGACCAGCGCTATCAAGTGGAGAAACCACTATCTGAAGAGGGTTAGTTTCTTCGCTTTGAGGGATAGTCACAGGTAAAGTTCCCTCAACATGGGGAATCGTCCCTGAGGGTTGAGAGGTTAGGGGTTGAATGACCATTCCTGTTGGTGGGGGTAATTGTCCTTCTTCAGCGGTGATGAGCGGATCAGAGATGGCAGGTGGAGCAGAGCTAAGGGGTATGGCCTCAGTCGATGTTGTTCTTCGTGTTTGAACCATGGTTGATGTTTTCGTCCCACAGACAGCGCCAAATGTTGTGGAATAAAAACTAGGTTATGATTTGTAATTAATGCTGGGGTGGTTGAGCTTCGAGCTTTAATGGCTGTTCTTGTGTTCGTGGCTGAATCTGCCTTCACAAGATGCCTACGTACTTTAATGAATATCAAAGATCAAGCCAAAAACGTAGTTCTAGGTTGAGGGGTCTGGCCCTTTAAATAGGCTGCAGGAGCCTTAGAATTATGGTAGGAGTCAGAGACTTGGTAGACAAGTCTTTGAGGAAAGTTCTAGATCTATTCCTTGTAGGAATCAGTTTCCATATTGAATTGGATGCCTTGGTGGCTAAGTCTGGTGGAAATAATATCCTTATCCAACTCTTATTGCTTAGCTGTTTATTTCCCCCAATATTAATTACGAAATTAATATTATAATTGGGGTTTTGGGCCCATCTGGTGGGCCCCACGTTTGGACCATTCTTGGCCTAATTAATGCCACATTAAATGTGTCTTTAGGGCTTATTTTCAGCCCATATCAGAATTGCACCTCATTTTTTCAGAACTCACACTTTGAGAATTTGGCATATAGCTGCTCTTTCCTGAGTATCTCTAAGTTTATCCTCAAATGTTCGGCATGTTCTTCCTCCATCTTTAAGTAGATAAGAATATCGTCAATAAAAACTATCACGAACTTATCCAAATATTCCTTGAACACTCTGTTCACCAAATCAATGAAAGCTGCTGGGGCATTAGTCAATCCGAATGACATCACCTAGAACTCATAATGTCCATATCTGGTACGGAATGCAGTCTTCGGGATATCTTCAGGTTTAATCTTCAGTTGGTGATATCCAGTTCTCAAGTCAATCTTGGAGAAATACACAGCTCCTCTTAGTTGGTCAAACAAGTCGTCAATTCTGGGTAACGGGTACTTATTCTTTATGGTTAGCTTGTTCAACTCTCGGTAGTCGATGCATAACCTCATACTCTCGTCCTTCTTCTTAACAAACAACACTGGTGCACCCCAAGGCAACACACTGGGTCTTATCATACCTTTATCCAATAATTCCTGCAACTGCTTAGCTAGCTCTTTCATTTCCACTGGGGCTAATCGGTACGGGGCCTTTGAAACCGGCACCGTTCCCGGGGCTAACTCGATAGCAAACTCAATCACTCTATCCGATGGTAATCCGGGAAGATCTTGTGGAAACACATCTTCGAATTCACTAACTACCAGAATGTCTTGTATATTGGGTGCTTCCTTCTGGGTGTCGATAACGTAAGCTAAATAAGCCTCGTTTCTTTTTCGTAGCAATCTCTTGGTCTGCGCCATGGTTTGAATTGTCTGGGTCTGTCGCAACCCTTTAAACACTACTTCCTTCTTCCCTGGGGTTTTCAACTTAACTTTCTTTCCCTTACAATCTATCTGAGCGTTATTGTGGGACAACCAATCCATTCCCAAAATGACATCAAATTCCCCTAGTTTAAAAGGAATCAAATCGACATAGAAAGATCGTCCTCCTATTTCCAATTCGCAATTGGGGTGAATCTGACTAACTGGAACAACTTCCTTGTTGTCAATCTCTACTTGTAAGGAAGCCCTTAGCGGTTGGGTCTTAAGTTTCAATTTACGCGCAAAATCTCTCGATATAAAAGACTTAGTTACTCCAGAATCAAAAAAGACATTTGCACTAACTGAATTGAGAGAAAAGGTACCTGCTATCACGTCCGTGTCCCTCACGGCATCCTGAACTGTCATATTAAAAGTTCTAGCAGTTGGTGGCCTATTGGAGGCAGCCTTGCTTACCCCTGATGCCGCTGGCATGTTCATCGGGCAATCCTTCTTCATGTGACCTTGATGTTCGCACTGGAAACACGTGGTGCCTTGGTTGGGATTAGGAATGACTGTGGTACAAGAGGTAGCATAGTGACCTGCTCGTCCACACTTAAAACAGGTTACCGGTTTCTGGTGACAGGTACCGGAATGTTTCTTTCCACAGGTTGCACATACTGGTGCTGAGAATCGGGACTGGTGGGGGTGGGGTACTCCTGATGGCTTGCCGCCCTGGCTCACACTTGCACTCATAGATGGTTTAAACCCTGTATTCCTCCCAGGTAGGGAAACTGTTCCTCTACTAAACTTGTTCGGGGGTTTTCCTCCTACGGACCCACCACCCATGCGGGCGTGCTTTCTCTTTATTCCCCCTTTCTCTCTTTCCCTCTGCATTTGGTCAGTTCCTGCTTCCACAATGGTTGCCTTCTGTACCAAGGTGGCATAATCAGTAATCTCTAGAACTGCCACACGATTTTGGATCCAATGTTTCAACCCTTGCTGAAACCTGTTAGCTTTCTTTTCCTCTGTGTCTACAAATTCTGGTACAAACCTTGATAACTCATTAAACTTGGCCTCATAGTCAGCCACTGACATATTGTTCTGCTTCAGCTCTAAAAACTTAAGTTCCATCTGAGTTTTCATGAATCTTGGGAAATACTTCTCCAAGAACAATTGCTTGAACCTCTCCCAGGTTACTATAGCATCAGTTTCCATATTCTTCTTGGCCTCCCACCAATAATTGGCCTCTCCCTTCAGAAGGTAAGTGGCAAAGACAATCTTTTATGCCTCATCGATACTTAGAATCTCGAAGGACTTTTCCATTTCCTTAATCCATGCTCTAGCCTCAACTGGATCAGCCGATCCTTGGAACTCTGGGGGTTTAAGGGACTTAAATGCTCTGAAAGAATTGGCCACAGTAGTGTTGTTTCCTTTAGGTGGTTGGGGATATTGATTCAAATTCTGCCTAAGCAAATCCATAAACTGACCTATGGGGTTCCCGCCCTGGTTCTCCCCCTGCTGCTCAACCTTAGTTTCCCCTTCATCGACTTCCTTTTCGAAGTCTGTAGTGTGAAAGGTTTCGTCTTCTGCCCCATACTGGGAATCCTCTTGCTCATTATAATCGTGATCTTGTTCTTCATTATACTCAGGGTTTTCCTCATGTTGGTTATGACTCTCTTGGTCAGTAGATTCACGGGGGTTAGCCCTAGTGCCCATTCTTCTCGGAGGCATTTTACTGAAAATTTGGACAATTATACATTAGGTTTATTCACCCATTTTAAAGGATTTCTCCTCGTAATATAGATGCATATTTGGATTTAGGATCCCACAGTTCTATATTTCATGGCAACTTTACTGAAAGCAGTACGTGCAGATATAATATAACAAACTAGTGATCGTGTCATAACGAAACTGAAATAACTGAAAGGGAAATAAATATATACAAGACACTGAAAGGTACATCATCTGGGTCACATCGACCGTTTCAAGAGTACAACCATCCGAATAACAACTAGTCAAAAGTGAAATATGCTGTCTATCTGTTTAGTCTGCAACAGGGAAACTAAATACACTGAGACTATCCCGCCAAAAGTCGGCACTACTATGTCCTCTCAAGACTAGATAACTAGACTACTATATCACTACCCTGCAGTCAGCCACGACGGTGGGCCAAAGCTCGAACCCTCCTAATAGTATTACGGAAGGTCTTCTCTGCATCTGCCCTAAATACCATGCCATGTCCATCACTGGGTAACTGTCGCACCCTCACTCGAACCCTCAGCTCTATGCGGGTCACCTCCCTATAAATTTCTCTAGCCCTAGCTCGTCTCCCACCCTGGTGCCTCAACCGAGCATCTTTCTCCACTGCAAGCTCTCTCCGGGACTCTGCCAACCTGGCCTCAGCCACTGCTACCTCTGTAGAAAGTCTGGCCACAACATAGTTGTGCACACACAATGGGATCCCCTCTACCGGGATGTGGGGTGGAGTAGATGGCTCTGCTGGAGGTGCGGCCTCTGCCTGCTGCGGTTCTGGTGTCAGCTCCTAAAACTCATCGAAAAATGGGCTCACAGGTAGTGGTGGTGGTGGTGAAAGGGCTCTCTCAACAGAGAGGGGTGGCACACGAAGTCCGGAACTTCCTACAGCATCATCCACTGGCTCATCAACATCTCTCTCCGTACCCTCATCTACAGCCTGTCCAACAACAGTAGCCATAACCTACTCAGTGGTCATGTCAGTGTCCTCCTCCATGACCCTAATATCAGCTATAAGCTGGGTCTCCTCTAGATCCTCCTCAACAACATCCTCAACAACTATCTCAGTGCCCTCTCCTGCCTGGACCTCCTCCAGGTCCTCCTCCTCCTCAGAATCAATAACCTCAGTATCTGCATCTGCCTGGACCTCCTCAGGGTCCTCCTCCTCAGACTCCATAACCTCTGTATTTCCATCATTATCACCTCATCTCTGGTCCTGAATAAGTCATCAGAATCAACCACTGCCATATCCTCGGCAGCCTGGATCGCCTACACAAGATGAACTATGTTACTATCATGATACTTAAAAGTTCCCGTAAGGGTTTTAGGTGAACTTGGCAAGAGTTCTTATTATATTAGTGAATTTATTATTATATAACGTCGCATCATCTTTTGGGATATATAACTCTCGCTCTGATACCATTTCTGTAACACCCCCAGATCCGGGGTCGGGGATTGGGTCGTTACGGTCTCATATTCCATACATAACACTTGACTTGAGTCCAACATAAATAAGTAGCATGCTGTGACCCCGCAATAATATCCACTCACACACATAACAGTTATAGTCCCAGAGATGAAATTAAAATAAGTCTACTAATTATGGGGTTCACGAATATAAGTTATTAGAATCCCAGAAGGAGTAACAACATAAGTTTAAAGTTCTTGCTGTTGATTAACATTAATTATACATATACTTAAACTGGAAAGCAAAATCTGCCTATCTATGCTACCTCATCAATGGTAGCGATATCAGCGGGTAGTCCTCTGGCTGGAGTAACCTGCTTGCGCCGAGTGCGCCTTACGCGGGCCATCAGTCCTAGCTGTTGTTGTGACATAATAAATAAGAAAGGGTGAGCAATAGCCCATCAACAATAATATATAACAGAACAGCAAAGATATATATAACAATTTCAAGAGAAAACTTTGAATCCATATGCCATGCATTAACGAACATAGAGCCAGTATAATATAAAGGATGAAGTTACAAGGTAACTCGAATTATATCTTTCGTAAGAATATCTGCTCTGCAAAGATAAGCGCCAGAAATCATCACTTTTTCTTAAAAAGGAAATTGCAGGAAAAATATGTAATTCCAGTTTTGAACAATTTTCCGTCCGGCCAACGCTGATAATGTTGTAGAAAATAAAGAGATTCTGGATAGTGAACCAATACTGGAGTATGTCGCGCCAGATGACACCGCCTTACGATGATCAGTCGCAGGTTGTGCATCTCAAGATTTGTTTTACTACCGGTAGAAGGAAGAACATATGGACACCACCATACGCCGGATCTCCCTAGCCATCTTTGGGCTTAGACGGGACCGGCGCCACTCGGACCCTACTTCTAGGATGGACTTTCCCACAGCCTCTTATACCAGTTTCAATGATGGACTGTCCCACAGCCTCTTACACAAATACTCCTAGTTCGAATAAATCCATGACTCTGAAATGTAAAGTTCGTCCCCCTTTCCCCAAGTATAATACTTGTTGATAAGACTCCACGAAGTAGTCGTATCTAGTTGGAAAGGAAAATTCCCCGATATTTCCCAAGCTGATGCTTGTTAATGGATATTAACTTGTTCCAATAATCTTACCCCTCGAATGATGAGGAAGTAACGAACAGACTCAATTTGATGGTTAGCAACCAAGTTGCGAGTGAAAAGAATAGTTTAACAAGTATATGACCGGGTGGTCCAAGAAATAATAGCTCTCAAGTAAGGTTCCCTTATACTTTAGAAGATATATTCGAATGAAGAATGGAGTTTTGAGAACCTTCCTTGATAAATAATAATAATAATAATGCTCAGAATAGTGTACATAAAATTTGAAGATCGAAGATAGTATTTGAACGAAGTAATATATTTTAAAGCTTAGTTAGCAAGAATTAAATAAATAATAAAGGAATATTATCATCTCATAATATTCAAAGAATATTCTTAGAATAGATTATTGCTCAAAGTAATCTTCAAATGAATATAGGGAATTTATTTATTAAATAAGTAATTCCTCGAATAAATATTTGGAATAATATCCAATAAATAAATCAATCTTAAATGGATATTCAAGAAGATATTCATTAAATAAATAAAGATCAAACGAATATTCCAAATAATATTCATTAAATAACTCAAGGGAATATTCAGGATAGTATTCGATAAATACTCGATCTTAATGGAGTATTAAACAATATTCAGCAAATATATAAAGGTCGAATGAATATTTGAAACAATATTCCTTAAGTAAATAATCTCGAATGAATATTCGAAATAATATTCATAAAATAATTAAAGCTCCAATGAATATTCAAAGTAATATTTATTAAATAAATAAACTCAATTGAATATTCCAAATAATATTCAATAAATAAATAATGCAAAATAGTCACTTAAATATTTTCCTCCGAAAATAATCATGATATATCAAGAAATACCGACTCCCGGTCTATAGTCGAAGAATGAGATTCGTATGCCCTTCGCTAAGGGTCTTAGCAATATCTGGCTTATAATCGATATATTATTTATTTATCTTATAAGCCAATATTAAATCAGGGAACGAGTATCACAATCAGATTTGAAAGTAGGCATGCATGCTATGGCATATATATAACAACAATTAATCATATATAATATCACAACAACAGTTCCAAGTATTGGAAACTTGCCTGGTAGTAGGGTCGAGGTAGTGTGCCCTAGGTCTGCTCGGTGATCTATAAACAATCAGAATATTCGAGATTAATTACTTAACACTTTTTGAAAAGGCTAAGTATAACTTAACTTAAGTCGAAACACGATTTCGAGTTATCTCGTTATGCACCCTTTTTGTGTACTCTTATTAACCTCGTTTTGACCCGACATTTGTTCTTTATTACGGCTCGTCATTACACTTACACTTGGTATATACTTAAGTCATGTGAGTTCTAAGGTAGGTCGTTTATGAACCAAGATTATACCTCAAGTTTTATCGCCCGTTTTCTAAGTGTTTTACCAAAGTTATAACCAAGTGTGTTTTTAGGGGTTCATTCGCGTTTAAACTTGATTCAAACATTTTTATAAAATCGAAAAATGATCCGTTTGACATGAGGTTTTCTCCTACACCTTCTTTATGATCTCTAATATTTAATTATCATGATTCGTCCCTAATTAAACAATATTAAAGGGTAACAATATTAAGTTCAACTTAATTAATTAACCAATTTTGAATTTATAAATATTTAATTTCAATTCGGAATTTAAATTAAAACTCCGTTTAAACGTTCTAAGTGTGTGACCCTTTAGGTTATTATTACGTCGGCAATAATTTTAATATCTAATAATAAAATTACAAACAATGAGCGGCATCTAGTAATACATCATTGCTACCCAAGTAATAATAAAAAATGGTGATCCAATTAACCCTTTCGTGATAAATGTTTCCGTGTAATATAATCCATTTAACCAAATATTATAGATTAAACTCGAGGCATGTAATTAGTCATCCTCTTCAACGTTTAATCTGGGTTTCCTTGATCAATGAGTAGACTATTAAAAACAAATCAATATTTGAGCTTGGTCATGCATTTTCATAGTCTCACTCAATCAAGAGACCGGCCAATAATATCTCTCATAATAATAGGAGGGTTAAATCCTTTATCTATCATTCATATTTCTCATACGTCTCATAGTATTCCCGATGTCCACTTTTATCATTACACGGTCAAAGGTAACTTTTAATGTAGTCAAAGTATATTAATCCTCGTATAGAAATATAATGATCTCAAGTCTAAGGATCATTACACCATTATCACTGTGAGTCTTTCTAATGACATTATTAACATGTAGAATCTCACTGTGGGTCTATCCAGTGCCATGTAGTATATTACAAGCACCTATGTTCTTGACTTTAGTATCACTGTACCTATGACCAATGAGATGTGGTCATCCGTCAACAAACATACTAATCTTTATATATTATAATTGTCCCATATTATTAATGCTCGATTAGTGATATTTAAGAATATAAACACTATTCTTATAATCTCATTTTTAAGTCACATACTTAAAGATATAGAATACATGTTACATATTCCAAGGACATTTATTATTCTAACATTTATTTCTGAAAGGCATATGACATAGCCTATTTGTATTTCGAGGATTCAACTCAACTTAAACAAGAATGTAATAGTAAATAGTATATGTACTGTCACAGGGATCTCATTTGTATAAGTGTCAAGAGAAAGAAGACAAAGTCAATCTACCGTTTTGAGGTATACTACACTTGAAGAAGTTCATTCAGTTGATCAAGCATCAGTGGAGTAATCAAGACAGTGGATTCTATTTATAGTGACAAGAGGTTCCTACAGTGGCAGAATACAGATTATAAAGGTTTGAAAAAGAGTGAAGAAAAGGAAGACATGAACCACAACTTTAAAGTCAATATATGAAGAACAGTCATTGCGGTTAGTCACTCATGAACCAGACAGTACATCGAGTGTCAACATTAACAGTGGTTGTTTATCATTAACTTTAGTGGTTCAAGCTGTCAAGACTGGTATGTTAAGAAAAGAAAAGAACCAAATCATAGAGTCAAAAATAAAGAAAAGCTGTTGGAGTTAGTCGCTCATGAACCAGACCGTGCATCGAGCGTCAACAAAAATTCGGTGGTAATTCTTTATTATTTTCAGTGGTTCAAGCTATCATGACTGGTATGGAAGAAATCATTGTGCAAGCAACAGAGGTGCTAAATTAATTAACCACAATGGTTTTGCAATCAAGACTTGCTAAGGAATAATCTTTGTGGAGGATCAAATTTATCAAGACATAGAAGACCACAAGGGTTATGCTATCAAGGAGGTATATTAATTTTATCTTAATTAATTAAGTCATTTGAATTATTTATTTGATAAATTAATTCTATCCGAATTAATTTATTCAATAAATTATTTAAAAGATTAATTAAGTTAGAATTAATATAATTATCAAACAAGGAGGTATATTAATTTTCTCTTAATTAATTAAGTCATTTGATTTATTTATTTGATAAATTAATTCTATTCGAATTAATTTATTCAATAAATTAATTAAAAGATTAATTAAGTTGGAATTAATATAATTATAAAAAGACTTCATATTAATTCTCTTTTAATTAAATTAAATTAGTTGGCTAATTTATTTTATAAATTAATTCAATCAGAATTAATTCATTCTTTAAATTAATCAATTAATTAATTAAATCAGAATTAATATAAGTGTTTAAAGACTTAAAACAATTCTGCTCAGCGAATATGACCTAATGGAGGTCGGTATGACCTATTCTTAAGTCATACCGAAGCTACTCAGACTGATTAAGTCATACTGATATAAGTCATTCTGATCTACTCAGACTGATTAGGTCATACCGAAGATATTCAGACTGATTAGGTCATACCGAGCAGATTAAGTCTTACCGACTTGATGATATTTCTGAAAAGCAAATTAGGTCATACCGACAAAGTGCTTTATGTCATACCCAAAGGCTGCTCAGAAATTAGGTCATACCAACACATTTTTAAGTCATACCGCCCAAGATTTAAGTCATACCTAAGGAAAATTATGTCTTGGAGCAAGTTTAAGTCATGCTGACAGCTAATTTATTATGTCTTGAAGCAGTTTAAGTCATACCAGATCAGTACAAGACTTAAATGGCTATAAATACAACAGCAGGCACAGCAGAACAACCAAGAATCTTCACTTCTCCAGCAGAACACAGCAGAGAGAGACCAAGAGAAAAATAGTTCCTTGAACATCAAATAAATTCTTGTAAATTATTTCTAGCTTGTATTGATAAATCTAAACCACTAGAAATTGTTTACTTGCACTTGTGGAACTATCTAGCGGATTAAGTTCCCTAGAATCTCTCGATCTTTTTATTACAAATATAGAAAAGTTCATGTCGAATTTTCTATAGAATTTGTAATAATTAATTTCGATCTTTTTATTTACAAATATAGAAAAATTCATGTCGAATTTTCTATAGAATTTGTAATAATTAGTTTGGTCATCAAACCTTGTAATTTGTACCCGTGTATTTAGACACACCCCATCAAGTTAATATAAATTTTATATTCAACTTGAAATATCGGTATTCGTTTTATTCCGCATCAATTTGTTCTTGATTTAATATTTTAATATTTTTAAGAAAAGAGCAAATTCGATAAAACGGTATAGTTTGTATTCAACCCCCCCTTCTACAAACTATTTTGGACCTAACAATTGGCATCAGAGCTTTTTGATTGACGCACAAATCAAGATCCTTATTTTTGTGGTCCTTCAATTGGTTTTCGAGTTTGTTGACCCATACAGAAATTAAATCCGGTATTAGACCGAAAAGTCAACTCCTCTATTTTCGATTTTTTAACCTTCAAAAAATTCAATACTTGAGATTTTTGAACTTTAAATAATTTGAACTTATTTTTGGATTCTTTAACGTTCAAAATTTTCAATTTTGAGATTTTTGAATTTTAAATAATCTAAATTTATTTTCGGATTCTTTAACCTTTAAAAATTCTCAATTTATGATATTTTTTATTTTTAAACAATATGAGTTTATTTTCAATTGTTAATTAAATTGAATTTATTCTCAAATTGTTTTATCTTCAAAAATTTTCATTTTATGATATTTTTGATTGTTAAGTAATCTTAACTTATATTCGAATTTTTTAATTCTTGAAATGATTAATTCTTGGAAATTTTGATTTTTAAACAACTTGAGTTTATTTTCAAATTGTTTAGTTTTCAAAATTTTAAATTCTTGATATTTTCGAATTTTAATTAACTTGAATTTATTTTCGGATTCTTTAACTCTCAAAAATTTCATTTCTTGAGATTTTTTGATTCTTAATTAATTTGACTTAAATTTCAACTTTTTTAATTCTTGAAGTTTTTAATACTTGGAATTTTTTATTTTTAAACAACTTGAATTTATTTTCAAATTGTCTAATTTTCAAAATTTTCAGTTCTTAAGAATTTCAAATTTTAATTAATTTGAACTTATTTTCAGATTTGTTAGTTCTCAAAAATTTTCAAGTCCTTGAAGTTTTTGAATTTTAAATATTTTTAATTTATTCCAAGCCAATAGTTCTATGAAGATTGTTAGTTGAAGATTCCTCTGGACGTCAAAGATGATTTGAATCTTTTGAAGAAAATGAATTTTTCAATGAAATTAATTTCTACCTACTGAAGGAAAATTTGTGGAAGCTGCTAAAAGTTATATCCATAGAATTCACTGGTTTTTCAGAAGCAGTAATGGAAGAGATTAAGTAGATAGAATTTTTCTCGAAGATTTGAATTAAGTCTGTTGATTCTGTGATATACAAACACCATGTGAATTGCTCTAATATAACATCTACTACACTTAGTGGATTGTACCAAGAAATATCCTTCAAGGAATCAACAGAGATTTTAGTAAAATGGAATCAAGGAGGTTTGAGAATGAACTAGACAGTTAGACATCTCAGTCAGGAATTAATGATGGAACCTCAGAACATACATGAAGAGTTACTAATTTAGAAAGAGTACAAATGTTTAATCCAGGAATTAGGCCTATCTATTCTGAAGCAGAAACTCTTCAGGATACAGTTCAAGAGGTGGCTACAAGACTGAGTTGGTGGAAAGAACAAAACATGATAGTTGCAGTTATGAAAGGTTTTATGTGATAAGTAACTATCAAGGTGTGCAACATGGTACAGAATTCTGACAGACAAGGATGAATAGGGATTCATTAAATGAGATGAAACAGAAGCATCAGTGCAGAACTTATCTTGCTGAAGAAAAGAGTTGGGATGGATCAGATGATGATGAGAAGAGCATAATTAATATCTTGCCTTCATAGCAATCTCTGAAGATGATTCACCTCACATGTCTCAGGTATCAATTCTTCGAACTAGTGTAATATGTAATTCTCAGAAATTCAAAGCATGTTAAGATCTTAGTTTTTAATTATTATATCTTTGGTTAGAAGATCTTATTATGTGTATGAATATTTGTTGAATTTAATTAATTGCAATAGTGAGTTAGAAGTGTTCCTTAGACAATATCTCTCAATTCTTAAATGATATATGTCAAGCATATATGACCATTGCTTAAGCTAGTTTCAGGATCCCCAGTAGAACAAGATTTACTTATTCATTCTGAATTGTTTGTTAAGGTTTAAAAAGTTTAAAAGACGGAATAATTACCTAGGATGTCAGTAGAACATCAAGTCATTTGTAAAACCGACTTAGGTAATAGAGATTATATAATATAATATAACAATAGGAATGGATTGGATAGAATTAGTGATTAATTGTTAATTCTTCTATTCCATGCATGTTTAGAAAATTTTTGAATATCTGTAAATCTACTTGCAACCTGTTACACTAGTGTGCATAGGTTAAAGTAGACAGTACTGAATTTTCTAAAATGTATAACATGCCTAATTTGCATAATTCTTATCTCCAATGTTTTAATGCTGAATGTATGCAATGTATTCTTATTATCATGTCTGCTTATTTCAAATATCATAAATGCATCTCCGAGCATTTGCATTGATTATGGAAAAAACATGTTTAAGAATTACAATAAGGTACAGACTGCTAGTCCTCCTTATGTTAGGAAGGAACCATTATTCTCCTTGCTCAGTGAATATTTTGTCAATGTATTAAAAAGGAGAAATGGTCAGTCAAAGATAAGAATAAGCATGTTAAGGTTAAAACTGTTGTTAACTCTAATAAAAGAGAAATCTCTAATCCATCTGGACCCAATTAAACAATTTGGGTACCAAAAACTTTTTATCCATTTGTGAATGTAGGGCTTAACAGGTTAATCGATTATGCATTATTATTGATTTATTCAAAGCATATCATCGAAGAAAGAACCCTGCTATCAAATGTGAATGTGAAGACAGGCCAAGTGGTTTATCCCTTGGAGACAACAGCAAGGGTATGACCCAGGGTCATGGCTATTCAATAGCTAAGGAATGTTGTCAGTAATAAAGCATCTTTTACAAGATGAAGAGCCTACTGTTCGAGGATTAAGGAAAGAAAACTTATCTGTAGCTGACATGGAATCTCAGTCAAAGGTGAAGTCAATGAGGTCAAATCTAAATCTTCATCAGACAAGAGTTCAGCTATGACATAAGGAGCTCTCTCACCTGAATGTCATATCAAGAGATTCTTTCCTGGAAATCGAATCATTAAAGGAGACTACCTCATCTGGAATTAAAGTAAAATAAAATTATGAGGCATGTCATAAAAGGAAGTCAAAGAAGCATCACACAGAAGTTCTACATCAAAGTAAAATATATTTTAGTAGTGATGACTGATGACTTCTCTCAACAAACAAGTTGTTGTTCAGACAATCTGAAGACAAGACACCACTGATGGTGATTGATCACATCTTAAACCCTGATCTGTAAGAATTTTAGGAAGACCCCATAAGTATGAAGGAAATTGTTTTGCAATTTTAAATGGAAGTGAGCATCCTAGCAATCAGCTAATGCTCAAGAGGATAATTTCCTTTGTTACTAAATGGAGTCAACAGCCTACAGGGTGATTGTTATTAATCAACAGAAGGTGATTGAAAGTCTTAGTGATGTTCAATACCCTCTAGCTCCCAGCTGTCAATGGTGATGGTGATTCAGATCCAAGTAATGTCAAACATGGAGAATCTTCATGTAAACCCAACAGCAGCTTAGGGGGAGCAACAGAAGGATCAACTAGTCAACTCAACACCACACTGAAAGTCAAAGGACACTATGAGAACATGTCTACCAAGACAAAGAGTGTTGACTCAATTAACTATTTGTTCTAGTTCTTAGTGTTTCTAATGGTGGAAGTAAAAGACTAGCAGAGCTTCAAGTACTAATGATTATTTCTTTAGTTTTCTTTTAGATGAAACTAAGAAAGCTACAAAAGCTCTGAAAGATCCAGGTTGAGTGATTGCAATGCAAGGTGATCTCAATCAGTATAAAAGGCAGATTGAAGGGAAGCTGGTATCCAGACCAAACAACAAGGCTGTAATTGGTACAAGGATAACCAGAAGTCTACCTGGATGATGTCAAGGCATTGTTATGAGGGACAAGGCCAAATTGGGTGCAAGGTTACAAGCTGATAAGATAGTATATCTAACAAGAAGCACCAGTGACACGACTTGAGGATATCAGACACCTGTTGTACATTCATGATCATAATGGACATCTGGACCTACTGAATCTGAATGCTAGAGGAATGTGAACAAGTGCACTCCTAGTTGGTGAGATAATTGAAAATCTCTACAGGTTAGTATGAACTGGTATCATCACTCAAGCAAGCATGGAAGACATGGTATGACACCCTACCTATAATTTAATATTTGGTATCAATCTTTAACAGTTGGTATCTTTTAACAATTGGTGTCACATTTATAGAACTCTCTACATCTTTAGGCACAAACATAAATGATATATATGTGCAATGATATCTTGATTTTATTATATGTTGGTTTATTAACTAAAAATTGGTATCAAGATATTTGCTGTTTTGATGTTGGTAAAGTTGCAATTCGTTTGAATTACTTCATGCAAGCCAATAGAAGAATCCTTTTAGGAGCTCAGGCAAGCCAAAAGAATAATTCTATTTGGAGCACAAGTAAGCCAAAAGAATGATGACAATAAAAGTAAGTCCAGGATCTTTTGTTTTTATTCAGAAGATTCTAGACCTGTCAAGAATACCTACCAACACATCACTATAGCTGGCTTTTGACCTATTTGCTTGGACCTAACAAGTTGGTAATCAAAAATCTTAAGATGGACCCGGATCTGCGGAAATGGTACCCTAGAGATATTTGACCCAACAAGTTCAGGATCTACTTATTATGACCTAATCAGGCTATAGAGGAATCATCAGCTCATTATCTTATTCAATTGATAATAGATCACTTACACACATATTTTATTCTCAATATGCAAATTTGCAAGGCCCCAAGTGGATCCTAGAGAATCTGTTCTTGTAGTTATTACACTTGATTTTCAGATGTCTTAAGTTGGACCCATCTCCGGAGATGGTACCCTAGAAACATCAGTTCTGACATGTTTTGCTGCATAGAGACAGATAAATGAGTTGTACGAAAGTAGGAGAACACAAGGAAACAACTTCATCTCCAACAACTCTGTGGAACGCTCAAGGCTAAGCAACTTGCATAAGGTATCAATTATTTCGAGAGCATGTCTTCATTAAAATTAACTTACAGACATGTTTGCTAAATCACTTGATGAAATTAATTTTTCAAGATTGGTTTGTAAACTTGGGATTTTATTTATGCTATATGATTGTAAATCCCATTCTGTTAAGTAATTCTTTAGTAAGCTCACAAGTATTCAATTGTCTGTATTGAAAGGACTTGTGATCTTATTTACATCCAGACCTCACACTGAGAATTATCTGTTGAATGATTGCCATGTGTATAATTGCAATATATTTTAGTGGTGATTATTTCAGGATAATAAAATACTTAAATGCTAAAATCTAACTCATAGAGATTTAGTATTTGTTTATTTAATTATTTACTTTGATTATTATGAGTTATAGAATCTAAAGCAATTCAAGTTAGTATTTGCTCTGTACCTCATATTTATTAAAATAAATAAACAACATAACTAATTTGGACCTAATCTGTATTGGTCTTCAATCAGTTATGAGATGTTAATTCTAGTGAACTTTAATATCCCATTTTCAGAAATTCACTATAATTAATATCATGGTTCTAACAATTGGTTGTTTTGAAGTTTTGACTTATATCAGTTAATGATATTTAGTTAGAATTCTATTTACTAGCTAATTGTGAGATATATTGGTATGTGTGAAATTACTTAGAACTCCTCTAAGTAATCATTGTTATATCTTTTACAATTCACTCATATTACTATGCATGATATGAAAATTCTCTAAGTAAAACTGTGGATATTGTAATATCTAAAGTTACCATAGTTCAATTACTTTGAATAATTTTTATGCTTATTTGCAAGCTTCTAATCAATTTGATAATAAATGTTATATACTATGGATCAAGGTATATAGGACTTAGAATATCATTTCTAAGATTGCAGACAAGACAGCTTTGGTAATCAAGTCTTATTTATAGAACCAAGGTTGTCTACCAGTAAACAGTTGTTAGGAGTTAACAATTGTTATTATCGAGGAGTTGCCTTGAAGTCATAAGTTTGAAATGTTATATCTTAAGAGCTTGTGTATTTCTTGTCAACTAGTTCCTCGTACTTATGAATATCAGTGAATGATGTTCTTAAGTAGTTAGATACTAATATTCATTCTGTCAATTGGAACTCAATGTAACAATTCAATCTTCACTAAATTGAATTTATCTTACAATAGATTGAATTTATCAAACAATTGGTATCATTGAATATTTAGTATTTAGCAGTGATTATTTATCCTAGTTAAATTATGACGTGAAGCAATTCAATGGCTTATTTGCTCATAATTTAATTTTGGTAAAGTAATCATAAACACAGTTACTTGCATTTTAAAGTATTTAATAAATACTAGCAGTTGGTATCAAATAGTAAAATATTTGTTTACTGACAATTGCTAGTTGTTCTGATACTTTATTGTAAACTAATTGTGATGTATATATTATCTCTGATGATATTGCTTAGGATTTATTCTGAGTAAATGTGTCTTATCTATAAATCATTAGTGTTAGTATAAATTAAGGTGTTCAACTTTCTAAGTAAGTGAGACTTAAAATTAAATTCGGTCTCCTATCATATTTTGAAGTGGTGAAGATTTTTCAAAATTAAATTATCTAATTCTGGTTATACACCACTTTATATACATGATAGTTCTTAGAATATTTTACATCCATCAGTCAATTACTTAGTTTATGTTGTGCTAAGTAATGAAGCACCAAAGGAGAGACATTGGTTATCTGTACTTATGTACTTGGTAATCTTTGTTACCTAAACGACATTCAGTGCTTGTATGAGTCTTTTCACTAACTTTTGTGTTAAAGTTCTCTATACATAATAAGCACTTAAAGAAAATCTTTCTTTCTAAATTACTGCGAAGTCAAGAGTTTGTGTCTTTTAAAAATAAAACGACCTAGTTTTCATTAAAAGACATGATAATACATTGTTTTATGCATAAATACAAACTCTTGTACATTAATAGTTCTTAAAAGAAAACTCAATTTTTTCTACAGTTGTGATTGCTTATATTGTAAAACTTTTTAAAGTCACAATTGTACATCATTTCTCTCACACGATATAATGTGTATGTTTTCACACAATGTTATGGTATGATGTGAATGCATTCTATCTCTATATTGCTCTATTGTTATGTGATGCAGGTTCAACTCCTAGTGGAAGATTTCTCACATTGTAAGTCATGAGGTTGTAAACCCAACAACTTCTATCCCGGACTATAAATCCAAATCTAAACACATCCTAACTTACCCCCTGAAGTGGAAGTAACTTATTTGACTAGAGGTCATTAAGGGAGTAACTGCACTTGATGTAGCAAATAAGGATGTGAGGGATAGTAAACCCACAGCTCTACCTCTCAAGGAGAATAGATGTATATAACTTGAGGTATCTATAAGCTCGCCTGCATTCTCCCAAAAGGATGCAGAGCTGAAAATGGCACTAAAACAGTCTCTGGATTCATTATATTAAAATGATGAGTTTATCGAAATTCGCCTATCTGCCAGGGCATCTGTTGGTAAGTCACTACCTCATACACAATACTAAAATACTTCCTATGCACCAAGTGAGATTTCACACACTAAGGATGAATTGACGGAAACAACTCATACTCCGACCATTTTACGGTTAGGATTATAAGTTGAAGGTTCCTCAAAGAACCAAGAGTCTTCACAGACCTCGAGAGAAGGTATTGATCTCAATGCAAAATTCAACAAGATCATTATCTAACTCCGCAGAGGGAACATCTCTGGATCCGACATAGGTGCGGATCGGCAACTTGTTAACTATGATTCAAATTCACCTGATGAGTTTAACAAGGTGATGTCTTCATAGACATTAGATGGAAACATGATTTTAATTCTAAGTTTTGATTTCATTGTTTACCTTCTCAGAATTCAAATCTGAAACCCATAAGAAGGGAAAAAAAATTTATCAACTTGTAGATTATGACTCAGATTCGTCTGACGAGTCTAACGAGGATCGGGGATTTGCGAAACTCCATTGCACCACCAGTGACCTCTCTAGAAGGGGCTATGGTGATTTTTCCTTGCAGGTACTACATGTGGATATTGGAGCTATGAGAGATAAGAGTGATACACTAGTGAGCATGAGTGTAAACACTTGAGAGATGAGAGATGAGATCACTCATTTTAAGTGATATGAGTGGAAAGATGAGCTAAACACTTATGAGGTACACGAAACAGAATCACACACTCACAGTGAGGAAAAAAGATAAACACCAAATCTCATTCCCTATTCCCCAAACAAAGTTCAATTACAAGAGTTGGGAGATATAAGGAAATTGTCGGAAGATTTGGTTGTCAGGATGATCAATAGTGAGGCCATTCTATAATATCTAAAGGGCAAAGTTGATCAGTCTACATACTTCTATTCTGGAAGTCTTCATGAAAATCCTTCAACACAAGAAAAGTTTTTTTCTTTATTGCAATAGTCAATGTTAGATGTATGAAGAATCTGTTGTACTAAAGGTAAGAGGTGAGTTATAATTGAAAATATGGTATCATCTAATTTAATTGGATGTTTGCTATAATTGAATGCTTGGAGGATTACTCAACTAAGGGGGAGAGATATTTTGAAGAAGATATACTCAAAGATTGCCTTAGTAAGAGATACTCAACTAAGGGGGAGAGTATAAGCTTACCTTAGTGAGGGGGAGATTTTCTATCTAAGGGGGAGAGATATGAAAAAGGATATACCTTAGAAAGGGGGAGTATTCAACTTGTCAGGGGGAGATAGATTTATTCGCCTTGTCAAGGGAGATAAGGAGTATTCACCGTTATTAGAAAGAGACATATCACCTTAGGTAGGGAGACATAAGGAAGGAGAGAAGTATGAAACGACAAAGCAGAATTCTTCAGTATGTGGTTGACAAGTCATATTCTTTACCACTGTAGAATTCCAAGTATCTACTAATAATGTTCAATATTAGATGTTAAGGGTTATCAGGAAGATATGTCAAGAAATGAAGATGAGTTACTTAATTCATTGTCAGAGGAACAATCATCTATCATTTCATCTACTGAGATTCTGGAATTGTAATATCTAAACCAGAAAATTTTTTTGTATTATTTACTATAGCTCTTTAAAGCTTTATCTTCTTCTTGTTTGTAGTTGAGTTATCCTCTAGGAATTTGTATGTTAATGTTTAACAAACAAATAGGGGGAGATTGAAAGGCATATGACATAGCCTATTTGTATTTCGAGGATTCAACTTAACTTAAACAAGAATGTAATAGTAAATAGTATATGTACTGTCACAGGGATCTCAAATGTATAAGTGTCAAGAGAAAGAAGACAAAGTCAATCTACCGTTTTGAGGTATACTACACTTGAAGAAGTTCATTCAGTTGATCAAGCATCAGTGGAGTAATCAAGACAGTGGATTCTATTTATAGTGACAAGAGGTTCCTACAGTGGCAGAATACAGATTATAAAGGTTTGAAAAAGAGTGAAGAAAAGGAAGACATGAACCACAACTTTAAAGTCAATATATGAAGAACAGTCATTGCGGTTAGTCACTCATGAACCAGACAGTACATCGAGTGTCAACATTAACAGTGGTTGTTTATCATTAACTTCAGTGGTTCAAGCTGTCAAGACTGGTATGTTAAGAAAAGAAAGGAACCAAATCATAGAGTCAAAAATAAAGAAAAGCCGTTGGAGTTAGTCGCTCATGAACCAGACCATGCATCGAGCGTCAACAAAAATTCGGTGGTAATTCTTTATTATTTTCAGTGGTTCAAGCTATCATGACTGGTATGGAAGAAATCATTGTGCAAGCAACAGAGGTGCTAAATTAATTAACCACAATGGTTTTGCAATCAAGACTTTCTAAGGAATAATCTTTGTTGAGGATCAAATTTATCAAGACATAGAAGACCACAAGGGTTATGCTATCAAGGAGGTATATTAATTTTATCTTAATTAATTAAGTCATTTGAATTATTTATTTGATAAATTAATTCTATCCGAATTAATTTATTCAATAAATTATTTAAAAGATTAATTAAGTTAGAATTAATATAATTATCAAACAAGGAGGTATATTAATTTTCTCTTAATTAATTAAGTCATTTGATTTATTTATTTGATAAATTAATTATATTCGAATTAATTTATTCAATAAATTAATTAAAAGATTAATTAAGTTGGAATTAATATAATTATAAAAAGACTTCATATTAATTCTCTTTTAATTAAATTAAATTAGTTGGCTAATTTATTTTATAAATTAATTCAATCAGAATTAATTTATTCTTTAAATTAATCAATTAATTAATTAAATCAGAATTAATATAAGTGTTTAAAGACTTAAAACAATTATGCTCAGCGAATATGACCTAATGGAGGTCGGTATGACCTATTCTTATGTCATACCGAAGCTACTCAGACTGATTAAGTCATACTGATCTAAGTCATACTTATCTAAGTCATTCTGATCTACTCAGACTGATTAGGTCATACCGAAGATATTCAGACTGATTAGGTCATACCGAGCAGATTAAGTCTTACCGACTTGAAGATATTTCTGAAAAGCAAATTAGGTCATACCGACAAAGTGCTTTATGTCATACCCAAAGGCTGCTCAGAAATTAGGTCAAACCGACACATTTTTAAGTCATACCGCCCAAGATTTAAGTCATACCTAAGGAAAATTATGTATTGTAGCAAGTTTAAGTCATGCTGACAGCTTATTTATTATGTCTTGAAGCAGTTTAAGTCATACCAGATCAGTACAAGACTTAAATGGCTATAAATACAACAGCAGGCACAGCAGAACAGCCAAGAATCTTCACTTCTCCAGCAGAACACAGCAGAGAGAGACCAAGAGAAAAATAGTTCCTTGAACATCAAATAAATTCTTGTAAATTATTTCTAGCTTGTATTGATAAATCTAAACCACTAGAAATTGTTTACTTGCACTTGTGGAACTATCTAGCGGATTAATTTCCCTAGAATCTCTCGATCTTTTTATTACAAATATAGAAAAGTTCATGTCGAATTTTCTATAGAATTTGTAATAATTAATTTCGATCTTTTTATTTACAAATATAGAAAAATTCATGTCGAATTTTCTATAGAATTTGTAATAATTAGTTTGGTCATTAAACCTTGTAATTTGTACCCGTGTATTTAGACACACCCCATCAAGTTAATATAAATTTTATATTCAACTTGAAATATCGGTATTCGTTTTATTCCGCATCAATTTGTTCTTGATTTAATATTTTTAAGAAAAGAGCAAATTCGATAAAACGATATAGTTTGTATTCAACCCCCCCTTCTACAAACTATTTTGGACCTAACAATTTCGCAATAAATAAAGACATAATAAATCAACATTGAAATAATCAATGGAACATAATCATTAAGTAACAAAATAGTCTTTCCTAGAAGCACAATTACATTGTCTCTAGGGCACTAACACTATCAATTAGATCTCATATCTCACAATAGTAGGGGTTCTCACATGAGCACGTGCCAATATATATATATATATATATATATATATATATATATATATATATATAATACAAGTAGCAGTAAAACCATTATCAGTAAAAGGAACTAATTCAGCATTCTTTTATGTTTAAGAGATGCACGATATTTAAACTATGTTCCTAGCATATTAGGAATCATGGAATCTGTTAGGAATTATGTTGCTCTTGATGATGAGTACTTGAAACCACCTTGAAAAACATATGTGTACAAGAATAAGTTTGTAACTTGTCAACGGATATCCAAGTTATAAGTATCCATTGATAAGGCAGCTTATCGGTTGATAAGTCTGTAGCATATCTCTTTTTAGGTTTTGTTAGTTGTTTGGTTCTGTCATAGTTACTAGAAATCCTAAGTCATGTTGACTATCAATGGATATACAGAATAAGGTAGTTAATTGTATATAAGTTGTGCTATGTAATTCTATATAAGTAAAGTGATATCTCAGCTGATGAAGCTTCTATGTCAACGGATATGGCATCTCAACAAACAACAGTCAACCTGCTGATCAGTGTCCTCTTCAACAGATAAAATACTTCAACCAATAATGTCTTGGAATTAGAGGTTGATGGCGACTTGACATGCCTGACAGATCACATGGGTTGATAAACTTAAAAAGAGTGTGGAAGCCAGTATTGGAAACGAAGAAGAAAAGTTAAGTGATAGGAATGCTTTAATAGAAACTCAGTTAATTGAATTCGAGGTTATGAGAAGAGATTGTCAGGAAGCTAAAGATGGATTGATTGAAGCTCTTAAATGAGAAAAGATATTGAAAGATCAGATAAAAGAAAAACAGGATCTAATTGCTATTTGGGGAAAATGTAAGGCCACTACTGAAGAGATTAATCGTGTCCAAAGATTTAACTTCTTTAGTAAATTAGAAGAAGCAAAGTTAGGTGTTGATGGTGAGACTGCTTCAGACAACGAGTCAACGGATAATCATAATGATCATCCATTGAACGATGAGCTATCGATGGATATTGATCATCCATCGAAGGCCAAAGTTGTCAGCAAAGCAACTCTAGTTAAATTGGACAATCAATATGGTCCCATCAGCAAAAACTTTGAATTAGAAGAGTGTAGCAAAACAAAATCAGTTGAGAAAGCTAACATAGGTCACTTGTCCCACAAACAATTGAAGGTCAAGTTAGATAAAGTTGAGTCAAGAGTTAAAGGAAGGAGAAAGAACAGGAATGGCAAGGTAGGGATTAATAAGCACAACAATTACACTACTGATAAGTATGCTCCTAGGAAAGAGTGTGTGAATTGTGGTAGTGTTAGTCATCTATCTGCTAACTGTAAAAAGTTGAAAAATGCTTCCATGCCTTTACCCTTGTCTACTTCTGCTATGTATGCTATGCCTATGATTTGTGTCCAACCTGCTCATGCATCTAGTCAATATGCAAACATGTCATTCATGCATAATCCATACTATCATGCTTTTAATATGCCTCAAATGCCATGGATAATGAATAACATGCATGCACAGACTATGCCTAATTCAGATTTCTGTAATGCATATGAGCAAGTTTCAAACCTTGGCTTTCAAAAGCCCACACCCAGAGTTAAGATTGATTTAACACAATCTGGACCCAAGGGTAGAAAGGATTTGAAGGGCAAGAAAAGGGCTAACACAACTGGACCCAAGGAAACTTGGGTACCAACATCAACTTGATTTGGTTTTGGTATGTGCAGGGATACAGAAAGAACCTCTGGTATCTGGATAGTGGCTATTTCAGACATATGACTGGAGATTCTACCCTTCTCGCTGAGTTCGAGGAGAGAGCTGGCCCTAGCATTACCTTTGGAGACAATGGCAAAGGATATACTAGAGAATATGGCTTGATTTCAAAAGGAAATGTTGTCATTGAGGATGTAGCACTAGTTGATGGACTCAAGCATAACTTGCTTAGTATCAGTCAACTATGTGATAAAGGTCAAAATTTGTGGTTTACTTCAGAAGCTTGTGTTGTTTTCAAGAAAAACGACAACAAGGTAGTGATGACAGGTAACCGGAAAGGAAATGTCTACACAGTTGACTTCAATTCAACAAGTGCAAATACAGCTACATGCCTTTTCAGCAAGGCAAGTGTAGATGAAGGTTGGCTATGGCATAAGAAACTGTCACACTTGAATTTCCAAGCAATGAATGAGTTGGTGAAAAAGGATTTGGTTAGAGGTATTCCAAAATTGGATTTCTCCAAGGATGGATTGTGTGATGCATGCCAAAAAGGGAAGCAAAAGAAGGCCTCTTTCAAATCCAAGTCAATGTCCTCCATTAATCATCCTCTACAGCTACTCAACATGGATCTTTTTGGACCAGTCAACATATTGTCAATCTCTAAAAAGAGATACTGTCTAGTGATTGTGGATGACTTCTCTAAATACACATGGACATTCTTTCTGCACTCCAAAGATGAGGTAGGAGAAATCATCATCAATCATATCAGAACAGTCAACAACAATCTTTCTTTCAAGGTTAGAAGGATGAGAAGTGACAATGGAACTGAATTCAAAAATCGTGTGATGAAAGAGTTTTGTGAAGAACAAGGGATTATCAAAGAATTCTCTGCACCTAGGACTTCTCAACAGAATGGTGTAGTAGAAAGGAAAAACAGGACTCTCATTGAAGCTGCAATGTAAGAACCCCAAATTTTGGATATAATTAAAACTTTTTATTAAGTAATGATAGGATGAGGAACAATGATTCCGACAACAAGGTCACCAGCTCTAATGAATGGTGGTTTCAAAGAACAATGATTGTAATGAATGGATATTGCTTTGGACAATGATCCTGATGCATTGGTATATTGTCAGAATAGAGTAATTCGATGGTTGAGGACCTAGATAAGAATAATCTACCATCCAGGAATGAGCTAATGGATCCTTGAAGGGAAAAGAGTACGTGCATAGTGTTCCCCATACGTGCATAGTATTTCCCGTACGTACATAGTATTTCCCGTACGTGCATAGTGTTTCCTGTACGTGCATAGTAATTTGGTGGATGAATAGTGATTTTGTAAGTTGGAAAACTTTTCACTCCACCCTATGTACGGGACGTGATATGGATGTTTCGAAGTCATATTAGTAATACGCGGAGGAAATAAGTGAATGCAGAGACGATCGGAATTCAGAAATTCCAAATTCTTTTCGGTATAATATTTGACCGGACAGTGGATTAAATATTATTATAATCCAAGAATTGAGATATTAACTTTGAGGATTTGATATTTTGGGATGTTATTATATTTGATTTAAGAATGAAGGTAGGAAACCACTGAGGAGTGGTTATGGCTACAATGTAATAATTGATATTTGGAAAGAATGAATGGAATTCGACTTTATTATTTCTATGTCTTGAAGAATGCTAAAGGGTAACAACATAGGTAAGAATAATTTATCTTTTAAGGGAATAAGATATGGCAATTTCAAGCAGGAGAATATTCTCATGTCATCCAGATCGGTAACGATTAATCCAGTAGTTCCGTAAAAAGGTTAAGGAACTATCGAAAGAGAATACGGACAATTATACAACCCTAAGAGAACAAGTAAAGAATACAGAATGAATAGTGTTGTGGTGGGAGTATATAATAATATGAGACGACACTATATAGAAGTATTCGGAACGGATTTCCGAGTTCGTATTAGTGATCCAGGGGGAAAATAAGTATATGTAAAAGCTGTCGGATTCTGAAAAACCGCACTTTTATTTTCTCCGAGAGTTCCCTGGACACTGATAGCCTTAAGTATTTAACGAATGGATTTAAGGAATATAAATTGGAAAGTTAGAATGAAAGATGGAGAATGAAAGTATTATTGTTAAAGAGGATTCCCAGTAAACCCTAATTAGAAATCCGTGAAATATTCTCACGAACGATCAATCGAAACGGGTAATAACCGGACACAGAAACAAGCAGAGGAAGCAAGAGTCTTGTGCAAGCTACTAGAATAAATATCTAGTAACCAAGTGGGCAAGAGTAACTAGATTAATTGGAGCATAACTAGTACTTAGAAATCAAAAACCCTTGGTTAAGCTTTCAACCATGGAAAACACAACACTTGTCCATGCTAATTACCTCATCCAATGCATCACACTCCACTAACCCCACTTGGATGAGATATTATCTCACAAAATCACTTTAAGCATTATTACAAGCAACCAAGACAAAGAAAGAGCAAGAACACTCTCCCCCCCCCATTACCATTCCATTCGGCCTCACCCTAAATTCCAAATCCAAACTCCACCTTCCCACCATTGTTTGTTCTTGAAATAATTAAGGTGAGTCTTACATTTCATAAAACTTATCTCCTCAAAATCTTAGCTTCAAACTCATCCTTTTCCATTTTCAAAAAAAATCAAACAAGAGGAGGGTGAATAGTGTTCATCATGTACTAACTTTGTTTTCTTGATTTTTCATGGTTGATCTAGCAAGCATAATCACTCCTAAGGACCATACAAGGCTTAGTAAGGCTATATCACTATCTAAGGAAGGTATAAAGCTCTTGAAACCCTAACCCTTGTTTGAGATTTAAGCATGTTTATGATAGTTATAACTTAGTTATGGTTATATTAAGATTATAAGCATGATTATGTATGGATTTTGGATTAATGATGTAAATAGCTAGATGAACGGAAAGGCATTGCTTGGCCTCAGTTCATGTATATAAGTCATGTATATGTTGTTTGAGTTGGATACAATGTTTATGGGAAGATTCGAAATTGGTAGATATTCGATTTACAGCCGTTATAATGCCCGATTTTGCAATACCATGTTTTGTATGCCATTTTCCATGTCGAACCCCTACTGTCCAGAGACCTTATCTGCCATGATAGGATAGGTAATGTTCTAAGCTTCGTTTTGATATATAGATCACGTGAAACGGACTTACGGTTTAGGATTTATGACCAAATTACTAAAAGTAGTTCGAATCCGTAAACGAAAGTTCGTAACTGTAATTGAAACCTCGTAATCTATGTAACGTCATGGCGAATCTTGGTAAATAAATACTAGGGGTAAGAAGGAAGGTGTGAAAGAAAACTGTATGTCAAAAAGAGCATTTTTTGATTTATTAAAAATGTTCGAGTCGAGGTTAAACGCGAACGAACCCCTAAAAGACGACTCTTTTATAACTTCGGTAAAACACTTAGAAACGGGCGATAAAACTCGGAGTATAATATTGGTTCGTAACGATCAATCTTAGAACTCATATGACTTAAGTATGTCCCAAGTATAAGTGCAGTGACATGTCGTATTAACAAACGAATGTTGGGTCGGATCAGTGAGAATAAGTAATCCACTAAAAGGGGTATAACGAGATAACTCGAGAACGTGTTTCGATTTAAGTATAACTTAACTTTTAATATGTTAAGTGATTAATCCCGAATTCCTTGGCTATTTATAGATCACCAAGCTGAACCGGGACCCGCTACCACTACCCCTTACCGTACTCGACTACCAGGAAAGTTTCAATTCCCTTCTTTTAGGCTGTTGTTGTGATTGAATAAATACATATATATGATTGCTGATATACATATGCCATTGCATGCATGCCTACTTTCAAGTTGAATTGATATACTTGTTCCCTGAATGTTATTGTTGGCTTATAAGCTAGATAGTTATATATCAGTTATAAGCCGGTTATTGTAAGACCCTCATAGAAGGGCGTATACATCTTATTAATCAAAAATAGACCGGGAGTCAATATTCCTTGATATATCGAGATTACCTTGGAGGAAAATATTTAAGTAAATATTTTCTATTATTCAGGCGACGAATATTATTTGAATATTCGTTCGAGATTATTTATTTTAATGATCCTTACTTCAAATCATTATTTGAACGTGATCATTCGACGAATAATATCTGTCAATATTCATTCAGAGTCGAATTGATTATCGATTATTATTTCGAATACTCTTCTAAAGATGAGACTACTAAATGAATATTATGTGGACATTCATTTAGAATATTATTTTATTAAATAAATATTACTTTTGAAAATTCATTTAAGGTATTAAGTACTTGATGAAGATTATCTTCAATATTCATCTGAAGCTTGATTTACTTATCGAATATTCCTTTAAAGCTTGGATTATTAAATGAATATTACTTGATATTCATTTAGAATATTATTCATGAAATGAATATTACTTTATCAATATTCATTTAAATTCCTAATTAATTATGAATATTATTTTGAATATTCATCCAGAGTTCTATTTAATCATCGAATATTATTTAAAATATTTTAAATATTTCTTTCAGGACTTATTAAGTAATGAATATTATCTTGAATATTCATTTGATTATTTAATTATGCAATAAATATTCTCTCGATATTTCTTCAAGAATTATTTGGGAAATACTCTGATTAAAGATATTCTTTCATATTCCTAAATAATCTGTAAAATATGTTAATTCAATAAATATTCTCTGGATATTTATTCCATACTTAGAATAACCTCGATAAGGTTTATCTTCTTCGATTATTACAGAAAATATCTCGGAGTCATATTATTATTAATCTTATATCAAGAAAGGTTCTCAGACATCATTCTTCTTTGAGTCTATCCCCTTAATAATAAGGGAACCTTACTTGGAAAATGTTATTTATCTTGTCGACTTCCCGGTCATAAAGTATTCCCTTCACTCGCAACTCGGGTGCTGTTGACTTATTAAGTCGTTGCTTACCTTCTCATCTTTCGAGGGGTAAGATTACTGGAACAAGTTGATATCCGTTACTAAGTATTAGCTTGGGAGTTATTGGTAAATTTTCCTTTCCAACTAGATACGACTACTTTGTGAAGTCTTATCAACAAGTATTATACTTGGGGAAAGGGGGACAAACGTTACATTCAGAATCATGAATTCTATTTGAACTAGGAGTCGTGTAAGAGGCCGAGTAGCGCCGGTCCATCCCCTTTGGCCCAACCGTTGGCCGGGGAGAGCTAGTAAGGCGGTATACAAGTAAAGCCGTCAGTTCTTCCTTCTACCGGTAGTAAATCTAAATTGAGCTGTACGATCTCGACTGATCATCAAGATTGGAACAGCGGGCGCGGTGAATACTCCATCATTGGTTCATCATCCAAATTTATTTATTTCCTGCAACATGATTACTGTTGGCAGAGTTGGAAAAGGGTCATAACTGGAATTGCAACCTTTTCTTGCAAGTTCCTCTTTTTAATAACAATAAGAATATCTCGCTTACTTTGATGTAGCAGATATTTCTACAAACAAATGCTTTAAGTTACCTTGTAACTTCATCGTTCATATTATACTGGCATCATTTCCGTAAATGCATGGCATATGGTTTGAAAGATACTTTTGAACTGTTATACATTATCGTTCAGTTATATATTATTGTTGGTGGGCTATTGCTCACCCTTGCTTTATTATTATATCACAACAACAGCTAGACCAGATGACTCGCACAAGGCGCACTCGACGCGGGCGAGGACGATGAGACTACCAGAGCTGAAGAAGAAGCTATTGGTATGGTATATTTATTCTTTCAGTACCAAGAATATGGTCTAGTATGACTTATGTAAATGGATGGCAAAGAGTATGTATTATATTGAAATTCTTTTGGATTGTAAGAACTCATAATGTGATTAATAAAAATTTGATTGTTACTCTGATTTCATCTCTGGGACTATAACGGGTGTGTTTTATATTGTTGTGTTGGGTTATAGAGACGTAATTTATTTTATGATTAAGGAAAGTTCAATTGTTGTGGACAGAATTGGAAACCGTAACTACCGGATCCCGGACCCCGGATCTGGGGGTGTTACAGAAGTGGTATCAGAGCGTACGTTATAAACCCCAGAGATGAGGTGACGTTAAAACAATAAATTCAATAAGATAATAAGAACTCTTGCCAAGTTCATAGTCGGACTACTTAATGTAGTGATGACATATAAAACCCTTATGGGAACTCGTAAGTATAATGATAGTAACTTAGCTCGATATCGTATCGACGAGTAAGGCGACTGACCTTGAGGCATACGAGCAACAGCTCGATGATGCTTTATATGCTGAAGATCAGCGGGTAATTCGATGGAGTACCCTACTGGAGACCCGGGAGAGGTTCCAGCAGATAAGGAAAATCCTGTTAGGATAAGGAGCTTACCCATGGGTAATGAGGGTCGCAGCCAGAATGACTGTGATGATTAAGATATGGTGCTCAGAAAAGTGAGTATAAAGAACCGAGATATTATTAAGAGATCTGAAGATGCATGTTGAATTCATAGCCGGACTACCAGATGTAGTACCAGCAAGAAAGAAGGATTGGAAGAATTACTTGAGATCTTATACGGAAATAGATGAGAATCCTTAGAGATTTTCATCTTAACGAAGAAAGAGCTAGAGGGATGTATGATTATCAAAGACATCGATTTAGGGCGAGGAGCAGAGTCCCTAGGAATAGTTGAGAAGGAGGCAGTAAGTGCCATATCATTTGATAAATGAATTAGTATGAATATGGTCAGTAATAATTCGCCATGAGAAGGCAGGTATCGTAGGTTGTAAATTATGGAACCAAATTGAGGTTAATAAGGTGGTTTTATTAAGGAAAATGTTCATTTTATGAATGAATCATTTAGAAAGTAAAGACATTGGGAAGTGATAGCATGATTGGGTAAAGTTATATAAGGAAGTAGTAAGCAAGACAATGATCTCAGAACCTACCAGAAGATAAGACCAGTGAGTCAAGATGAACTCGTAATGAGACTACTGCCAGAGACTGAGTATAGAGTTAATTCAACTCAGTCAAATGATGAACCAGAAACGTTAGATGCATGTGATTCAGAGGAATATTAAATTCCTTCTTCTCTTTGAATGGATTATAGTGGTTACCTTAAGTTTACTCCGACACGGAATTATAATAGATCAAGTAATACGATCAGCAGTTAAAGAGAAAAATGTGAGAAAATCTTCCTGGAGCTAAAAGGTGAAATTGGTAATGACCAAGAGCTGGCATTGCTTAATGGAAAAAGGAGACTTTGTGCTTCCAATAACGCTTCGCATAAAGGGTTAGGTAGACCGACATTTGGTAGTATTGAATATCAGGACGTTGTGACAGGTTTCAGTTTGAGACTATTGATTCCCTTCTAAGGGATGGATATAATTGATTCCTCTCCAGTGGGTAAACTTCCAATCCGATGATGATTATTTCGTTAACTATGACTGCTTATGATTCCACCTGCTTGGAGGTTCATAGAACTATTCTTCAGGTTTCGAAACTGGTCTCCTTAATGTTACCAGTAGGTGGGTAGATTGATCAAAATTTCCCTGAGTCTGGAAAGGAATTCGGTGAATTTTGGCAAACCTTGTCTTTCTGATTATCAGAGAATGTCATGGAAGAGAGTAAAAATTGGAGCAAACCCTGTGATTTGGGTAAGGATGCTGTAAAATGGGTTAGTAAACGGACCCTGAGCATTACAATCGACGGTAGTGATAAAATGATGAAGTGAGATTGGACGAAAATAGGAAATGTAAGTAAGAAACCAGCCGGACTGAGAAATTCCAGGATTGACTTAAATGAAAAGGCTGTTATGCCAGGAATGGTAAGGTTGTGTGGCACGCAGGATTGATAAGAATAGTTGAAAAGATAAAAGTGGAGGAAAGGTGACCGGAGACGGTGCCGAGTAGTCGATTAAGACTTATATGGAGTAAAGTTTTGGAAACGTAGAAAGGTATCAAAGAAGAAGGCACTATGCCGGCAATTGCTAGAAAAGTAATGCTATTAGCCAACCCCTAAAATTATATATTTTTATGTGTGGCCAGTTGAGGCCAAGTCACAACGGACTATAAAGTGACTAGACCAGCAATGAAAAGACAAAGCAGGGTTGCTTCTAAGAAAGCACCGACTGCAAGGGCTTCTGATATAAAGGAAACATTAATGAGATTGTTTGAATCTTCTGCCGAACAACCCATGTTTTGATTGGGAATTCACTAGACCTTTTTGGGATGGGGTCACCCGTACTAAAGTGACTCATGTGTATATGGTTGTCCAAGATTTCGAGTAAAATGGAAGTATAGTGACTTGAGATGTATGATGTTAGGGTATCATGAATACCATGAATATATTATGACGGAGGAAAGTAAACAATGAAGGTATATGAAGAGGGTATAGAAAAGGTCAGAAATTGAACAGTATGCTGTAGGAATTTTGTTTGAGGCAAGTACCTTTGCGAAGAACGATAAGCACTAAGAGATTCACGTTGAACTCGACCAATATCTTCCAGAACATCCTTGCTACCATTAACAAGTTCGGTAAGAGAAGAGATTGGCATACGTTGCCTTTTTGGAAGGCCAAATAGGCTGGCAACTATCTGAAAGAAGAGGGTGGCATTAAACCACCGATCGATTATCAAATGAGAATGATTGAAAAGAGACCTTTATTAAGGATACATGATCTGATTGCCAATTATAAGATGCAAGAATTCCTTGGCAGTTGAATTAAGGATAGGATATACATAAATTAAGACAAACCCTGGGGAATGCACAATGGGTGGCATTAACCCTAATAACGACATTATGACTTCAGATGATATGAGCTGGACTTGCTAAGGCAACAATGACCGGTAAGGATTATTAAAAAGAGTTCTGGAAAGAACATAGATAGAATTATTAGAGTATTGATCAATGACATTTTGATATACCCGGTACCCAGAAAATACCGGAGGAATGATAAGGATGGCCTACGAAACCTTACAAGGAAAAAGGGTAATATTCCGAACTTCAAAAATGGAAGTTTGGTAAGGAATGTATGACATCGTAACAATAATGCCAGATGAGGCATGTATGAAACCCTGAGGAAGTATGGGTTGAACCTATAAAGGTTGAGATTATCCTAAGATAAAGAAAGAACTAAGAAAAGAAGTATCCTAAGTAGGATTGGGAATAAACGTGATAAAGTTCCCATGGGTAGGTGGAAGCAATGACTTATGGAAATGACTGATAGTTATATTTTCTCCTTCAGCAGAGCTTAAGGGAGAATGATTTAACCCAACAGTGATGGGAATGAGGTAGAAAAACTTGAGCTGGAATGTACCCAGAAAACATGGGTTACAAGAAATCATTATCATCAAGAAAGGCCAATGAGGTGGCCGACAATCTAAGTATAAAGGAATAATTACAAATGTTCATACCGAAGAGACAGGATGATATTTGGAAGGACCTTGAAAGGTCATATCGGAATGGAGGAATTTACATTCCTTCTGATGACTGTGCAAGAATTAACAGTAATAATAGTTTAAGTAAAGATTCGATTCCTGATGGAGTCTTAAGCATATTACGTACCTTAGAAGGTCCCGTTTTGAGGCAAACCAGGACCATGGTACAAAATTGATGAAGTAAACCGTTAAGTTTCCAGTCTTTTATGGAAGATGCATAAGTGATAGTTTCATCAACCGGACTTAGCAGCGATGCTTGAAACTCTTCTGCAATTCTATCTGCTTCACGTTATATCTACATCAAGTTCAGGAAGTGTTCCTTATGGATGAGGAATAATGATTACTTTGTCTCCCTAAGGGATTTGAAACCCGTAGGGTTAGCTATTAACGCACTACGTAAACAACAAGCGATGGTGATTCTTCTAAGAAAGGAGATGACAACGTAAAGATAAAGAAAGTGCTGCTATTGATAAGCTAAATGGCATGTTGATGAATGACAAGCAAGTTTGTGTTAGTGTACTTCTGCACAAACAAGATAGAGAATATGAGGTTGATAATTCGTGATGCTAAACGTATTCCCGTAGAAAGAATTAATGAGACTTGGAGGGAAGGGCGGTTGAGCCCAAGACTTATTGGGCCACTTGAGAGTTTAAAGTGTTCGGACGGCGGTATTCGAGCCAGCCTTACCCCCAAAATTATGGCACGGTCATAATGGGTTTTCATGTGGCCAGGCTACGCCAGTAAAATGCAGATGTTCAACAGAAGATAGGAGTACGAGCATGTAGATATGCGACCTGGTCTGACTTACGAAAGACAACCTGTGGAAAACCACGGATAGAAAAGAACAAGTAATGAGAAACAAGGTTGGCAGAAGTAGATTATATGAATCTAAGTTAAAGGAATCGGGCCAGATTCATTTCGGAAAGTTTAAATTGAAATAACGTGATGATTATAGAATAAATGAGACGGAATACCGATAAGGAGGTACCAAGTGCAAAAAGGTGTCTCAATAAAGAGGTGAAGGTGAAAGTAAATAATAGAAATGAGTAAGAATCTACTAATAAGAAGGATGTGATTGATAAAGAAAAGGCTGGGGAAGCAACTATGGAATGAGAAGCAAGGAATGTTATGAATGGGTTTTCTAATGAATTCTCAGGATGACAACCTGATAGTGTCAATATTATAGTTATGAAAAAGCTAGTAACATGTTATGGGATGTCAGTAATAATGATGTCAAGTGAGAAATCTAAGATTTAACCTGAAAGGTTGAAGGATTTCCCGAATGTGAGTATCGCTAAGATTGAACAAGAGTATTTGTCCATAGAATAATGTACAAAGCAGCGAGATATGTTGACACGTGAGATTGCGATCAAATAGTATTGGATATAATTATGATTAATTTCTTCTTTGATAAACCTCTATAGTTCAGAGGTAAATTCTGAGTATGATATTCTACAATCATGAAAGCTTTCTATAATCCTTTAGAACTCTTTTCTCTTCTTCTCTCTTATTCATCTTCTTTATGAATTGAGAAGAAAAACCCTTTTAGGAGGGGAGGTACTGCTACGTGACTATCTGTCTATGTGATAGAAGTCTAAGTGGAATGCCATGACTTGTTTAATTGCTTGTCAAGTACTAAAGGCTGGCCCCCTTCTGTACTAACTATGCAATATAACAAATGTTCAGTTGATCATAGTGATCTCTCAATAAATCTTTCCACTTCTCTATATTGATCAAGATTGCAAAGATTAAAGCGATCAGGAAATGCACAGTACGAGCGAGGTTACCTCCGAATCGTAGGGTGATAGTGATACCAATGTTACTGAGGATAAGACTGAGTAAGAGTATAACCCGGATAGTGAGTTGTACGAAAAGTAGCAACGTTGATGGAAAAAGGATAAAGTATGAATTGTAGCACTAGAAGATGTGCTGAGGAAGGGTAGAACGACTAAGAATTGACCGGGAAGCTAAAGAGTGAACGGCAGGCAAACTACTCTTTGCTTCCTACCTGATTCCGGGACGGAATCCTTTTAAGGAGGGGAGACTGTAAGAACCCCAAATTTTGGATATAATTAAAACTTTTTATTAAGTAATGATAGGATGAGGAACAATGATTCCGACAACAAGGTCACCAGCTCTAATGAATGGTGGTTTCAAAGAACAATGATTGTAATGAATGGATATTGCTTTGGACAATGATCCTGATGCATTGGTATATTGTCAGAATAGAGTAATTCGATGGTTGAGGACCTAGATAAGAATAATCTACCATCCAGGAAGGAGCTAATGGATCCTTGAAGGGAAATGAGTACGTGCATAGTGTTCCCCATACGTGCATAGTATTTCCCGTACGTACATAGTATTTCCCGTACGTGCATAGTGTTTCCTGTACGTGCATAGTAATTTGGTGGATGAATAGTGATTTTGTAAGTTGGAAAACTTTTCACTCCACCTTATGTACGGGACGTGATATGGATGTTTCGAAGTCATATTAGTAATACGCGGAGGAAATAAGTGAATGCAGAGACGATCGGAATTCAGAAATTCCAAATTCTTTTCGGTATAATATTTGACCGGACAGTGGATTAAATATTATTATAATCCAAGAATTGAGATATTAACTTTGAGGATTTAATATTTTGGGATGTTATTATATTTGATTTAAGAATGAAGGTAGGAAACCACTGAGGAGTGGTTATGGCTACAATGTAATAATTGATATTTGGAAAGAATGAATGGAATTCGACTTTATTATTTCTATGTCTTGAAGAATGCTAAAGGGTAACAACATAGGTAAGAATAATCTATCTTCTAAGGGAATAAGATATGGCAATTTCAAGCAGGAGAATATTCTCATGTCATCCAGATCGGTAACGATTAATCCAGTAGTTCCGTAAAAAGGTTAAGGAACGATCGAAAGAGAATACGGACAATTATACAACCCTAAGAGAACAAGTAAAGAATACAGAATGAATAGTGTTGTGGTGGGAGTATATAATAATATGAGACGACACTATATAGAAGTATTCGGAACGGATTTCCGAGTTCGTATTAGTGATCCAGGGGGAAAATAAGTGTATGTAAAAGCTGTCGGATTCTGAAAAACCGCACTTTTATTTTCTCCGAGAGTTCCCTGGACACTGATAGCCTTAAGTATTTAACGAATGGATTTAAGGAATATAAATTGGAAAGTTAGAATGAAAGATGGAGAATGAAAGTATTATTTTTAAAGAGGATTCCCGGTAAACCCTAATTAGAAATCCGTGAAATATTCTCACGAACGATCAATCGAAACGGGTAATAACCGGACACAGAAACAAGCAGAGGAAGCAAGAGTCTTGTGCAAGCTACTAGAATAAATATCTAGTAACCAAGTGGGCAAGAGTAACTAGATTAATTGGAGCATAACTAGTACTTAGAAATCAAAAACCCTTGGTTAAGCTTTCAACCATGGAAAACACAACACTTGTCCATGCTAATTACCTCATCCAATGCATCACACTCCACTAACCCCACTTGGATGAGATATTATCTCACAAAATCACTTTAAGCATTATTACAAGCAACCAAGACAAAAGAAAGAGCAAGAACACTCTCCCCCCCCCCCATTACCATTCCATTCGGCCTCACCCTAAATTCCAAATCCAAACTCCACCTTCCCACCATTGTTTGTTCTTGAAATAATTAAGGTGAGTCTTACATTTCATAAAACTTATCTCCTCAAAATCTTAGCTTCAAACTCATCCTTTTCCATTTTCAAAAAAAATCAAACAAGAGGAGGGTGAATAGTGTTCATCATGTACTAACTTTGTTTTCTTGATTTTTCATGGTTGATCTAGCAAGCATAATCACTCCTAAGGACCATACAAGGCTTATTAAGGCTATATCACTATCTAAGGAAGGTATAAAGCTCTTGAAACCCTAACCCTTGTTTGAGATTTAAGCATGTTTATGATAGTTATAACTTAGTTATGGTTATGTTAAGATTATAAGCATGATTATGTATGGATTTTGGATTAATGATGTAAATAGCTAGATGAATGGAAAGGCATTGCTTGGCCTTAGTTCATGTATATAAGTCATGTATATGTTGTTTGAGTTGGATACTATGTTTATGGGAAGATTCGAAATTGGTAGATATTCGATTTACAGCCATTATAATGCCCGATTTTCCAATACCATGTTTTGTATGCCATTTTCCATGTCGAACCCCTACTGTCCAGAGACCTTATCTGCCATGATAGGATAGGTAATGTTCTAAGCTTCGTTTTGATATAAAGATCACGTGAAACGGACTTACGGTTTAGGATTTATGACCAAATTACTAAAAGTAGTTCGAATCCGTAAACGAAAGTTCGTAACTATAATTGAACCCTCGTAAGCTATGTAACGTCATGGCGAATCTTGGTAAATAAATACTAGGGGTAAGAAGGAAGGTGTGAAAGAAAACCGTATGTCAAAAAGAGCATTTTTCGATTTATTAAAAATGTTCGAGTCGAGGTTAAACGCGAACGAACCCCTAAAAGACGACTCTTTTATAACTTCGGTAAAACACTTAGAAACGGGCGATAAAACTCGGAGTATAATATTGGTTCGTAACGATCAACCTTAGAACTCATATGACTTAAGTATGTCCCAAGTATAAGTGCAGTGACATGTCGTATTAACAAACGAATGTCGGGTCGGATCAGTGAGAATAAGTAATCCACTAAAAGGGGTATAACGAGATAACTCGAGAACGTGTTTCGATTTAAGTATAACTTAACTTTTAATATGTTAAGTAATTAATCCCGAATGCCTTGGCTATTTATAGATCACCAAGCTGAACCTGGACCCGCTACCACTACCCCTTACCGTACTCGACTACCAGGCAAGTTTCAATTCCCTTCTTTTAGGCTGTTGTTGTGATTGAATAAATATATATATATGATTGCTGATATACATATGCCATTGCATGCATGCCTACTTTCAAGTTGAATTGATATACTTGTTCCCTGAATGTTACTGTTGGCTTATAAGCTAGATAGTTATATATCAGTTATAAGCCGGTTATTGTAAGACCCTCATAGAAGGGCGTATACATCTTATTAATCAAAAATAGACCGGGAGTCAATATTCCTTGATATATCGAGATTACCTCGGAGGAAAATATTTAAGTAAATATTTTCTATTATTCAGGCGACGAATATTATTTGAATATTCGTTCGAGATTATTTATTTTAATGATCCTTACTTCAAATCATTATTTGAACGTGATCATTCGACGAATAATATCTGTCAATATTCATTCAGAGTCGAATTGATTATCGATTATTATTTCGAATACTCTTCTAAAGATGAGACTACTAAATGAATATTATGTGGACATTCATTTAGAATATTATTTTATTAAATAAATATTACTTTTGAAAATTCATTTAAGATATTAAGTACTTGATGAAGATTATCTTCAATATTCATCTGAAGCTTGATTTACTTATCGAATATTATATCGAATATTCCTTTAAAGCTTGGATTATTAAATGAATATTACTTGATATTCATTTAGAATATTATTCATGAAATGAATATTACTTTATCAATATTCATTTAAATTCCTAATTAATTATGAATATTATTTTGAATATTCATCCAGAGTTCTATTTAATCATCGAATATTATTTTAAATATTTCTTTCAGGACTTATTAAGTCATGAATATTATCTTGAATATTCATTTGATTATTTAATTATGCAATAAATATTCTCTCGATATTTCTTCAAGAATTATTTGGGAAATACTCTGATTAAAGATATTCTTTCATATTCCTAAATATTCTGTAAAATATGTTAATTCAATAAATATTCTCTGGATATTTATTCCATACTTAGAATAACCTCGATAAGGTTTATCTTCTTCGATTATTACAGAAAATATCTCGGAGTCATATTATTATTAATCTTATATCAAGAAAGGTTCTCAGACATCATTCTTCTTTGAGTCTATCCCCTTAATAATAATAAGGGAACCTTACTTGGAAAATGTTATTTATCTTGTCGACTTCCCGGTCATAAAGTATTCCCTTCACTCGCAACTCGGGTGCTGTTGACTTATTAAGTTGTTGCTTACCTTCTCATCTTTCGAGGGGTAAGATTACTGGAACAAGTTGATATCCGTTACCAAGTATTAGCTTGGGAGTTATTGGTAAATTTTCCTTTCCAACTAGATACGACTACTTTGTGGAGTCTTATCAACAAGTATTATACTTGGGGAAAGGGGGACGAACGTTACATTCAGAATCATGAATTCTATTTGAACTAGGAGTCGTATAAGAGGCCGAGTAGCGCCGGTCCATCCCCTTTGGCCCAACCGTTGGCCGGGGAGAGCTAGTAAGGCGGTATACAAGTAAAGCCGTCAGTTCTTCCTTCTACCGGTAGTAAATCTAAATTGAGCTGTACGATCTCGACTGATCATCAAGATTGGAACAGCGGGCGCGGTGAATACTCCATCATTGGTTCATCATCCAAATTTATTTATTTCCTGCAACATGATTACTGTTGGCAGAGTTGGAAAAGGGTCATAACTGGAATTGCAACCTTTTCTTGCAAGTTCCTCTTTTTAATAACAATAAGAATATCTCGCTTACTTTGATGTAGCAGATATTTCTACAAACAAATGCTTTAAGTTACCTTGTAACTTCATCGTTCATATTATACTGGCATCATTTCCGTAAATGCATGGCATATGGTTTGAAAGATACTTTTGAACTGTTATACATTATCGTTCAGTTATATATTATTGTTGGTGGGCTATTGCTCACCTTTGCTTTATTATTATATCACAACAACAGCTAGACCAGATGACTCGCACAAGGCGCACTCGACGCGGGCGAGGACGATGAGACTACCAGAGCTGAAGAAGAAGCTATTGGTAGGGTATATTTATTCTTTCAGTACCAAGAATATGGTCTAGTATGACTTATGTAAATGGATGGCAAAGAGTATGTATTATATTGAAATTCTTTTGGATTGTAAGAACTCATAATGTGATTAATAAAAATTTGATTGTTACTCTGATTTCATCTCTGGGACTATAACGGGTGTGTTTTATATTGTTGTGTTGGGTTATAGAGACGTAATTTATTTTATGATTAAGGAAAGTTCAATTGTTGTGGACAGAATTGGAAACCGTAACCACCGGATCCCGGACCCCGGATCTGGGGGTGTTACATGCAAGGACTATGCTTGAAGAATCAAAGTTACCAACATACTTCTGGGCTGAAGCGGTGAACACTGCTTGCCATACTCAGAATATCTCTTTGATCAATCAAGCAAGAGGCATGACACCCTACCAATTGTTCATGGGAAAGAAACCAACAATTAACTTCTTACATGTCTTTGGTTGTAAATGTTTTGTCTTGAGAAATCAAGGTGAGAACATTGGAAAGTTTGACACAAAGGCAGATGAAGCAATCTTTGTTGGATACTCAACCAAAAATCATATAGGATCTACAACCTAAGACTTAACATTGTTATGGAATCCGTACATGTTGTCTTTGATGATAAGAAAATCCAAGGGTTGGTAGATGAAGTTTTCCATGAGGATCTCTCATTTGAAAATGAGATGAGTGGTGAAGGCAGTGAAGATGATGAAGATGCAGTGTCAACTGGTGTTAGATTGCAGCATGCTCAAGGTGAAGAGCGTGGGACATCATTTATTGATGCTGAGGAAGCTCCATTTATTGACAATTATTCTGAAGTACCTGTTGACAGTCACAGGGATATATCCATTGATCACTCTGCTAGAACTCCATCCTCAAGAGCCACACACTCAGGGGGAGTATCTCAGAGTTGTCACTCAACAACTAATCAGAATAATCAACAAAGGGAGAATGAAGCTACATCATCCAGACTAAATCTGCCACCACAGAGAAAATGGACTATAGATCACCCATTTGAACTCATTATTGGAGATTCAAATGCCAGAGTCCAAACTAGAAGGGCAACTCAAGAAGAATGCTTATATAGTAGTTTTCGGTCTAAAGAAGAACCTAAGAAGATTGAAGATGCCCTCCTAGATCCAGACTGGGTAATAGCTATGCAGGAAGAGCTAAACCAGTTTGAGAGAAATGAAGTGTGGAAGCTTGTACCCAAACCAAAAGATAAATCATTGATTGACACTAAATGGGTATTCAAGAACAAGATGGATGAGAATGGCATAGTAACAAGGAACAAAGCTAGATTGGTTGCAAAAGGCTACTTTCAAGAAGAAGGAATTGATTTTGATGAGACCTTTGCACCTGTAGCAAGGTTGGAAGCAATCAGAATCTTCCTGGCCTATGCAGCCCATGCCAATTTCAAAGTCTATCAAATGGATGTCAAGAGTGCTTTCCTAAATGGTATTTTGGAGGAAGAGGTGTATGTGAGTCAACCTCCTGGTTTTGAAGACCCAGATTTTCCAGAATATGTTTATTTTCTTCTCAAAGCACTCTATGGCCTGAAGCAAGCACCAAAAGCCTGGTATGACACTCTCTCACAGTTCCTTATAGAGAATCACTTCACTCGAGGTATTGTTGATAAAACTCTCTTTTATAGAAATGTCAACGGCTCTATGACACTTGTTCAAATTTATGTAGATGATATAATCTTTGGGTCTACTGATGAGAAGCTTTGCAAAAGGTTTGCCAAACTTATGCAAAGTAAATATGAAATGAACATGATGGGTGAACTAACTTATTTTCTTGGTTTACAAGTAAAGAAAGTTAGTGATGGTATTTTCATTAGCCAATCTAAGTATGTTTATGATCTTTTGAAAAGATTTAACTTACTAGATTGTGCTTCTGCAAAAACACCCATGGCCACTGCCACTAAACTTGAGTTGAATACTAAGGAGAAGAAAGTGGACATCTCAAGTTATAGGGGCATGGTGGGTTAACTTTTATATTTAATAACAAGTAGACCTGATATTATGTTCTCTACTTGTTTATGTGCTAGATTCCAAGCTGATCCCAAGGAATCTCATTTAATAGCTATTAAGAGGATTTTCAGATATCTCAAAGGGACGCCAAACCTTGGCATTTGGTACCCTAGAGAATCTGGTTTCAATCTAACTGGCTATTCAGATGCAGATTATGTAGGTTGTAAAATTGACAGAAAAAGTACCACGGGCACTTGTCAATTCTTAGGGAATAAGATGGTATCATGGTTTAGCAAGAAGTAGAACTCAGTTTCCACTTCTACTGCAGAAGCTGAATATATTGCAGCTGGTAGCTGTTGGGCATAAATTTTATGGATGAAAAATTTTGTTAGAAGGAAAGGCATAAAATTTTGTCCAAGTAAAATTTGCCTATCAACGGATGTGTCAATATCCGTTGATACTCGAATAAATTCCTGGATCTTATTTTATTCAGAGGATAATAAGTTTCTTTTACGTGTATTAGGTCCAATAATACATGTCAACGGAAAACTCGCTTCTCGAGGATTCGCTCTATTATCCGCTGGACACATCTTAACCGTTGATTTGTCACTATCTCTTGTATACATCCCTGTATGTATAGGTCTGGCGCAGTTATTAATGCACTTTTTCACCCACTACTCTGAGCAGTTTCCTTTTCGAGTAACTAACATTATTCGATAAATTTTGTGTATGTAGAAAAGTTTCCTTTTTGAATTAACACTTATCTTTTATCTTCCTCTCTTTCTGTTAAGATATCAAAACCCTTTTCTAGTTTCTTGAGATTTTCATCGATAATGGCCCCAATCATTAAGATGATGTCTGGGAATAGGTATATCTATAAGAAGAACAACTTCGCTGCTCTTGTGGATTCGGAGCATTCTCCAGCAGACTATCACAAGATGATGGAATTCATTAAGAGATGCAAGCTATCTTATGCCATGATTGAAATTCCATTACTATATCACGAAGTTGTGGAGGAAGTTTGGTCTACAGCAGTCTTCGATCCTTCAGAAGGTACCATTGCCTTTTCACTAAAAGGTAATGCGCATATTGTTAATTCGGATGTTGTAACCTCTTGCCTTAAACTGCCTGATAATAACTGCAGCATTTGATATTGTTGCCATGTTAAACACCATAGGTTACAATCTTAGTACTGATAACCTAGGCAGATCGTTAGAAAAGGCATGAGAAAGGAATGGAGTTTTCTTTGTGATGCCTTCATCAAGGTGTTTTCTGGTAAAATTAGCAACTTTGATGCAGTTACCTATGCCCTGCTTAAAATGCTTTACATGCTGCTTAATGACAATTTTTACAACTTTGGCTCGTTAGTACTAAATGAGATTGGTGCTATGTTGGGAAAGAAAGAAAATAGGAATAATAAAATCTATTTTGCTAGATTTCTAATGTTGCTGGCTAACCATGTCTCCGAGAATAAAATAGTGCTCGAACAGCCATTAAGCAGGTTCACTTGCTGGATTTCAGAGAAAAGGGTTCTTAGTGACCTAATTCGCATGAATATCAATTCAGAGGTGCATCTGGTATACTTACCAATTATTAAGGTAACTGTTACAAATCCTCCTTCTACTACTCTATATCAAGGCTCTTTGCAAATGAGTGTTGCTATGGGGATTGTATCTGGGAACCCACAGTCTCCTACCCAGGTAACCAAACATAACTCCAAATCCAAATCAAATAAACCAACCTCAAGTGTTTCTCAAAAGACACTTGTTGTAAAAACTACCTTAACCTCTGAAGGGAGTGATCAGGTGGTAGTGAGTGGTGAGGGACAGGGTGAACATCAAAGAAACCCTAAGGATAAGGTTGGAGAGGTAAGTGAGTCCCAGCCTAGCCATATTGCAGTCTCCCAAAAGACTGTTAATGCTGAAAAGGATTTAAACTCATCCCTAGCAGCATCCTCTCAACAGGGTGTTGTTATTGAAAATAGTTCCCAACCAGGAGCATTGAACAAGAGGGAAAGGGACACCACTAGCCAAAAATCACCAATCAAAACCTTTGTCAGAAAGAAGAAACCTAAAGTTACTTTGGGTGCACAAGGGTCACACACAGTTCAATCTTACTTGATTGAACCTTCTCAAATTCAGCTTGATGTGGCTCCAGTAAATGTGGAGTCACAACCCAATTCTCTCTCTACAAACACTCCACATATTTTAAAATCACCATCTCTATCTCTGGATGTGGACACGATTTCCACATCAAAAGCAGATTCTCCCTTCTTACTTCCGAGGGAGAAGCCCCACTCAGTCGCTGCTGGTCATCATCTTTTAGATGATTTGTTGGACCAACAGCCATTTCTTCCTGAGACTATGACTGAAACTGTGCCGCCTTCTTTAAAATCATTCTTCATAGATTCTACTATAGTTTCTCTGTCAACCGCTATCCCTTCTATTTCATCTATGGATATTTCTCATCCATTGACAAGTGTTTGTTCACCGATGGATACTCTTAACAGTAGCCATCCATTGGTAGCTTCAACTACAGAATCAATGGATATCTCACATTCATTGATCAATATGCATCCTGTAACCACAGCAGAAGTCACACTTGTAGTTCAAACACTTCTAGGATTGAGAGAAGGGAGTGCCATCTCTGAGAGTGAGAGGCTACTTTGTGAGCAGGCAAAAGGAGAGAAAGAGAGTGAGGGGCTGGCAATTTCTTCCTGCCAGGTAAAAGAAGAGCATGAGAGTTCCACCTTAGTAGGTGAAGGTGAGGGTGTGAGAGGTATGAGCCAGGGGTAGCCCCTGATGCAAAAAGAGAGAGAACATGAGAGAAAAGCAGGTACAGGAGACATAAGGGTGGATGAAGCCATTGGTAGTGAGTCAATGGAGGTTGAGGATGCCCCCAGAACAAGTCTCTGTCAACAGACATCTCAAAACGTCTCTGATAGAACGGTTCTTGGAGCTGAAACCTTTACTCACCCTGTCTTCGACCTTAACTCTTGGGCTGAACAAGGCAATGTGAAGGCTGAGCAATAGCTAAACTTGGTACACCAATCTGAAACCATGCAAAGAGCTAGAGAAACTCTTACCAAGTTGCCTCCAACTGCTACTGATGTGAATCAGTCTGACTCTGAATTCACAGATGAAAGTGAAGATGAGGTGCCTTCACAACAACCTGGAGACCTACCGGAATGGTTAGTATCTAAAGACTATATCTCCAAGGATGCTTTCACTGAGCTAGTAGTACAGTATGAGAAGACTTTAGCTACTTTACAGGATGTTGAACCCGCTCTCAAACTTGTGCAAGAGACTTTTCTGGCTACTCTCAAACTGCACAAGTACCTTCTCAATCAAAGGGTTGTGGATAAGGATGACTTCAAGCTGGAAATTAAAAATGCTTTGGAATCTCAGAACAAGAAATTGGAGCTCCTTCTTCCTCCCCGAACGTTGCAGCAACTTACACAAAAGCTGAAGAAAGATGCAGAAATAGACAAGAAGGTTGAAAGTCTGTCTACAAAAGTTGATAAGTTGAAAGGCATGTGACTCAGCCTATTTGTAGTTCGAGAATCCCAATCCAATTAAACTAGATTGTAATAAGTAAATAATATCAACTGTCACAGGAATCTCAAAAGATGATAGCTGTCAGAAGAAAAATCAACAAGTCAATCTATAGTTTTGATGTTTTACATTGGAAGAAGATTCAGTTATCTGATCAAGCCTCAAGGTAGCATTGAAACACATGGATTCATTTAAGGGACGGAGATTTCTATAAGTGATAAGAAACAATTTCAGTAACGAATGATTGATGAGAGTGAAGAATAGAAAAAGACCACAGTTTTAAAGTCAAGATGAAGAACAGAGATTGGAGTTAGTCATTCATGAACCAGACAGTACATCGAGCGTCAACATCGATCCACTGTATGTTCCTTATTATAATTTGTTAGGCCGAATACACAATTAATAATCAATTTTGTATGAGAGATTAACAAGTAAAAGCGTTTATGCACTTAAAAAACTTCTTGTATTTCGAACCCTCTTCGTGATGTAAAATATCACAAAGAGCTGCTAGGTTACAATAAAGATAATTCGTTATCGATTCCCTTCTAGGGTTAACCTATCTGTATTTATATACCATACAGCTACGATACAATCTCTAATTGATATTCCTAATAATCAGCTATACAATGATATCAATTACAGATTGTCACACGTCTCCTATGTCAACTCGATCTCTTTGATAGCTATCCAATCTTCAAAGATATCGCTTCCATAATTAATCTTCAATCACTGTTGAACAGTAGACGCGCTTCCTCCAGACAGAGTTTAACAAACTCTGTCGAGCTTCCAACTATCAGAGTTTAACTAAACTCTGACTGCTTCCAGCTAAACTCTGATAACTCCCTGTAACACTTAAACACTGATTAAAACACATCAATTATATTTAACAATCTCCCCCAACTTGTTCATTAGCAAAAATGCACAAGTTAATGACAATAATTGATGATGTCAAAACAAATAGACAAATACAGTGTTTATACAAATTCAGAGTTTAAGCTTCTACTTAAAAACTACAGAGAATAAGAAAATTCTTACAAAACTTAATCTCTTATCATTTCAAGATCTGGCATGGTTCTGAGATAATCAATCAGCAATCTTCTTTCTGCATTTTCAAGTTCAATCTTCATTGCTTCTTTGATTTCTCTGAGCTGAGAATCACTTTCATCTGTCTGGTAGATAGCAGCCCTAAGATCATAAATCTTGTTCCTTCTAATTTCATTACCCAGTCTGATAAATCTGACTTTTTCTGCCTGTGTATTGAAATCAAGTACTGTGATTCCCAAATCAGTTTTTAACTTTGCAGTACCTTTCTTCATTTCAATGAGATTGCCTTTGTAATCCCTGTACTTAGGAATATATCTGCTATTATATTTCTGTCCTCTGATTGCCAGATTCTGAGTCATTTTCTGTCTGAGCACATTAGCAACTGACTGAGTCCTTTGACTATTCACTTTGAGAAGATATAGGACATACTCTAGTTCTTCCCAACATTTCAAGCCAATATCATCCTCACCAACTTTAAATACTGTCCCATCAGCCATGAAGTATAAAAGAAAATCCTTGTCTAAACTCTTCTGATGAACTAACTGCACTGATTCCAGTCTGTCCAAACTCTCTTGAGGAACACCACGACCTGGAACAGCCAGTGAAGAAGGATCTCTAGGACCAGTATATTGCCTTTTGTCTCTATGTGAACCTAGTCCACCCTTATTATTACCAACCTTGCCAGATAAAGCTTTTCCATCAGAAACATTCATTGAGACTCCAGATAACACATTTGGATCATGAATTGTTCCTTTTCCAAAGACTGATTTCAACTGTGAAGAGTGTAAGGGTGTAATCATTGCTTGTGATGCAACAGAAGTTGTAACTTTCTTCTGTGAACTTTCACCTTCAATGCCTTTTAGCTTGAGTTTAGCCTCTGCTGCAATTGCTTCCTTTGAGAACCGAGAACTTTGACTAACTTCAGTCCTTTCTATGATTACAACACCTTTAACAACAGGTCTAGGAGCTTTTCCTCTTTGTACCTTATCAGACTTTAAAGCTTTAAAATGTTCTTCTTGTAAACTCTTTTCCTCAGCTTCAATGTCCTCAATCGTAACTCCTTCCTCATTCTCTTCAATGAACAGCTTAGCAGCCAATTCTTCATCAGTTTGTGGATTAGAAGATAACAGCAAACTCTTGGTCCTTGAAGTACCTTGAGTATCAGTATTTCTCCCAACAGACTGTGATTTTGATGACTTGCTAGTTCTCAGAGTTTGAACCTTTTCAGCCTTTTTCTTTCCTTTGTTACTTGCCCCTCCATCTCCAGCACTATCCCTTCTGACAACTCTCTCCCCCTTTTTGACATCATCAGGCATAAGGATAGAAGTAATTAACTCCAGGGAGGTAGCAATAGAATCAATTTTAGCAGATAAGTCAGACTGGTTCTCTTCAACTTTAGTCAGCCTGGCAAAGAGATTGTCTTGAGCTTTAGAGAATTTTGTAGTCACTAGTTTCGAATCTCTTTCCATCTTCATCTCTCTAGCTACAACCTCATTTCGCAAAGCAGTGATTGCCAAATTAGTATCATCAAATCGTCTATCCAGAGTTTTAACTTGAACTATAGTTGCTTTCAAGCAAGAAAGAATCTCTGGATTGGAGATAGTATCAGCACTTTGCTTAACAAACTTAGCTGCTCTTCCTTGTGGAAAAATACAATCTTCTTTGTACCATTCAGCAGCATTCTTGGCAAATTGTGCTCTCTCAACTTCATGAGAAGTACAAGGTTGAAGGAAAGGTGTATGTTTATTATCTGTTTGTACTGGTGCACTCAGAGAAGCATCAGAGTTTGCACTACTGTCACCTTCAGCTTCAACACTTGTAGCTTTAACTGGTTCATCTTCAGCCATAGGTTTAACAATTTCTTCTGTAGGCTTGTCAAGATTGTCTCCATGTTGCTCAGACTCAGCAACAGGCATTGACTGAGAAGTGACTTTGGTTGCCTGATCAATTTCTTCACCTTCTTCAACAGTTTGGTGAGCATCAGATATTAACTCAGTATGAGATGCCACAGCTTCAGAAAGAATAGCCGTAGGTTGAGCAGCTATACCAATATCAGAGATAGGATCAGAGAATGGCATAAATGAATCAGGAATATCATTTATCGGAGATACACCATCTCTTGCATCCTCTTCTGCAGGCATTTTGTCCTCTGCAGGCATTTTGTCCTCTGCAGGCATTACATCCTCTGCAGGTATTTCATCTTTCTCAGCCTCAACAGGAGGTGTTTGCTGTGAAACAACCTCTGGAGGTTCAATATCTTCATCCACAGAATCAGAGAATATCAGTTTTCTTCTTCTTGCTAGAGGTACATTATCTGAATCCTCTGCACTAGATGGTGACTTAGACATTTTTGTCCGAGCTTTCATTCTTTTCACCCTTCTAGTGTAAACAGCTTCAGGAGATTTCCGTTTTGATTTTCTTTGTGTCTCTTCCGCCTGCTTTAGACTTGCATGTCGTTTATTAATTGCCTTCTTAACTCTTTGTACTTTAGACTGTGATGCTGGTGGAGATTGTGACGAATCAGAGTTTGTGTGTGAAGTGGGTGAAGGTTGTTTTGTAGGTGCTGAGTGAGCAGGTGATGCAGTGTTTGGTTGTTCAGTGTTTGGTTCTGGTTGAGGTTCAGGGTGTGGTTCAGGTTGTTGTTGTTGTTGTTCAGGTTCATGTTGTTGTGGTTCTTGTTGATCTTGTTGTGGTTCAGGTTGTTGTGGTTCTTGTGGTTGATTGAGAAAATTTCGTAGAGCAAGAGGCATGACAAAAGCAGGGAGATTTGCTTTACCAACATCCTTGTTAGTCATATCAGAGAATATTCTCTTATTGACTCTAAAAGGATCAATTTCATCAGTTTCATCGATTTTGAGACCAGATACACATGCATTGAACAGCATTTGACAAAAACGAGTATAATAAACAGTAGTAGATTCTGACAGTTTATCACCTAAGCTCATCAAAACATGTCGACCAAAATCAAAATTAGTACCATAGAGCAGAGAATACCCGATTTGGAGACTGTCTATTGGGATGGCATCCCAGTTTGTGACTTTCTTCTGGAACATCCTTGTAATGCAATCAAAGAAGAAGTTCCATTCCTTTCTGAGATTTGGTCTCTTTATACCGCCAAGCTTGTCAAGAGATTCCATGTAACCTATCTCTTGTAGCATCTCTCTCAGATAAGTTTCATTAACCAGAGTATAAGAAGTATGTATGTCAAACCCCATTGTATCTCGTACAGTCTGTGGAGTAATCACATAATCTTGGTCTTCGTAAGTGAAGATAATGGTAGGGGTTCCACTCTCTCCTCCATCCTCATAAACTGAATTCTGCCAGAATGTAACAATTTGAGACGCAGAAAGAGTAGCAGGTCCAACCAGAGCCTGTCCAATCTCTGAATCCCTCAAGAAGTTCTGCATGAGATGAAACGGTTCTGGAATGCGTTGATGATAGAGTGGAGCTTCATAGTTGTTAGGAACAAACCGTAAACCAAGAGCAGTAAATGCTTTAGATGCCATTGAGTTAAGAAATTTGCAAGAATTTCCAAGAGATATGTATGTAGAAAAGGTGTTTGCGTGAGTGCCCAAGAGAAAAATAAGAAAACTGTGAGATGTAAGAATAAAGCAAAATCGTTTGGACACAAAAGTGATTAAAGTAATGAAAAACTCAATCTCTTATGTAACAAACACTCAATCAGTTCCTTGATTAATGTGTAGTGGGACACGATAATAGGTAAGTGGGACACATTAAAGGGCGAGTGGGTCACGTGCGCTTATTTTTAAGAAGATTATATTAAAAATTAAAACATTAAAATATTTGATTTAAACAAAAATCAAATAATACTCTTTTAAAAATATCTGGACCCAAGTAAAACCAGAATTTGAAGCGTTTACCTGTTGCCTTTAATAACCAGAATACGAAGCGACTAAGAACTTCGTTCTTACCCATCTCTATTTAAGGCCTAGAGACTTGCTCAGATTATTTCATTAAACCTTTGACCTTTCAGTCTCCCCTGTAAAATCACGAACCCTTCAAACCAAATACTCTTGAAAAACAATGGCCAACCTTACCATCAAAGAAAAGAACCTTCATCTTGTCGAGAATAGGGACATCTTCAGCTATACGCGTGAAGAATTTGAAGCGTTTGAGTGGGAAAGGCAGCTTGAGACGCTGTGGCTGCAAATGGATGCTGGTCTGGAAGAGCTCGAGAGAGAGAAACCTGCAAGGGTGATCGACATCGATGCTGCCCTCCAAGCAACATTGGCATGGCTCTCCTCGAAGGCATCCTCATCCAACACCACCAACCATTGTTAATGAATATGTCAGCAAAAATAACCTTATCCCTTCAACTTCCACCCAAATAAAGTGGCAAAGATGGGATCTGGGAATTTTTGCTAACAATGGAGTGGTGTGGACGGACCTTTTACTTTCCTGTTGAATAGATTAGCAGATAGAGAGAACAAAAAGATGTAATATTTGCTTGTAATCTCTTTCTTATTATCAATGAAAATTTTGTTTCTCTAATCATATTCATTGTGTTCTGCAACTGTTATTTATGTTATATGAACTGTTCTTCAAGAAAATGAATCAAGAAGAGAATATGAAAACTAATTAAAGTAATCATATAAAGAACACATTCATCAACTATCCACTGATTAACAGTTGTCAAAACCCCTACTTACTCCAAGACTTTCAAATTGTCCAAGTGAAAATTTACCTTAGAGTACAAATCACGAATCAACAGCGTTTGTCAATTCTCCAACTTTATCACCGAAACCCTTTCATAAATTGCACAGTTGTGAATATTTGTGTGTGTGAAGCAGAGTTTACTAAGTCAATTTTTAGAGCATCTAATTTTTCATAAAATCCATAAAGTAAATCAATAAACACTGGATGCACAAACTGTCATAGTAAACACTGACTGTATGATGAAAGCTAAAATCTGAAGTAATCAAACTATATACAGTAACTTTTATTTTATACCCCCTTTATATACATTTTTTTTTCATTTTAATTTTTTTTTTTTTCATTCCAGTAATCAGAGGTTGGAACCAGTCACCAAAAATTCAAAAATTTTAGCCCTTATCATTTTGATAAGTTCCTGGGTCATCCTAGTATTTAACTAGTCACCAAAAATCAGAGAATTTTAGCACATATTATATACCAATAGGTTCCTGGGTCATCCTAGTATCCAACATAATCTCAAAGGAGTATAACAACTTATATACATTTTCTTTGGGGTATTGCAGTAAACATTTTATTCTATCAGAGTATAACTAACAGAGTTTAGAGTTCATCAACATCAGTAGTTTTTCATGAAAGGTAATGCACACAGTATTTATAGACTCAGAGTTTAGGACAAAATAAACTAAGAGATGCTATAAATATGAGCCAGTATCATGCTGTGTTAACTTTCTGCACAATCTAAGATTAGATCACAATAACTCAGAAAGATTCATGATTAATTGCTGAGAATCATGCTTCATACATATTTCTTCATTGGTGTTTTTCACTCAGACAAAAATCAATTCAAAGTTCACAGAGTTTATCAAACTTATTAACAGTGTATGACATACAGACATGCTGGCAGAGTTTAACAGAGTATGCATAACAGAGTTTAATCAACAGAGTTCACTTAGCATTTAACCAATCAGGAAATATGATTAATACATCACATAAGTAAAGTTTGAATCTAACCAACATTTCTAGTCAGAACCAGAGACCATTCCTAGTTCATTGACCAGCCTTGTAAATGTAGCTTCACTCAATGGTTTAGTGAAGATATCTGCAAGCTGTTGTTCTGTAGATACAAAATGTAGTTCAATATTTCCTTCTTCCACATGTTCTCTGATGAAGTGGTACCTTATGCTGATGTGCTTGGTCATTGAATGCTGTACTGGATTACCTGTCATAGCAATAGCACTTTGATTATCACAGTAAATAGGGATATTACTGTACCTTAATCCATAATCCAGCAATTGATTCTTCATCCATAAGATCTGTGCACAACAGCTACCAGCTGCAATATACTCTGCTTCAGCTGTAGATGTGGAGATTGATTTCTGTTTCTTGCTGTACCAGGAAACAAGTCTGTCACCAAGAAATTGACAACTTCCACTAGTGCTCTTTCTGTCTACCTTGCAGCCTGCAAAGTCTGCATCAGAATACCCAAGTAGCTTGAAATCTGATTCTCTGGGGTACCACAGACCTAATGATATGGGGCCCTTGAGATACTTGAAGATTCTTTTCACAGCTGTCAGATGTGGCTCTCTAGGATCTGCCTGAAACCTTGCACAAAGACAGGTTGCATACATGATGTCAGGCCTACTAGCTGTCAAGTATAGAAGAGAACCTATCATGCCCCTGTAGTTTGTCATATCCACTGAAACTCCTGTGTCTTTGTCCAATTTAGTTGCTGTTGCCATGGGAGTTGATGCAGATGAACAGTCAAGCATACCAAATTTCTTGAGAAGATTTCTGGTGTATTTTTCTTGATTTATGAAAATTCCATCTTCTGTTTGTTTCACCTGTAGGCCTAGAAAGTAACTAAGCTCTCCCATCATGCTCATTTGATATCTGGACTGCATGAGCTTGGCAAACTTCTTACAGAGTTTATCATTAGTAGACCCAAAGATGATGTCATCAACATAAATTTGAACTAAAAGGAGGTCACTTCCTTGATTGAAATAAAACAGAGTTTTGTCAATTGTTCCTCTGTTGAATCCACTTTCTAGAAGAAACTGAGCAAGTGTCTCATACCATGCTCTTGGTGCCTGCTTAAGTCCATATAGTGCCTTATCTAGCCTGTAGACATAATCTGGATATTTGGGGTCCACAAATCCTGGTGGTTGTTCAACAAACACTTCTTCTTCAAGCTTTCCATTCAGAAAAGCACTTTTCACATCCATCTGGAACACTTTGAATTTCTTGTGAGAGGCATATGCTAGAAAAATTCTGATTGCCTCCAATCTTGCTACTGGAGCAAATGTTTCATCATAGTCTATTCCTTCCTGCTGTGAATAGCCTTTTGCTACCAGTCTAGCCTTGTTCCTTGTGATAACACCTTCACTGTCAGTCTTGTTTCTGAAAACCCATTTAGTACCAACAATAGATCTGTTCTTTGGCCTTGGTACAAGTGTCCAAACTTCATTCCTTTAAAATTCATTTAACTCTTCCTGCATTGCTGTTATCCAGTCTGCATCTTGAAGAGCTTCTTCCACTTTCTTTGGTTCATTTTTAGACAAGAATGCATGAAACAGACATTCACTTGCAGTAGCACTTCTTGTCTTTACTTTTGCATCTGGATCACCAATTATCAAATCAGGTGTATGTGATTTAGTCCATTTCCTAGCAGAAGGCAAATGACTTCTATCAGCATGTGATCCTCCCCCTTGATCCATGCTCTCCTGATTTTGTTATGATCTATCTTCGTTTTCTGAGACTCCCCCTGAACTTGACTGCCCAGAGTCAGAATTTGAATTTTCAGAGTTTGAAGCATCAGAGTTTGATCCAGATTTTTCAGTTGACTCAGTATCAGTGTTTGAGTCTTCATCTTGATCATGCTCCCCCTCAACTGGTTCTTCCCTTTGTTGTGACTGAGAAGTTTCTCCAGAATTTACCAGTAGAGGTTCAGAGTTTGTTTCAACAGAGTCTGTCAGAATTGTTTCATCAGAGTTTCCTTCATCAAAATTTAAAACTTCATTTTCAAAGTTCAGTTGATCATATTCATCTTTGTCTTCAAGTCCAGTTATCTTCTTATCATCAAAAGAAACATGTATAGATTCCATGATCACTTTAGTTCTCAGATTGTAAACTCTGAATGCCTTTGTTGACAGTGGATAGCCAACAAAAATTCCTTCATCTACCTTTAGCCCAAACTTGGTCAACTGTTCTGGATGAGTCTTCAAAACAAAACATTTGCACCCGAAAATATGAAAGTATTTCAGGTTAGGCTTCTTTTTCTTCACCATCTCATATGGTGTCTTTCCATGCTTATTGATCAGTGTTGCATTTTGAGTAAAACAAGCAGTTTGAACAGCTTCTGCCCAGAAATAAGTTGGCAGTTTTGCTTCATCAAGCATAGTTCTGGCAGCTTCAATTAAGGTTCTATTTTTCCTTTCAACTACACCATTTTGTTGTGGTGTACCAGGTGCTGAAAATTCTTGTTTCAGTCCATTGTCCTTGCAGAATTCTTCCATTGTTGCATTTCTGAACTCAGTTCCATTATCACTTCTGATGATTCTGACTTTGTTGCTTGATCCTTTGTCCAGAAGCTTCACATGCTCCATCAGATTCGATGCAGTTTCATCCTTCTTTGCTAGAAAATACACCCAAGTGAATCTAGTGTATTCATCAACAATGACTAAAGCAAATTTCTTCCTTGAAATAGACATAACATTTACTGGACCAAAGAGATCAACATGCAGAAGATGATAGGGATCAGTGATAGAAAATTCTGTCTTGCTCTTGAAAGATGACTTCCTTTGTTTAGCCTTCTGACATGAGTCACATAGGCCATCAACATTTAACAGGGTCTTTGGGAGTCCTCTTACAAGATCCTTTCTGATCAATTCATTGATGTTGTTCAAGTTCAAATGTGAGAGTTTCTTATGCCACTTCCAACTCTCTTCACTAGACATTCTTGTAGACAGGCAAACAGCTTTTCCAACAGAGTCTATCAAAAGCTTGATTTCATAAATGTTGTTTTGCCTGTGACCAACTAGAACAACCTTTCCTGTAGATTTGCTGATAACTTCACAATATTCAGGTTGAAAATCTACATGATATCCCTTGTCACAGATTTGACCACAGATAGCAAGTCATGCTTGAGTCCTGGGACATGAGCTACATTGTTGATGATGACATTTCCAAGATTAATATTGCCATATCCCAATGTTCTTCCTATATTGCCATCACCATAGGAAACTTTTGGGCCAGCCTTCTCCTCATATTCTGATAGCAGGGCTTTATTTCCAGTCATGTGTCCTGAACATCCACTGTCCACGACTAGGGTTGCCTCCCTGTTACCCTGCAATCACAAACAATTACTGAGGATTAGTTTTAAGGATCCAGACTTGCTTGGATCCTTTGGCATTCTTAACTTTGTTAGCTTTTACAGCGAAATTAACATTATCAGAGTTTGAGCTAACAGTATCAGTGTTTACACTTGCAGTATCAACTTTAACCCATTTCAGATTGGGTTTCAGTTCATAGTAATTATGATAGATAGCATGGTATTCTCTGCAAGTATAAATGGAATGCAAGGTGCTTCCACAGTGTGTGCATAAAGTCTGTGGCTTAGTTCTAGCAAAATCCTTCTTTACCTCAGACTTTTCAGGTAAAGAATTTATATTTTTATTTCTCTTGCAGAAATTTGCAAGATGCTTAGTACTACCACAGTTATGACATGTCTTTCTTGGAGCATAACTAGCAAGCATTGGTTTATTTCCTGAAGTGATGCCTACTTTTCCATTTCTGTTCTTGTTTGACACTTTCTTTTTCTCAACAGATTTTAACTCCTTCAGTTTATGTTTGAGTTGTTTATCTGTCATTGAACCGATATTAATTAACACTAGTTTTTACTGGTTTATTTTTGACAGCTTCCTTTTCATTTTCAAACAAAAATTTACTGGTTCCATGAACAAATTTAGTTCTGACTTTAACTTGATTTTGAAATCTAAGTTCATCTCCCTCATTATAACCTAGACCAACAGTGTCTGTTTGAAAAATCTGTTGAGTGTCCTTTCCAGAATTAGTCCAAGTCCTAATTTTATTATTTGCTTCCTCCAACTCTGACTCTAGTTGTTTATACTTCTGAAGCAAATTATGTTCTTTGCAAACAGCATCATCTCTCTCTTTCTGAACTTGTTGCATGTTTTCAAGTTTCTCTTCAACAAGTTTATTTCTTTCTTTAAGTTCAGAATTTTCAGCTTTTATCCTCTCATTTTCTAAAGTCTGATCCCTATAACTTATATGCAATGACTTAAGATAAATTCTTAATTGAGCAATGTCATCAATATTATAAGCATAGGTAGTTAGAGGTACCTGATTTTCAGAGGATTCTGATTCAGTAGTAGCCATGAGAGCATAGTTCACTTCTTCATCAGAATCTGAAGTATCTGCCCAATCTCTGCCTTTAGTGTAGAGTACCTTTCCAGTTTTACCCTTCTTGCACTCAGGAGCATAGTGACCCATCTCCTTACACTTGTAGCATTGAATTTCAGACTTATCCTTCTTCCCTTTAGAATCTCTCTTATCAGACTTCCTGTAGCTTTTCCTGTCTTCATTTGAATCCCTAGAAAACCTTTTTCCTTTCTTGAAATTCTTGAAGCCCATTTTCTTGAAAGTCTTCACCATTAACACAGCCATTTTCCTCATTTCTTCTTCATCATCCTCAAAGTCAGATGATTCAGAAGAATTTGAATCATAATCAGAGTTTGGTGATTCACTTTCTGAATGTATGACCAAAGCTTTTCCCTTCATTTTCCTTCTTGTTGCCTCTTTCTTCTGAGGCTTCTCTTCAACATTAAGAGCAACAGACTTTCCTTTCCTGCTTGATCTCCTGTTTCTCTGTTCCATTTCCAATTCATGAGTTTTGAGCAGTCCATAGATTTCATCAATCTCTGTTTCAGCAAGATCATAGTTGTCTCTAATAGTGGTTGTTTTCACATCCCACTTTTCAGGTAGAGAAAGAAGAAACTTGAGATTCGAGTCTTCTAGATCATACTCTTTGTTGACCAATGACAGATCATTAATCAGTTTACAGAATCTATCAAATGTTTCTGTCATGGTCTCTTCAGGTTTAGCCTCAAAATGCTCATACTCTTGTGTGAGTATGTTTCTCCTATTCTTCTTAATAGCTGCAGTTCCTTGACACCTGACTTCAAGAGCATCCCATATCTCTTTTGCAGTGGTGCAGTTAATGACTTTGTTAGACATAACATTGTCTAAAGCACTATGCAGTAAATGCCTAACTTTTGCATTCTTAGCAATTGATGATAGATCTTCAGGAGTCATGTCCTTCTTTTCCTTTGGAACCATTTTTGCTGCTTCACCAGCAACTGCAACAGATAGCTTTGTAGGATTATGAGGGCCTTCATAAATCCTGTCAAGATATTCTGGATCTGTAGCCTCCATAAACATAGTCATCTTAACCTTCCACATAGCATACTCTAATGGCCTCAGAATAGGAACCCTGATTGGTTCATAACGACTCACAGCAGTAGGAGCCTTTTCAGAAACAGTAGGTGTTGGTGGAGGAATTGCTGACATGATTATTGTTGTGTTTGGATCTTAACCTGTAATAAAGTAACAGATTGGCTCTGATACCACTTGTTAGGCCAAATACACAATTAATAATCAATTTTGTATGAGAGATTAACAAGTAAAAGCGTTTATACACTTAAAAACTTCTTGTATTTCGAACCCTCTTCGTGATGTAAAATATCACAAAGAGCTGCTAGGTTACAATAAAGATAATTCGTTATCGATTCCCTTCTAGGGTTAACCTATCTGTATTTATATACCATACAGCTACGATACAATCTCTAATTGATATTCCTAATAATCAGCTATACAATGATATCAATTACAGATTGTCACACGTCTCCTATGTCAACTCGATCTCTTTGATAGCTATCCAATCTTCAAAGATATCGCTTCCATAATTAATCTTCAATCACTGTTGAACAGTAGACGCGCTTCCTCCAGACAGAGTTTAACAAACTCTGTCGAGCTTCCAACTGTCAGAGTTTAACTAAACTCTGACTGCTTCCAGCTAAACTCTGATAACTCCCTGTAACACTTAAACACTGATTAAAACACATCAATTATATTTAACATAATTACGTGGTTCACAGTGAAGTATTGACTATTAAAGGATTTATATTAATTCTACTTTAATTAATTAAATCAAATAATTAATTTAAATAAATAAATTAATTCTATCAGAATTAATATATTTGTTAAAGTAATTATTAGATTATTTAAATCAGAATTAATATGAAAAAGAAATAGTTATTTAAATGATTTTTATAAATCATTTGATTAATTATAAGCTGAAAAATATGATAATATAACTATCAAATGATAGTTATACCGATAGTCATATTCAGTTCAAAGTGTGACAGTCATATTCAGTTCAAACTGGATAGTCATATTTCATTCAAGGAGACAGTCATACCGAATGTTATATTGGATTGGACAGTCATACCGAATGTTATATTGATTGGACAGTCATATCTCATTCAAGGGGATAGTCATACCGAAAGTTATATTTAAAGAGACAGTCATATTACTTTCATTGGATAGTCATACCGAATGTCATATTATTGTTAACTGATTGTTATATCAGTTAAAACAAAGCAATATGACTATGGCTGTGTTATAAAAGGCAGCAGAATGCAGAAGGACAAAAATCAGTCGAACATAACAAGAAAATACACACAGCAGCCTATATCTCTCTCTCTCAAGCTCAAGAACACTTATAAATTAAATTCTGTAAATTCAAGTTCATCTCGGTTGTAATATTCTATCCATTGGAACTTGTTTACTTGTGATTCTTGTACTACTAGCGAATTAAGTTTCCTAGTTCACAAATTGATATCTTGATTTTTATTAACTAAATTAGCAAAATTCATGTTGAATTTTCTAATTAGTTATTAATTACTTGATAATCATTTGGACTGATTTTGTAACACCCATCAAGTTAATATATTGTTATATTCAACTTGAAATTTGTGTTATATTATTCCGCACAAATTTGTTTAAAATAAATTTTATTTAAAGAACAAATTTCGAGAAAATGATATAGATTGTATTCAACCCCCCCCCTTCTACAATCTTATCGGACCTAACATAAGTTAGAGGTTCAATTGAGCACTGTGATTGCAAATCAAAAGCTCATTCTTGAAGCTCATAATTGACAGAATGCCCTCCTTGAAAGACTGATGACCCTGCCTACTTCTCAAACCCTTGATGCTAACAAAAAGGGGGAGAAGTCTTGTGAAAATTAGAAGTCTAGTGAAAAGGGAACAGCAAGTGAGGGGGAGCAACTTCACTCTAATCTAGTTCCAACAGCTCTAGTAATTTCGTCTAGTGAGGATGACTCAGCTATTCAACCTGAAGACTCTATAGCCACAAGGCTAGCTGCAAATCCTCAAGTTTCTCAAGTATCAGTTCCTCCCATAACCACATCAATCAGACAAGTACTAATTCCAGATTTTGTGCTTCCCAGATCTCTAGCCAGAGGGGAGTCATCTTATGTGTCTAAATTCAAGCCTGTGCTCAAGCCTAAGAAATCACCTGTGAAGAAGAATGGTAAAAACACCATGAAAGTAGACTTTCCAATGCCAAAACCAGATGAATTCAAGCTAATGAGCAAGCATCTTGCTGAATTAAAATAGAAGGCTACAGTTGATGTGGGACTCAAAGAGAATCTATCATTCATCTACAGAGAGGGAGTGGAAATTTGTGTTCCTGCAGGTCATCCAAATTTTGCTAATGCCAAGGCTGAAGAAACTGTAAGGCTACTTCAAGCTGGTCAGATAATCAGACTACATACAGAATGCAATGAGAAAGAAGCTAGATTGGCTGATGAGCTAGTAAGAGAGCTAAAGAAAGAGATGGAGCAAGAGGCTGAAGAAGAAGAGGCCAAATTTAAAAAGAAGAAAATGAACACAAAGTCTGCGTGCAAGAAAAGGAAAAGCAAAGTTAAAGTCCCTGCTAAAAGAACTTTGAGCCCAGAATCAGAAGTTCAAGATGAATCAACACTACCTAAACCAACAAAACCTCCAACACTAGACACTTAGCAACACTCTCAGACATCTAAACCTTTAGACTTCATAAAGGAAGAACCTTTGGAATTTGACTTTGACATCAACAGCTTGGTATTTCCAAAGATCAGGCTCTCACCTAAAAAGAGGAGAACCAAAAATAGGAAACAACCATTAGCTAGAGCAATTAAAATTGCTGAGGTTCCTCAAGATGTAAGAGTGGCCACCAAGAAAGAAATTGAACTCCATATTGCTGACATTGAAGAGTACTCAAGTGTCAATCTTTTCTTGGATGACGTGGTAGATGTGAGTGCTGCATATAGGACAACCAGGTTACCAGAAAGGCTAACTTCACCTACAAAGGAGGAAATAGTAGAACCTGGTCCCTACATCAAGTGTTAAATGAAGGCTACATCAAGCTCTGGAAGATTTGGTCCTTAATGAAAAAAACTGGGGGATTCACTCCAGAGGCAAGGGAAATAATTTTCAAGAAGGTCAATGAATTGAGAAGCAGCAGGTCTTCAAAGGAGGGATTGCCTAAGAAGCTAGACATTCCATATGAACCTGGTAGAAAGGCTCACTTTTATCCATTCTGGATAATAGAATTCAGAGATGAACACAACCGTAGAAGATTTTTCAGATTAGAAGATCAACTGGAAAAAGCTAGCAATGAGTACTTGCAACACTTATTGTCTATGCTGGATCCAAATCACATAGAAGAAAAAATCATCTACAGATCTCTAGAGAAGCAGCTTGAGGAAAATAGACATCAAGTTCATGGTATGAGGACTGCAAGGGGAAGAAAGTAATGATAGGCTCAGTCTAGAGGAGCATCCCTTGTGGAAGTATGATTCTTTATCTTCACTCAGTTCATTTCTTCACATTTTTGAAGCTTAGTACACTACATATGTTTTTACTTAATCTCTGCATCCATACAAAGGTTTTTTGTTATCATCAAGGTTCTTAATTTATGGCTGTTATTCTATCAGTCATAAATTGGGGGAGATTGTTAGGAATTATGTTGCTCTTGATGATAAGTACTTGAAAACACCTTGAAAAACATATGTGTACAAGAATAAGTTTGTAACTTGTCAACGGATATCCAAGTTATAAGTATCCGTTGATAAGGTAGCTTATCGGTTGATAAGTCTGTAGCATATCTCTTTTTAAGTTTTGTTAGTTGTTTGGTTCTGTCATAGTTACTAGAAATCCTAAGTCATGTTGACTATCAATGGATATACAGAATAGGGTAGTTAATTGTATATAAACTGTGCTATGTAATTCTGTATAAGTGAAGTGATATCTCAGCTGATGAAGTTCTATGTCAACGGATATGGCATCTCAACAAACAATAGTCAACCTGCTAATCAGTGTCCTCTTCAACGAATAAAACGCTCCAACCAATAATGTCTTGGAATTAGAGGTTGATGGCGACTTGACATGCCTGATAGATCACATGGGTTGATAAACTTAGAAAGAGTATGGCAGCCAGTATTGGAAACGAAGAAGAAAAAGAAACATTCCTTGTTCTTGCAAACAATTCAGCTGGTAAATCTAGTGCATATCTGTCCAAGACAATCCAGACAAAATTGTATCACATGGAGACAAGGAGTGGCAGTAACCCTGTAGAATACTTTGACTTGCAAGATTCGTTTATTTTGTAGGGTTTGTAAACTTGGAGTATTTATATACTTCACGTGTAGCATAGCTAAGTAGAGAAGAAAACACAGAGCTGAAAGCACAAAGCACTAGGTTTTCTTGTAAAATACTTAGCCTTGTATTCGCAGCTGTGTACTCGTTTACACAGATTATTTTCTTCAATACAACCCTCAGGTGGAGTCGTCAAAAACCCACCTGAAATTTTTAAAGAGTGTTGTATGTTTGTTTTTCCTTTGATTTTTGTTTCTTAAGTTTCTTCCTGTTTATCTGCTTAAATCAAGATCCATCTGTTGTCTCATAAATTCGAAAGAATTTTCAACAAGATTGTATTCAAACCCCCTTATACAGTCTTGAGGTGTGCAACTGGGAAATAACAGAATCTAGCCTCCACAATAGACCAGTCCATTTCAACTATTTTCCAGACTTTACTTTAACTCTGAATGACTCACACTTATTAAAAGCCTTAACATTAAATATTAAAACAGCTGGTGAAATCACTCATATGATTGAGGGATCTCAACCTCTTGCATTAATTTATAGAATTTATTATTAAACAATGAAAACTAATTAAATATTCATGCACTAATGAAATATTCTTGCATTAATTGAAATCACTCATGAATTTATTATATATATATATATATATATATATATATATATATATATATATATATATATATATATATATATAGGGTCTTGCTCAGGTGAGAACCAACACTTATTATGAGATATGAGATCTAATCCTATTCATCCATTTAAATATATTATATTCATCTCTTACCATTCATTTAATATTTTAATATTTTATATTTTGGATTTCACCACCTTCTTTCTAATTCAACCACCCACCACCATCGGCAATCACCACCGACGACCACCATCACCTCCGACGACCACCAGAAAATCACCACCGGCAAATATAAAATCACCACCACTAAACCAAAAATCACCACTGGAAAACGAAAAATCACCACCGGAAAACGAAAAATCACCAATATCATACTGAAATCACCTTCTTCCTGTTTCAACCACCGCCCCAATCTTCGTCAACCATCGCCTTCGATCACCACTTCCGGCCATTACATCTACAAATCACCGATGACAGAACAAAAATCACCACAATAAAATACTAAACTTCACATTAATTGGGAATTTTCTCCTACTACCACAAATACCACCACGGCCACCATTAATATCACATGCACATTGCTATCTTAGACCACCACTCCAGCACCACCTCCAAATTACCAAAATTCGGTACAAAATCACCACCTTTTTTGTTACAGCTAGCTACCACAAATCACGCAACCAGTAATCACCACCAACAAACATCTCCGACCACCACCAGATTTAAAGAAATCATCACCGTAGTCGAACAAAAAAATCACTGAACTATCACTAATCACCAGTTTCACTTGCTGCTTTTTAGTTTCTTCTTCTCTGATGACATCATTGCCGGAAAAACTCCATCATTTAACATCATTATCACCCCTCTCTTTCTCAGACTTTATTTTAGATCTATATTTCTCTTATTAATCTCACCCTCCGCTCTAAGTAATTAATTAATCACTTACCGGGCGGCATGTGACGGCGGAACAAGCGGTATTGTGACAATGTTTTGCCGATGATCTACCAGAAACGATGACGACGAGATGAGAACGATAATGAATAGAGTGGGTGATTTCAAGTGGATATTGGGGTCATCAGATACGAAATGGGTGTTGTATATTGATGAAAGAAGTTTGGAGAAAAAAATAATTTAATTTTGTTTGTGTGGCTGTGATTTAAAGTACATGTAAATAATGTGGGGCTGAGATTGGATCTCAGTTCTCATAATAAGTGGGGTTCTCACCTGAGCAAAACCCTATATATATAGTTACACTCTAGAAATAACACTTTATATAAAGAACAATAAAGAACATCATCATAAAACTTTATTTTTCATAAAAATTGATTTGTTATTATTAGAATCACAAATTTTAACGACAATTAAACCTAACATATCGAATCAAACATAGAATCTGATTCAAATTTAAAAATCAAATGTTACATAGAATCTAAATGTAATCATGTTATATTTGATCCTAATTTTTTGTTAGATTCTAATTTTATTAATAAAACATCATTTTTGATGTGAAAATTAGAATCTAAATGCGATTTTATGTAAGATTCTATGATGTTCTTTATTGTTCTTTATATAAGGGTGTTATTCATGGAGCAATGACATATATATATATATATATATATATATATATATATATATATATATATATATATATACGTTTAAGATATCTTTGTTATTTACTTACATTTTTTGGAAATTAAAAAATAATACTCGCTAACATGAATTTAAAATCGCAAGATACTCGTAGTTGACGTTAGTGCTACGAGAAAATAGGGTTTATCATTATATAGTTAAAATACAATACTTAAATAATTAAATATCGAATTACAATTTTCAAATATCTATAATAAAATTTTAATTTTTTTCAAATTTTAAATTAATAACATGTAATAGTATTGTTGGAATTATAATATGAATAGTGATATTAAATGATATGTTTATGAAAAAAAAATTTAGTGTATACAAACCAAAAGCATATTATGTCATATTTTATAAGACGGTAACTTATATTGTAATTATTCATGTATTTAGTTAATAAGCAATGAAAGAATGTCCTAAATACCCACTTTTTTGGTACCCACTGTCCAAAATACCCACGCGCGCAAAGCACTGCCCAAAATACCCACGGGTCACGCCGTTTGGAACGGCGCAACCCAGGCGTACTGTTCACAGTCTCTCTCCCTTCTCTCCTTCGTCTCTTACCTCTCTCTCCCGTATCTCTCCAATCTTTCCACCTCCCTCCGGCCTCCTCCAGCACTTCTGAACACAGCAAAACAATCAGGAAACCTTGATCTCCATTTTCCATAATCGATTTAATGGAATCTGGCCCCGCAGGGGCATGTACAAGCTCACCGGAAAATCGAGGAGAGAGGTCGAGATAGATTTGGGCGTTTTTTATCTTGCGAAACAAACGGTTCAAAATTGGTACAAGCATGTAGATCGTCGAGAGACGAATTGATTGGTGTATAGCACTTGATAGGAAAGCCACGGGAAGTAGGGGAACTTTGAACGGAAAAAGTCACCAAAAATTGCCGTTGGCGTCGCCCAGAGCTCGCGTCTGTGGAAGTGGGCCCCGCAGGGGCATGCGCCGTTGTGTAATGCGTATCATGGATACGCCTATTGCAGAGGCGTAACAAGTCTTGTTTCCGCCAACCCCTCCTGCGTCTGTTGAAGATACGCCTGTGGAGTAGGCGTATTGAATGATACGCTTCACGCAATAGCGTATCTGGTGGGCATTTTGGGCGCTGTTTACAAATCTGGGCATTTTGGACAAGAAATATTAAAAAGTGGGTATTTAGGGTACGCACTCATAAGCAATTCCTTCTATCATATTTTAAGTATTAAATTTGTAGTACAAATAACTTTAAATTCACATAAAAATAACTAAACATAAAGTTCAATAAACTAAAAAATGATTAACACCTAAACACAAATTTTTACTAAAATCTACTATCGTATAACTCAATCCTTCATCATATACATTAACAATTTATTAATATCTATAACGTGCCCGGTTTAAAAGCTAGTTAAATGCTAATTTTCCAAGTAATAACTTCTGATATATATTCAATATCACTTTTTTTAAAATAATTAGATACATATATTTAACAAATTAATAATTGTTCTAAGAATATTGGGATAAACGAATCCATATTTGATATGGCATTATGAATTATGAATCTCTAATTACTTGAATTATTTGGCGATCGGAAAGATATTATATCACTTCTTATCAAATCAAATATCCAAACTTAAAATCCAAAAATAGAACGAACAATCAAATGTACAGTTATCACAAGTCACAACGATTCAATCAAAAATACAATGGTCACAACATGAATGTAATACTTTAAATGTAGTCAGTTAAAAGGGTGAAAAGTACTAGGTAAATAAAAGAATGCAGTGGTCGAGGGTAGCAGTGATGGTACCAGTGGTAACAACGGTGACATATAACTGATAAATGACTAATTTCACTTTGCACTAAAGCTCACCATACTATATTTAACATACTCTGCCAAATCTTTCCCGCACTTCCCCAATCCATATCCATTTTCATCAAACTTAAAAGTACATTTGTTCATTAAAGTCTCACTCGTCTCTTTCATCTTTTCATTCTCTCTTTCTTGATCATCAAATCTCAGTTTTTAAGCAACCTCTCTCTCTCATTTTCTTGCTAAAGTTGAAGATAAAAAAAAAAAAAAAAATATCATGGCTAGAGGAAAAATACCGATCAAGAAGATAGAGAACGCAACAAACAGGCAAGTCACGTATTCGAAAAGAAGAACTGGGTTGTTCAAGAAAGCTCATGAACTTAGTGTTCTTTGTGATGCTAAGGTTTCTATTATTATGGTTTCTTTTAATAGAAAGCTCCATCAATTTATCACTGACGGCCTCACGTACGTCCACCTCTCTCTCTCTCTCTCTCTCTCTCTCTCTCTCTCTCTCTCTCTCTCTCTCTCTCTCTCTCTCTCTCTTCTGTTTGTGTTCCTTAGTTTAGGATCTTACATTGTGTATTTATGTGTGTGTGTTTATGTTCAGGCAAAAACAGTTTTATGATCAGTACCAGAAGGCTAAACCTTGTGATCTCTGGAGTAACCACTACCAGGTACCCCTCTCTATTATTTACAAGCTTAATTATGCAATACTTTGATGAAATTACTTGTACTTTTCTTGCTTCCCCACATAAAATTTTATTATTTATAAAGATCTGGGATTAATTTCCAAAATATTTGTACAGCTCTTCCATCCAAATCATGTTTTTGTGTCAATAAACTCACTCAACCCAAAACTCATTTTCAAGATGAAGAATGGATTGCTAAAAACTCATCTTGAAATAAGATTCAATTTTAGTGTCATGTTAATTCTATGAAAAATAAGATAAGTAGGTTTTCAGTATTTGAACTCAAGTGCTAACTATTTTAGAAAAGATTGATAAGCATATTTTTTTATTATGACCGGTGCAAAGTAAAATGTTGGGTAAAACCGTATACGTCTTGAAACGGATAAAATTTTGAAGCTTGAAATTCTTGAACGAGATCAAAGAATAATTTTTGTATGAAAAAAATTGAAAAATCCAGAATTTGTGAAGAAGGATTGTAGAAAAAGTTTATACGATGATTGAACAGGGTGTTGCAGTAACCTTGTTACCCCTAGGCACGGACCTGCTTACCTGTTATAACACTTGACTGGGAATTAATCCTCATCATGTCATTCATTACTTTCTTAGACTTTTAACTGAGCTATTAAAAAATGAAAGAAGGAAATCTAAAAAACTAGTATTCTATTCCTTTTGTTTGAGCAATGATTTTTGTCTTAGGGATAGCTTGTTTGCATCATAGACACTGCACCAATTTTTGTGAGCTTTCATGTAGTTCGATTATAGCACGATCTTAACCATATTAGGTTGTATACTCTGTAAAAATATTTATGTAAGCAATCAATATCTTTGAGTAAAGATTAGTTAAGGTGTTCTTAGATTGACTAAATTTGTTTCTGATGGTCATTGTGCAGGTTATGCAAGAACAATTGAGGAAGCTGAGAGAGGTGAATAGGAATCTTAGGAATGAGATTAGGTAATTTATAACTATTTACTGCAAAAAAAAAAAATATCAACCTGGAAAAGTTCGATTGATTTACTTGGTTAATTAATACCTGTTTATATAACTGAGATATGGGCTTGCTTTTATAGCCACAGGAAGGGTGAGAGCTTGAACGGTTTGTCGCATGAGGAATTATACATTCTTGAGCAGAAGATGCAGGAAGCAGTTGATATCACTCGCCAACAGAAGGTTGTCTTATCGTATCATCCTCTTGTATCTTGCTTTCATTTTCTTAGCTGACATATATGTAAATATGTGTGTGTGTGTGTGAAGTTGAATTTCTTTTCAACGCATTAGATTAGATATTTAAGTATACAGGGAAGAAAGAGTCACATTCGGACTCATGACCTTTGGTCATGGTGGAGATGTGAAGGAGCCTGCCACAAGTCTGTCAGATAATCCTGTTTTTCTGCTAAGCTTTATCACCAGAGAGTTGAATCTGTAGCTAATTAAAAGGAATCTCCCAGTTTCTTAGGCTTACACTAAACAAGTTTCCACTCCTTTTGAAACTTGAACTACTGACACATCTGAATGTACTGACTTTTTTCTGTACCTATATGACTATATTATGCAGTGTATCAATTGAATTAAGAAACTAGACATTTGTAAACAACAGTGTGAACTGTGAAAACGAAGTTTATGTGTGTAAGAATATTATAGCTTTATGTAAAGATGTTCAAGTTGTAAGGTTTATGATAGTTTTTCATTATAAATGAACGTATACATCAAAACAGGAGCAATTCATCCGTTTCCTTTCGCCTCCTTCAGCTTTCATTTATATCGCAAGACCTGAAATTGGTCGATGGTCAACAGAGATTGCATATTAATATATATTCGAATAACTAGGACTCGTTTTAATGTCTTTCTTTTCCTGAATTATAGATGAAAACAATTGCAGCTGCTATTGACAAGTCACGGAAGAAGGTAACCCTTATCAAAATGCTTACTCTAAAACTCTTTGATTGTTTGTTTATAGCAGTTTTGATGATTAATTAATTATGTTCTTGATTCATACAGGTCAGAAATGGGGAACAACAACGAAGAAGAATCCTACAAGATTTCGTAAGCTACATCTAAATGTTGAAATTGTTTTGTGACAAGGTTTCCTTAAAAAAGAGTGTTGTACTGTTGTTGATCATAAATTATTTCAGCAGGAGCTAATGGAGGAGGATCCTCATTTTGGTTTAGTTGACAATGAAGGGGATTATGAGACTGTATTGGGATGTTCAAATGCATATCCCGGGCTTCTAGCATTAAGATTGCAGTCTAATCACTACAATTTTCATGGCGGAGCAGGATCGGATCTCACCTTTGCGTAAGTAGCTACTGGATTTGCCATATTGTCTGTGATTGTCGAAGTCTGGAAAAGTAAAATATGTTAAATAATTGTACTCTAGTGTGAAGTGACGGGAGGCAGGACCTATTTCGTTTTAATGGATTATTGTGCGTGCAGACTGAATGCCAAGTCTATCTATCCTTACTGTTTGTGTTTTCTAACAATGATATGTGAACTGCACATGTCGTAATGTTTTAATTGAATACGTTGTTGGAGCTGTATTGTTTGATAGCAATGAGCAGGGATCGCATTATTTATAAACTTATACTTTGATTCTACTATTTCTATTAGCCCAACTACAATTGGATTCAGTTCTTAAAAGCTTACACCCAAACTCATACTCAAAAGGCCAATTCTTTCCTTCCTAACATCATCCACCAACAACAGCTACCCGTTAGAAATGTAACATTGACCTATATGAATAGCCATTAATATATATATATATATATATATATATATATATATATATATATATATATATATGCTTTTGCTTTCATTTATTCTAAGGTTTCCGTCAAGGATACCTTCACAAAAAATGCTTAAAATAATTGGATCTATCCACCAAAAAAAAAAAAAAAAACCTTACTGTACAAGAATGATAAAGGCGTGAAGCGCCGTACAAGAAGGTGCGAAACACCGTTAACCAGTGAAATCCACTGTCACGTTATCACGTGAACAGTGATTTTTTTTTTTTTTTTTGCTGAATGGAGCCAATTATTTTAAACACTTTTTGTATTGGGGTACCACTAGTTTGATCATTAGATTAGCATGAAATATTGAATTAGTGTTTAGTTTGTAGTTAATTTTAGTTTATAGTAGAGTAGGATCCTATATATATATATATATATATTAAAATACTTTTTGTATTGGGGTACCACTAGTTTGATCATTAGATTAGCATGAAATATTGAATTAGTGTTTAGTTTGTAGTTTGTAGTTAATTTTAGTTTGTAGTAGAGTAGGATCCTATATATATATATATATATATAGGCCATTATTCTAGAGAGGACCTCCTTATATGGAGAATATGAGAGAACTACCAATTTTATGATTCTATAATAGAATCAAAGTTCTAATTTTTTGGTTCTATAAAAAAAATACCAATTTTTTTTGGTTCTATAATTAAAAAAGACCAATTTGCTGATTCTGTAAAAGAACCAAATTTTTTTTTTAAAATTTAAATTTAAAAAAAATTCTATAAAAAAGTCTGCTGACGTGGCAATGCCACGTCAACACTGTCACGTCACTGCTGACGTATCACTGCCACATCAGCAGTGACGTCAGCAATGCTGACGTGACACTGCCACGTCATCAGTGATGACGTGGCACTACCAAGTGGCACTGCCACGTCAACAATGATGACGTCACTGCTGGCGTGGCAGTGACACGCGGCAGTGCCACGTCATCACTGCTGACGTGGTAGGTCAAATTTTTTTATTTGAAATTAAAAAAAAAATACAATAAAAAATTAAAGAAAAAATTTGGTTCTACTGTAGAATCAGAAAAAATTATATGGTTCTCTCCAATTCTCTATCTAACAAGTTCTCTCTAGAAGGGGACTCATATATATATATATATATATATATATATATATATATATATATATATATATATATATATATATATTGAATCAATAGCCATTAAAACTTATCAAAGACTCTAGTTTTGGGATTTGTAATAATCAACCAGGTTCTATTCAGTATCTTAAAAGCCCAGACCCAAGTCCTATCAGTTGTGGTCATTTTTGTTAACTTAGTGGTTAGAGATGTGTTTGGGAATGGCTGAGTCCTGTGTTTGAGATCCGGATCATCAGTACATATCAATGTAGTAAGAGTATTATTTAAAGTATCAATGGTGGCTGGAAAAGCGGAAATAATTGAAAGTGAAGATCTGATCAAATCTGCGCTTGGATACGCATGTTCTCTACTCGTTTTTTAATGGGTTAAAGAGCAAAAACACCCTATAATATATGTGTAGGAACATATGCACCCTTGTAATATTAAAAGGATCAAATATATCCCTTTATTTTATTTTAGGATACAAAAAGACCCTTCCACTTAATTTTTTCTTAACCATGGTTAAAAATTAGTTTAGAATTAACAATATTTAATATTACTAATTTCATTATTATTGCTCCTAAACTTTATAAGGTTCTTTTGCTCTTAATTTGAAATTTAAAAAACATGAAATTAAAATCATATTTCATGTTAATATATACTACTCCTTATGTTTCCTCTAAAAATCGCTTGAATTTTTGAAACGTACTATATTAAAAAAATTGTAAATTAAAATTTTGATTGTATATTTATTCACAAAAAAATATTTGAAAAAAAAAATATTTAGTATACTATCAAAACTCATTAAAGTACCTGACAAAAGTCAAGCAACTACTAAAAAAAACAAAAGAGTATACATATATAGAGCCTTAGACTACTACAAACCAACTCATGATAATAAGAAATCTATAATATTTTGGTAATTATCCACAACTTTAATATTATTTCTTTATCATAAAATTACTATACTATCAACAACTTTAATATTAAATTCCAAATTGGAAGTAAAAAGCCTTTACAAAATTAATAATATTAGTTATATTATATGTTTTTAATTATAAATTATTTTATAATCTTGGTTAACAAAAAACTAACTAGAATGGTGTTTTTGAACCATAAACTTAAAATATAAGGATGTATTTGATCCTTTTTAAATTATAAGTGTGTATTTGCTTGTACACCTATATCATAAGGGTGTTTTTGTTCCTTAACTCTTTTTTAATTTCTAAATACTCATTGTAAGGCATATAAGTCTAATTATTTAAAAAAAAAACTAGTAGGAGCACTTCGTAACAGAAGCACTGACCTTAGTAATACGGGGAAAAAAAGTTAGTAGGAATAATTCGCAATAGAAGCACTGACCTTAGTAATACGGTAAAAAAAAACTAGTAGGAGCACTTCGTAACAGGAGCACTGACCTTAGTAATACGGGAAAAAAAAATTAGTAGGAATACTTCGAAATAGGAGCACTGACCTTAGTAATACGGCAAAAAAAAACTAGAAGGAGTACTTCGTAATAGGAGCACTGACCTTAGTAATAGGGCATGAACGTGCGGTGGAGTGGGGGAAACAGCTAACTGTCGGAAGACCAGCACACAATTCGTCCAATCATAATCTTTATTTAACGCACTTCCTACGTTTTTTATATTTATGATTTATCCGTCTCCTTGGAAATGGTACCCAACTTCCTTTCGGCAGTCCAGATTTTCTAGTAATAAATTTGTCGTTGCAATTCAGAAACTAAAATACAGTATGTTAGGAACATCAAATTTACATGGCCAATATTCTATTAAATTTTTGCCTGGTTTAAACAGATAGAATTTTAAATTACCAAAAATGAAAACAGGTGGTATTTCATATTTTGGCATACCTGGATTTCATTGTTGTTGGACATGATATATTGTGTGTTATTTGAAAATTATTATAATATTTGATAAATATTTTATCTCCAAGCGAACTTTAGATATGTAACATTTTCTTCATTAATATCCATGATTTATTCTATGAGGGATCTATCCTAAAATTTTTGGTATCCCTATTCAAAGTGTAATCTAAACGATAGTCTTAACCAATAATCGATCCTGGTTCAATGAGTATTATATAATTAGCTAAATTATCATATTCATAGTTTTATTTAATGAACTCAAGCTTCACACCTTCATAATACAATGCAATTTCAAAACAATCAAATTCAACTGAAATAAGCATATGCCAAAAAAAAAAAAAAAAAATATCAACTAACGTAAGTATCAGTTGGGGGTAGAGATTCGTAATCTTTGATTCACACTAATAACGAAGACGAGAAATGAAATTATAATATATTAAAAAAAAATGCTACAGTTCTCGAAACCGTTCCCAAAATAATATGAGTTATCATTACATAATTGGTTATGTTTTTATAAATGAGATGTGTCTCTCGTACATTAATATAAATTTTATAAATGAAATGATATATGTAATTTGAAAATATTTTTGAATTTTTTTTCGAAGTATATGGTATTACTCTATATTAAATGTCTATTTGCTCTAAAAGAGGAACTAAAATGGCCGACCCCCGATAAAGTTATGTTTGTCATTTTGTGGAAAAGATGATTCCAGCTTCCCATTTGATAAACCAAATTATTAGTTTACTTCAAAGTCTTCAATTATTTCGTAATTTCATATCATTAAAGTTTTTATGACATTGATTATTAAAGCATCTCCAACAATCTCCCACTTGCATCTTAAATATAATATAAATTAGGGCTTAATAATTCTATAGTTAACTATAGGAGAATTTCCTAAAGTTAACCAATGAAATTAAGACACATCACATAGTTTCCTAAATAAAAAGACACATCATTAATGTCCCGCAGGGTCCTTATAAATAAAATGTAACAATCACATGATTTTAAAGGTTAACTTTAGGAAATTCTTCTAAAGTTAACTGTAGGAACATTTTTCTCAATAAATTATATGATTCTTAGTAAGTTAGTACATAAATTTTCGTGTCAACTCCAACAATATTCTTTATCTTGACTCCTAACTTATATTTTATTAATATTTTAAACTTAACTACGATATGCATTCAAATCCAACCATGTGCAAGTTAATATTTTATTAGTAGAAAATAGTTAAGATGTAGCATCCCATAATTCGGGGTACAGATCTGGGGCCACTAACCACAAACAATAATATACAACCCTGAATATAAACAACATAATTAATAATAAAACCCCTTAACCAAGATCGCATACAGGTTATGGTATGAAACAACTGTCAAATTACTATTACAATCCAACCTCAGAATAAAATGTTATACAATTTCTGTGAATAAATAAAATCACTGTCTAACTGAATATCCAACCTTGACGAATTCCCAACCACTAACCAGTGAGAATCCGTAACCCGATGGTCTCCTCTCGCTACTGGAAAGCAACACCACTCACCATTACTAGGTTCACTAACCTTCTCTATTAGCTGAAGAAAACAAACAAGCAAGAGTGAGCCAACAATGTTCAACAAGTGCGATAGTGATAACAATTTCAATAACGATGACAATTCTGATAAATAAAGGGGTTTCATTTCATTCTATGAAGGAATCAGCTATATCAACCTTTAGATTGTCAAGAGGGCCAACAATTCACCATTAACAAGGTGCATCAAAACTAGAACTGACAAGAGTTCTATTATCAAATATTATTAAAACAGACTTCCAAGGAGTCAAGAACTAAACATCTCCATTTCAGAGTATAGATTAGAATTGGAATTTTTATTTATTTATAAAAAAAACATCAAGGTTAGGCTGCTGATCAGTCACGCACTAACCCCGGACAAACGCACACAGCAATGTCCTTAATTGGATCCATGGCACACATTGGCCTTAACTTCTGACCATTAATCTGGTCTCCTCGAAGGGACATCTGTTTTTAAAAAAAACATTTCCAATTCTAAGTCAAACGCATTAGGTGTCGGAACAATCGACAACCTTTGTCAACCGAACAACTGGAAACTCACGTCCAGAATACTCATGATTAAGAGTTAATGAAGAAACAACAATATCTGCTGGTATCGACAAGTTCGATACAATACAAAGGAATAACCAACTAGTCAAGATCTTTACTAAATACCGACGAGTTCGGTAATAGGTGGGGTGGAGAATATAGAGAACAATACTTTGAATCCATGTCAACAAGATAACTATAAGTAATTGGGGGTCATAACATCAATAACTCGATTAAAGAGAGAATCGAATTGAGCAACAATAAAAGATATATAGTGCAACAAGATAATCATCAGTAAAATTCTAAGTTGGAGTCGGAACATGATTAAGCATTTCGTTATAATAAAATCTTTCAACACATGGTAAGGTTTGACTCAACGTAAATGAGTAAAACAGCTTAAACGATTTATTGCAAAAAGACAGTTTTAGGATAATAAATTTCAAATCAATTTGAAGAAAACATTTTTAAAGGGAAAGGGTTCACTGGTGAAATTATGCTAAAAATCAGAAATTTTATTAACATGTATTAACAAGAATTTGAAACTTGAATTCTCTCTATTTAGAGAGCTCCTTAAACAATTTTTGGAACAACATAAAAATAAAAGAAAGGCCTTCCACTAAGGAGGCTTTAACATCCCATGAATAAATAATATGCGGAAAAAAGTTATTGATAAGGTTCTTTGAAAATTTGGTATTTGAACTATGGGTGGGAAACATAAACATTTTCACGCTAACTGAAAAAAAAATATATCATTTTCTAAACATACTTGATCAATCCATACCACAAAGGAATTGAATTGCATCACTTGAATGATAAGTGAAGAGCAAGACACTTGCCTCGATTTAATGAGTTCTCGACCTTAACATCGATCCACAACTCAGTTTCATGACAATTCTTTACGTGCTAGCCTTTTATTTGGCCCTACTTCCATTTCTACTACGTAACTCACCAACTTCCACATCAATACACCCATCGGCTTTGATACCTGTCCTTCTGTCCGTCTTTCCGTTTACCCGCGCACTGCTCTTGGCCAGATCTCCTATTCTAACCTTTACAAGATCAGATACTATTTCAGTATTAACTCAAGCAAAACCTTATTGTTTGCTCTATTCTACCCATGCGCGTCCTATAACGCTTTTACACATATCATATATAAACATATACAATCTTATTCACAGAATAGCTTTAGTATAACCAAGTAGGTCAAATAAACACATCACATAAACAATTAACACGGATGGCCACTTAATACTTAGATATTAACTAGTGGCAAACACTTTAAAATAATACTGCATCTCAATTCTTCACATCAACTATCACATATTTACCATCACATATTTACCACACTTTCAAATCATCAAAATTAAATAAATTAAATAGATTTACAGGGGAATTTTAGAAAATTTCGGCATGTAGTATTCGTTTATCGGACTATCCACCTGTTTTTCAATTCAACAACTCAAGGAGTTTTAACTATATATATACCAAAAATCAAGCTGCCTCAACTTGCAGCAACATAAAAGTGCACAAATAGAGAAAGTACCCGCCCAGACATACGGCAAACACATAATAATTTATGTTAACATTAACTACTACTTACGCTATATCAATGATCATATCACTCACGCATATTAATGATACACGTGACAATCAATCATTGGTATTCGTAAGCCCTAGGGAACAACCCCTAGTGTTAAATATAATTGATATGGTTAATATCAGTGTTTAAGTTTTACAGGGAAAAACAGAGTTTAACTTGAAACAGGAAGCCGTCAGAGTTTATTTAAACTCTGACAGTTGGAAGCTGAACAGAGTTTACTGTACGCTGACAGTGGAAGCTCGACAGAGTTTGTTAAACACTGTCTGGAGGAAGCGTCTACTTGTCAACAGTGTTTGAAGAATTATTGAAGATAATTATGGAAGCAATATCTTTGAAGATTGGATAGCTGTCAAAGAGATTGAGTTGACTAAGGAGACGAGTAGCAATCGTAATTGATATCAATTGTATAGCTAATTTATAGGAGTATCAATTATCGATTGTATAGCAGCTGTATATTTTATAAATACAGTTAGGTTAACCCTAGAGGGGTATCGATCGTGTAATACAATATTTTTCATTGTAACCTAAGCAGCTCTCTGTGATAATTTTTCATTTTAAAGCTTTTAAAGAACTTATTGTTATTCTCTCATACTTAGTTGATTATAAGTGTGTATTCGGCCTAACAATTGGTATCAGAGCTTGTTCTGTTAATTTAATACAGTTTAAGATCCACACACACACACACAATTATAATCAATGGCAGAAATTCCTCCTCCTACATCAGGCTCTAGTGCTGAGAAGGCTCAACCTGCAACTGTGAGTCGATATGAATCAATCAGGGTTCCTATTCTTAAGCCAGCAGAATACTCAACCTGGAAGGTGAAAATGGCTATGTTTCTGGAAGCTACAGATCCAGAATATCTTTACAGGATTTATGAAGGCCCTCATAAGCCTACAAAATTATCTGTTGTTGCTGCTGGACAGGAAGCTAAATCTATTCTAAAGGAGAAGAAAGATTGACTCCTGAGGATATTTCATCCATTGGTAAGGATGCAAAGGTTAGACATCTGCTTCATAGTTCATTGGATAATGTCATGTCTAACAAAGTGATCATTTGTAAAACTGCAAAAGAGATTTGGGATGCTCTAGAGGTTAGATGTCAGGGAACTGCTGCAATTAAGAAGAATAGAAGGAACATACTCACACAGGAGTATGAACACTTTGAGGCTAAATATGAAGAATCAATGACAGAAACCTTTGACAGATTCTGTAAGCTACTTAATGATCTGTCACTGGTTAATAAAGAATATGATCTAGAAGATTCAAATCTCAAGTTTCTTCTTTCTCTACCTGAAAAGTGGGATGTTAAGACAACCACTATTAGAGACAACTATGATCTGGCTGATACTGATATTGATGAGATCTATGGGCTGCTCAAAACTCATGAACTAGAAATGGAACAGAGAAGCAGAAGATCAGGCAGAAAGTCAAAATCTGTTGCTCTAAGAGTTGAAGAAAGACCCTCAAAGAAGGAAGCATCAAGGAAGAAGGCAAAAGGAAAAGCCTTGGTCATTTATTCTGAAAGTGAGTCATAATACTCTGATGTTGACTCAAATGCAGATGAATCATCTGATTCTGAAGATGATGAGGAAATGATTGAAATGGCTGCTTTGATGGTAAAGACTTTCAAGAAAATGGGATTCAAGAACTTCAAGAAAGGAAAGAAATTCTCCAAGAATGATTCAAAGTTTGATAGGAAGAATTTCAGAAAATCTGAGAGAAAGGATACCAAATCTGGGAAAAGAGACAAGTCTGAGATTCAATGCTACAAGTGTAAGGAGATGGGTCATTATGCTCCTGAGTGCAAGAAGGGTAAAACTGAGAAGGCACTCTTCACTAAAGGCAGAGATTGGGCAGACACCTCTAACTCAGATGAGGATGTAAACTATGCTCTCATGGCTACTACTGTTGATGAAGCTGAGGATTCTGAAAACAAGGTACCTCTGACTACCTATGCTTATAATACTGATGATATAACTGAATTAAGAATATATCTTAAGGCTTTGCATATCAGTTATAGGGATCAGACTTTAGAGAATGAGAGAATTAAAACTGAGAATTCTGAACTCAAAGAGAGAAATAAGGTTGTAGAAGAGAAACTTGCTAACATGCAGCAAGTTCAAAAGGAGAGAGATGATGCTGTCTATCTTGAACAAGAGTTGTTAAGCCAGTATAAACAACTAGAATCTGAGTTGGAAAAGGCAAATCACATTATTAAAACTTGGACTCACTCAGGAAAAGACACTCAAGAAGTTTTTCAATCTGACACTGTAGGTCTAGGTTATTCTGAGAAAGATGAACTTAGGTTTCAGAATACAGTCAAGATTAGACCACCTCTTCCACCTAAGAAATTTGGAACATTTGTTAATGGAATAAATGAACCTAGATTTGAAGGTGGAAAAGAAGCTGTTAAGAAAGAACCAGTAAAAACTAGTGTTAAACAGGTTAATATTAGTTTAATGACAGATAAACAACTTAAGCATAAGCTTAAGGAGTTAAAATCTGTTAAGAAACAGAAAGTGTCTAGAAAGAATAGAAATGGTAAAGTAGGCATTACTCAAGGCAATTATCCAATGCTTGCTACTTTAGCTTCAAGAAAGACATGTCATAATTGTGGTAGTACTAACCATCTTGCTAGTTTTTGCAGGAAGAACAAAGACATTAATTCTTTACCTTCCAAGTCTGAAGTAAAGAAAGATAATGTTAGAACTAGGCCACAGACTTTATGCAAACACTGTGGAAGCACTTGGCATTCTATTTATACTTGCAGAAATTATCATGCTATTTATCATAATTACTATGAACTGAAACCTAATCTGAAATGGGTTAGAGTTAATTCTGCAAGTGTAAACTCTGATAAAGTTAGCTTAAACTCTGATAATGAAAATTCCGCTGCTAAAGCTAACAAAATTAAGAAAGCCAAAGGATCCAAGCAAGTCTGGATCCTTAAATCTAATCCTCAGTAAATTGTTTGAGATTGCAGGGCATCAGGGAAAGCATCCTAGTAGTGGACAGTGGATGTTCAGGACACATGACTGGAAATAAAGCCCTGCTATAAGAGTATGTGGAGAAGGCTGGCCCAAAAGTTTCCTATGGAGATGGCAACATAGGACATACTCTGGGATATGGCAATATTAATCTTGGAAGTGTCATCATCACAAATGTAGCTCTGGTTCTAGGACTCAAGCATGATCTATTATCTGTGAGTCAAATCTGTGATAGAGGTTTTCATGTAGATTTTCAACTTGAATACTGTGAAGTTATCAGCAAAACCACAAGGAAAGTTGCTTTAGTTGGACAAAGGCACAACAATATCTATGAAGCAAGCTTGTTGACAAACTCTGATGGAAAAACAATGTGCCTGTCAACAAGAATGTCCAATGAGGAGAGTTGGAAGTGGCATAAGAAACTCTCTCATTTGAATCTGAACAACATCAATGAGCTGATAAGAAAGGATCTTGTTAGAGGACTTCCAAAGTCTTTGCTAAATGTTGATGGTCTGTGTGATTCATGTCAAAGGCCAAACAGAGGAAGACCTCTTTCAAGAGAAAGTCTGAATCTTCAATTGTTGATCCATATCACCTGTTACATGTTGATCTTTTTGGACCAGTAAATGTCTTGTCAATTGGAAGGAAGAAATATGCTCTAGTCATTGTTGATGAATATACCAGATACACTTGGGTGTATTTTATAGCAAAGAAAGATGAAACTGCATTAACTCTGATGGTGCATGTAAAGCTACTAGACAAAGGATAAAAACACAAAGTCAAAATAATCAGAAGTGATAATGGAACCGAATTCAGAAATGCAACAATGGAAGAATTCTGCAAGAATAGAGGTGTGAAGCAAGAATTTTCTGCACCTGGTACACCACAGCAAAATGGTGTAGTTGAGAGGAAGAACAGAACCTTGATAGAAGCTGCCAGAACTATGCTTGATGAAGCAAAATTGCCAACCTATTTCTGGGCAGAAGCAGTTCAAACTGCTTGTTTTACTCAAAATGCAACACTGATCAACAAGCATGGAAAAACACCATATGAGATGGTGAGGGAAAAGAAGCCAAACCTGAAATATTTTCATATTTTTGGGTGCAAATGCTTTGTGTTGAAAACTCATCCTGAACAGTTGACCAAATTTGAGTTGAAAGCAGATAAAGGGATTTTTATTGGCTATCTAGTGTCAACCAAGGCATTCAGAGTTTATAATCTGAGAACAAGGGTGATTATGGAATCTATTCATGTGTCATTTGATGACATGAAAATCACTGGACTTGAAGATGTTGATGATCATGATCAGTTGGATTTCGAAAATGAAGATCTAATCTCTGATGAATAAACTCTGATGACACTAGTTCAACAAACTCTGTTGATGCAAACTCTGAACCTCTACTGGTACACACAGAAGAAATAGTACAGTCTGAACAAAGAGGAGAACCAGTTGAGGGGGAGCATGGTCATAGTGATGACTCAAATTCTGATAGTGAGTCAACTGAAAATTCTGGATCAAATTCAAACTCTGATGACTCAAACTCTGAAAGTCCAAATTCTGACAGTTCAAACTCTGAGAGATCAAATTCAGGGGGAGCCTCAGAGAATGAAGAAAGGCATCAAGATAATCAGGAGAACATTGATCAAGGGGGAGGATCAACTGTTGACAGAAGTCATTTACCTACAGCTAGGAAATGGACAAAATCACATACACCTGATTTAATCATTGGAGATCCAGATGCAAAAGTTAGGACAAGAAGTGCTACAATAAATGAATGTCTGTTCCATGCATTTCTATCCAAATCTGAACCAAAGAAAGTGGAAGAAGCTCTTCAAGATGCTGACTGGATAACAGCAATGCAGGAGGAGTTAAATGAATTTGAGAGAAATGAAGTATGGACCCTTGTACCTAGACCAAAGAATAGATCTGTTGTTGGTACTAGATGGGTTTTCAGAAACAAAACTGACAGTGATGGGGTTGTTACTAGAAACAAGGCCAGACTTGTGGCCAAAGGCTATTCACAGCAAGAAGGAATAGACTATGATGAAACTTTTGCTCCAGTTGCAAGATTGGAGGCAATAAGAATCTTTCTAGCATATGATTCTCACAAGAAATTCAAGGTTTTTCAGATGGATGTGAAAAGTGCTTTTCTGAATGGAAAACTTGAAGAAGAAGTGTTTGTTGAACAACCACAAGGATTTTTAGATCCCAAGTATCCAGATTATGTCTACAGGCTTGACAAGGCAATCTATGGACTTAAACAGGCACCAAGAGCATGGTATGAAACTCTGGCTCAATTTCTTTTAGAAAGTGGGTTCCACAGAGGTACAATTGATAAAATCTTGTTCTATTTCAATCTTGGTAGTGATCTGTTATTAGTTCAAATATATGTAGATGACATAATCTTTGGATCTACTAATGATAAACTCTGTAAGAAGTTTGCCAAGCTCATGCAGTCTAGGTATCAAATGAGCATGATGGGAGAGCTCAGTTATTTTCTAGGGCTACAGGTGAAGTAAACAGATGATGGAATTTTTATCAATCAAGCAAAATATACCAGAAATCTTCTTAAGAAATTTGGCATGCTTGACTGCTCATCTGCAACAACTCCCATGGCAACAGCAACAAAGTTGGATAGAGACACAGGTTCACCAGTGGATATGACAAACTATAGAGAAATGATTGGGTCACTTCTTTATCTAACAGCTAGCAGACCTGACATCATGTATGCAACATGTCTTTGTGCAAGATTTCAGGCAGATCCAAGAGAACCACATCTAACAGCTGTGAAGAGAATCTTCAAATATCTTAAGGGAACCATAACTTTAGGTTTGTGGTATCCAAGAGAATCAGACTTCAAACTTCTTGGTTACTCTGATGCAGACTTTGCAGGCTGTAAGATAGACAGAAAAAGTACTAGTGGAAGTTGTCAATTTCTTGGTGATAGAATTGTTTCTTGGTACAGCAAGAAACAGAAATCAATCTCTACATCTACAGCTGAAGCAGAGTATATTACTGCTGGTAGCTGTTGTGCACAGATTCTGTGGATGAAGAATCAATTACTGGATTATGGATTGAGGTACAACTAAATTCCTATTTACTGTGATAATCAAAGTGCTATTGCTATGACAGGTAATCCAGTACAGCATTCAATGACCAAGCACATCAGCATAAGGTATCATTTTATCAGAGAACATGTAGAAGAAGGGAATATTGAGCTTCATTTTGTGTCTACAGAACAACAGCTTGCAGACATCTTCACCAAGCCATTGAGTGAAGCTATATTTATAAGGCTGGTAAATGAACTAGGAATGGTCTCTGGTTTTGACTAGAGATATTGGTTAGACTCAAAACTTTACTTATGTACTGTGTTGCTCATATTTCTATGGTATGTTAAACTCTGATATGCAAACTCTGCTCAATGACTGTTAAACTCTGTGAGCATGCTTTTTAAGTCATACACTATTAACTGTTAAATAAACTCTGAGTAACTCTGATAATGTTTCTTTCCGAACATAAACACCGATGAAGATACATGTATGAAACATTACTCTCAGTAATTAGTCATGAATCCTTCTAAGTTATCTGTGATCTAATCTTAAACTGTGCAGAAAGTTAACACAGCATGATACTGTTCTATATTTATAGCATCTCTTAGTTTATTTATCCTAAACTCTGAGTCTGTAAATACTGTGTGCATTGCCTCTCATAAATAATTTCTGATGTTGATGAGCTCTAAACTCTGTTAGTTATACACTGTTAAATTAGATTCTGTTATTAGAATAACCTCAAAGCTAAAATATATAGACTGTTAGAACTCCTTTGAGATCATGTTTGTAACTAAGACGACCCAGGAACTTACTGGTATATAGTAAGGGCTAAAATTCTCTAATTTTTGGTGACTAGTCGAAAGGTAGGAAGATCCAAGAACTTATCAAATTGATAAGGGCTAAAATTATAGGATTTTTGGTGACTAGTTTTAACCTCTGATTACTGGAGAAAAAAAAAATGGGGGTTATAGATTAGTTAAATATTACTGTATATAAACTGGTTACTACAGAGTTTAGCATTCATCATATATTCAGTGTTTACTATGAGAGTTTGTGCATCCAGTGTTTATTGATTTATTTTATGGCTTTTATGAAATACTAGATGCTCTAAATACTGATTTAGTAAACTCTGCTCTACACACACGTATATTCACAAATGTGCAGTGTTTGAAAGGATAACAGTAATTAAGTTGGAGAATTGATAAACACTGTTGGATTTTGTTGAGTACTCTAAGGTAATATTTTATTTCAGACAAAACATATACTTGGAGTACACAAAGAGTTTTTGAAATTGGCATGTAATATGTGCCAGTTGTCTAATTGTGTCAGACAGTTAAAGCTTATTGGAAATAGGAGAGAGAACAGCAGTAATAATAGGCATTATTACTGCGCGTGTAAATAACTGTTCCACTGTTTATGTGACACGTGTCCCACTCACACACTTAACAAGAAATTGGTTGCGTGTTTAATGTCTAAAACGATTGGGTTTTGATTTTCAATTACAGATCTAATCAAAATCATTTCATTATTCACTTTTTCATCTTTACATCCACGAACACACAACATCACACATAATTTCTCTGTTACTTTCACTTAAGCATTTTCACAAACACTTTTCCACACACTCTCTTCTCTATTACAATATTCTAATGGCAACCAAGAATTTTGTGGCTCAGGGATTAACTTTCGTTACAAACAACTATGCTGCAATACTAGACACTGCTAAAGCCCCAGAATCATTTCATCTGATTCAGAACTTCTTAAGAGATTCTGAAATTGGACACGCTCTTGTCCAACCAGAAAAACTCTCGGCCACACAAATCTCTACCTTTTGGAGAAACTCGGTTTATGATGATGGTGGAGAGAATGGGACTCCATCAATTGTGTTTACCTATGAAGATCAAGAGTTTGTCATAACTCCTGCCACTGTTCGTGAGGTTTTGGATTTTGACACTCACACTTCATACTCTGTGGCTGTTGAGAGTCAATTAAAGGAAATGTTACAGCAAATAAGGTTTTCTGCTTTTTTGGATAAGATTGGGAATGTCAAAAGACCAGGGCTCAGGAAGAAATGGAGCTTCTTCTTTGACTGTATTACTCGAGCGTTTGGCAAGAAGGTCACCAACTGGGATGCAAAAGTCTTCAAATCGGGTATTCTCTTCTTAATGGGAGTAACTTTGATTTTGGTCGTTTAGTACTTATGAATTTAGGTGAAAAACTTGCAGAGTCTAATACAACTGTTTATTTCTCACGTTTCTGTCAATGTTTATTCTCTGCTTGTTTACCTAATTTGGCAATTGCTGAAGAGGATGTTATACAACCTTTCCAATGCCATAAGAGAATGTTTTCTGATTTGACAAATAACGATGCTAACAAAGAGCAAATACCAGAGTTTATCTATCCTCTTGCCCTCAGAAACTTTCTCAACCAACCACAAGAACAACAAGAACCACAACCCGAACCAATCATTGAACCTCCACAGTCACCACCTCAACCCACAAACACTGAACCTTCTCAACCCACAAACACTGACCCACCTCAAATCATAAACACTGAACCAATCACTACACCTACATCTCCACCCACCATTACTACTACTTCACAACCACAATCTTCATCACAACCTCAACCTCAACCACAATCCAAACCAAAGAAACCAAAGAAAAGCAAGGCTATAAGGCCATCAAGAAAAGAAAGGCTTGCTGAAGCTTCTAAGCCAAAGAGGGCTAGAAAAGAAAGGGCAAACAAACCTAAATCTCCATCTATACTAGATGATTCTGTCTCAGAAGAAGAGAGAGCAGAAGTGAATCCTCCAGCTAAGAGAAGGAGATTAATTCTTGAAGAATCTGATGAAGATGTGAATATTGAAGCTCCAGAGGATATTTCTAAGGAAATACCTGCTGTTGAGATAGAAAGAGATGGAAATGCTGATGCTCAAATGGATGAAATTCTTGAACCATTGTTCCCATTCTCTGAGAACATGGACATTCCAATCTCTTCACCTGCTGTATTCTCTGAGGCAACTGATGCAGTAAATCAAACCACCTTGGTACATGAAGAAACAGTGGCTTCTCATACTGAGTTAATCTCTGATGCTCATCAATCTGTTGAACAGGGTGAGGAAATTGATCAACCACCTATGGAGATAAACTTTGAGCCTATTGTGCAATCTGCAGAGGATATTGTAAAGTCTATTGCAGAGAATGTTGAACCTACTGCTGAAACTGTTGCAGAGGATGTTGTTGAGACTGTTGAAACTGTTGATGCATCTATTCCAATTCCTGAATCCACTCATCATGTTGAAGCTGAGATTGAAGTTGAAACTGAAGGGAATACTGAGTCAAGCTCTTCTCAGAGTTTACCAGTACAGACTGATGCTAAAGTCAAAGATTTTGCTGGTCCTTCACATCAAGCACATGCTGAAGAAGAACACTATGAACAATTTTCAAATGACTGGTACAAGGAAACTTGTATCTTTCCTGTTGCAAGAGCAGCTGAATTTGTCAAGAGAACTTCCAGAACAATTACAAATCCAGAGATTCTATCTTGTCTCAAGGCTACAGTTGTACAAGTGAAGACTCTCTATTCTAGGTTTGATCTGTGTCAAAAGGCAATTTCTGATGTTCGAGGTGATGTTGTTAGAGGAGATGATATGATTAAGCTTGACAACAAGAACAAATTTCAATATATTTCTCAAAATCAAGAAACTTTGTCTCACAGGCTGAGCAAAGTTGAAGAAAATCAAAATGCTATGTCTTTAAAGATTGATTCTATTGCTACTTCCCTGGAGTTAATCACATCTATTCTTATGCCTGATGATGTCAAAAAAGGGGGAGAGAGTTGCTAAAGACAAATGCAAGCAATCTCAAACTCTGATCAGAAAGGATAATGTTGGAGATGGAGGAGCAAGTAATAAAGGCAGGGGAAAAACTGAAGAACTTCAAACTCTGAAATCTAGCAGGTCTTCTAAATCACAGTTTGCTGGGATAAACACTGATACTTAAGGTACTTCAAAGACCAAGAGTTTGGTATTCTCTTCTAATCCACAGACTGATGAGGAGTTGGCTGCTAAGTTGTTTATTGAAGAAAATGAGGAAGGAGCTACAATCGAAGATATTAAAGATGAAGAAAAGAGTTTACAAGAACAACATCTCAAAGCTTTAAAGTCTGGAAAGTTAAAGAAAGGAAAAGCTCCTAGGCCTGTTCTTAAAGGCATTGTGATCAAGGAAAATGTTGATGCTGGTCAAAGATCACATTTATCAAAGAAATCAACAGAAGCAGAAGCTAAACTCAAGCTGAAAGGCATTGGAGGAGATGTTTCAAAGAAGAAAGATACAATCTCTGTTTCTACACAAGTTGTACAGAAGAAAGAAAACACAACCTCTGTTGCTACACAAGTTGTGTCTAGACCTTTATCTTCTCAGTTGCAATCAGTTTTTGGTAAAGGAACACTTCATGATCCAAATCTATTATCTGGAGCCTCTATGGATTTTTCTGATGGAAGAGCTTTGTCTGGTAAGGTTGGAAACAATAAGGCTGGTCTAGGCTCACACAAAGACAGAAGGCAATATACTGGTCCCAGAGATCCTTCTTCACTGGCTGTTCCAGGTCGTGGTGTCACTCAAGAGAGTTTGGACAGACTGGAATCAGTACAGTTAGTTTATCAGAAGAGTTTAAAGAAGGATTTTCTCTTGTACTTCATGGCTGATGGGACAGTATTTAGAATTGGTGAGAATGATATTGGCTTGAAATATTGGGAAGAATTAGAATATGTTCTATATCTTTTCAAGGTGAATAGTCAAAGGACTCAATCAGTTGCAAATGTGCTCAGACAAAAAATGCTCCAGAATTTGGCAATCAGAGGGATGAAGTGCAATAGCAGATATGTTCCTAAGTACAGAGACTGGAATGGAAATCTTATTGAAATGAAGAAGGGTACTGCAAAATTAAAGACTGATTTGGGAATCACAGTACTTGACTTCAATTCACAGTCAGAGGAAGTCAAATTTATTAGGCTGGGAAATGAGATGAGGAGAAACAAAATCTATGATCTTAGATCTGCTATCTATCAGACAGATGAGAGTGATCCTCAGCTAAGAGAGATTAAGGAAGCTATGAAGATTGAGCTTGAAAATGCAGAGAGAAGATTGCTTATAGATTATCTCAGAACAACACCAGATCTTGAGGAGATTAGAGATTAAAGTCTGTAAGAATTTTTCTTGTTTTCTGTAGATTTTTGTTAAGTCAAGTTTAAACTCTGCTTATTTTAATAAACACTGTGTTTGTATGAAATTGTTTTGACATCATCAATTATTGTTAACTTGTGCATTTTTACTAATGAACAAGTTGGGGGAGATTGTTAAATATAATTGATATGCTTAATATCAGTGTTTAAGTTTTACAGGGAAAAATAGAGTTTAACTTGAAATAGGAAGCAGTCAGAGTTTAGTTAAACTCTGACAGTTGGAAGCTGAACAGAGTTTACTATACGCTGACAGTGGAAGCTCGACAGAGTTTGTTAAACACTGTCTGGAGGAAGCGTCTACTTGTCAACAGTGTTTGAAGAATTATTGAAGATAATTATGGAAGCAATATCTTTGAAGATTGGATAGCTGTCAAAGAGATTGAGTTGACTAAGGAGACGAGTAGCAATCGTAATTGATATCAATTGTATAGCTAATTTATAGGAGTATCAATTATCGATTGTATAGCAGCTGTATATTTTATAAATACAGTTAGGTTAACCCTAGAGGGGTATCGATCGTGTAATACAATATTTTTCATTGTAACCTAAGCAGCTCTCTGTGATAATTTACATCACTGAGAGAGAAGTTAATTCAAACAGTTTTTAAAGCTTTTAAAGAACTTATTGTTATTCTCTCATACTTAGTTGATTATAAGTGTGTATTCGGCCTAACACCTAGCACTAACTAATACTTACGCTATATCAATGATCATGCCACTAGAGCATATTAATTATACTTGTGACAATCAATCATTGATATTCGTAAGCCCGAGGATCTAGTTGATGAGAATTACACAAGTCCTTAAATATTGACATTTAGAACTTATGATCTCCTTACGACTCCTCGCAGTTAAACTAAATAACATATAATCATTGACCACATAAACTCATAAGGAAATAAAATAACAGTTTAACTTTACTATAGATTACATTTGAAAACTAAATCAAAACAAATCACATAACCTCTAGGGCCAGTGGTACTTTTTCAGAAACCATCACTTAGCATTTACACAAATATACAGCTTGGACAATTATACAATTACTTAATCGACACCAATTAATTGACAATCATGACATCCTACAACCACTACAACTCAACTTATGGCATTTAGCACATAAACATTTACTAGTAAAATCACATAACTTCACATATTATCCGACAATTAATAATTACCCACTAACTTGACAAGTATGAAATCCAACAAGTACTTCGACTCGACTTATAATATTTAGCACATAGCAATTATAACTTAGCAAACTCAAATAATTCTTAACACATTATATTCAGCAATAACAATTAGCAATTAACGATTAACAAATAACAATTACTAATCCGAACATATTTTCGGACTCACAATTAATCCCCACAATCATAATTTACAAATATGCTTTCCGAATTAAATAACGGGAATTAAAACAATAATCTCGAAATTTAAAACTAATTAAATTACAACAATTAACACAATTTACCTAAAATGAAAAATTAAATACTAAAATGAAAAAATTAAATAATTACATCGAAAAATAAATTAAAATAAAATAAATTAAACGAAAAGGAAATACCTTCTTCGATTTCATAGCTCCCCCAAAATCTCCCTTTCTCTCTCTCTCTCCCCCCCTCTCTCTCTCTCTCCCTCTCTCTCCTCCCTTTCCTGCCGCTGCACAAACCACCACCACCATCGGTGGTGGCTCTCCACCACTGCTCCACCGCGCAACACACACACATGCGCAGTACATACGCACACACACACGCACAGTACATACGCACACACACACGCACATATACATGCGTATACATATATATATACACACACACCTCTCTTCCCCTTTTTTTCTTCTTCAACTTCAACCCCCAAATTGAAAATCCCCCAATTGAAATGAATAAGAACCTATATTTTCTTCCCCCTTTTTGTTTTCTCTCTCCCCGTTTCTTATTCTCTCGGTTGTTCTATTTTTCCAATTGGGCTTGGCCCAATACAATTATAAATATTACTACTAACAACCTCTCGGCCCAATCAAAACACCACTTATTCGTTTTTAATACCTATAAACAACTTTTATAAATCGAAATTAAATAAAATATTCAGAAAATTAAACTTTTCATTTTTAAAATAAAGAGTATAAAATTACGAGCTCACACATATTTTTAAAATATTTTTCGGATCAAAAATGAATTAAATATGGATTTTACAAGTTTTGATCCTTTAAATACAATAAAACTCTTCAAATCATTTTAAAATTCTAAAACATCTGAATTAATCCACCCAACAATTTTTAAAAACTCAATAAATATATAAAGATAATATTTCAAGAAATTTCATGATTTTTAATTCCTTTGATAATTTTATAAAATTGACAGAGAATTAAAAATGCATGATTTAGCTTTATTTAAATCCTCAAAATTACAAATAAAATACACCAACCTTCACAACTTACCCAAATCATCATATAAACACATAAGCACAATTTCACATGCACTTCACATTTACAACAATATTCACATAATATAATTCATAATAAATAATTTTAAATTCGAAATTTTCTAGGGCGTTATATCCTTCCCCCCTTAATAGGATTCTGTCCTCAGAATCAACGCTAAGGACACAATTAACAATTTTCCTCAAAAATCTTATTTCCACTTCCCAAGTTGCATCTTTCAACTCTAGGATTTTCCCCCATACCAAATCATAAATTTATAACCACATTCCATGAGCCCTCAATTTCTGAAATAACCTTAAGCTTTGGTTTCCGAGTCTTTTTAACTCTAAGCGTTTATCACACGTGAACGACTATCTTTTCCCTGAAAATCAAATAAACTATGCCCTGCGTCAAAATTATATTACCACGCCAATCCTTCGCAATAATACCACCGTATAATTTAACTTAATTTACAACGACCAACACTTGGCACCATTCTCCAACTCTTACTCGTAATCACACGGTTTCAGATAGAACTTCGAAAAAGAAATCTCAAGAAATCCCTCAGTCGTTCTACTCCATTTTCACGGACTTTGTCGATCGAGAAGGGAATAATTAAGAAATTCCTATCTGACTTTAGTCCCATCATTCTACCGAGTACCTAATCTGGAAACTTAACATCATACTGTCCATTCTCAGTCGCATCCTTGCAATCGGATACTACGATCAACACATACATCCTTAGATGCACATCAAGCATAATTCAATTAACAACTCGATTCTCACTCTAATAAAATATTCTGGTTTGCTAAATCTTAGTGAAACATAGCCTCAATTATTTACAGCTTTTAATAGCTAAAACTTGTCACCTTGACTGTGACTTCACTCAATACAAGAACAAAATTAAGTTAACCAATCTGTAATATTAATTCTTCTGAGGTCAAAACCTCACTTGATACTAATCATGACGCAATTCTTACTCCAACAATTCCCAGCAAGCTCCCGCTTTTATCAACATGCATATTCAACTTATAATGCTTCACCATTTATTTATATATCCTAAACGAAACCTTCCTCAAATAAAACTTTGAGAAAAGAATATTAAGAAATTCCCAATCATCTTACTCCTCTTTCACGTGCAATGTTACTCGAGAAGGAAATAATCAGAAAACTTCAATCCATCCTTAATCTCATTGTTTTACTGAGTAACCATTTCGAACTGATGACCATTTTCCTTAAATCGTATATATATCTTATTCAAATTACACTACCCCGCGTCCTCTGGAATCAACTTTTGAATCGTAAATCCGCATACTTGACGAGTCCTCGAATTTGACTCTACACATTACAACTTCAACATTTACACCACTCACATTAACCACAAAATCATGACTTTCGAAATTCACATTAAAATCCTTGTGCCAAATTTTCTCCTTTTCTTGGAAACTCTTAAAATCGCTCTCGGTTGATTTGCATACGCTTCATGAGTCTTCGATCATCTTGATATGTGACCTACGGGCATAATTGAATTCTTCATTCAAATGCTATTTGAAATCTTATTCATTGAAATATGCTTTGACCTAATCACTCCTTTCCAATACCTCCTTCTGGTACAAAACAATTTCATTTCCTTGTTTAACAACTTCTTGACTTGCTTAATCGTTAAGTCCTCAATGTTGTTTCCGACATCAAAATACCGCCTTTACCTTCCTCAAAAATCAAGATCTCATTTCCTTGTCCTCACAATTTGTTCGCATTTTGTTGTTAGGAAATAAATCTAAATCTGGATCGTATTTAACTCTTTTTCTAGTTATTACAAACACTTCCTACTAACTTCCATCATAACCGTTTTGATTTTTTTTTTAGATTCTTAATAGTTATAAAAGCAGCCCTGCCACCCTCTTCATAATTCCCTAAGATTGATATGATATTATTCTTGACAAAACTCTCATCTTTCCAAGCTTATAACACATAGCTTTAATTTCTGATTCTGCTTCTTGTTACCACACTACCCTTCTGGTTACAGCCACAACTTCCCACATTTATCTTAATAAAATCTCTAGGGATTATACTCCCGAAATCTTATTTTCTGATCATGGAATCTCATTAATTTCTGCTAATTCTCATTCTATAGGCAACTATTTTGCCCTTATTCTTCTAACTCCAAATCCTCGGGATTCTACATTCTTCCCTTAACTAATTTATATGTCCTCTGTTTAAACGCTTCTGAAAACTTCCTGGTTTTTATATCTTTCTCCTCTTGTCATTTTATTTCATTTTGGTCAACTTTCCTCCATCCTTGATAATCATGACTTTCTACCCTGGCTTGCATAAGTTGTTTACTCCACATAATCACCTTACTCCTTATTCAATTCTTATTCTTCTTGATAATTCTTACAAACCATTCTGTTTCACTTCACTCTGCTTTATCCAAGTCATCCTTCTTGTTTTTAACATCTTATGTCCAACAACAGCTCAAACATTCAAAATCTTGTGATATTCTATCTACTATCTTTGCCCTTCAATTGATGTCCAAAACAATCTTTCTTCAACATTGAACATCTCATACCCAACATCTTCGTCACCATTCTCTTTTCATCATTTAACCGAATCTGTAATCATGTGCTTTTCTTTGCTGTCCCTTTTTCCTTTATTCAATTCTCATTAGCCACAAATCTTGTCTATGATTTATCGGTCCAACAAATATTCCAATCTGGCATGGCATATCTGCCTTAATCACTATATTCTTAAACTTGCACAACCAATTCTTCGTCAGTGCATTTGCAGTTTCTATCATTTAAGATGTCGTCACACCTAGCTTCGCATCCCTTCAGCATTAGAAATTTTGAAATCATTAAATTTCTGACAAAGGAGGTCAATAAAATGAATGGGCAACAAGTATTCATATACACTGAGTTATTTGATTAATCTTTTATAGAGAAATTTAACCGAGAGATCAATATGATCTTTTGAACTATTATTAGGTTGTATTTGTCACTTGGTTAACCACCACAATACATAAAGATGGCCAGTCTTTAGTACCTTCATGACAAACACAATCAGTGGCGTCCCACTGGACTTCTATCACAAAGATAAGATGTCCCTGAATCCCTATCTACATAGGTTGTTCATCTCAGCTGGAACAGAGAAATTCAAGCATTCATGATAATGGAAGGGATCCAAGAGTTTCAAAAATCTTCATATAAAATTGAATTAAGTACTCTCTGAAAAATTCAAATATTTCCGAAAAGATGAGATTGAAGTTGACTAAATCTGAATACGAAACTCATCATCGATGGATGAATAGAGAACTTTTCAATAGATGCATCAATGATTGATCAAGCAAGCATTCAAGAAATTCCTAATTATTCATAACCTCACTCTTGTCAACTAAGCACTAATATACTTAGCTGCCAAAACCGGCCTGACAATAATGAGTTGAATAAATAAGAAGATCTCAATTCATTCTTGATTTTGGACCGTTATTGCGCAACGAATGCCTCAACAACGATACCAACCGGGAATTAATTTACGACAATTCAAAAGAAGACTAAGAAATTTCTTTAAGCAATGAATTCGAATGAATCAACGATTAAGGGTGCACAATTACGCTCAACTTCCAATTCTTGCTAATAATCGCTCCCCACTTCGCATTCTTAACCTTCTCGTACAATCTCTGAAACGTTCACATCGAAACTAATATCGTAGAAAGTTCTAGATTCTACGCAAAAATCTCGAGATAACGTCCCCCGGACTAATAGCTCCAGCTGTCCACTTAGCTTATGCCGCTTCGGGTTTTGCTGTTTTGCTAATAGCCCAATCCTTAAATGATTCGAACTTCTGCTCGCGTGATAAGCCGAAAGACCGATTAACGTCGCAACGCTTGCCGAAGTATCCTAACGCGATCCTTATCCTAAACCGTTCCACCCGACGTCTATCTTATACACGTACCCTAACCCTCCTAATATGTTTCAATGACCATAACCTGTAGCTCTGATACCAACTTGTAGCATCCCATAATCCGGGGTACAGATCTGGGGCCACTAACCACAAACAATAATATACAACCCTGAATATAAACAACATAATTAATAATAAAACCCCTTAACCAAGATCGCATACAGGTTATGGTATGAAACAACTGTCAAATTACTATTACAATCCAACCTCAGAATAAAATGTTATACAATTTCTGTGAATAAATAAAATCACTGTCTAACTGAATATCCAACCTTGACGAATTCCCAACCACTAACCAATGAGAATCTGTAACCCAATCGTCTCCTCTCGCTACTGGAAGGCAACACCACTGACCATAACTAGGTTAACTAACCTTCTCTATTAGCTGAAGAAAACAAACAAGCAAGAGTGAGCCAACAATGCTCAGCAAGTGCAATAGTGATAATAATTTCAACAACGATGACAATTCTGATAAATAAAGGGGTTTCATTTCATTCTATGAAGGAATCAGCTATATCAACCTTTAGATTGTCACGAGGGCCAACAATTCACCATTAACAAGGTGCATCAAAACTAGAACTGACAAGAGTTCTAATATCAAATATTATTAAAACAGACTTCCAAGGAGTCAAGAACTAAACATCTCCATTTCAGAGTATAGATTAGAATTGGAATTTTTATTTATTTATAAAAAAAACATCAAGGTTAGGCTGCTGATCAGTCACGCACTAACCCCGGACAAACGCACACAGTAATGTCCTTAATTGGATCCATGGCACACATTGGCCTTAACTTCTGACCATTAATCTGGTCTCCCCGAAGGGACATCTGTTTTAAAAAAAATATTTCCAATTCTAAGTCAAACGCATTAGGTGTCGGAACAATCGACAACCTTTGTCAACCGAACAACTGGAAACTCACGTCCAGAATACTCATGATTAAGAGTTAATGAAGAAACAACAATATCTGCTGGTATCGACAAGTTCGATATGATACAAGGGAATAACCAACTAGTCAAGATCTTTACTAAATACCGACGAGTTCGGTAATAGGTGGGGTGGAGAATATAGAGAACAATACTTTGAATCCATGTCAACAAGATAACTATAAGTAATTGGGGGTCATAACATCAATAACTCGATTAAAGAGAGAATCGAATTGAGCAACAATAAAAGATATAAAGTGCAACAAGATAATCATCAGTAAAATTCTAAGTTGGAGCCGGAACATGATTAAGCATTTCGTAATAATAAAATCTTTCAACACATGGTAAGGTTTGACTCAACGTAAATGAGTAAAACTGCTTAAACGATTAATTGCAAAAAGACAGTTTTAGGATAATAAATTTCAAATCAATTTGGAGAAAACATTTTTAAAGGGAAAGGGTTCACTGGTGAAATTATGCTAAAAATCAGAAATTTTATTAACAGGTATTAACAAGAATTTGAAACTTGAATTCTCTCTATTTAGAGAGCTCCTTAAACAATTTTTGGAACAACATAAAAATAAAAGAAAGGCCTTCCACTAAGGAGGCTTTAACATCCCATGAATAAAATAATATGCGAAAAAAAGTTATTGATAAGGTTCTTTGAAAATTTGGTATTTGAACTATGGGTGGGAAACATAAACATTTTCACGCTAACTGAAAAAAAAATATATCATTTTCTAAACATACTTTATCAATCCATACCACAAAGGAATTGAATTGCATCACTTGAATGATAAGTGAAGAGCAAGACACTTGCCTTGACTTAATGAGTTCTCGACCTTAACATCGATCCACAACTCAGTTTCATGACAATTCTTTACGTGCTAGCATTTTATTTGGCCCTACTTCCATTTCTACTACGTAACTCACCAACTTCCACGTCAATACACCCATCGGCTTTGATACCTGTCCTTCTGTCCGTCTTTCCGTTTACCCGCGCACTGCTCTTGGCCAGGTCTCCTATTCTAACCTTTACAAGATCAGATACTATTTCAGTATTAACTCAAGCAAAACCTTATTATTTGCTCTATTCTACCCATGCGCGTCCTATAACGCTTTTACACATATCATATATAAATATATACAATCTTATTCACAGAATAGCTTTAGTATAACCAAGTAGGTCAAATAAACACTTCACATAAACAATTAACACGGATGGCCACTTAATACTTAGATATTAACTAGTGGCAAACACTTTAAAATAATACCGCATCTTAATTCTTCACATCAACTATCACATATTTACCATCACATATTTACCACACTTTCAAATCATCAAAATTAAATAGATTTTAAATAGATTTGCAGGGGAATTTTAGAAAATTTCGGCATGTAGTATTCGTTTATCAGACTATCCACCTGTTTTTCAATTCAACAACTCAAGGAGTTTTAACTATATATATACCAAAATCAAGCTGCCTCAACTTGCAGCAACATAAAAGTGCATAAATAGAGAAAGTACCCGCCCAGACATGCGGCAAACACATAATAATTTATGTTAACATTAACTACTACTTACGCTATATCAATGATCATAGCACTCACGCATATTAATGATACACGTGACAATCAATCATTGGTATTCGTAAGCCCTAGGGAACAACCCCTAGCACTAACTAATACTTACGCTATATCAATGATCATGCCACTAGAGCATATTAATTATACTTGTGACAATCAATCATTGATATTCGTAAGCCCGAGGATCTAGTCGATGAGAATTACACAAGTCCTTAAATATTAACATTTAGAACTTATGATCTCCTTACGACTCCTCGCAGTTAAACTAAATAACATATAATCATTGACCATAAAAACACATAAGGAAATAAAATAACAGTTTAACTTTACTATAGATTACATTTGAAAACTAAATCAAAACAAATCACATAACCTCTAGGGCCAGTGGTACTTTTTCAGAAACCATCACTTAGCATTTATACAAATATACATCTTGGACAATAATACAATTACTTAATCGACACCAATTAATTGACAATCATGACATCCTACAACCACTACAACTCAACTTATGGCATTTAGCACATAAACATTTATTAGTAAAAGCACATAACTTCACATATTATCCGATGATTAATAATTACCCACTAACTTGACAAGTATGAAATCCAACAAGTACTTCGACTCGACTTATAATATTTAGCACATAGCAATTATAACTTAGCAAACTCAAATAATTCTTAACACATTATATTCATCAATAACAATTAGCAATTAACGATTAACAAATAACAATTACTAATCCTCAAAATTTCATGATTTTTAATTCCTCTGATAATTTTATAAAATTGACAGAGGATCAAAAAGGCATGATTTAGCTTTATTTAAATCCTCAAAATTACAAATAAAATACACCAACCTTCACAACTTACCCAAATCATCATATAAATACATAAGCACAATTTCACAGGCATTTCACATTTACAACAATATTCACATAATATAATTCATAATAAATAATTTTAAATTCGAAATTTTCTAGGGCGTTATATAAGAGCTATGTAGTAGCTCTTAAAATTGAGGAGAGAGAAGAGGCTCTTAAGCTTTTTAGAGCCACTAAGAGCAACTCCAAGAGATCCCTTATATGACCTCCTAACTCAAATTATAAGGGATTATGTTTAAAATTGTGCTCTAACAAGCTCTTAACTTTTCCTTAAAAAGTTAAGAGCATCATGTCATCCCTTATCTTTAAGGTCTCCCTTATTTCACTTTTATCAATAAAATATTATTTTCCTTCCTCTTTCCAATTGTTTCCCTCTTTTTTTGTTCTTGCTTCCTTCTTTTTATTTATTATTTAATAATATAAGGATCAATTATAAGGAAACTTGTTGGAGTTGTCATACCTTATAATATTCTAAATCACTAAGAGCCTAATATTTTATAATATTTATAAGAAAAAAACAAGGAGGCTGTTGGAGTTGCTCTAAGAGCATCTCCAAGAGTCTCCCAATTCACTCCTAAATATATTATAAACAATTAAGCTCTTAGAGCATCTCCAAGAGTCTCTTAAATTATATCCTATATATAATTGGCGTAAGGAGGTTTAGGTGGTCGTCTGGTCGTCAGGGTTAAAAAAGTAAGTTTAGTAAAAATTAGAAATGGGCCAGAGAAGAGTTGGGCCACAGTATTGATTTAAAAGACCAAACAAAGAGATTAAAAAGAATGCACTAAAATAACACATGTAAAAAATCAAATTATTAAAAAAAGGTTATTAAGTCAACACAAATTAATAAATTAACATTTTATTATTTTGCAAAGATTCTAGATTCGGTATTAAAGTTGTAAATAAATTAAAAAACAATCCGAAAATCTAAAATAAAATAATTTATAGAGATTCTAAATATAATAACCACAAAAAATCCTATAATAATTTAATAATTTAATTAAATTTCATAAAAAACCTTACCAGAAAAATGAGTTTCAAGAAAATCTAATTATTAAAAAAGTTATAAAACAAGTAAATTCTAGGAAAAAGAGTTGTAGTAGCACAAAATTTATAAATCACAAATTCATTCTTTATATATAATAAACAAGTAAACAAAAAACACCATCAGAATTTCAATTCAATTTTTTTTACAAAACAAGAATTTACATTTAATTGCAAAACAAATTTTTTTGGAAAAATATATGGTAAAACAAGATATTAAAAAAGTAATAAAAAAACATGTCATAATTGGAAATGATATGTTAAATTATAATAAGTCCCACATGACCAAATTATTTTACATATATTCTAATAAATAGAAAAAACAAGCCAAAACTATGAAACATTAAAATATATGTTAGGCTAAACCTTAAAATATAATTTAGAAAAAAAAATCGTTTATCATATACAAGTGTTTTAAGAAAAATATTATTTTAATAAAAATTATTCAACATTCTATTTTTAGGTTTGACAACAAATATGTTTCTAAAATTAAGAAACAAGAACAAAATAGCAAAAACCATAATTAAAAATAAGCCTCAAATTCATTCTTTATATATAACAAAAAAAGTAGACAAATCATACCATCAGAATTTCAATTCAAAATAATTTTTTAAAAAACAAGAATTTACATTTAATTACAAAATAAAAAAAGTCTTTAAGAAAATATATGGTAAAATAAGATATTAAAAAAGTAATAAAAACATGTCATAATTAGAAATGACACCAAAATTCAACAAAATGCAATCTACAAAAAAAACACCAATTCAAAAAATATCTAACTTTAGAAAACTAAAATCAATAATAAACTTTAATATAATGCATTTAAAACAAATATAAATCAACACAAAAATATAAAAATATAGCACAAATTTGTGTGTTCACAATTATATAATCACACACACAGATATATATATATATATATATATATATATATATATATATATATATATATAGATTAGTTAAACCAATACGTTTATACATGTTTAAAGTATATTGTATATATTCTAATAAAATAGAAGAAAACACCCTAAAAATATGAAATATTAAAATATATGTCAAGCTAAACCTTAACATATAATTTATAAAAAAAAAATCGTTTACCAAATAAAAGTGGTTTAAGAAAAAATTATTTTAGTAAAACTCATTAAATATTCTATTTTTAGGTTTGACAACAAATATGTTTCTAAAATTTAAATTAAAAAAATGTGAGCACAAATCAACATATAAACAAATTTTTATTTTGCAAAGAAAAAATTTAAATTAAAAAACTGAACTCAAATCAATAAATGAACATATTTTAAATTAGAAAGCAATTCAAACACACACAAAATAAATTTATATTAATATCTAAATATAATACAACATAAAAACCGCTAAGATTACTCTAAACAAAAACACATAATAAATACCACACATGGCAAAAATATAAAATTAACATGAAAAAATAACAATATTCAAATAAATAAAAAAATTTAATACCACACATATTTTAAAAAAAGTTAAAAAAATGTCTTGAAAAATTATAAGAAACACTATAACAAAAGATCTAAAAATTTTAAGATAATCATTAAATTACATAATCAAAAAGATTAAAAAAAATTTATTACACGAATATAGTACCTATATGTTTTAAGTATATCATATGTAATCTAATAAAATAAAAAAATCAAAAATAATTATGAAATACTAAAAAATTGTTAGCATAATTAATTTTGAAATATAAATTATAGAAAAGCCATTTACAAGGAAAAAAAATAAATGTATACTACAAACCATATAACATATATATTATTATCAATAAAGTAAAAGCAAACTATTAAAAATGCTATAAAGCTAATTTACAAGAAAAAAATTATAATCAAAATTATACTAAAAAATATTAATAAAGTTACCCGTGCATCGCACGGGTATAAAACTAGTCATTCTTATATATATTATAAAATAATAGCTCTTAATGATTTAATGGGCATTCATCTCCAACAATACTTCTTATATTGACTCCTCATTTCATTTTATATTATTAAAAGTAAGCTACATCCATAAAAGTATAAAAGCAAGTGCATAGAGAGAGAATGTTGTCTTGTAAATTTATAATATAATATTCTAGTAGCTATTAAAATTGAGGAGAGAGAAGAGAATTTTAATGAATTTAAGAGTCACTAAAGTCTCTTGGAGTGAAAAAATTTCATCTCTCTCCTCAAATCTCAAGTTAAGAGTCATTTTAAGAGTATCTTGGAGATGCTCTTAGTAAGTTATTAAATTGATTTATGTGTCAACTCCAACAATACTCCCTATAATTGTTCTTTATTTCATATTTTATTCATCTTTCATTTCCACTAATACAAACATTCAATAAAGGAGAGAGAAAAATCAATTTTTTACTAATAAAATATAAGTTAATAGATAGTAGTTGCTCTTTAAATAGAGGAGAGATAAGAAGCTCTTAGTGTTTTTAAGAGCCACTAAGAGTCTCTTGGAGCAACATTTTTGTTCTCTCTCCTCAATTCTTGGTTTAAGAACTAGAATAAGAATCTCTTGGAGATGCTCTAAGAATCTCTTGGAGTCCAATTTTTTCTCATCCTCTTTATTTTTGGACTTAAGAGCTCATTTGAGTCTCTTGGAGATGCTCTTACATAGTACACTCATTGTTTTAAATATTCCTGATTTTGACGATTAATTTTCGATTAATCTCCTATAAAGTGTTTAGTCAATTCGATTTTTAAAATCCTCGATTAATTTTTACGACTACTTCTCGATCGGAATATTTATAATAAATTAATAGAAATTAAAATAATATATTAATCAAATTTGTATTATTATATACTTTATGATATGATAAATACATATTATTTACTTAGCAAAAAAAAATACATATTATTTAATAAATAACTAAAAAAATCTTAATAATATACTAAATAATATTATAATATTAAAATACATATGATTTTCACTTTGATTAATCCTTCTAACTAATCCTCAATTTAACGATTAATTCTTATAAGATCCTTTTACCGATCTTGTCCGATATTCCATTCCTGTTACGCTGAATTTACTGGTTCAAGTTTCTAGTAAACCACATTACTAGTTTACTTCAAAGTCTTCAATTATTTCGTTACTTCATACTTCCGAGCATCTTTTTCACATGAGAGTCGGCCGGTGAAATTGCCGCCCTCTCCTTCATGCTCTCCATCTCCGCTTCACCCATCAATCCATTCTACGATCCTCCCCCAATCTTCTACCTTTTGTTTTTTTCAATTTTCAATAAAAATCGAACCAAAACCAAAAATTTTAGAATTTATTTCTCAGATCTATCTTGGTTTTGAGTCCGTCTTCTAAAATAAAAATTATCTTGAGATTCCATTTCTCCTCCTTAACATCATACCAAAAATTGGTGTTATTCCGAGGACTTTGATTTTGGATCTTCGTCTCGTCTTTTGGCGTGTTTTTCGTCTCGTCTGTTGGCGAGTTTTGTTTGTATGTTGGTTTTGGTTTTGTTCCGGCCTACTTTGAAAAGGATTTTTGTGGTTTGGTGGGAGATCTGTAATTTATGCATTGATTTTGGGCTGGTGTTGGATATTGCAAGAGCTTACTTTTCACAACTAGAGCTGGTTTTCGGCATGTAGATAGCTGGGGTGTTTCTGAACATTGGGCTACAGGTGGTGCGTATGTGAAGGTCATTTGCGATATTACCGGTTTCAGGATTGGTGCAGATTGGATTGATCGGAAAGCTACTCTAATCTTTTTTATTTCAGAGAATATTGTTATTCATGATGTAAAACAGTCTGTAAACATAAGCGACTATTTGGTTAGCTCGTTTATTTGTTTCTATTCAGATTGTAGTCAGGGATTTGTCCTGGCTGGGTTCTTGGTTGATGCAAATTAATACAATTCCTTGTTTGTCAAAAAAATTTCGTTACTTCATATCATTAAAGTCTTTACGAGATTGATTAATACACTTAACTATTGGTTCCAGTTTCTAGAGATCTCTACTTATCTTGCCTCGTCAACGGGGGCTCAATTTCTCGAATTTATTATTTGAATTATATTTGAGTATCTATGATATGAAAACTCCTTATCATAGAATATATACTCATAGTATAGCTATGGTTGTTTAGGGAAAAAAAAAGTATCGATGGTTCAAATAATACAAAGAAACATATTATTCATACATATTTGAAATGTTATTTGTAATGATACAGAAAAAGTATGTTTGTATTTAAATGAGAATTGCCTTAATATAAGATATTATTATAATCGCTCAATATATTATTACAGATAATTGTTTCAAAAAAATTGTTATAAATAATTCATTTATTTAATCATAGATGTTTGTATCAGATTAAAATAAATCTTGAACTATTTTTGAACTTATCATCCATTTAAAATTACCTTCAACTTATTTTGGCAAGTCAAAGTCTCTAACACTTCTATTCCAACAAAAAAAGAAAAAAGTTGGCTTAGAGCATCTTCAAGGACCCATAACCCTTACCTATATATGAGATAGCTGGATACTTTTAGGGTTTTCCCCCAAAAAAACAAGCTCCAATGGTTGAGTCCCTTCCCAATACTTTTTAGGGGAGAAAAAGTAGGACCCTGCATATGAGGACCGTGATTGCAGACCCTTATATTGGCCACGTCATCTCCCGTTACAATTTCTAGTTCATGTAGGCCCAATGTGCTATTTTTCTAATTGATATTTTTAAATTTCAAACTTTAAAATTTCAAAAAACTAAACTAAAAATATTTTGAAAATATAAGGTGTGGATATAAGGGTTATCATTGGAGTACAACTTCATTTTAATTCCCTATACTTTTTAAAATCCTTATTTTAGGGGTTGAGGAAAGGAGGTCTCCTTGGAGATGCTCTTAAAGTAAGTAAATATTCAGTACCCTAAAATTGGTTGGTCGGTTGCCCCACACACACACACATATATATATATATATATATGAGGGAGATCAAAAGAGAACCCACATATCCAAGAGAACTAGAGAACCCACCTATCAACCATTGATTAAAAAAGAATCCAACGATCCTAATTTTCTTCATATATTTTCGTATATTGTCATATTTAGGCTAAAAGGGGAGCATGGGAAATCAAAAATATGTTTTTTTTTTTGACAAAAGAAAATTTCATTACTCCAATAAATCAGCCATCAAAAGGGAACATAGCTTGACAGGGACAGATCCCCTATCAAAGACTCGACCTGGAAAAGAACATGACTCCCGAGCTAAGAAGTGGGCAGCCATGTTAGCAGATCGTTTAACAAAAAACAATACAATGTTTGAATTACTAAGCAACTTTCGGCACTCCATAATAACCTTACCAAACGGAGAAAGCATTGTAACCCTGCTTCGAATTGCTTGAACAACTGTTAAACAATCCGATTCCAACTCCACCTTTCCCCATCTGTTCGCCTTGGACCAACTCAAAGCTTCCTTAACCGCAATAGCTTCTGCAAACTCCGGGTTAGCATCTCCCTGGTAACATTCAGATCGCCCTAGCACCACCTTTCCCTCCCAATCTCGAGCTAACATACCCACTCCATAAGACTTGGATTCAGTAAAGATTGCTGCATCGACAGATATCTTGACTACTTCTTTCTGTGGCTTCGCCCAGGAACAAGCTCCATCCCCGTCCTCAACAAACTGAAACAGAGCCCTTGTAGAAATTTTCTGAGCTTTTGTCCATTCTGCAAGATATTGCTTCGTCGAGTTCACTACTCCAACTACTGAAAACTTGATCTTATTCCAAACCACATTGTTTCTGGCCTTCCAAATACTCCAACACAAAGTAACGATTTCTGCATATTCATCTTTCCTAGAGGCTCCCAGAATTTTGTTTAACCACTCAGCAAAAGTATCTAGCGTCGTACCTGCCTATAGTAAACACTTGTCTCCCCAACATTGTGTTGCAAAGGGGCACTTAACGAGAGCATGTAAAATGGACTCCTCGTCACCATTGCAAACTGGACATGTTCTGTTAACAGGTACATACTTATCATAAAGAGCGTTTAGTGTAGGTAAACAATTAGACAGAGCCTGCCATATTAAGTTTAAAACCTTAGGGGGGGCTTTAATTTGCCACACTATGCGCCATAAACTGTCGTTATCTGCATTCTGCCACCTGCCTTTTTGAAACTGAAGCATTCTATACGCACTCTTAACTGAGTAATCACCTGAATTTTCCTTAGACCAGTATATGTTGTCTGTACCTCCACCATTAAGAGAAATTTTTCTGATACACTGCTGGTCGCGACTGTTAAATAGGTCCATCACAACTTCTTCGTCCCACTGACTCCCATCTACCGTCATCAGACCTGAGACTTTAGCTTGATCCATCCCCTGTAGATCAGAGGTTATGAATGGGTTGTCCTCTTCTTGTAGCCATGGTTGGCCCAATATATTGATTGCACTACCTGAGCCAACATTCCATCTTGCCCCATCAATTACAACAGATTTTGCTTCCCATATGCTCCGCCAGACATAGCTGGGATTATTGCCCAGTTTTGCTTGAAAAAAATTCTCTGTTGGAAAGTACCTTGCTTTGTACAATTTACTAGATAGCCCCTCAGTCCTTGTTGCCAATCGCCACCCTTGCTTCCCTAAGAGAGCCAGATTGAAGTCCCTAAAGTCTCTAAACCCCAAACCCCCTGTTGATTTATGCTTACTCATTCTCTCCCAATTCATCCAATGAATGCCAGCTTTATTGTTAGGTTTCGAACCCCACCAAAACTTAGCCAAACTTTTCTCAAAGTCCTTAGTTATCTCTAGAGGAAGAAGAAAAACGCTCATCGCGTAACTCGGCAAGGTTTGAGCTACTGATTTGATTAATATTTCTCTCCCCGCCTGTGAAATCCATCTACCTTTCCAAGCTTGCAGCCTCTGATTTACTTTATCCTTGAGGAACCCCAGCATTCTGGTTTTGTTACGACCCATCATATTGGGAAGTCCTAAATACTTGCAGTTCCCGTCTGCTTCACTCATTTGAAGAGAATGACAAATATCCGCTCTGCACTCCTGACTCACATTAGTACTAAAGAAGATAGAAGATTTCAGTAAATTCACCTTTTGGCCAGATGCTTCTTCGTAAATTTGGAGCAACTCGAGCATTCTATTTGCTTCATCAACATTAGCCTTGCAAAACAAATATGAATCATCTGCAAATAGCATATGGGTGATGCTTGGAGCATTTCTGCAAATTTTAATCCCATGTAAAAGTCTCTGGGCTTCAAATCTTCTAAACAACGCAGACATTCCTTCAGCACACAAAATAAATAGATAAGGGGATAGTGGATCCCCTTGTCTAAGTCCCCTACTCGGCAAAATTGGTCCCATCTCTCTCAACCCGTGGATGATTTTATAAGAAACTGAATTGACACACTGTAAAACTAGATGCACCCACCAATCATGGAACCCCATCTTGCTTAAAATCTCTCTCAAATACTCCCACTCAATCCTATCATAGGCTTTGCTCATGTCGATTTTGAGGGCCATGTACCCATCTTTACCCCTCCTTTTCCTTTTCAAGAAGTGCATCATTTCGTACGACACCATAATGTTATCTGTTATAATCCTTCCTGGTATAAAGGCACTTTGGTTTTCCGAGACAACATTATCCATCACCTTCTTCATGCGATTAGCAAGTACTTTCGTAAGGATTTTAACCAAGACATTGCACAATGATATAGGCCTCAAATCTCCCAAACCAGTTGGGCTCTTTTTCTTCGGAATAAGAACCACATTGGTCATATTTAAATCCTCTGGCATTACACCATCTTCAAAAAATTTTCTGACCATTGTAATGATGTCATTACCCACAATGGCCCAATGTTTTTGATAAAAAGCAGGAGTCATCCCGTCTGGCCCAGGTGCCTTGTCTGGATTCATTTGGAATAGGGCCTCCTTCACCTCTTCTTCCGACACATGCTTCAATAGTTCGACATTCTGAGACTCAGAAACAGACTTCTCCACGCAATCCGTCACTTCAGACCAGTTAGACTGAGTAGCCGTGAAGAGTTGCTTGAAATGCTCTGTTATCACGTCTGCTAAATCCCCATCCCAATCTGTCCACTCACCATCATTATTCCTCAACCGGTTAATCTGATTTGTTCGTCTTCTTGCAGTAGCTGAAGCGTGGAAATACTTAGAATTTTTATCTCCTGAATGTAGCCAAAGCTGCTTCGACCTTTGTCGCCAAAATATTTCTCTCTGTTCAAGAATTAAAAATAGTTCTTCCCTTGCCTTCTTGTACATAGTTACCGAGTTCTCATCCCTCAACTTTCTTAACCTCGACATCTTCAGCTTACATTGTTTAATACGATCTCCAAACCTTCCTGTTACTTCTCGACCCCACTGCTCCAAGTTGTCACCACATATCCTTATTTTCTGTTGAATGCTCTCCAACTTATTGTCCTCCCAGCTTTCCACTACCAATTGACGACACATTGGTTCAGTCAACCAAGCGTTTTCAAAACGAAAGGACCGTTTTCCAGCACATTTCATCTTTTCCTCAGGAATTAGCATGATAGGACTATGATCTGACGAAGTACCTTCTAAGTTATATAACTTTGCCATAGGGAATAAGTCTAGCCAAGCTGCATTTGTTAGAGCTCTGTCTAATCTCTCCTCTATCCACTCTGCCGTGCCTTTCCCTCTTTCCCATGTATATTGATAACCCACTAACTCCATATCAATTAGGTTCGTATCGACCAACACCCCATTGAAGCCATCTAGTAACCAGTTAGGATATAGTGCACCACCTCGTTTATCTTTCTGAGAGATTAGATTGTTCATGTCCCCTATGACACACCATGGTAGGTTAGAATCTCTCGCCAGATTGCGAAGTAAATCCCATGTCTTCCTTCTTTGACTCCTATCTGGCTCACCATAAACGCCTGTAAGTCTCCACCTATCTTTTCCTTCTACTGCAATTTCCACATCAATGTGATTACGAGAGAAGCTACGTAACTCTACATCATCCGTCTCCTTCCATAACAGGGCTAGTCCACCACTTCTACCTTGAGCATCTACTGTAACCAAACCATCAAAACCAAGTGATCTCGAAATCCAGTCTACCTTGCCTTTACTATCTATTGTTTCACAGAGAAAAATATACGATGGTTTTTCCTGCCTCACTAATTCTTTAAGGAACCGAACATTCGTGGGGAGGCCCAACCCACGACAGTTCCAACTGATAATGCTCATAATTCTCGGTGGGCCTGGAGACCAGAGCCCACCCCATTCAAGTTTTTTGAACCGCTATTATCCAATAAATTATTTCCAACCTGTCCATCTGTTATCATATTATCTGGCCCATTATATCCTCTATCCTGATTTAACGCCATCCGTTTCCTTTTTGGGTCCAACAGGAGATCATCATTATCTCTCAAATTCAAATCTTTAGAATTTCCCTCGCTTGATCCCTGATTTCGTGGCACAACTACCACAACGCCAGTATCGCCACCTTTCTCTCGAACTATCCCATCTTGCTCCGAAAATCTCTCCTGATTATTTCCTCCCTTGGTGTTCGACTGACTTCCACCAAATTCCGACCATCTTCCACCACCATCCGCATTCCTCAGCCAACGAGCCCCTGCACCAACCTTGTTGTTACGGTTCTGAGCTCTCAACCATCCTCCATAAGCTCTTTCTATCTCCTTGTCCGGATTGTCATACACTATGCTGCAATCCCTTTCAGAATGTCCAATAATGCCACATACAAAACAAAAGTTTCCCAGTTTTTCATACTTAAATTGAAGCCAACTCCATTCTCCTCCTTCCCTTTTGATTTTCATACGTCTTCGTAATGGCCTCTGGACATCAATTGTCACTCGAATTCTAACATAAGATTTCCACATGCTATCAAAGTTCGTAGGATCTGACTTTACATACTTGCCAACATACATGCCCACATTTTTCATTATATTTTCTGAGATAAAACCTTTAGGGACGTCATGAACTTGTACCCACATCTCAATCTCATTCAACTCTATCAGGCGTAGATCCTCTGTTTCATTAGCTTGTTTAAAGACAAGCATATTTTGTTCAAAAGTCCAGGGTCCCCCCTCAATTACTTTCCTTAAATCCAAAATATAATAAAAACAAAAGAGTACCTGAAACCTCCTAGATCATGAATCTCCATTCCCTCCCTAGGTCTCCATAATGACGCCATGACATTTTGCATTGCCTGAAAATTGATATTCTTATCTGTGAGGAACCTACCAACAAGAACAAATGTGGATCTCTTCTCCTGCACTTCCTCAGCACCCACTACGAAGCCTCCTCCATCGTCATCCTCCATTGATAGATTTGCATATAATGACTCCAAATTCATTTTGTTTTTTTGACTCATGTTAAAACAAAAAACTTTGAATAATGTGAACAAAAGGTTTGAAAGGGTAAAAAATAACTGTGTAGGATGAAAGGGATCAGAGATGGTTACGAATATATGTGTAAGTGAAAGAAAACAGAGGTGGATTAAGATATATGTTTGGAAGAAAAGAACAAGCAACAGAAAAAACTTACCATACTGGTAAGACAACTCTGAGAAACCAGAGAGAAAAAGGTGATATGTTAAAGATACGTAAGATTTATTTTCCTTATCTTGAACAAATCAATTGAAGACAATTAATGTACATTAAATATCAATATACCATAATTTTGGCATGATTTTATTTTCATTGCATATAAAATCCTATAATCAATAACAAAATTCACATTTCAAATTATTAATTCTGTCTCAACACATCTAGAGAACAGCTTTTTTATTTGATAGAATTTGACTTAGTGATTCCGGTGGAATACTTTATAGAACATTTAATGGAATTAAAAACCTTTCTTGTTCTCTTAGGTGTTTAAGAAATGTATATTTAAAATTCTCCTAGGTGTTGTTATATAAATTTTGAGATTCTATTAAGTGTTATAAATAATTATGTATAATTTAAATTAATAACTTTTTATTTTAAGAAATATGTATTTAAGATTTTACTAGATGTTCTCTGTGTTCTGTTTTCTAAATATAAATTTTAATATTTTAATAAATGTTTTGATAAGTGTTTTAAAGGTGGCTCCTAATCCATGTTTGAATTTAATAATTTTTTTGTTCTCGTGTTCTAAAAATGTATATTTGAAATTCTAATAGGTGTTTTATTATAAATTTGGAGATTTTATTAAGTGTTTTCATAAGTGTTCTATATAAATATAATATTTTAATGGGTGATGGCCCAAAATAATTAAAAATAAATGCTGTTTGCCCAAAATACCGACGGGACACGGTAGATCGTGTACCGTGATAGGGGGTGTGTTGCGGAACACGATCTTCCGTAATAGGGCATGATACGGAGCTGCGTCTTCCGTGTTATGCATGATACGCTGTACCGTGTTCCGTGACAGTGCTGCGCACCCACCTAACACGGAACACCGTCTACCGTATCATGCATAACACGGTAGATGCAACTCCGTATCTACGTAATACGGAGGACGATGCTCCGCATCATGCTAACACGGAGGACGATTCTCCGTATCCCGTCGGTATTTCGGGCACTTTTTTTCAAAATCAGTATTTTGGGCACACACTTGTGAAAAATAGGCATTTTGGTCATTTTCTCTATTTTAATTCAATAATTTTATTTTAATAAATAAGAAATATGTTTTTAATATTTTACTTAGGTGTTCTAAATATAATTTTTAGATTCTACTAAGTGTTTTGATAATTGTTCTAAATAAATATGTATAATTGAATTATATATATATTTTTGTTCTTTTAGGTGTTCTAAGAAATGTATATTTAAAATTGTACTAGGTGTTCTATTAGTGTTGTAATATAAATTTAGGTGTTCTCTTAGTACGGGATTCGTTAAAGTGTTTTTATTTATATTATTCCTAGCAATTTTTATATTCTACTAAGTGTTTTGATAAGGGTTCTAAAAAAATATGTATAATTGAATTAAATAACTTTTGTTTCTCTTAGGTGTTCTAAGAAATGTATATTTAAAATTCTACTAGGTGTTCTCTAGGCGTTATATAAATTTTGAGATTCTATTAAGTGTTATAAATAAGCATGTATAATTTACTTTTTATTTTAATAAATAAGGAATATGTATTTAAGATTTTACTAGGTGTTCTATGTGTTCTGTTTTCTAAATATAAATTTTAAGATTTTAATAAATGTTTTCATAAGTGTTTTAAAGGTGGCTCCTAAACCCCATGTTTGAATTTAATAAATTTTTTATTCTCGTGTTCTAAAAATGTATATTTGAAATTCTACTTGGTGTTCTGTTTTAATATAAATTTGGAGATTTTACTAAGTGTTTTGATAATTGTTCTATATAAGTATGAATATTTTAATTTAATAAATTTTTTCTTTTTTTTAATAAGAAATACGGTTTTAAGATTTTACATAGGTGTTCTAAATATAAATTTTAATAATCTACTAAGTGTTTTGATAAGTGTTCTAAATAAATATGTATAATTGAATTTTATATTTTTTTTGTTTTTTTAGGTGTTCTAAGAAATGTATATTTAAAATTGTACTAGGTGTTCTAGGTGTTCTAATATAAATTTAGGTGTTCTTTTAGTGTTTTAATATAAATTTTGAGATGTACTAAGTGCTTTCATAAGTGTTCTAAATATGTATAATTCAATCACAAGTTTTCTAAATATATACAATTCAATTTAATAACTATTTTGTTTTAATAAATAAAATTTTACTAGGTATTCTGTGTAGAGATTGTACGAGGATTTTAATAAGCATTCTTGTAAAAACTATATATTCCATGATATTTTTTTTATCATTTGAAGAGTTTAGATTTGATCTCACAAATATTTTCAATAAAAAATTTGAATTGTCTCTCGATGTGTAAGTGGTTTTGTATTTTAGTATGTAGAAGATATATATATATATATTTACAATCAATCAAAATAGATTATATTTAATGCCATAATTGAAGTAATAACAAATCAAAATGTTACTTTTTTTAGCTCTTTTTATCCTTTACTATTACAGTACATCAATTTTGGAAATTATTTACAAATTTGCCATTATAATATAATAATAAGATCAACGGTCTAGTTCGGTAAAAAAAAGGTTTTCTCTGTATCCCTACTCGGGTAATTGCTCAAAAGAAAACCTTTTTTCAAAGAAAACCAAGATACTTTTTGCATGATGGTATCAAGATTGTTTAGATTTAATTGAAAGGGCATGAGAGTAATTTAACAATTTTAATATACACATCAATCTATTCAAAATATATGTATCAATTATTTCCTAAAATTGTGCATTAACCGTGAGTTACCAAATCCAGCAACGTCGTCTTCCCTTGTTTAAAAAAAGTTCAAAATTTTTTTGACCAAAATAGTCGACATTCATTTTTCATTAACAAGATACGATCATACGTCATTTATATAATGTTTCATTATATAATATTTCATTAAGTGTTCTTTAAAAAGGTAATAAACTCAAAAGATAATTAAAGTGTTTATGAAGTAAAATAAATCATTCTTTTCCATAATTTTAATTTCTAATAAAAAATTAATAAGCTATTCTTTAATTAAAAAAATTATAATATTTTTAAGTGTTCTTTCTGAAAAGATTTAATTTTAAATATTCTATTAATATTTTGAAGTATTCTCTTAAGTGTTCTTTTAAGTATTTCATGGAATAAAGGAAGGTGTTTTTTTGATTATTTAGATGATTTTGAATTTTTATAAAAAAATAATTAAAATACTAATAGCGGGTTCTTTTAAGTGTTCAATGAAAAACTAAAAGCACTTCAAATTTAATTAAAATATTAATAAGTGTTCGTTCTCTTAAGTGTTCTTTTCAGTGTCTATGAAAAACTAAAAGTACTTTAAATTTAATTAAAATATTAATAAGTGTTCTCTTAAGTGTTCTTTTAAGTGTTCCATTGAACAAAGGAGCATGTTTTTTGATGATTTTGAATCCTTATAAAAAATTATTAAAATACTAATAACGTGTTCTTTTAATTGTTCTATGAAAAACAAAAAAACACTTCAAATTTTATTAAATTATTGATAAGTGTTCTTTTAAATATTCCAATAAAATAATTACAAAACACATAATAAATGAAAATAACATAATGTTTCAATAAGTGTTATTTAAAAAGGTAATAAACAAAAACGATAATTAGAGTGTTTCTGAAATAAAATAGATTTTTTTCTATAATTTTCAATTCTAATAAAAAAATATTAACGTGTTTTTTAATTTAAAAAACTACATTGTTTTTTTAATGTTCTTTCTGAAAAAAATTAAGTTTAAATATTCTATTAAATATTCTCTTAAGTGTTCTTTTCAAAGCACTTCAAATTTAATTAAAATATTAATAAGTGTTCTCTTAAGTGTTCCATTAAACAAAGGAACATGTTTTCTGATGATTTTGAATCCTTATAAAAAAATTAATAAAATACTAATAACGTAATCTTTTAAGTGTTCTCTAAAAAACTAAAAAACATTTCAAATTTTATTAAAATATTGATAAGTGTTCTCTTAAATATTCCAATAAAATAATTACAAAACACATAATAATGAAAATAACATAATGTTTCAATAATTGTTTTTAAGTGTTATTTAAAAAGGTAATAAACAAAAACGATAATTAGAGTGTTTCTGAAATAAAATATATTTTTTTCCTATAATTTGCAATTCTAATTAAAAAAATATTAACGTGTTCTTTAATTTAAAAAATTATAATGTTTTTTTTAATGTTCTTTCTGAAAAAATTTAAGTTTAAATATTCTATTAAATGTTCTATTAGTGTTCTTTTCAATGTCTATGAAAAACTAAAAGTACTTCAAATTTAATTAAAATATTAATAAGTGTTCTCTTAAGTATTTTTTTTTAAGTGTTCCATTAAACAAAGGAACATGTTTTCTGATGATTTTGAATCCTTATAAAAAAATTATTAAAATATTAATAATGTGTTCTTTTAAGTTTTCTATGAAAAACTAAAAAATACTTCAAATTTTATTATAATATTGATAAGTGTTCTTTTAAATATTCCAATAAAATAATTACAAAACACATAGTAAATGAAAATATCATAATGTTTCAATAAGTGTTTTTAAGTGTTATTTAAAAAGGTAATAAACAAAAACGATAATTAGAGTGTTTCTGAAATAAAATAGACTTTATTTTTCTATAATTTTCAATTCCAATAAAAAATATTAACATGTTCTTTAATTAAAAAAATTATAACATTTTTTTTAATGTTCTTTCCGAAAAAATTTAAGTTTAAATATTCTATTAAATGTTCTTTTAAGTGTTCTTTCCAGTGTCTATGAAAAACTAAAAGCACTTCAAATTTAATTAAAATATTAATTTTTTTTAGGAATAATTAAAATATTAATAAGTATTGTCTTAAGTGTTTTTTCAAGTGTTCCATTAAACAAAGGAACATGTTTTCTGATGATTTTGAATCCTTAAAAAAAAATATTAAAATACAAATAACGTGTTCTTTTAAGTGTTCTATGAAAAACTAAAAAAAAGTTCAAAATTAATTAAAATATTAATAAGTGATCTTTTAAATATTCCAATAAAATAATTAGAAAAAACATAATAAATGAAAATAACATAAATTTTCAATTAGTGTTCTTTAAAAAGGTAATAAACTAATAAGACATTTAAAGTGTTTCCGAAATAAATTAAATATTTTTTCTATAATTTTGAATTCTTATAAAAAAATTTATTAAGGTGTTCTTTAATTTAAAAAAATTATAAAGTTCCTTTAAGCTAATTTTAAATATTCTTTTAAGTGTTTTCTTAAGTGTTGTATTATATTCTGACTTCTAGTGTCTTGAATTAATTTAAGTGTTTCCTTAAGTGTTGTATTATATTCTTACTTGCAGTGTCTGGAATTAATCGTGTTAGTAAATGTATCATATTAATGGATTAGTTTACTTTCCTAAAATAAAAAGATTCTGATTAAAATTAAAATGGATATGTATATTTACTTTTTTGGAATAAAAAGATTCGTTAATATTCTATCCCTAAAATTACGTGCAATGAATATACCATATAAATTAGATATTACATATGCACCTAAAATTTGAAATAATCACAGATTTTCCATTTATACTTATTTATTCAATTATATTACAATCAACGATTAAGATGGTGTTCCTTAAGTTTTCTATCTAAAAGGTTTTCTCTAGATCTCTACTTTCTCTCTCTCTATATATATATATATATATATATATATATATATATATATATATATATATATATATATATGCAAGTGCTCAAATGAGATCCCCCTTAAAATGAGAACTGAGAATAAATTTCAATCCCTCATTTTTTATCTAAAATTTAATCTCAACCACGTATTTTCTTCGCCAGCGTTACCTTTCTTCTCCATCACCAACCACCCTCATCGTCACCGCCGTCTTCCACCGTCGTTTTTCTCAATGATTCCAGCAAAATCATCATCATCATCATCATCATCATCATATATACATACCGTATCTATATATACATGTATATATACGTATATTGTTAGTCACAGAGGCATGCCTGTATACATCTAATAACAAGGCTAATTGTTTGTAATGCTTTGCATTACCTACATGACCTCTTAACTGAGGGAACCTCTAGTTGTAGAGTTTCTACTTGTTGTAGTACTTATAACAGGCATTAAATTCTACATGTGTAACTGTAATTAAAGTCAGAGAATAATGCTTGAAAGAAGTTCCAAGGATCATGCCTCAAGCTTGAAGACCAAGACTGTCAAAATAAACACAGTTGAAATTTGGAGAATGAATATTTGCCTAAGTACCAATTCGAGAAGTATGTTTGTTATATTCGAGAAGTCAGGAATTCGATATCTCAAAAGACACTGTTCGATATCTCTGGAGGTCAACTAGTCAAAGCCTCATTCGAGAACTCAGAGATTCGACATGTCTAATGCTCTATTCGTGAACTCAAGAAGTCAACAAGTCAAAGCATCATTCGAGTTCTTTAAGAGTCAACAAGTCAAAGCTACATTCGATATCTCAAGGACTAAAGAAGCTATTCGATATCTCAGGGATTCGATAAGTAAAATGCTCTATTCGATATCTCAAGGATTCCTGGAGAAAAGACTTATTCGAGAATTGATTCGATATGTCAGCTCAACAGTATTCGAGAACTCAGAGTTATCGATTAAGCCAATTCTAGTTCTCGAATCACCAACAGAGTTACTTCTCGAATACAATCTTGGAGACAAAATACTGAAGAATTGTACAAGTCAGAAACCTGCAACAAGCCAAGACGCTTTATGGACCACATACTGTAAAGCACGTTGGAAAGCCTACAAAGAAGCTTGGAGAGATAGTATAAGAGACAAAGAGCTAAAGAAGTGGATCTGAACAGAGTTCTAAGAAGTCAAATCTGTAGCAGTTTGGATGTTTTCTCAAATAGGATAGATACATTAAAAACCGAATTTGTTTGCTACCTTATTTGTTGTAAGCAAGTTGTTCACGTGATATAAGTGAACAACCCTACTTCTTTAGTAAGTATCAAACAAAGTGATCTAGAGTTTTTCCAAGTAATATCTCTCTGAGAAAGAAGCTGAGAATACTAACATTTATATTCACAGAATGTAGCAAATCTTTATCTAATACAATATTAGATTAAATTGATATCGTGTTCTTGTGTTTATATTCCGTACTTACATAATCTGTTAAACACAAACACACACTCTGTTACACAACCAGATTCAAACCCTTAAAACAACCTTCACCTAAAACACTTATCAGACGAAAAGTTTGTGAATACATTCAACCCCCTGTATTCAGGAGTGTGTTCAATACTCAACAAGTGGTATCAAAGCAGGCTGTTTATTTAAAAACAGAAAAAGATCATGAATACACCAAAGACTACAGGAACAGTGAAGGTCCCTAAGTTCGACAAAGAGAATTACAACCTCTGGAAGATTAAAATGCTGTTGTTCATCAAAGCTGTTAACCCTCTATATCCTGAGATACTCAAGAATGGTCCCTTTCTTCCACAACAAGAGATTCCTGAAAAGACTGTTGGAACTGTAACCATTCCAAGATCTTATGTGGCTAAAGAACCATCCAAATGGACAGAGACAGAAAAGGAGATGGTTGCTCTCGACAGTCATCTCATGTTATTAATCATAGATTCTATAGAACTGTCAATGTTTGCTAACATAGCCTCTTGCAAAACAGCAAAGGAGATGTGGGATCATATTGAGGTGTTATGCGAAGGAACAGAGGAGGTTAGAGAAAACAAGAAATAGATACTGGTCACACAGTATGAAGCTTTCATGGCTCAGACCAAGGAAAGCATTACTGACATGTTTGAAAGGTTTCACAAGCTGGTGACTGAGCTACAGATGAATGGGAAGGTGTACAGCACCAAGGAGTTGAACATGAAGTTTCTATTGTCTTCACCAAACCATCTAGAGCAAAGGGTCATTTCTCTAAGAGAAAGAGATTTGAACAAAGTCACATATGATGTGCTCTATGGGGTTTTAAAGACTCATGAGCTTAAGTTGCTTCAGAAGAGGGCTATCCAAGCCAACCAAGGTAGAATGGTAAACACATCATGTGCCTTGATTGTCAGCAAATCTTTTAAAGACCTAGAAGCATCTACAAGTCAGCTGAGGATAGAAGAGATAGTAGATGATGAAGAAAATGAAGGTGAAGTGACTGAACCTGTTGAGGAGAAGGAAGAAGAAGAGTTCTATACTCTTGAGGAGCTAGATGGCATGGAAAACACTTCATATGCTTTCATGGCCAGAAAGTTTCCAAACATCAGATTCAAGAGGAACCAACCCTTCAAACCTAGACCCCAAAACCATTCATTCAACAAGAGCAAGGCACCCGTGAAAGCAAACAAGAATAAATTCAAAACCAGCCATGTGGATAGGTCATCTGTAAGGTGTTATAGATGCAATGACCTAGGGCATTTTGCCAGTGAATGCAAGAAGCCTAAAAAGAAGGATAAGGAGTTTCTAGAGCTTGAAGCCAAGTATGAGGCCTTTCTGAAAAAGCAAACACAAGGCAAGGCCTACATAGCTGAAGGAGTGTTGGGATGACTCTGATAGTGATGGAGAGGAGCAAGAATTCTGCAACTATGCCTTGATGGCTGATTCCAAGGATGAACAATCTCTATCTGACTCTCAGGTACCATCTCTCACTACCATAGATATGTCTATTTCTGAGTATAAATGCATGGCTGAACAACTATTTATTGAAATGTTTAATATTCATACTAGTATGACTGCTGCTAATGAAGAGATTGCCAAACTTTCATCTAAGAATGAATTGTTAAACAAGAAGAATGAAGAACTTGAGCTAACTGCTATGCAAGTAGATAACCTTAAGAAAGAAGTTGAATATTTACAGAATAAGGTTCTATGTACTAGTCAGGTTGAGAAGGCTCTTAGGGATGAACTAGCTGAGAATGAATTCAAACTGAAAACCTTTAAGAACTCCTCTAGTCTAATGCAGTCCTACCATGAGAAAAACCAAGCTAAACCCAAGGCTGCCATTGGACTTGACTATGGCCCTCTTAAACAGAGGAAAGGCTATGCTGTCATTGAAGATGACATAATTGTTCAAGATGAAGTGCCTCACATTTTGAAAAAGACTGAGTCTCCAATTTTTAAAGAACCAACATTTGAAATTGATGAGGATGCCTTACTCATTAAGCAAATGTTGAATGATGAGGATGAGGCACAGTCTAGTGAACAACCAGCATCCTCTAAGAGTGAGATTGTCAAGGCAAAAGCCAAGAAGCCAGTAGGAGGTAGACCTAGACCTGAGAAGTTTGTGAAGTTTGTTTCAGCTGGGAAAAATGAATTTGAGAATAAAGTGGATAATAAGAAACAAAACAGAAATGGCAAGCTAGGGATAAACAAGAATAATAATTATGGTTATGTGCCAAATGCTCCTAGGAAAGTTTGTCAAAACTGTTTTAGCACTAATCACTTAACTCATGCATGCAAGAAACCAACTGGTAGTGTAACTAAGCCTTTCTATGATTGTTCAGTGCCTTTAAGACATAGAGATTCACCTTTCTGTGATAAACTCGACTGTATGCCACGCAACATGAATGTTATGACTAGCTGTTTTAATTTGAGAAGACAATTCATGGATGGTTGCATCAGTCACAACATTCACACACACTACACAAGGCCAGAGTCTTCAAGTCCTCCTCGAGTTAGGAAGGTACCTCTGTCACCTAAGTCTAAGAGTTTAGATTCTAAGACTTCTAACAGTGACAAGAAGACCAGTCCTAAGAAAGATGATAAGCATGCTGTTTTTGATAAATCTGTTTCTAAGCCAAGTGGACCCAAACTTGTTTGGGTACCAAAGAAGAAGTAATACCTTTGTGCTTGCAGGGCAAAGAAAGTGAAAAGAAGGTCATGTGGATTTTGGATAGTGGATGCTCAAATCACATGACTGGTGATATGACCCTGCTATCACAATATGAGGAGAAGGCTGGCCTAATGGTTGCTTTTGGAGATGACAGCATGGGTAACACATTGGGATATGGCAAGTTAAAAGTTGGTAATGTCATCATTGAAGATGTAGCACTAGTCAAGGGTCTCAAGCATAATCTGCTAAGTGTTGGTCAGTTTACTGATAAAGGATTCAAGGTAAATTTTGACAAAGATGAATGTTTGATCACCCACAAGAAGACTGGTGATTTTGCTCTATCTGGAGTAAGAAAAGGAAGCCTGTTTGTAGCCAATATGGACTCTACAAACAAGGACAAAGTTTGTTGCTTCTACTCAAAAGCATCAAATGAAGATTGTTGGTTATGGCACAAGAAGTTATCACACCTGAACTTCAAGGCCATTAATTCTCTAGTCAAAAGAGAGTTAGTGAGAGGCATGCCCACACTTGAATTCTATCAAGAAGGAGCGTGTGAGGCTTGCCAAAAAGGAAAGATGAAAAGGTCAAGCCACAAGTCAAAGACAGTGACATCAATCACCAAGCCCCTGCAATTAATTCATATGGATTTGTTTGGGCCTGTCAATATTATGTCACTCTCAAGAAAGAAGTATGCCCTAGTGATGGTTGATGACTACACAAGGTATACATGGGTGGAATTTCTAGCATCAAAGGATGAGGCTCCTCAAGTAATCATTGAGCACATAAAGAAAGTTGATAAGGAAGCAAAAGCCAACAATGCAAGTGTGATTACATTGAGAAGTGATAATGGAACAGAGTTCAGAAATGCCTTACTTGAAGTATTTTGAAAAGAGAATGGCATTTCTCAACAATTCTCAGCTCCAAGGACTCCACAACAAAATGGAGTAGTTGAGAGAAAGAACAGAACTCTAATTGAGGCTGCTAGAACAATGTTGCTTGATGCAAAGATGCCTACATGTTTTTGGGCTGAGGCTGTGAGCACTGCATGCTACATCCAGAACAGAACCCTCATCAACAAAAACACTGGAAAGACACCTTACAATTTGATGACTGGAAAGAAGCCTACTCTAAAGTATGTTCATACTTTTGGAAGCAAATGCTTTGTGTTGAAAGACAATTCAGAATATGTTGGGAAGTTTGATGCAAAGGCATTTGAAGGAATTTTTCTTGGCTATTCTATGGAGAGAATTGCATACAAAGTTTATGTCATCAGTCAAAAGAAAGTTATGGAAAGCACAGATGTGACATTTGATGACAGCAAACTACCTGGATTAGAAGAAGCCAATGATGAAGATAGAGATCCATTAAAGTTTGAAAATCTAGATGATTCTGATGAAGAGATTGAAACTGAAGTTGAAACTCTAGTTCAACAAACTCAAGTGAATGATGAAGCAAGAGAAGAATCTGATCCAACCAACAGTGAAGAGACTAGCATCCAAGACACACCTGTGAATAGTAGCAACTTCACAGGGGGAGGAAATGAAAATGATCATGTCTTGGATGATGAAGCAACATCAAGGTTGAGAAATCAAACTGAGCACTCAAGGAAATGAGATAGGTCACACACTGCAGAGCAAATTATTGGAGATCCAAATGTAGGAGTGAGAACTAGGAGAGCAACTCAAAATGAGTGTCTCTATGGTTGCTTTCTATCTCAGATTGAGCCTAAGAAACTTGATGATGCACTGTTCGATCCAGATTGGATTATTGATATGCAAGAGGAGCTGAGTCAATCTGAAAGAAACAAAGTATGGGAACTTGTATGCCTGCACCAAAGAACAGAACCATTGTTGGAACAAAATGGGTTCTGAAGAATAAGATGGATGAAGATGGTGTAATAGTAAGAAATAAAGCAAGGTTGGTTGCAAAAGGATACTCTCAACAGGAAGGCATTGACTATGATGAGACATTTGCTCCTGTTGCTAGATTGGAAGCCATCAAAATTTTCTTGGCATTTACTGCTCATTCAAACTTTAAAGTCTATCAAATGGATGTCAAGAGTGCATTTCTGAATGGGGAGTTGGAAGAAGAAGTTCATGTGCAACAACCACCTGGCTTTGAGGATCCACATTTCCCAGAATTTGTCTATAGATTGCTTAAGGCATTGTATGGACTTAAGCAGACTCCAAGGGCATGGTATGACACTTTATCACAGTTTCTTCTTGAAAATCAATTCACTAGAGGCACATTGGACAAGACACTGTTTTACAAGAAGCATGGTAATGATATTATCCTAGTTCAGATCTATGTGGATGATATCATATTTGGCTCTACAAATGAGAAGCTGTGTGAGAAATTCTCTAAGCTCATGCAAAGCAGATATGAGATGAGTATGATGGGAGAGTTAACATTCTTTCTTGGATTGCAAGTTAGTCAGAGGAAGGATGGTATCTTCATCAGTCAAACCAAGTACATCAAGGATTTATTAAAGAATTTTAACTTAGAAGACTGCTCACCTGCAAAGACACCCATGGCCACTGCCACCAAATTGGATGAAGATGTCAAAGGCAAGAGAGTAGATATCTCAGTCTACAGAGGCATGGTTGGTTCTCTACTCTATCTCACTGCAAGTAGGCCACACATCATGTTTGCTACATGTCAGTGTGCAAGGTTTCAATCAAATCCAAAAGAGTCACATTTGATTGCTATAAAAAGGATCTTTAGATATTTGAAGGGCACTCCAAACTTGGGTTTATGGTATCCTAAGGACACAGGGTTTAAACTGGTTGGTTACTCTGATGCTGATTATTCTGGATGCAGAGTGGATAGGAAGAGCACCTCAGGTAGCTGCCAGTTTCTTGGACAAAGGCTAGTCTCTTGGTACAGTAAGAAACAACAATCTGTGTCAACTTCTACAGCTGAGGCTGAATACATAGCTGCTGGAAGTTACTGTGCTCAAGTGCTTTGGATTAGAAATCAGCTTATAGATTATGGACTTGTGTTGGAAAGAATTCCAATCATGTGTGACAACACAAGTGCAATCTCTATAGTTGCCAATCCTATAAATCATTCTAGGACAAAGCACATTGACATCATATATCATTTCATTAGGGAGCATGCAACTAATGGAACCATTAAGTTGCATTATGTCCCTACAGATAAATAATTAGTTGATATATTCACTAAGCCATTGGATGAAGCCATGATAAATGGATTTTATATCCACTTAAAGCGTTCCATATCGGCTTAAATTAATTACTTGGCCTCAAGTATGTGGTGTGTTTAATGTGTTTTCATTGAGTTTTGCAGAGCTAAGAGAGTTGGAGGTTAATTTGATTAAAATTCGGATTTTCCGGGTTGGCTGCGCAGTCTACACTGTTTTGGCCATATCTGGAGTTCTACAAGTCCGATTCTGACGATCTTACAGCTCACGCGTAGAGGAGAAGATTTTTTGCAAAAGTGTACAGTGACCAGGGTGCGCTGCGGCCTGGAGAGCGCGCTGCGGCACGGTGTCTTTGCTGGAAATTCCGAATTTTTATCCTGAAAATTCTGATTCACTGTTTGGGTCATATCTTGAGTTCTATAAGTCTGTTTTGGACGATCTTACAGTCCACGCGAAGATAACGGAATTCTATTTCATTTTAAAGTGGTTCAGGTGTCCAAATACAACTTGAACGGCCCAGAAATACTGAAGAAAAGTTAGTGACGAATTTTCCTTCAAAACCGAATCAGTTTAGGAAACGTATTATGTGCCGAACTGTAGAAATTCAACTTTGACAAGGAAATTGCTATAATTCCTACTTCTAATAAGTATGGTAATTGCTCTGGATGGCTAGAACATTCCAGAATCAGATCTACACATGGAATTTGCAATTCTATTCTCATTCAAGAACGGAAATTGCCATACTCCTATTCCAACTCTAAAACGGCAATTGCTTGATGGAGAGGCAAATTGGGGCTATAAATACACATCTTGGGGGACAGAAAAAAAACACACACCATTACATATCAATTACTTAGGTTTATTTGTATCTTTTTATACTTTGTTTTTATCATGGTTTCATCAGATCCCATGATGATGAGAGGTTCGATTATGAACTAATCGTTGTCATGGGATTCTAACGGATTTATTTATGGAGCTTTAGTATCTTGATTGCTTTAAAGATCTGTGTGTGATGTATATCTGATATCCTTGTATGGTTATGCTTAATTGATAGATGCGTCGCGAACTTCTAATTTGTTAATCTCTTGTGAAGTGAAAGTGGATCTTGAGATTTAGAACTTGTCATGCTAGCATAGGTTCATGATTGTTTATCAACATGATTCGTAGTATAAGATGAAAATACTTATATTGCCCTGTGTGATCTTTATGGATAACTTGTTCTTCAACCGTTATGTTTTCAAATTCTATAGACATATAGGGTCTAAGCATAATTGGTGTCTATTAATCTTCTATCTCTTTTGTGGATGTATGATTAGTTTGGTATACGTATGCTGACAGGTAGCGTGTACTTGTTTCGTGTTATCCAATCAGATATCATAACCATTGCATATAGTGATTAAAGGCATCAGATTTAAGCGAAGTATTTAATGAAGTTAGGATCCCATGTTTACTCTTGTAGAAGTAATTCGATTCAAATTCTCATTAGTTAAGTAATTCTTAGTTTGTTAATTTCCTTTTTAGTTAATTTTAGTTAATCAATCCCAATCTTGTTAATTGTCTTAGCAGTGAGTAATAACCATACATTGTTGCATAGGTACATTGACTGAATTAAAACCTAAACCAGATCCCTGTGGGAACGAACTCGACTTATTCATATATTACTTGTGACCACGTACGCTTGCGTGTTAGTGCAAACAAGCCACCTTCACAAGGTTGGTTAGTGAAATTGGAATGCTGAATTCTTCAGAATCTAGCTAAGTGAAAATATCAACTAGATTGTTGCAGCAGTAAACACTTACTTTATCTAAATTCTCAATATTTTTGAAGTAAGTGTTGGCTGAAATATGATTTATAAATATTTCAAATCTGTTGCATATGTTGAAAATCATATTCGAATTAGCTTGAAATTTCTATGAAATTTTAAGACTATCACTATTTAATTTGTTAGAATATTCTTCATGTGAATAATTCTGGTGAATTTTGAAAAGGTAGTGAAAATTAACTTATGAGTGGAAAGTGTAGCTCGATAAGTCAGACTTTGTTGAGTATTGAATACAGTAAAAGAATACAGAGGGGGGGGGTGAATGGATTCTTGAACTTTTCTACGTTCTTGAATCTTTGCAGCAAGATATGTGTTGAGTGTGTGAGATATGTAAGTGCGGATAACAAAGACAAACACAACACAATATTACTTTAATCTAATATTTTATTAGATAAAGATTTTGCTACAATCTGTGAATACAAATGATAGTATTCTCAGCTTCGTTTTTCTCAGAGAGATATTTCTTGTGATGTTTCTTGAAAAACTTATCTCTTCTCAGCTAAGGAGTGAGGCTGTATCCTTATAGACATGGATACACCTACTTACTACAAATAAGGTAGGTAAACAAAATACTTTCCAGTCTGTCTATCTCATTTGAGTAAGAGTCCAAACGGCTACAAATTTGACTTTGCAAAGCCTGTTCAGATCCACTTCTTTAGCTCCTTGTCCCTTTGTCTTATCTCTCCAAGCTTCTTTGTAGGCTTTCCAATGTGCTTTATAGTACATAGTCAAATAAAGCGTCTGGGCTTGTTACAGGTTTCTGACTTGTACAATTCTTCAGTATTTTGTCTCCAAGAATGTATTCAAGAAGTGGCTAAGTGAATGATTCGAGAACTAGAATTGACTTAATCGATAACTCTGAGTTCTCGAATAGTGTTATATTGACATATCGAATCACTTCTCGAATAGCTCTTTTCTCTGGGAGTCCTTGAGATATCGAATAGAAGATTTTGACATATCGAATCCCTGAGATGTCGAATAGCATCTTGAGTCTTTGAGATATCGAATAGAGCATTGACTTGTTGACCCTTTTGAGAACTCGAATATCACCTTTGACCTGTTGACTCCTTGAGTTCTCGAACAGAGTAATAGACATATCGAATCTCTGAGATATCGAATGAGATATCGAACAGTGTATTCAGAGATATCAAATAGTGTCTTCTGAGATATCGAATCCCTGACTTCTCGAATGCTAGACTTCTCGAATAGACAAATGTACTTCTCAAATTGGTACTTAGGCAAATTCTTCATTTCTTCAAATCCCAACTGTGATTATTTGGCAGCCTTTATCTCCTTGCTTGAGGCATGAACCTTGGAACTTCTTTCAAGCATTATTCTTGACTTAATAGGTACATTTACACAGCTAGAATTTGATGTCTATTACAAGTACAAAACCAGTAGAAACTCTACAACTAGAGGTTCCCTCAGTTAAGAGGTCATGTAAGTAATGAATAGCATTACAAATAACTTAGGCTTGTTATTAGATGTATTCAGGCATGCCTCTGTGACTAACAATCTCCCCTAAATTGTGAGTAAGACCCTTAGTCACAATTTCATGTCTGATAACAAGCCTAACATACATAAAGATAAAACTTGATAGTACATGTATGAATTTTGATTAGCAATGTGCATAGAACTACAGGGTGAGTAATCTTATAGCCTATGATAAATTACTAGCCATTGTCATTTGTTTCCCTTTCCATAGCTTTGGCTTGCAAATCATCATATGCTTTCTGTCTTCTTTCTTTCTCCTTCCTTGTATTCTCATCCATAGCTTTTATTATTTCTGCCATAGCATCCAATTCTTCAAGCAAAATTGAGTCTTTGAAATCTTCAAGTACTGGCTTCAGAATGTTTGCAGGATAGTGGTTGAGTAGATTCATTCTGATGTGGACCTGATCCCCATTTCTCCTCCTATACTTCACCACATAGGGATTAAATTGAACTCTACACAATCCCTTTGCCCTTAGCTTTTCTGCTTCAATCTCCAGTCTCTCAATTTCTTTCTCCCTAGCTAGCCATTTCTCAAGACACACTTTTCTGATTCTCTCCTCATGATCTCTCTTCATCTTCACAAAATCAATTAGCACCAGCTTCCATACTCTTTCCACTTTATCTTCTGAGCTCAACAATGCAATGATTCTTTCTATGTCATGTAGCTTGCCCCAGTGTTGACATCCTCCTTGTTTGAATTTCTCCTCCCTTCCATCAGTATATTTGATCTCAAGGCAGTTATCAACAATGGCAACATGGTAGATTCTTTGAGCTTGTAAGTATTGCAGTTGGTTTTCATCAAAATCTTCATCTAGTGGTTGGAGTTTTAAGCCTGGTTAGATTGTCAGAGTCCTTGATTTGGATAGCTTTGGTTTCCTTGCAGCTTGTTTGAATTTGATCCTTTTTACATGGTTGCCTGGCAGTAGCATGTGACCTTTGTTTGTAGACCATTGTAGTATTCCATTAGCAGTTTGATTTTTGAAATATACAGATGGTTTCTTGACTTGAATCTTCTTCTCTTCTTGAGGTGGCAAGACAGTTGCAGAAGCCATAGATGTGGATTTTGGTAGGTCACTACTAACAGTATTCACCCTAGACTTAGAGTCTTGTGTTGTGGTGAGGTTACTGTCAGCAATGCTTAAGGCTTGCTGTCTTCCACTTTTCCTCTCAGAGACTTTACCTTGGTCATCATCATTCTTCTTCTCCTTACCATCCTTCTTCTTCTTTTTATCTTCATCACTCTTATCACTCCTGTGATGTCTTCTCCTTCCATCACTTCTGTCTCCATCCTTGTCTTGATCACCATCCTTGCTTGGGTTGAACTTAGCAGATTCAGGTACAATGCCAGTTGCAATGTATGACCTGAGATAAGATATAGCTTCTCAAACCCTTCTTCTTGTTCAGCTGCTCAATGATGGCAATAATGAGAGATTTGTTCTGAGGAGTTAGATGATTAGGAATGACCAGCTGCTTGATATCATCAATTCTTGTTGCAGCCTGATAGATGATGGTTCTAGGATTTGTGAATACTTCAGGTAGCCTTGCTGGTTGACCATCCCTTAACTCATCAAAGAGACTCTTGCTATTTTCATCCTTCCTTTTAATCAGTCCAAGGAACACATCCACTTCTGAGTGCTTTAGACCCTGTAGAGTGTTGATGGTTAAGTGCCATATCTTATTCTTTCCTACCATCATTATCTCTTTGAGCCATAGGCCATTAACTCTCACGGTACTACAGTGAGATAGTCAATCTGACTCTTCAAACTCCTATGATATGATAAAGCATCACCAGCCTGTTCTCTTGAGACTTTCAGAAACTCCAAGAATGCATCATCATGATAGACATTTGAGTTTGCAATTTCTTGTAGCTTGGCCTCAGTGACCACCTTCACTTCTACTGGCTTGGCACTCTTAGATATGGAGAATGAAGGTTTGTCAGATGGCATACTCCCTGCAACCACTGTGGTTATGATAGATTGCTTTTGACCACTGGGAGTAGTGATGTGCACAGTTGGTAGAGTGACAACTGGCAGAGAAGTAGGAGGCTCATCAACTTTGTCTTTTCCTTTTCCAGGCACATGAGTTAAAGATTTTGAAGCTCTTTGATGGCCACCCTCATTGAACTTGATGCCCTTTTCTAGTGGTCTCTCCCCCTTTGTTGGTTTCTCCCCCTTTGTATTTGACCTTGTAATCCTCTTCTCCCCCTTAGGCTTGTTGCTAGGCACAGAGGCTGTAGGAGTGACCTTTGGGGTTGAAGATTCTTCAGGTAGAGGGAGACCCATGTGCCTCATCATTGCAGACAACATTAATTGTTGATACAGAAGAACATCAGCTGTGGTGGTGGCTTGAGTGTTCAACTGCTCAGTCAGAGTGGTTACAGTGTCTGTAAGATGAGCATTAGACTGTTGGAGAGAAGCTACCTCCTTTTCAAGAGTATCCACTTTAGTGAAGAGCTCATTGGCCTTAAAACCAGAAAGGGATTGTTCTTTAAGTCTCTGCACTTCAAACCTTGACATCTCATGCACAGGGACCTCATTGACCAACTTGTCTCCATATTGATTGGCAAAAAGTGTCCTAAGCATGGCATTGGCCTCAGTTGTCTGATCAGTGAGATTTTGGAATTTGTGCCCCAGTCCTGTGACAACATCTTTGAGAATGGCTAAACCATTGTCCATCTTGGTACAGGTAGACTTACAGGCTAGAATATCCTTGACTACAGTCTCCAATTGAGGGAATTTGGAATCAAAAGTCCTCTTTATCTCATGCACCTCCTTGGTTGTGGCTGAACACACTTCATTAACTTTTGTCTTTAGACTTTTTCCAAGGTAGTGTGCTGATAAGTGGATTTTATATCCACTTGGAATGCCTCAGTTCGGCTTAAATTGATTGTTTTGGACTCAAGATGTTGTAGTTTTGATGTGTTTTGCTTAGTTGTGCAGATTTACGAGAATGTTGATTAAAGTTGATGCTTCTATTGTTCTTGGAGAATTAATTGATTAAAATTCGGATTTTCTGGGAAGGCTGCGCAGCTTATACTGTTTTGGCCATATCTGGAGTTCTAGAAGTCCGTTTTCAGCGATCTTACTACCCACGCGAAGCTTGAGAGATTTTCTACAATATGGGATAGGAAGCAGGTGCAAGGAACGTGCTGATTAAATTCGCACACGTGATCTTTTAAAAGAAGGCTTTAGATTTACTGTTTTGCCCTTTTTCTAATTCTAATTGTATTCTGGGCAGTTTTGGTACCTTCTTTAAATTCTAATTGTAATAGAAGGTAATTGCTTGTTGGGCAAGATTAGGAGTATCTATATAAACACATCTAGGGATCGGAAAAACATGATTATTAGGGGTTCATTGTTAGAGAGATACAATTTGTACGCAGCTTTTAGGATTTTTTCTGGAGAACCATTATTTTCTTTGAAGATTGAAGTTAAAAGGTTTTTTTTCTATATTCTTCTAATTATGATTTCTTTTATTAATTCTTGTTTTGTTAATTTAATCATGTGTAACTAATTCTCTAATCTGAGAATTGGGTAGTATTCCTTGGTATTCATGCCTGTTTAATTATCTGTGATTTTCTTGCTTTGCTGATTTGTTATTGAGGGCTTAACACAATTAGGGGAGTCATGAACCTTTGATTGGATTTTAGGGATTGTAATAACTTGGAAGAGGATTTGCAATTTTAGTACAGGATTTAACAGACATAACTTGAATATTTGATTGGAAGATTAATAGGAGAGTTGTGAGACTTATAATTCTTGGTGCGTAATAGTTTATGATTGTACTTTGATTGTATCACGGAAGTGACAATTAAGGTGTAGTTGTAGACACTATATTGTATCTTGGAAGAGAACATTATAACCTTAGAAGAATTGTTTTCAGCAGAGTAAGAACGTAGATGTCACATAGATATTGAATGTGTATTGAAACCAAGTGAAGAACCCCAGTTTTTGGATTGTTTTCCTCATATATTTTATTCTCGATTGATAATTAGTTTAATTTAGTTTATAAACAAACCAAACATTCTTTTACACTTCTAAATTGTGAGAGATAAGATACTTGAACTTGATATTACATTCAGTCCTTCCCTGCGAACGAACAACAAAAATACTATTAACAAATTGGCGCCGCTGCCGGGGAAGGCAGTGATGTGGGTTTGAGTTAATTGTTTCTTGTAGTTTGGATTTTATCTTTGTATATATTTTTCTTTTCTTTCTTTTTGTTTTTCTTTCTTTGGTGTGTCTACAGGTTCTTTTAGGTAGACAACCTAAACAGGTTTTGAGGAGAGAGACTAGATGGAGTACAACTTTGGTTGGAACAATGCTCAGAATTTCTACAACTGTCAAGAACGATATCAAGACTTCAATCCTTATCCACAATTCAATGCTTATGAGGATCGTAATGCATATCAGGTGAATTCGTTCTATTCTGAGAACTCATTTTATGCTCCATATGCGTCTAGCAATGATTATTCATATTCGTTTGAAAATCAATATCATGATGATGTTTATCCATATATGTGTAATGATGTTGATACGAGTTTAACTCAGTCTAATCCTTCTTTACTTGCTGATTGGGAGATTGCGCTCAATAAAATGACTCAAGGAACTCAGTCTAATCTTCCCTTACTTTCTTTGGGAGCTTTTGATGAACCAACTTTAGAGATTGCTAGTGACAATGATATTCCATGTGATTCAATAGCTTGGTACGAGGAGAATGCTAAACTAAATAATTTTATTTGGGAAGTTCGAGCAGTGTGGTATGACGGTTGTTATCGAATTCCTCCTTGTGTCAATTTTCCTCTATGCCATGATTCTTGTTTAGCAATTGATGATAATGTTGTGTCTGATGAGTCTACTGGTGTAGTTGATAATTATCCCATGCACATTAATGATAATTTGGATGCAATTGAAATTCTACCAGTTCTAGAAAATTTTGAGCTTAATACATTGGTAGATGAGATTAAAAGTGATGAGTGTCCAATTATAAAAGAGAAGGAAGTTAAGATTGAGGAAGTTGAAAATCTTGCTGTAGAGTATAAGGATCCGATTTGGGAGGAGTATATGAGTCGTACTTATAATGATTATTCTGACGACTTTTCTAGCTATTTTGATGTTTCCAAGTCTCTTGAGCATGATAGGTTCTTGAAAGTTTTTGTACCTTTCAATGAATCTAAGGTTTATTTGCACAATATGCTTATATTAGAAATTCGTAGATATGTGCATCTGTTTGCTTTTTATCCTCATTGAAGTTTCCAGGTATAATCGGCGTCAAGCTATTGACGTTAAAGGAGCGCTTCGTGGGAGGCAACCCACGCATTAGTGTAAAAAAAATAAAAATTTGAGTGTTGAAAAAAAAAAAGTGCTGAGAAAAAAAAAACTGTGCAAAAAAAAAAAAAATTCGATCAGTGGCGCAGGCTGCGCCTGCGTGACGCAGGTAGCGCCTGCGTTACTGCTTGTCGCGCAGGCTGCGCCTGCGTGACGCAGGTTGCACCTGCGTGACAGCCTTTGTCTGCCAGATTTTTTCAGCTGTAATATAAAAAAAAAAAATCCCAATTCTTTTCTACTCTTTTTCTCTCATCTCTACACCCAATTTTAATTCCATAACAATTCCAAAACCCCCATCTTCTCCTCAAATCTCTAAACCTATATCAATTCAAATTCTTTTTCTCTAATTTCTTAAATCCTTTTTCTATCTTACCTCAAATTCCTACCCACCCAAAATTTTTTTTCCTTTTCACATTAAAATTTTTATTCACCCAATCCCTCCATTATATATACACACCCATACATACAAATCCAATTCCTCTTCTATTTATTTAAATTCAATTCTAAAGAGGAATTAATTACAAGTTCACCTCTTTGATTCGTAATTGGTTTATCTCTTCTCTAATATTATTTTTATTACGAATTTGTGTTCTTGTAATTGTGGGTTTTGTAGTGTTCTTGTTATTTGAGAAGTGGCCAGTCTATGGAGCTCGTACGCATTATCCTCCACCAGATTCATCCGAGGAGGGTTATGATTCAGCTGAGTAGGTATGTTTTCTGCTATCCCTTCTATTTACTTCCATTCAATGAGGGCATTGAATATTTTAAGTTTGGGGGTGGTTTGAGGGATTAGTAGTTGTTGTATTATTTGTTCATGTAGGATTTCGTGCGTTGCATATTATTAGTAGTAATTCATGCATGTATGTTCGTGTTATCTACGTTTGTTTCATATAGGACATTCTGTTTTTATTTCTGTATACCATGTGAGTTCATTCTAGTTGCATTTTCATGGCATGCATATTTCATGATCCCTTAGAACGAGCTAATTCTGATTGGTAGGTAGGTGTCTAATTGAGTGTGGTAATGATGAATAGAGGGTTGATTTATAGTTTCTATGAAATTGACTTATGTGTTTTGGAAACAAAACTAATTACACAGTCTCATTGGGTGCTTTTGGGCTAGGTTAAGGTCATGCTTGTTTGGATGCTTTGAGATTTAATCACCTGATTATATTTAGAATTTTCGTTATTCCCTTGATGGCGTAGGAGCACTAAAGTCTAAGTTTGGGAGAAACTAGGGATTTCATGCTAGTTGTATCAATTGTTAAATAATGGCTAGGTGTCAAATGGCTAGTAGCCGGCTCATATTTATATGAGTAGTCTAGGGTTGGAAATGAGAAAGGCTCATTCCAGATCGCAGAAAAAAGAAAAAAAAAAGAAAAGAAAAAAAAAGTCAATAAATTGTTATATGCAAAATTAACCAGAGTGAGCTCTTTAATACTCGAGTAATTAAGTCTGAGGGGATTTAGTCCTAGTAACCTAAAGCCCTTGTGGTTTGGGATTGCTGACCTAACACTCGCTACATGGGTATTATTGTATAAGCCTTTTGGGGTCTCATTCATTGCACGGTTAAATAAACATGCGTATTGTATATAGTATTATGTGTCATAGTAATAAAGCATGAATACCTGGCTAACTTGAATGAGGATGGAGGTGTTCCGAGGTTATGAAGTGTCTACAGTCTATTCTATTTATAAACCTGTGATTGTCTTGGCGAAGAATATGAATGATTTTTGACCTAGTTTTGGGAGTATTTTTTATGAGCATTGCACACACGCACGTTTCTGTTCATGTAATGTTAGTATACGGGAACTTAATCGAGCTCTATTTGGATTTAGTTGCATTCTTTGAGATATTTGCTTGTTAGTTGATTTTGGTTAGTTTGAAGGGGATCGTTGCATTGTTCATACTAGTTGCATTCATGCATTGCATTGCATTAGGTTAAATGGATTTTGTGGGTACATTCGCTATAGGCCCTCACGAGACCTTACTCGTCCACTAGGGCTGCCTAGGGGTTTAAAGGGCTTGTTGCATATGCCAAATGCAACCGTGATCACCTACGGAAGTGGTACTAGTTAGTTAGTTGTAATTGTTTATGCTTGAGGACAAGCATCAGTTTAAGTTTGTGGGTTTGATAAGTGGATTTTATATCCACTTGGAATGCCTCAGTTCGGCTTAAATTGATTGTTTTGGACTCAAGATGTTGTAGTTTTGATGTGTTTTGCTTAGTTGTGCAGATTTACGAGAATGTTGATTAAAGTTGATGCTTCTATTGTTCTTGGAGAATTAATTGATTAAAATTCGGATTTTCTGGGAAGGCTGCGCAGCTTATACTGTTTTGGCCATATCTGGAGTTCTAGAAGTTCGTTTTCAGCGATCTTACTGCCCACGCGAAGCTTGAGAGATTTTCTACAATATGGGATAGGAAGCAGGTGCAAGGAACGTGCTGATTAAATTCGCGCACGTGATCTTTTAAAAGAAGGCTTTAGATTTACTGTTTTGCCCTTTTTCTAATTCTAATTGTATTATGGGCAGTTTCGGTACCTTCTTTAAATTCTAATTGTAATAGAAGGTAATTGCTTGTTGGGCAAGATTAGGAGTATCTATATAAACACATCTAGGGATCGGAAAAACATGATTATTAGGGGTTCATTGTTAGAGAGATACAATTTGTACGCAGCTTTTAAGATTTTTTCTGGAGAACCATTATTTTCTTTGAAGATTGAAGTTAAAAGGTTTCTTTTCTATATTCTTCTAATTATGATTTCTTTTATTAATTCTTGTTTTGTTAATTTAATCATGTGTAACTAATTCTCTAATCTGAGAATTGGGTAGTATTCCTTGGTATTCATGCCTGTTTAATTATCTGTGATTTTCTTGCTTTGCTGATCTGTTATTGAGGGCTTAACACAATTAGGGGAGTCATGAACCTTTGATTGGATTTTAGGGATTGTAATAACTTGGAAGAGGAGTTGCAATTTTAGTACAGGATTTAACAGACATAACTTGAATATTTGATTGGAAGATTAATAGGAGAGTTGTGAGACTTATAATTCTTGGTGAGTAATAGTTTATGATTGTACTTTGATTGTATCACGGAAGTGACGATTAAGGTGTAGTTGTAGACACTATATTGTATCTTGGAAGAGAACATTATAACCTTAGAAGAATTGTTTTCAGCAGAGTAAGAACGTAGATGTCACATAGATATTGAATGTGTATTGAAACCAAGTGAAGAACCCCAGTTTTTGGATTGTTTTCCTCATATATTTTATTCTCGATTGATAATTAGTTTAATTTAGTTTATAAACAAACCAAACATTCTTTTACACTTCTAAATTGTGAGAGATAAGATACTTGAACTTGATATTACATTCAGTCCTTCCCTGCGAACGAACAACAAAAATACTATTAACATGTGCAGCCTTGAGAATGCCCTTGTAGCTGTCATTCACTGCTTCATACACATCAGTAGGGGTGAGAGATTTGGCATTGGACCCTAGTGAAGTGATGTACTCTTCTCTGAGATACTGGAGACCTTCTGAGAGAGGGATGTCATTTGTTCCTTGTAGCCAAGCATCTATATTTCCATCTCTCTCAGTTTCATCTATGATCTTTGCCTTTTGTTGTTCTACATCATCTCTATGGCATAAGAGGATAGCTTCATAGTCTGGATTGGGCATGTCTGCAGTGAGAAGGTGCTGAGCAATCTTTGTGAACTCAGGGATCTGATCCACAATTAAGCTTTGGAGTGCTTCAACCGTCAATTGTGGTGGAACAGACCCTGATCCTGAAGCACTGTCATGTTGCACAGGCTTTAGCCATTGGGACAGGAAGTCAGAGCTAGAGCTAGGCAAGCTAGACTCCTCAGTTACAGATGCAACTTCTGTAACCGGATGGAAAGACTCTACTACTGTTGTCTCCACAGGAGTGGGATGAGTTACTACAGTAGGTGACACAGGCACAGAGTCTCTAGTGAAAACTAGTGAATCCTCTGTGTTTGTGATGGTGTCATTAGGAGATGCCCCAGCATGCATTCCCTGACCATCTAAATGTGGTACCTGGGTGGTGAGCAAGGTGTCATGCACCAAGTCACTTGAATCCATTGGCTCATCAAGAGAAAAAAATTCTTGATGATCAATGCCTTGCTCCTCAATTGCTTGAGTTGCAGGCTCCAAAGAAATATGAGTGGTAGATTCTGGAAGAGAAGTGTGTTGTAGATTAGATTTTGGAAACTCCCCCTGAGAGATAGAGGGAGTTTCAATTGTGATGTGCTCTCCACTCAGTGTTGTGCCAGCCTTATCACTCCCATGTGCTGACTCTGTACAAATAGGTGCATTGGGGAGGATGCTTGATTCTATAGATGCACCCTGTTGAGAGGATACATCTAGTGAGCTGTGTGCCCCTGATTTTACAACTTCAGCCATTTGGGTGACTGAAGAGGTGGTTTTAGACTTCTTCTTCTTCTTCTTTGGCCTTAGTAAGGGTGACTCAGGTTCCTCACTTTCTATACCTAATTCTACAGCCAAGGCTGCTTCAGTTAAGATTTTTAGAGGTTCAGAAACAACCTGTTTTCTCTTCTTCTCCTTTTTACTGACACCACCCTGTTGAGAGGATGATGCAGGTGGCTCTGTGTTTGATAAAGTGTTTGGCTGAGAGGGTTGGTTAGCAGGCCCTGGGTTAGCATTTTGCTCTACTTGCTTGGGCCTAGATAACTCAGATTTTGAGGCACATATTGGCATGTTGTGGGGGTAAGTCCTAAATAAACTCTCCATAAGGGGAGTTATTTTGAGTCTTACATCCACATCATTCCTAGTCTCCAAGCTACCAAAAATGAGTTTGGTCATGGATTTCGGATAGCCTATTCTATTTTTGTCTAACCCAGGCAATTCAATCAATTTATCATCTATGAAATTAAGTACAGATTGAATAAAGCGAGGGAAGAAAATTTCATTACCTCTCTTGGTTGAGTTCTTACCAAGTCTCCCATACAATTCTTGCATTATGATCAAACCAACATCAATCTTTCTCCCATATGCTAGAGCATAGCCTATCTGTTGAACAGGTGTGCTGATTTGATCAAAGATGGACTTCCTTGCTGTGAAGACTTTAAGAAGAGTGGCAAAGACATAGCTCCACTCTTTTCTCAAGTACTTCCTATTCAAATTTCCAAGCTTGATTCTATCTGAGTAGTTGATAAAATCAAAGAAGTCTTCCAATTCCTGATCAGTAGCTTGACTGTCATACACTTCTTGTTGTAACCCCAGTGCTTGATTCATGTCTTCAGTAGTGATGGTGATTTCCTTGTCCTGAATCTTGCAATAGATTATGTATGAGGTTATTGCATTCTCTAGGGCCACGACCTCCACAGTAACAGTTCTCCAAAACTGTTCTAGTAGGTCTAGATACAGAGTTGGGTTGGCTAAGAGTGCATCCTTGATGTATGATTCAGCCATCCATTAAACGAAGCACTTAAAGTTTGCATTGGGTGCTTCAACATCGTTGGTTATTGCTATGAAATTGGTGTGGGTAAGAATTATGAGTTGGGTATTCGCCATTGTTACACAGAGAGATGAGAAGAGAATGAAGGTTGAAGAAGAAATTTAGCTTTTGACGTTAGGGTTTTCAGAGGTTTTGGAACTTTAGTTGCCTGAGAAATCGACAAGTCACTAGCATATGGGAAAAAGATTGATGTTGGACTAATCATAATGCAGGAGCTGTATGGGAGACTTGGTAAGAACTCAACCAAGAGAGGTACTGAAATTTTCTTCCCTCGTTTTATTCAATCTGCTCTTAATTTTGTAGATAATAAACTGATTGAATTTCCTGGGATGAATAGAAATAGAATAGGCTATCCGAAATCCATGACCAAACTCATTTTTGGTAGCTTGGAGACTAGGAATGATGTGGATGTAAGACTTAAAATAACTCCCCATATGGAGAGTTTATTTAGGACTTACCCCCACAACATGCCAATATTTGCCTCTACATCTGAGTTAGCTAGGCCTAAGCAAGTAGAACAAGATGCTAACCCAGGGCCTGCTAACCAACCCCATCAACCAAACACTCTACCAAACACAGAGCCACCTACATCATCCTCTCAACAGGGTGGTGTTAGTAAAAAGGAGAAGAAGAGAAAACAGATTGTTTCTGAACCATTAAAAATCTTAACTGAAGCAGCATTGGTTGTAGAATTAGGTTTAGAAAGTGAGGAACTTGAGTCACCCTTACTAATAAGAAGAAGAAGAAGAAGAAATCTAAAACCACCTCTTCAATCACAAAAATGGCTGAAGTTGTAAAATCAGGGGCACACAGTTCACTAGATGTATCCTCTCAACAGGGTGCATCTATAGAATCAAGCATCCTCCCCAATGCACTATCTTGTAAAGAGTCAGCACATGGGAGTGATAAGGCTGGCACAACACAGAGTGGAGAGCACATCACACTTGAAACTCCCTCTATTTCTCAGGGGGAGTTGCCAAAATATACTCTAAAAGACACTACTCTTCCAGAATCTAACACTCAAATTTCTTTGGAGCCTACAACTCAAGCAATTGAGGAGCAAGGCATTGATCACCAAGAATTCTCTTCTCTTGGTGAGCCAATGGACTCAAGTGACTTAGTGCATGACACTTTGCTCACCACCCAGGAACCACATTTAGATGGTGAGGAAATGCTAGCTGGGGCATATCCTAATGACACCATCACAAACACAGAGGATTCACTAGTTTTTACTAGAGACTCTGTACCTGTGTCAACTACTGGTGTAACTCATCCCACTTCTGTGGAGACACCAGTAGTAGAGTCATTCCATCCGGTTACAGAAGTTGCATTTGTAACTGAGGAGTCTAGCTTGCCTAGCTCTAGCTCTGACTTTTTGTCACAATGGCTGAAGCCTGTGCAACATGTCAGTGCTTCAGGATCAGGATCTGTTCCACCACAATTGACGGTTGAAGCACTTCAAAGCTTAGTTGTGGATTAGATCCCTGAGTTTTTAAAAATTGCCCAACACCTTGTCACCTCAAATTTCTCAAATCCAGATTATGAGGCCATTCTGCTATGTCATAAAAAATATGTGGAGATGCAGAATGAGAAAATAGCAGATGAGGCTGAGAGAGTTGGCAATGTGGATGCTTGGTTGCAAGGCAGGAATGACGTTGGTCTAACAGAGGGTCTTCAATTTCTCAGAGAAGAGTACATATATGGCCACTCAAATGGAGAAACTGACAAATCAGACAACAGATGCAAATGCCATGCTGAAAACTCTCTTTGCAAATCAATATGGAGATAAGCTGGCAACTGAAGTCCCTATTCATGAAATGACCAAATTTGAAGTGCAGACACTCAAGGACCAATCTCTTTCTGGATTTAAAGCCTCTGAGCTATTCACCAAAGTGGATACTCTTGAGAAGGAAGTGAGGTCACTCAAGCAGTCAAATGCTCATCTTACAGACACAGTTGCAACTCTTACTGAGAAGTTGGACACTCAAGCTACCACCACAGCTGATGTTCTTCTTCATCAAAAATTGATGTTGTCTGCTATGATGAAGCACATGGGACTCCCTCTACCTGAAAAATTTGTCAATCCCATCTCTTCCAACCCAAAGGTCACTATTGAAGCCTCTGTGCCTGATACCAAGCCTAAGGGGGAGAAGAGGACCTTAAGGATCTCAAAACCTAAGGGAGAGAATAAAGAGGAACCTAGGGAGAAAGGCATAATCATCTCTGAGGGTGGTCATTCAAAAATCTCAAAACCTACAACCTCTCATGTTCAAGGCAAGGGCAAAGCCAAAGTCAATGCACCTCTACCTTCTCTACCAACTGTCACCCTACCTCCTGTACACATCACTACCCAAAGTGGCCAAAAACAAACCATCACCTCTATAGTGGTCGCAGGATCTATGCCAACTAAGCAAGCTAAAACCTCCAGAAATGAAGAAGATCAACCAGTTGAAGTGGATGTAGTTACTGAGGCCAAGCTGATAGAAGTAGCAAATTCAGAAACTTATCATGCATGATGTTGCCTTCTTGAAGTTTCTGTAAGTCTCACAAGCAAAGGTTGGAGGGGATACATTGGAGTACAGAAGGAGTCTGAAAGAGCAAATCAATTATCTGACAGTGATTCCAAGGAAGCTAAATCAAATCTATCTCAAGGAGATTATGATGGTGACCAGTAATAAAATATGGCATCTATCTTATGATACCTTGAAGGCTCTAAAATTCACAGAGATTGATGCTATCCTGGGGTTGATAGAGAAGTTGGGAGAGAACAATAGAAGCCTATATACTGATCTGAGGAATGGCCAACAAGCTAGGTTGCCTGAAGTTTGCACTTATCCAAGAACAATTATCTATCAATCTGGCACAAGGATTGAGGATATCAAACAGCTGGTCATTCCCAAGGATCTCACTCTCCAGAATCACAGACTTATCATTGACATTATTGATAAATTACAAAAGAAGAATGGGATAAGAACTGGTGAAGAAGTAAAGGCATTGCACATTCTCAGAACCTTCATTGCCACAGGTGAGATTCTGGAAATAGCAAAAGGAAGGAGAAATAAGGATGATGAAGATGAAGACAAAAGTGATGGGAGGAGAAGACATCACAGGAGTGATAAGGGTGATGAAGACAAGAAGAAGAAGAAGGATAGCAAAGACAAGAAGGATGATGATGGCCAAGGCAAAGTCTATGAGAGGAAAAGTGGAAAATAGCAAGCCCTAGGCATCACTAGCTATAACCTCACCACAACACAAGGCTCTAAGTCTAGGGTGAATACAGTTAGTAGTGACCTACCAAAATCTACACCCATGGCCTCTGCAACTGTTTTGCCACCTCAAGAAGAGAAGAAGATGCAAATCAAGAAACCATCTGTATGTTTCCAAAAGCAAACTGCTAATGGTGTACTACAATGGTCTACCAGCAAAGGTCACAAGTTTCTGCCAAGCAACCAAGTGAAAATGATCAAATTCAAACATGCTGCAAGAAGAGTGAAGCCATTTAAATCAAGGGTCCTAACTATCATTCCAGGATTAAAACTCCAACCACTAGATGAAGACTTTGATGAAGACCAACTACAATTCCTATGGGCTCAAAGAATCTACCATGTTGCCATTGTTGATAACTGCTTTGAAGTTAAATACACTGATGGAAGACAGAAGAAATTCAAGCAAGGGACATGTCAGCATTGGGGCAAGCTAGATGATATAGAAAGGATTATTGCTATGTTGGATTCTAAAAATAGAGTGGAAAGAGTATGGAAGCTGGAGTTGATTGACTTTGTCAAGAGAGAGATCACCAGGCAGAACGGAAAAAGAAAAGTGAGGAGCTGTTAAAGAAAAGAGAGGAGGAGTTTGCTGTTATGGAAGCTAAGGCTGATGAGTTAAGAGCCATGGGTCTGTGTAGAGTCAAGTATAATCCTTACATTATTGAATACAAGAAATATGGAAGAACTGTGAAGATTAGAATGGACTACATCAGTTCCTACTCTGAGAAACAGCTGAATGAAGTTCTTAAAGATCTATCAGGCTCTCCTCTAATTGAGGAACTCACTGCTATAGAAGACATTGTTCTTGCTATGGAAGAAAATGCAAAGAAGAAAGATAAAGAAGCTGAAGAAAAAGAAGAAAAATGAGAATCTGCAAGCCAAAGCTCAAGAGATGAATCCAAAAGGATATGGCTAGTAATTCTTCATAACTTGTAAGGATGCCACTTTGTATTTTCAATCAAGTTACATACCTGTACTTTTCAAGTTTTATCTTTTTGTATGATAGGCTTGTTATCAGACATGAAATTGTGACTAAGGGTCTTACTCACAATTTGGGGGAGATTGTTAGTCATAGAGGCATGCATGTATACATCTAATAACAAGCCTAATTGTTTGTAATGCTTTGCATTACCTACATGACCTCTTAACTGAGGAAACCTCTAGTTGTAGAGTTTCTACTTGTTGTAGAACTTATAACAGGCATCAAATTCTACCTGTGTAACTGTAATTAAAGTTAGAGAATAATGCTTGAAAGAAGTTCCAAGGATCATGCCTCAAGCTTGAAGACCAAGACTGTCAAATAAAACACAGTTGGAATTTAGAGAATGAATATTTGCCTAAGTACCAATTCGAGAAGTATGTTTGTTATATTCGAGAAGTCTAGCATTCGAGAAGTCAGGAATTCAATATCTCAAAAGACACCGTTCGATATCTCTGGAGGTCAACTAGTCAAAGCCTCATTCGAGAACTCAGAGATTTGACATGTCTAATGCTCTATTTGAGAACTCAAGAAGTCAACAAGTCAAAGCATCATTCGAGTTCTCTAAGAGTCAACAAGTCAAAGCTACATTCGATATCTCAAGGACTAAAGAAGCTATTCGATATCTCAGGGATTCGATAAGTAAAATGCTCTATTCGATATCTCAAGGATTCCTGGAGAAAAGACTTATTTGAGAAGTGATTCGATATGTCAGCTCAACAGTATTCGAGAATTCAGAGTTATCGATTAAGCCAATTCTAGTTCTCGAATCACCAACAGAGTTACTTCTCGAATACAATCTTGGAGACAAAATACTGAAGAATTGTACAAGTCAGAAACCTGCAACAAAGCCAAGACGCTTTATGGACCACATACTGTAAAGCACGTTGGAAAGCCTATAAAGAAGCTTGGAGAGATAGTACAAGAGACAAAGAGCTAAAGAAGTGGATCTGAACAGAGTTCTAAGAAGTCAAATCTGTAGCAGTTTGGATGTTTACTCAAATAGGATAGACACATTAAAAAGCGAATTTATTTGCTACCTTATTTCTTGTAAGCAAGTTGTTCACATGATATAAGTGAACAACCCTACTTCTTTAGCAAGTATCAAACAGAGTGATCTAGAGTTTTTCCAAGTAATATCTCTCTGAGAAAGAAGCTGAGAATACTAACATTTGTATTCACAGATTGTAGCAAATCTTTATCTAATACAATATTAGATTAAAGTGATATCGTGTTCTTGTGTTTATATTCCGCACTTACATAATCTGTTAAACACAAACACACACTCTGTTACACAACCAGATTCAAACCCTTAAAACAACCTTCACCTAAAACACTTATCAGAAGAAAAGTTTGTGAATACATTCAACCCCCCCTCTGTGTTCAGGAGTGTGTTCAATACTCAACATATATCTCCTCTCCATCTTCATCTCTCCTCCATCATTGACGGCCATAAATGCATCGATAATCGAAGTTCTTTTAAAAAACAATCAGTGATTTGCGACCTCTCCATGTAAGTAATATACAAATCTGAAAGTTTTTAAGGAATTGCTTTCAACAAATTTAGTGATTTGCGCTAAAAGAATTAGTGATTTGCTTATAAATTTCAGTAATTTGAGTTTAATTTATGTCTGGCCCCGTAGGGGCACCATCTCTATCGTCTTCCTCCGGCGAGCTCCATGGTTCGATCTCCTTCCATGGTTCGATCTCCATCCGGTGAGCACGTGATTTATGATGAAGAAGAAAGTGGAGACTTGACTGAAAAACTCGTCACAAATCTGAAATGAGCAGGTGGTTAGTGGTGGTGGTGGGGACCGGAGATGGTGGTGTTGTGACGTGTCTTCTCTCAGATCTGGATTTTTTTTGATGATTTATGCTCGAATATTTGATGATTTTTATTGAATTTTTTGGTGATTCGCTTTGAATTTTTGGTGATTTGCTTTGAATTTTTGGTGATTTTGACCGAAAATTAGTGATTCTGTGGGTGATAGGAGTGCTGGTGATCTGGTGATTTGGTGATATGTGGTTTGTGGTGTGGTGGTTGTGGAGTGATGGTGGTTATGGTGTGATGGTGGTAACGACGGTGGTGATATGGTAGTGAGGTGATGGGGAGGGCGGTGATGTGCTGTTCCAGTGGTGGTAGCATGGTCGGAGGTGAGGTTGAATATGGTGGCGGCGTGGTTGATTGGAGATGAATGTTGTTGCCGGAGGCTGGTGGTGTGAAGTGGTCGGAGGTGAGGTTGATTGAACAGAGAAGAAGGAGCAGAGAAGCAGGGGGAGAGGATACGCGCTTTTTTGTTTATTGGGCTTTTTTTAGGCAGCCCAATGTGCAGTTCTCACTATAACAGGGGTCTCACTAGATTGGCCATATATATATATATATATATATATATATATATATATATATATATATATATATATATATATATATATATATATTAAGAGCATCTCCAACAATCTCATAGTTGCCTCTTAAATACAATGAGTATAAATTATATGACTCTTATTAAGTTGGTACATAGATTTTCGTGTCAACTCCAACAATACTCTTTATCTTGATTCTTAACTTATATTTTATTAATATTTTAAACATAACTATGACATGCATTCAAATCCAACTATGTGCAAGTGAATAATGGTGCGATGCACGGTTGCTTGTGAACAGTAAACTGTTTAATTATATTTCGTTAAAATTTTAAGTTGTATATATGTTTTTATTATTAAAATATTGTTTGAATTTTATAAATTTCATGAATATAAATATTATTCAAATTATGTATTTTAATTATTACTTTCAAATACATGTGTATATATATAAATATTACATATTTTATTTAGTAGAAAGAGTGAAATTTATTTAATCATGTAGACCTTTTTTCGATTTTTATAAAAAAAAATTATATTATAAGTATTTTCGAGATTTTATGTAATTTTTAACTATAAAATTTATGACTCGTGTGATGCACGGATGTTTTTTTTAATAATTTTTATCTTATTACTCATATTTTCATATATTATATTATATTATATATATATATATATATATATATATATATTTTTAATTAGTAGGAAAAATAATTATTTGCGTTAATAAAATATCATAATACATTTTTGATAGTATTTTAAACGATAATATTTTAATTTTTAACTATAATATTTTATTGACAGGAATTTTTGGGAGTAGCTTATAAGATTATATAAATGTATAATAATATTTTATTAAAAAATTAATAAAATTTATTATTATCTTTTTTTAATAAATTATTATTATACATTTACATTATCTTATAAACTACTCCAAAAAATTTCCGGTTCTTTACTTGATGATGTACAATACTCATTTACATTATGTATCATAAATAATGTATTATGATACATTATAATCATAAATAATTCTTTTCATTATTTATGATAATAATATGTATTATTATCATAAATAATGTATTTAGTTTCATTTATACATTATTAGTTTTCTTTTGTTAGTATATTATAGTAAATAGTTTAATAATTTTCGTCAATAACATATTATAGTTAAAAATTAATAATAATTTTATGATATCAAAAATGTATTATGATATTTTATTATCATAAGTAATTTTTTTCCTACAAATTAAAATATATATATATGAAAATATGGGTAATAAGATAAAAAATATTAAAAAAATCATCTATGCATCACGCGAGTTATAAGTTATATAGTTAAAAAATTGCATAAAATCTGGAAAACACTTACAATATAGAAAATTTTGTATAAAAATCGAAAAAATGTCTATATGATTAGATAAATTTCACTCTTTCTACTAAATAAAAGTTAAAAAAAACTACTATTATGTAATATTTTTATATATACATATGCATTTTAAAGTAATAATTAAAATACATAATTTGAATAATATTTATATTCATGAGATTTATAAAGTTAAAAAAATTATTTTAATAATAAAAACATATATACAACTTAAAATTTTAACAATAAAATATAATTAAATAGTTTACAAGCAACCGTGCATTGCACGGGTTATAGGCTAGTATACGATTGCTTGTAAACTGTTTAATTATATTTCATTGTTAAATTTTTAAGTTGTATATATGTTTTTGTTATTAAAATAATTTTTTAACTTTATAATCTCATGAATATAAATATTATTCTAATTATGTATTTTAATTATTACTTTAAAATACTTATGTATATATAAAAATATTATATAAAAGTAGTTTTTTTTTTAATTTTATTTAGTAGAAAGAGTGAAATTTATCTAATCATGTAGATCTTTTTTCAATTTTTATATAAAATTTTCTATATTGTAAGTGTTTTTCTGAATTATTTAATTTTTAACTATATAACTTATAACTCGTGTGATGCACGGATGATTTTTTTAATATTTTTTATCTTATTACCCATATTTTCATATATATATATATATATATATATATATATATATTTAATTAGTAGGGAAAAAATTATTTATGATAATAAAATATCATAATATATTTTTTATAGTATTTTAAATGATAGTGTTTTAATTTTTAACTACAATATGTTATTGACGGAATTTTTTGGGAGTAATTTATAAGATAATATAAATGTATAATATTTTTTTATTAAAAAAGTTAATAAATTTTTTTGATTATAATATGATATTGACGGGAAAAGAAACTTAAACTCTTAAGAATAATTTATAAAAATATATATGTTTAATGAAGATATGTTATTGTGGGATTCTAACTTAACCAATGAGAATACTTTAAATATTAGAAAAAGAATATTCTTTTAGTATTAGATCCAATGGTTCTCACTAATCTATGAGAATATTTTAAATATTAAAAAAGGAATATTCTTTTAATATTAGATCCAACGGTTCCCACTAATCTGTCTCAAAATCCAACGGTTGCTAATGAGTGTACCAAAAAAAGTGTACCAAACCGACAACCAAATATACCATATTCGCTTATAATAGTATAGTATATATATATATATATATATATAATGTTGGGCTTGCTCAACAAATTTTAATTTAATATTAGTATGAAATTGTCTGTTTTGGATCGAGTTTGCAAGGATTTGTTTTTGAATAACTCCCAAAAGATTTCATATATAATAATGAATTTATTAGGTTGCTTATTAACTAGCTATCTGTCACTCCCACAAACGATGTGTGATAACTCCTAACAATCTTCTTTTTCATACATCGGGCTCGACACCTGTCAAATCTGCCTCCTTCAATGTGATCTGGCTCCCCTTTGACCATACTGAAAGTTCACCTGGCTTTCTAACTCTCCATAGGCCCGTATTGGAAGGCCCACCTGCCTCTCCCTTAAGCCCATCCCGAGATAGTCCACCTGCCCAGGCCTGTTCTGGAACCCATCGAGATTGTCACGGATCGTTATAACCATAGTTCTGATACCACTTGTTGGGCTTGCCAAACAGGCCTTAACTCCACATTAGTATGATATTTTCCACTTTGGATCAAGATTGCACGAATTTTGGGGAACTCCCAAAACCTCATATTAATGAAGTTAACCGGATGCTTATTAATTAGCAATCCGTCCCTTCCACAAACTATGTGGGACAACTCCCACTCCCACCAATCTCACCCTTCACATCGGGCTCGACACTGGTCTAATCTGCGTCCTTCCGCATGAACTAGCTCCCCTTGACCCATATTGGAAATTCACTTGCCTATCTGACTCCCCTTAGGCTCATACTGGAAGTTTGGAAGGTCTACCGGCATCCCCCTAAGCCCATCTTGGGATAGCCCATCTACTACTTCCTGGATCGATTCTGAGAGACCATCCGAAATTGTTACAGATCGTTATAACCGACCATAGCTCTGATACCACTTATTGGGTTTACCAAACAGGCCTTAACTTCACATTAGTATGATATTGTCCCTTTTAAATTGAGCACACACGAATTTGAATAACCCCAAAAAAATCTCATACAAATGAAGTTAAATAGCTGTTTATTAAGTAATAACCTGCCTTTCTCACAAACGATGTGGGAAATCTTCCAACATCAAAAACGTTAAGCGGTCAAACAGGACTTACAAACTAATATATTTTATAAACAATGTGTATTTTGAATTTTTGATATTTTATATTATAAACTTTTTCCTTAAATATATCTAATAAATCAATTACATCCAATTTGGATAAAAGTAAGCTTACTCTATTTTGTTATTTACTCTTTCTTGTTATTTTTTTTGAATAATTAGGCTTATATCCCTTACAAGTGAGTATCTGTTTTAAGATAATTCTCTCGGGGTGAGTAAGAGTCGAACCTAGGACCTGGGTCGACAGAGAATAAATCCTTTACCACTTAGACTATCCAATCACGCTCACTCTTTTTTGTTATTTGAAATCAAACTTATAGTCAAAAGCTCTCATGTCTCGTTCAATACAAAATATGTTAATATGTATTATTATGAAAAAAATATGAGAGTTGTCTCTATTGTGTTATTAGTAAATAAAGAGAATTCACTTATTATGTTAATTTTTATTATTATTTTCTTTTGAAAGGATTAATTTTTGTTATTATTGATTAAAAATTAATTATATAAATAATTATGATATATTATAATAAATTTAAAATTTATATCGTTAATCGTAAATGAAAAGAGAAATATGAGACTATTTTACCACAAAATACTCTAATAAAAAATGTAAGAGGGCCTGAGAAATTATGACCCATTGGTCATAAACTCATAATTCATAAAGAGTAGTAGGTTATGTATGTGCCCATAATGTGTGCACGATTTGCACATGGTGTAGACTTTGTACATCTAGCACGGTGCAGTGGAGCCGCACTTGATGACCAAGTGGCTCCTTCATTTCCTCGCTTTATATAATCATTCACATGTGTAGTCTATAAATTTTATTCTTTAATATTTTAAATAACTCATAAATTAACACGATGAAATTCTGAAAAAAATACAATTTAAAATTTTAACTTTTACTTTAATAAATTTTAAGTTATACTTTTTAATGGTATATTAAGATATACTAATGTCCTATAAAAAAGACAGAATAATATTTCTAGTTTGGAGGCTCCCTCCCACGCACACCCATTTCTTAAAACGGATAAATTTGTATACTCCATCAACATTAAACGTGGATAGCTTGTTTTTTATAAAAAAGAAATTAAAAGTAATAAAACAAATATAATTTAAATACAACTTAAACTATACAGTATATGTTTGAATCATGTTCATCATTTTGGATAGAAAAATGCTAGAGGTACCAAATTGGGTACCAAAAATTGTTACCAAATAATTTTGATTGGTTATAATTATGTTGGTTCTCAAAATAGTACAGTATAGCCATATAAACCACATAGGCACTTAGCACGTAATAATAATTTATACTTATGCTAGTTATCACATATATCATATCTATTTACAAATACTTGTTATCAATTTGCTATACAAATTACAAGATAATTCTAATAAAATTCGGATAGCACCTCCTCTAAAATAGTTCATAACCTGTCAAAATACAACCTATCAAACCAAATTGGAAATCAAACATCCTTTACTCCAATATAACTAACTCAATACAATCTCATCATCATTAGAGCATCTCCAATGCTACACATCTGTTAGCTAAACTTGATGACATGGCACAATTTTTAGATGATATCTATATTTTTTCTTCTCCAACCATACTTCCTGTTAGGTAAATTTTTAGATAATCATCTTGACATCCTCTATATTTGGAGGACATCTATAATATATAGATAATATCTATAATTCATTATCTCCACTTATATCGTGACACATCATCGATCTTATTTACTTACATATATTTATATTATTAAAATAATAATAAAATACTATTTTTAAAATATAGCTAATCATTATAGCTAATACCATTGGAGTAAAACATCTTACAGTTCAGTAAATTTTTAGATAATCATTATATAACTAATAATTTTAGCTATTACCATTGGAGATGCTCTGATCATATCAACACACATCATTTATAGCCCTTCTGGTCATCCACCCATTTAACACTTAATATACGTCCTTCAGGATCATCCAATTAAAACATCTCAAAATTGCATGTAATGAATGCCATGTCATTTGGTGATAAATTTTGGTAACCAATTTGGTACATCTAACACTACTCTTTTGGAACCATACACTAACACTAATATAGAAATATACCAAATTTAAATAGTTAAGTGTTTCGTATATTTTGTTCATATATTTTATCTCTGTTTTAGTTAATCAACTACGATAATGACCGTACATAACCCCGCTTATACAAAACAATAAAATGTTTTGGACAAGTAACAACACATGCCACCTCCGACCCCTTAAAAGTTTCAGGTACACTCTCTTCCTCCTTAGAATACATTCACATTCACATTCACTGCCAAGTTTGTAAAAGCTAGCTACCAACAATAGCAACATATGAAGATCCAGTGTGATGTGTGTAATAAAGATGAAGCATCTGTGTATTGTGTAGCCGATGAAGCCGCCCTTTGCGACGGCTGTGACCACCGCGTTCACCACGCTAACAAGCTCGCCCAGAAACACCAACGCTTCTCCCTCCTCATACCTTCTCCTAGTCAACATCCCATCTGTGACATCTGCCAGGTACATGCATACATGATATGTACACTCTGTTCGTTCAAATACAAACTAATTTATCGCGTTTTTTAATAATTTTTAGTACTATTTTCGTGATTTTACTATTGTTACGTTGATTCGTACCTGGCTTGTAGAGTTGTATGTTAAAATGATTTGTTTGACTGCATGATGTTATTGTAGGAGAAAAAGGCGTTTTTGTTTTGTCAACAAGACAGAGCTATGCTATGCAAAGATTGCGATATTCCAATTCACAAAGCAAATGAGCACGCCAAAAATCATAATAGGTTTCTACTAACTGGGATCAAGCTTTCTCCAACTTCTGCTATATATACAACATCCCATCAAGAGGAAGAACATGATCTTGTTCCAGATTTTAACAAGTCTCAAACATTTATTAACGAACCGGTTTCCGGTGTCCCTAAAATTACCAATCCATCTTCTATTCCCATAAAGGCCAAGGCTTTGACAGGTCCTGCCAATGACAAGGTTGGTAAGAAGAGTTCAAATGGTACTGCTAATCCTCAACTGGTTGTTGGTAGAGGGGGTTGCAATGGATCGATGAGTAGCATATCGGAATATTTGATGGAAAATATACCGGGCTGGCATGTTGAAGATTTTCTTGATTCCTCTAATTCTACCCCTTTTAATGCTTTCTCTAAGGTTTGTATATTTTCTTCTAAACATTTCTATGGACTGGTAATGAACTAATGATCAATTGCAGAAAACCTTGTAGATCTTGTTTTTTAGTTTTTTTGCTGAAGATTAATTGAAAGTTGGTATTGATTTTTATTGTGCAGACTGGTGAGAATGATATGTTACCCTTTTGGGATGATGATCTAGAGGGAAATTTAAATTCTTTCTCCACCGAGAATATGGGATTTTGGGTCCCTCAAGCTCCACCTGAAATGCAATCATCTCCATTATACCCTGCTTCAAACATAGCTTTTGGTGGACAAATTTGCTTCCAGGAGCCAAAGGAAACAACTATTACTACAAACATCAAAACTATCAGGAAACGGAGGGATATGGACGGAGGCTTCACAGTACCCCAGATCAATCATCCCTCTATGGTCCCTAAGAGATCCAGAACTCTCTTGTTGTAGTTAAGCTCAAATCTATAAGAGGGCATTTGGCTATTCATATTTAGAAGCCCTCTTTGTTGCAGTTCCTTATTCAAATGTAATCTATTGGTTTTAGTTTTCAGTTTGTCTGTTTTGTTCCTTTTATCAGGCAAAGCTGTGTAAGCCATCTTAAATTTTGTAAATAATCTATCTATTGTGCAAGCAAATGAAATGTTTTCTTTGTACGTAGAGCGAGTGTATATCAGGAGAAATTATCAGCTGAGATCATTCTTTCTGAATCGAGTTAGTTTAAGCCACTGGCTATAATCTCAAAATGTTAGGAGCATTTTTGACATAAGGGATAGATGATACATTAGATCATACATTTTTAACATAAGGGATAGATGATAGAGATGGGATGAGTAGATATTGTCAGTGGATAAGTCTAATTTTGTCTATATTCTGGAATTCTTTCTGAAAAAAGTGATGTTCCAATTTCATCAATAATGTTATAAGCCTTCAAACTTAAGATTAGAAGCTAGGCATGGTGGGTACAAGCAATACTATTCAATTCCATTATTCATGTATCTAGTCCAAGAATAATTGCATGAGAAATGAAAAAGGTTAATATTGATTTCACATTGATGTACAGAACCTTAAGGAGATTCCTGTTTACAATCTCTGACAGAGGACTTCACAGAAAGTTGATATTCATGCAAATGAAAGGAACCGACGCAAAGTCAAAATTTGTGAACTCTAATGTTTGACAATCACCAATGAAATAGGACCATAAATAATTTGGTGAAGACCATCAACGGTTGAAGTTGTGATCTAGCAGGGCGCCTGGGCCAATATTTATGTTTTTTTCTAGAAATGGCTGAGTGCAGAAATTTAATACTCCTACATGGACTTGAAGAATAGGGATCCTCTGTCCCCTTCTTTATGTTTCCTTCTGTGTCCCCTACTCTTTTTAATATTAAAAGAGTGTTCCTGGTGAGGCCCATTTTAATAAAAATAATATTTTTTTTTATTTTTCTTAAAATGATCCGGCCAGGAACACTATTTTAATATTAAAAAAGCAAAGACATATAAGGGGGCATGGAGAAAGGGATAGAGAATCGGGCTCGGACTTCAATGCATTATTATCATTTACTTAGTGCTGAGGCTGAACATCCAGAAATGATGTTGTAGGCTAAGTGGATAAATCCAATAATATTCGGTTTCTTCTCTCCCCTTGTTTGCTTATTCCCCCAACTGTGCCCACTTCGAATTCGAATTTGTTTTCGGATCAAACACGAATTTGTTCTTACTCCAAAGAATCCCTGATGCAATTTTTCCGAATGTAGTTTTGGGGTGCAAATAAAAGCAATAGCTGCTTATTTAGTTTTAGATATCCCAAATTCATAAGTGAGGTCCTACTTACCTGTATGTACATTAAATTTCTGCATGAAGGAACTTATATGAAAAGCATTAAAGGATTTTTTTTGCCTCAACATTATTCTTCGAAGCATGAATGACCTAAATTCTATTTACCACCAATTCGAGTAGTGCACTTGTCTGAATCTTAAATGAATCAAAATTTATTGGAGGGGTGCTTATGAATTGAATTTGATTACTGTAACATTAGATCTCCAATTATCAATGCTAGGTAATTGTTGTCATAAAATGAAGGTTTATGATAATATGGACTAAATGCATTCGGACTTGGAGTCAGGTGTACATTTCCTTATACTATTAGATTGAATCAAGGAGCTAGTTGCTTAAGGCTGGCTGCTTTACATGTTTCATGCTTATGTATGTCTTCTACCTTCGGCATATTAGTTTTACGATGTCGTTTAATTGGTTTGATAGTTTAAAGATTAGGAATATGATGCAGAATCAGAAGATGATATCAATTATTCAGAACCCCTTACAACATAGCATACTCACAAGTCACACCCTTGTTGACCTTTTCGGGAATTGATTAATGAAAGAGAAGTAAGGGACTTGTTAAGTTATCAACTTGTTGTTATCAACTCTCCCGTAATCTTGAGATGTTAGAACAAACACAATATCATTCTGTTATTGTTAAGGTAGCAACTCTCCAAAAACCTTAAGCCGCTTGCTCGTAGATTGTGCAACGATAGACAATAATATGTACCTTTCTGTTTAGTTTTCGGGTTCCCATAATGAACTTGAGGTCGTTGCGTCAAAGGAGCTTTGGTACCCTGTTCAGTTACCAATTCTCCAAAACCTGAAGGTATTATGATAAGCTCTTACAACACCTTCAGGCATTGGGACAAAAGCTCAGTGTGTAAATTTGTTAATACCTATTAGTTCCAAAGATTTCAGCATGATAGAGTCAAGTGAAAAATGCTGACTCACTAAAATATGTTGCTGATTTAGCAGCATGGGAAATATGACAATTTGATTCAGAAAATAGGCAGGTAGGTTAAAAGAAAGCGTCGACTAATCTGAAAACAGAAGTTTTTGATTGTCTACTCAGTGGCAAAATTTGAGTTGCACAGATAAGCCGGAGAAAGAAAAAGTTGGCTGAAAGTACGTAAATGTACTCATTGGCCGATAGATGTTAGAGGTGCTCATTGATTATTTCTGGTTGACTGAGTTGGAGTTTGTTTCTCCCTTTTCTAGTTGCCGTTGGGTATGCCGTAGTATGATGTATTTTCTTTGTTATATATTATTACTTTAGAAGGAAGTTTTGAGGGGCCTTGCAATGTAAATTGGTTCACGGAAAGGAATAGTGCTTCCATCTGGGAATTTTTTTGTGCACTAAAATCTGCGAACACTGAGATGAAGGACAAAAAGAGGAGAAAACCACATGTTCAAGTGCTCAAGTCTCAATGGAATAGCACAATGAGGCAAATGTATGTGCTATTATTTATTGTTAATTACATTGAAATACGAGTTGTATGGTAGCATGTTTTCTCTCTCAAAAATGCACTTATTTTATTGTTTTTAGGTTGAGAGTGTATATAGTGTTTAATTTGCAAAAAGAAATTCCGTTGCCGGGACTTGAACCCGGGTCTCTCGGGTGAGAGCCGAGTATCCTAACCAACTAGACTACAACGGATGATGAGATATCTATGCTTGTTAGTTTTATAAATGAACAAAAGTCCTAAACGTCAACAGTGTGCCATGGAAATTCTTTTTGTGCTTAGTCGTGTAGTAGCGACGCTTTTCCCATTTTTTTTTGTTTGAACATTACTTGACAACTAGAAAAACAGAGAAGCGTATTAGGAACTCTTGTTGATGAAGCGTACTGGCTAAAAATTGACAACTTTTAGACATCAGACAGCTCATGGATTCTCTTCATTTCTTGATTGCATGGTAAGCTATCATAAATCATTCCAACCCCATCCATGATTGAATGATCCAACCTCCCTACCAACCAGTTATGATTAATTGATAATCATCTGTAAGTAATGTCCTGATTTAACAAAGCTATACAATTACGATTTTAACCAATCAACTCAAAACTGCAAAATCACTTTCAAAGCCAAGCAACACTAATCATTTGTCGAACGTGACCAAACCGAACAAACAAGTCTCTGAGTGAACTGGCATTTGAACCATAAGCCATGGATATTTATCATAAATAAGTTCATGATGCATACGATAAATATAGACTCAAGCAGAAAGCAAGAGAACAAACAACTAAACACATTCATGGAATATAGATACACATATACACTAATCAAAGTGAGCAGTTAAATTTGTACCTTAAATATAACAGAAATTTCAGACTGTGTACCCTCTTCACTATCTAGGGGGATCAACAGGGGAGTAGGTTTTTGAATGCACTCTAAAACACAGGCACCTATCTTTCATTGAATCAGACTCACTTGCATACTCTTTAAATCTGTATTCTTCCTGTTTTGAATTTGGAGGTACTTTTCCTTCACTGTAACATTGACTACATAGAATAAAATGAGATTTCATTTCCTTAAAACGAGAACCAAGAATAGAGTAGCGACAAATGGCACAAGTGTGTTTACCATGGCGATTTCTATCCCCTGTCTCATATTTTAATAGAGTCGACATGATACCAAAACCCCAGTCAGGATCATCAAACATTGCAAGAAACTCTGTCAAAGAAATCAACGAAAAATCTGCTTCCCCATGTATTTCTAGCATGTCACTAACCCCATAAGAAGACATATAAATTGTTCTCAACACCTTAATGTACCTCAAGGCATCAGCTTTCTTTATTTGAGTAGCATATTCATTAACAGAACGCCATGCAAGTGCATCAAATGCAACTCGCTTTCTCCGTTCTGGTGGGCCACTACACATGGGGGCAATTACGGCAAAAAACATGCCTAAATCCACCCTTCCTGATTCTGTTTCATCCAAAACAGAGAGTATTTTCTGGTTCATGGCTTTAACAGCTACAACAAACGATTCAGGCTTCAAGAAACTAAGTAACCTGTAAAGAATTTCCTCCAGTGAAGCCTTGCGAATAGACTTCCCTGGAACTCCACTATTGGAGTAGGACGCTGGTGCATTACTTATATTCATCTCCTTCTTTAATAGATCAACATTACAACAGCTTAACCTAGTGACTCTCTGAAAAGATCTAACATCAATGACATTAGCCAACTCCTTCCTTGATGTCGTCTTTTTACCAACGATCTTGAACTTTGAGGGCTCCACAGTTACAAAGCTTTCTTCCATATTGCCAGCCCCATTCCCCTTAAACTTCTTCTTTTGTAAAAGATTTATATGTGCAATTGCATCATGCAGTTCAACCCTGTTTGTCATTTTTAAAGCTTCCTTCAGAGCTTTCTTGGCATCCTCAATTTCCCCAGCTCCTAATAAGGAGACTGCCTTATTCAGTTGAGCTCTCCAGTGACTTGGCCACACGCCCAAAACCCTAGTATACATCTCGCAAGCTCTTTGATACCTACCAATATCCATATAAAGCCCACCTAAATTGTACAATGCATCAATGTGACCAGGATTCAAATCAATAGCTTTCTGAAACTCCTTAATCGCATTCTCATCATCACCCAAACCATGCAAGGCCGAAGCCAAATCACAATGTGCATCCGCATAATCATGCTTCATATAAATAGCCTCTTCCAAAGCCTTCACAGCCGCTTTATACTCTCCAACCCCAAAAAGCGCACTACCCAAAAGCTTCAAAGCCCTAAAATGAGTCGGACACAAAATAGCAGCCTCTCGATAATGTTCACAAGCACCAACCACCAAACCTTCACCCTCAAGCGCAATCCCCAAATTCACATGAATTTGTGGCAACATATAACCCCATGCATGCCCATTACCTTCCGCAGCATCTAACGCAACCAAAAACTCCTCCTTCGCCTCCCTCCCTCTCCCGACAACATACAAACAATTCCCCGCCCTAAAATGTGCCCTCACATCTGCACGCTCCAACTCACACGCTCTCTTAAAACTAACATACCCCTCCTTGAACAACCGATTCTCATACAAAACCCTCCCAATTGCCATATGTCCATCAAATGCCTCGGACCGCGATTTCCCCCCATCAACCCTCCCTCTCAACCCACCCAACTCCTTAACAAACACCTCATACCCATTCCCACTCTCCTCCCAATCCACCCTCTTCTCACACGTCCCTCCCAAATCCCTAGTCCAACCATTATCCGAAAAACCATCGAAACTAAAATTACCCCCTTTCGAAACCCCATCATCACCCTTACTCTCCTTCAATCTCCTAACCAACACCTCCAATTCATCCAAAATCTTCCACGTGTCATCAAACACAATCTCATGATTCGCATTGCGTAAATTCTTCAAAGGCTCAACAACCTTCTCCTCATCAATCACATTTACGCTTTCGTGTCGAGATTCTTCACGATCATCTTGATTCAGATATAAACCTAAAGCATCAAAATCACGGTCCACGTCACCAGCACCATCATCATAAGTTTTTAAAAGACCAACATGAGTTAAACCATTATTACCATCAATGTAATCATTGTAGGTTTTAAAAACCTCGTCTAGAATAGCATTGATTTGCTCGTCGGAAAATTTAACCCTTGGATTAACGGCGACCACGAGCGCCGCCATTTCTTCACGGTTCAAACCGCCGTCACGATTAACGTCGAATTTCTTGAAGATTTTTTTTACTTTCTCTGATCTGCTGATAGGAGGACTCATCTTTTTTTTTTTTCAATTAGGGTTTCAAATTGAACAGAAACGATAATTAAGAAAAGGGGGGAAATCAAAATTGCATGGATCGTTTCATGTTTTCTTCGTCTTTTTATTTTTTTTCCTTTTCATTTTTCTAATTTGTTGATATTACTGTTTAACGTTAATATTTCTTTTACTCACTTAAATGTGTAATTTAACTTTTTTTTTTTAAAAAAAAAAAAATTAAGTGTTGGTAGTAGTTTGAAAAAGAGGAAGCACCGAAAAATCCTCCGTCTTCACAAACAACCGTTTTTTGCTGAAATGAGATCCTCCTTGTCTGCTCTCCAACACCCCTGTCCATTCTTTGGTCCATTCTCTGGGAACAAGAGTGTACCCCTAACATTATTCTATAGGTAAACATGCATCCATTATCTATCGTTTCTCCTATATTTTCATGTTAGCATGTTCTAATTCTTTGATACATAAGATAAAATCTAAACTTCGGATTCGATGTTTATAGTTTTCTTTATTTCTCTGAATCATTGTCTCTGCATGTATCACTTCATTGAAACAACATAAAATTTGAACAAACAAATAGAAAAGGATAGATTGGTAGCTTTGCTGGATGTGGATTAATCTATCTGGCATATTATCAATGACAGAAGGTTCAGTACATGCAACTAATCTTTCTGATCAATTAAAGTATGTTTCGGTTGATTGGTTTTTTGTGCGTTTATACACATAAAACTTACTATGCTTTGTTTGGTTGGGGAGAACGAAATATAAAAAGAAATAGTGATTAAGGAGAGAAAATGTAGAGAGAAGGGAAGAGTGGTAAAAAAACGATTGCAAATTTTGTACTTTGAAGAAATAGAGTAATATGGAGCATTACTTCTTAAACTGACGAGTTTGATCATTTATGTTCAATCATCAAACATGACATATTACATTCCATTCCCCCTAATTTCATTCACTCCAACTAAATAAAACAGTAGTCTTATATTGTATATAAAATTCTAGTCCTTTATACCTTCATGGATATGTGTAAGATATTTGGTCTATGTAAAAGAAGGGAGATTTTGTTCTGAGTAGGTACATTAGATTTTCAGAAATGTGTTTGTTGCTTGCAATTGCTGAATTCATTTGTCTATGTCGTATATGATGACTAAAATGCATAGTGATATTTTAAAACAGGATCGTGTTATACATCTGGGATTCAGGTTAGCCATAAAAACCTTCTTCAAGCAAAGAGCACATGACAACACAGTAATAGAGCAGCAATATAATGACAACATTAATAGATAAGGGCTGAAGTTTTGAGGTTAGAGTTCTCTATATACTTCTTATGCAAATAATTTTTTCTTGAGCTAGGAGGTAACTAGTACCTATGATTGCTCTTGCTTGCAGATACTAGCACTGTTAGAGATTCCGATATACGTCGGTATACCTATTTTTGGAGGTCGGTCTCTCTTGCAGTTGTGCAAGGGAGAAAACCCTTTGCAGTTTCTTTTGCCTAGCTCATTAAATTTTCTTCACGTGCATTTGGTCCTTGACAAAAGGGATGAGGTCATTTAGAGATGACGATTCAATACGCTCGACGCAATCATCAGATTTACAAGTGTCAAGTGCACCTGGAGAGAAAATTTTTGTAGCAGTAAGGTTGAGGCCTTTAAATGAGAAAGAAAAAGCAAGGGGTGATGCTTCGGATTGGGAATGCATTAATAACAGTACTATTATATATAAGCATGGCTTACCTGAAAAATCATTGTTTCCATCAGCCTATAGATTTGGTAAGCAATAGCTTAACTCTATTTTTAGCAAATTATTTAGAGTAGTTGTGTCTTTCAAGTCTATTTTGCAAACCAACCATACTCTGAATTACTGAAACGAGCCTTAAAAACATGAATAACTGGTTGTGCATTATGCTCCCTCAAGTTGCTTATTGTTCCTGGATATAGTAGTATTTAGGGTAGAAACTGACAATCTTAGAACAATTTTTCTCTTTCCAAGAATGCTAATCTTATATTTATGAAAAAAGTAGTAAATACATAACAGTTGTGAACTCCTTTGACGCTTTTATTAGAGTACATGGTCATAAGATATGATTTGACTTGCATACTAATAACTAGTAAAGATTCTGCTGCTGCTAAGTTGACCATATACATACCAATATTCAAGATTTGTCATGGCATGATCCCTAACACATCGATCAACGGTTTGGTGGATAGACAAAGTATTTGCATCTGAGTGCTCCACAAAGCAGGTATACGAGGAGGGACCCAAAAATGTTGCTCTTTCAGTTGTCAGTGGCATAAACAGTGAGTGTTATTCATGTCCTCAGTTATTGTAACGTTTTATTCTTTCCCTACCTAAAATGTTACAGTTCGACATCAATTTTATATTTTCTCCAGCAAGTATTTTTGCATATGGGCAGACAAGTAGCGGAAAGACATACACCATGCGTGGAATCACTGAATATACAATGGCTGATATATTTGATTATATACATGAGGTATGAAAGTTATTGACTTTTGATGCACTAAGATTAATATCATTGTCATCTAAAAGCTTTTATTGCAGTGGTGTATCACCATTTTCTACTTTACGTCTTTTTAGCATCATGAGAGAGAATTTGTATTAAAATTCTCTGCGATGGAGATATACAATGAATCAGTGAGAGACCTCCTCGGCTTGGATAATACACCACTTAGACTTCTTGATGATCCAGAGGTAAAAATTGTACCACTTAAATGTTCTAGATTAATAAGATGGCCACAAGCATCCAAGTCACCCTGTTTTTTCTGCAGAGGGGGACTGTTGTTGAAAAACTTACCGAGGTGACTTTAAGAGACTGGAGTCATTTGAAAGAACTACTGGCTGTATGTGAAGGTAAAAGCATTCATGTGGTCCTGGACTCCTGATTAAACAAGGACGTGAATTTACTCTGATGTTATACCCTTTCAGCTGAAAGGCAAATTGGAGAGACCTCTTCAAACGAGACGAGCTCTAGATCTCATCAGATAATACGATTGGTATGCTAGCTAATAAACGAGTTATGTATACATTTCCTTATGTACATCCTAATTATATAGATTGATCCCTGCAGACAGTGGAACACTCTGCTTGTGAATTTTTAGGTGCTTATAATTCCAGCAAACTTGCAGCTTCTGTGGTAAGAAAGAGGAATGTTTAAAGGATTTATTCTGAGCTTGATTTAGGTGTCATATAGTATGCATATTGAATGAAGAGCTAACAGTCTTGATGGTTTTAGAGTTTTGTTGATCTAGCTGGAAGTGAGCGTGCTTCTCAAACCTTATCTGCTGGAGCACGACTAAAGGAAGGCAGCCACATAAATCGTAGTCTACTGACACTAGGGACTGTTGTCCGCAAATTAAGGTGGTTCTTCCATTTCCATTCTTTTCCATCTTCTTACCTTAGGAATTGATTTCAATTTTGGTCCAGCAAGTGCCGTATAAATTGAGATACATGTCATATGAACTCTGATCTACTTCATTGTTGCATCACGTCAAATTTAAATCATTTACAAAAAAAATTACTGATTAGAAGAATCACCTATGAGAACAGAACAGGTCCCGTGCTAGTTTGATATCATTCAGATGCATAACTAAGTCGGCATTCCTAGGACCTGGTTAGAATTAATACCAGAGCTAAGTTGTACACTTTTGCACCTGGATCATTGTTGTAGCCTTGGTCAAAATTTAATTACATTGTCGTTGCAAATAGGTGATACGGTTCCTATTAAACTTTTGAAAATTTTCCCATCTTACTTCGAATACATTTTATGCTTTCCTTCTTTAGTTACACCAAGTTGGGAAACGAAGATGATTAGCATGATGGCTTTAGATTCCTTGTCACCAGATTTTTCTTATAAAAAAGAATTACATTCAGAGTAGGAAGTTTTCTACCAACTCCTTGGTCTACAGTATATGTTAGAGTTTCCTGCTGCAACTTCTGCTATTATTTACCACAGTCCTTTTGCCTTTTTATCTGCTAATTTCTCAGTGAACTTCTTTTCTTCAGCTTCTAATCACTAGCTACAAAGTGTGACTCTGTCTCTGTTTTTATCAAGTTATTGGAGCTGATCTCTTCCCTGTCTGGATATGTTAGTTAAAATTTAATTTGTGAAATAAATAATGCCATTCTATTCCTAATTGTGGGCGCAGCAAATCGAAAAGCGGGCACGTACCTTTTAGAGACTCCAAGCTGACACGCATACTACAGAACTCTCTAGGAGGCAATGCGAGAACTGCTATAATCTGTACTATGAGCCCTGCACATAGTCATGTCGAGCAATCTAGAAATACCCTCTTGTTTGCTGTATGTGCCAAGCAGGTCAGTACTAATGCACATGTCAATGTAGTGATGTCGGAGAAGGCTTTAGTAAAGCAATTGCAAAAGAAACTGGCTAGATTGGAGAACGAATTGAGGAGTGTAGCATCAAATTCTGCCTCAGGGAATTCTTACTTGTTACTAGGAGAGAAGGAACATATCATTGAGAAGGTGATTAAACAGATTTCCAAGCTAGCAGATAAACCATTACATATGTTTAGAAGGAAACACTGCTTTCATGTCATCTCCTATACCTCTTTCAAAGATATACATAGGTGTAAATATATAGCTAACAAATGAATCAGGAACATAAACTGAAAGAGTGACACTATGGATAAGGCAACAAGAACTTAACAGTAATAAATGCATGCAATTTTATTTTATTTTTGTTCTTGGATAAATGTAAGAGGTTAGTTACAATACTCTGAGTCTATATTTGGGAGGGAAAAAAGATTAAGTTATCCGGCTTAGAGTATAAAGTTCTATTGGTAACTGAATCATGAAGACCTTTTTGTTAATGAACTTCCAATAAAAAACATTGAGACTTCATGTAATTGATGACAACTAAGGATTTTTCTTTTGCCTTATCAGCCTAACATAATAGTATCACATGTGTGATGGACATGAAACATAAGTTGATAATCATTCGAGGCTCTCCTTACCTTTCTTTTAAATTATTCTTATTTTAACAGATGAGTTTAGAGATTAAAGAACTAACTCAGCAACGTGATCTTGCTCAATCTCGTATACAAGAAATGCTACAGTCGACAAGTGACAATCAAGTTTCAAAGACACGGGTAGGTGAAGTGAGTTTATTAATTTTGGGTTTCACAAATTTTTAACTCTGATATATTTTCTTCCATATTTTTAAAAACCTAGATTGCAGTGGATCATCTTTCTGACGCTCATGAGAAAAGATCATGGCACTCTGAAAACTCAGTATCATATTCACCCGAAGTCATTGATCCTCCTCATCTGGATGCTGCATCAAATAATCCTTATCATCTTGACAGACCTGACAGTTCTGAAGAGCTTTTCTTATCTGATGGCACTCCTAATGATTTTATGAATATATATTTTGGACCTGATTTATCACGTGGCTGGGAGGAAATTGCTCAAAACAATTATGAAAGTTCTGAAGAGAGTTGCAAGGAGGTGCGATGTGTTGAAATAGAACATGACAAAGATAAACGCTCTGAAACTTCTAGCGTATCATCTCCCCTCACAGGAGATGGAGGGTTGGAACATGTTCTTTCTGATCATACTTGTGAAGCTCTAAAGCCAAAGAGTCCGGACATGCAAGAAACAGCTGATGAAGGTACTGTTGGCAGAAAACCTACAGGATTATCTTCTAGTTTATTTGACACCGGTATGTCTGGCTCTGGAGAAATTAATTTACTCAAGTCCAGCATTTTCAAAGAGGTAGACACGACTATGTCTGAGAAATCCGAGAAAGATGTTACACCACTTGATGAATGTGAAATAGGCCTCACTCTAACAACAAAGGAGCCAATGATTAATGCCAGTGGTGAAAATGCACCTATACATGACTTCACAAATGAAAATGATATTGTGGACGAAAAGGAGCAGAATGCGCAAACAAGACATGACACTAATTCAGACAGCCACATTGATGGTGCCATAGAAAATAAGGAAGTTCTCAAACCTGACCATGAAGTTATACATGAAAAAAATACGGTGAGGATCTCTCTCTCTCTCTCTCTCTCTCTCTCTCTCTCTCTCTCTCTCTCTCTCTCTCCCTCCCCCTCTCTCCCTCCCCCTCCCCCTCTCTCTCTCCCTCCCCCTCCCCCTCTCTCTCCCTCCCAGAAAAAAGAAGAAGCAAGTCTTACTTTTCTCACTGATATAGACCAAACTTATTATCCCATTAAGATATCTGCCATGTTGCTGCACCCTTGAACACATAGCACTCCAGCTGACTAGAATGTAGAAGTACATTCACTTTGTATGTACAATTTAACAACTAGCAACATGTGTTTTTCCACTTCAGGGTTTCTTAACTGAAGTTAGTACGCTTTTGTAAATGATTTACTGCTGAGAATCTGTGTTGATCATTTATTTGTTCCATTTGTTTCCTATCTACGCTTAAGAAAGTTTCTATAGATGTATTGTTTTTACTTGTGTGTTTCATCATAACCACTAGATGTCATTTAAGCATTCCATTAAGCCACTTGTGTACAATGATGGGAAGTTCTTCTTTCAACAGGAAGATACTTCAGTACCTCTACATATAAATTGAACCTGTGAAAAACTGTAACATTCTAAAGCGAAGATGACTTTTTCTCACAAAAGAAGTACTTATCATCTTTTTAAATAGAGATTATTGACTGATACTGATTAGTGATATCTTTCATTTATACTGGACTTTTTATTAAACGGCAGGTACAGGATACCGAAGGAAACAAATGTGAGGTAATTGTTAAAAGCGACAATGAGTCAACAAACCTTCATAGTCCTGAAAACCAATTTCCTGATTGGAAACTAGAATTTGAGAGGCAGAGGAAGCAGATAATTCAACTTTGGGATGTATGCTACATACCATTGGTTCACAGAACCTACTTCTTTCTTCTATTTCAAGGAGACCAATCAGACTCTGTGTACATGGAGGTGGAATCTAGACGATTGTCCTTTCTCAAGCAGACGGCTTCTCGTGGAAAAAGGTACTTCTTTTGCAGATTTTTCACAGTTCACGTGCAACTTCCACATGCTTATTATTTTTGACACAAAGCATTTTATCTTAATTTTTTGTGCTAAAATAGGTGTCCAAGTGTCCCTATTCATGTCCGAGTGTCTAGTATCCGACACGGGTACTTGCGGAAAATTGAAGAGTCGGGGTAACATAGGTTAAGAATCAATGGAATATGACCTATTCACCAACTAAACAGCTTAGCCTTTTCAAATTGAATATATATGACCCAAGTAGCTGATCACGATCCTTGCAAGTACTACAAATAATTTTGAGTCTCAAATTTATAGAGAAAAAATTTCAGTTGCTCCCACGGAAACAATTTGGACATATTCAGCTTCATCTTGGTCTCAGAAATCGCATAATGATTCAACATTGGCCTCATTATTGCAGAAATTCCCTACCTACATTATTAGGAAATATATGATTATTATCCTCTAGTAAACTCAAATTTCAATGTATTGGATACTCCTACCATCAAAGAATATTGTGGAAATATATTGTCTAGTTTAATCCGCCGTCACTTCTGATATGAAAATCTTGATCTTGTTCTTCTTTTGGATTACACAGTTCAAGAGCTCTAAAGCGTGAGAGAGATTTGTTAAGTAAACAAATTTTAAAGAAGTATTCAACAAAGGAAAGAGAGGCTTTGTACCGGAAATGGGGTATCGAGTTGAAATCAAAGCAGAGGAGAAAACAACTGTCACGCCTACTATGGAAGGAGACAGAGGATATGGATCATATCAAGGAGAGTGCTGCACTTGTTGCAAAACTGGTTGGACAGCCAAGCCAGGCACCCAAGGAAATGTTTGGACTCAGCTTCACTCCCCAAAATTAACAACAGTCTTTCTAAACATGAAAAAGAGTTGCATCACTAGAAGTTTTTTTGTCAAACAAATCTAGACATAAATTTCTTGTATTAGCTTGATTCCTTAATAACCTGAATCTGAATTTTAAGTACACGATCCCAACTATGAACTACAAATATTTGGAGTGAGAAAAAATGTTGACCTCGATCAGTAAGCAATCTAATACGTTATTACATTTTTGGTCATAATTACTTATGCATTTTGTTTTCTTTGGAGAAAATATGCATTTTTGTTCTAATTGTAATATATAGTGAATATTGTGTCAAATAGTTTACTTTTAGCTAAAGTTATATGATATCCAACATTTTTTCTGACAAGGAAGTTCAACATCTTAAAACTAAAGCTAAATTTGAGATTTTCTTTATTTTTCATACATTAGCACGTTGATCATCTAATCTGAGTCATTTTTAGAAAAACATAATCAGTTAACAATTATAAAAAAACTTGGCATAAGTTGTAGGTGGCCTGTTAGTATTAATTTATTCAAATTTAATAATTCTTTGTAATTTGTATAATACTAGTATTTTTAACTTCTAAATTTATATTTTTTGTACTTCTCAAAATTATATTATAAGCACACTAATAATATATATTAAATTAAATTATTTTAATATAATATTTTATAAAATAATTATCTAATGTCATGAGTCTCATGACAAACACAGACACAAAAAGGTATAAGATGAGTGCAAGTTAGATTAGTTAAACTAGAAGAGAATACATAAAATTGTTTAAACAATTATTGGATGCTAAAAATTTCCAAGCTAGCATGCAGGCTAGCTTCACAACTACTAACTGACAACTGAGGCTATTGCTCAGTATTCCTTATGAGTTATGGTCAGTTTTACAAGTTAAGACTTGAAGGTGTACTTGAATATAATAGTATCCCTTGTTTGTGCCTTCCGCCTTCGTCCCAATTGCTTGAATGTATTAGATTAAACTCATCTTAATTAAATTAAGTATAGTTTGTTTATGCATGATTACACAATTTGTTCTTGATTTCTTATTTTATTTATTTATTTACATTTAGTGATTCTCTCTTTTTTGTTAATATTACAAATACTCATGTCAATTTAAATTTGTACTTCTTTGATAGGAGACGCGCCTGTAGCCATTGCACGTGGTGGCTTTTCTGGGATTTTTCTTGATTCCAGTATCGGAGGCTGGGGGTCTAGAGGGGTCCCTGGCCCCCCTTAAACCCCCCCTAAAATTTGAGTAAATAACTAAGTAGTATACATTTTGTGCATACTGGTTATCTAGTTCAGCTGGTGTCTAAGTCTGTTTTCTTCCCTGGGAGCCAAATGTTTGAGTCCTGCTAGCTGTGTCCTTCCTGTCATTTTTTTGACATGGCTTTTAAACTCTAACATAGTCTCTTTATTGTTCACAATTATGAGCATTTTTTACCATAGTTTTGTTGTTTTTCCATTCTTGATATTGTCTTTTGCATTTCAAAATTATAAACACTTCCAATATTCATTCTTTTAGTTGTCACATGGCCTAGTTTAGAATTTTTTTTGTTTTTCAATTTACTTTATAATTAAAATTAAAAATTATTACTTTAAAAATTATAATTTAAAATCGGCCCCCTAGAAAACGTTTCTGCGTCCGTCGCTGCTAGTATGTACGCATACAAGTGGGCTTTATTGTTGAAAACGTGTATATATATATATAAGAAGAATTTACAATTTCTTTTCTTTCTCTCACACAAGAGCTTCAGCTCTTTCTTTCTCTCTCTAACACTTCAGTGTATTTTTCTTTCTGTGTTGTTATTTATGAGATAGCTAGGTAGCCTTTATATAGGCTTCAAACTACATGGTTTTTCATCATTCCTTACATCATAAACTATTTATTACATACTTGACTATTGACTAGCCTACTTAAGTTGAATAAATAAATTTCAACATAGCCTACCATAATTTATGGAAGACATTATTACTACAATTTATTCAACCAAGTTGTTTTTATTTAGCTTCTAGAGAGTTTGAAAATTCTAACACTCCCCCTCAAACTCGACTTTCCATTCCGAGCTTCTCTTTCATTTTATGGAACACCTCCGGCTTTAATGGCTTCGTAAATATATCTGCCAAATTTTCTTCAGTCCTGCAGTGCACCAACTCCACAATTTTATCGTTCACCTGTTCTCGAATAAAATGATATTTTATGTTGATGTGCTTGCTCCGAATGTGTGACACTGGATTCTTCGCAAGTGACATAGCAGATTTATTATCGACATAAATAGTAACCGGATCCTCCATTGCAAGATTTAACTCGCCCAATATGTAGCCTAGCCACATAGCTTGACATGCGCACGCTGCTGTTGCCATATACTCTGCCTCACATGTTGAGAGAGCAACTGTTTGTTGCTTCTTTGATGACCACGAAAATATTGATGAACCGATATGAAAAGCATATCTTGAAGTGTTTTTCCCGTCATCCAAGTCACCACCATAATCACTGTCTGAGTAGCCAACTAATTTTGAATTTTGAGAATGCGTGTAGAACAGACCATGATTAAGTGTACCCTTTATGTACCTCAAAATTCTTTTAGCTGCCATGAAGTGATCTTGCTTCGGCTTTTCCATGTACCTACTAACCAGTCCAGCTGCAAACATGATATCTGGACGAGTGAAAGTTAGGTACCTCAAACTTCCAACCAAACTTTTGAACAATGTCGGATTTACCGACCCTCTCGTTGAATCATTTCTGAGCTTTATGCTCGTTTCTACGGGCGTGCTCACCGGCTTGCATTCTTCCATTCTGAACTTACTTAAAATCTGCTCGGCATATTTTTTCTGAGACATAAAAATCCCATCTTTGCTTTGCTTCACCTCGACTCCAAGAAAGTATGACATTTGACCAATATCTGTCATCTCAAATTCATTAGTCATAACTTTCTTAAAATCATTGAACATACCAGGGTTGTTGCCCGTGAAGATCATGTCATCGACGTACAAGCACATGATCATAATATCTCCCCCTGAATTTATTTTGGTGTAGAGTGCATGCTCGTATGGACTCTTCACAAAACCGTTCTTCTGAAAGTATTCATCAACCCTTGTGTTCCATGCTTTCGGGGCTTGTTTCAACCCGTACAGTGCTTTCTTTAGCCTATAGACTTTATTTTCCTCGCCTTTCTGAACATATCCAGGTGGTTGCTCGATGTAGACTTCTTCTTCAAGATAACCATTCAGGAATGCTGACTTCAAATCCATTTGATAAATCTTCCACTGGTTCTGAGCTGCAATTGATGTAAGAAGTCTGATGGTATCAACTCTTGCAACTGGAGCGAATAACTCATTATAATCAATGCCATGTCTCTGCTTGTAGCCTTTAGCCACTAGCCTCGCCTTTTATTTTTCCACTTCACCATCCTGATTTGTCTTTGTCTTGTAGACCCATTTGACACCAATTGCTTTGTGTCCTTCTGGAAGACTTGTAAGCTCCCAAGTATCATTCTTCTTGATTGTACCAATTTCTTCATCCATGGCCTTATTCCATTTGCTTTCTTTAGAAGCTTCTTCAAATGTCACTGGATCGCATTCAGCCATTAAACAGAATAATGAATAATCAAAAGTTGTTTGTACCGGACTTGTTGCCTAATAAATACTATCCAGACTCCACATTTTTCTGGGTGCTCCCCCTGAGCTGCTGCTACTGCTGCTTCCTGAACTCGATGGTGTCGAGATAGGAGTTTGCTGATTTGGACTTTGGGGAGGAGTTGGATCATCATCTCCACCATCTTCTATGTTGGAGTCATCACCATCATCATCATCATCATCATTAAAGAATAAGCCTGCAACTTTTCTTTCTTCCTCGCTCGATCTCCAGTAATCAGATTCATCAAACTCAACATCTCGAGAAATGATTAATTTCTTCGTGAGAGGATTATAGAGTCTGTACGCCTTGCTCCTTTTGTCATATCCAGTAAACATGCACTTCTCGCCTTTATCATCCAGCTTCTTCCTTTTCTGATCAGGAACATGTGCATATGCAATGCACCCAAAAATTTTGAGATGCCCAACTGATGGTTTACTACCAATCCATGCTTCATTTGGAGTTTGTTTCTAACACTTTTTGTTGGACATCGATTCAACAAATAAACTGCACATAGAACGGCTTCAGCCCAGAAAGTCCTCGGCATATGCTTTGCTTTCACTATGCTCCTTGCCATATCTAAAATGGTGCGATTCTTCCTCTCTGCAACACCATTTTGCTGTGGAGTATATACCGTTGTCAACTAATGATTTATTCCATGTGCTCTGCAAAAACTTCTGAACAAGTTTGAAGTGTACTCGCCTCCTCTGTCTGATCGAAGTACCTTTAAATAATGGCCACTTTGTTTTTCTGCCATAGCTTTGAACTCCTTGAATTTATCAAGAACCTCCGCCTTTTCTTTAAGGATATACACCCAACTTTTCCTGCTAAAATCATCAATAAATGTTAGGTAATACCTATTACCTCCAAGAGATGCAACATCAAATGGACCAGCAATATCTGTGTGAACTATCTCCAGTGGCCTTCTAGCTCGCCATGATTTTCCAACTGGAAAGCTTTGTCGATGTTGCTTTCCTTTAACACAAGCTTCACACAACTGATTTGGTTCGTTGATTGCTGGCAAACCGTCCACCATCTTTGTCTTTGAAAATAACTTCAGACCGGAAAATCCAAGATGACCAAATCTTAAATGCCATAACCACGAGTCATTTTTAATGACTGACTTCAAACACTTCTGCACATTTGTCTGCATATCTGTTGGCTCGTAAACACGCAAGTATACACGATCACAAATAGCAAGTGATAAGTAAGATTCGTTTTGTAGAGACTAGGTGTAATGCCAATTTTAGTACTTATGCAACGGTGTATGGTTACTTCTTAATGCTTGAACACTTATCAATTTTGGTTTTTGATTAAACTACTTTGATTAACTATGCGCGAGTAAATTAACAATTAAGAGTTCTTAAATATGAAAAGGCATGGAATTCCAATTTCATCGAAACTTCACTAAAGGTTGACACATTAAATCGACATAGGTGATAGACATGATAATTAATCAGATAACACGACAATAATACGAGCTACCTTTCAGTACACTCGTATCAAACCACTTAATATCCACAAGAGATAGAAATCAAGAAGACACCAAATTATATTCAAATCATATATGTCTATACAATCTGGAAACACAATTGGTTTAAGCACAAGTTATCTTTTACAATTACATGAGGCAATATGAATTGGGCAAAATCATACTACTAATCAAGAATAAGCAATTGATTCATGAACCCATGCTAATATGACATATTCTCAATCCTAGAATCCACTTTCGCAATCATCAAGGATTAATAAATTAGATGCTAGCTACACATCTATCAATTAAATCAAACCATATTAGATTATCACAATAAAATCACCCAACATCGATCACATGTCAACACAATAATTACGAATTCGAATCCATTGGAACCCCATGATAATGATTAGTTCATAATTGAACCTTTCACCATCATGGGTTCAAGAGTAAACATGGTTCTAAAAACAAATACAATTAGAAGAGTATAAGTTTAGAAAACAAATCCCCAATAGTGCGAAGAAGAATACAAAAGATGAAAATAGATTAAGCCTCCGTTGCTTGTCACGATGCGTTGAAGATCCCTCCTATAGTGTTTCTCTCTTGTTTCTCCTCTCCAAGATGTGTTTTTTATTTTTGTCTCCCATAAATAATAATATTTTACCCACACTTAACCTAGGTAGGAAGCCCACGAAAATTTATCCGGACTAAAAATTGGACTGCTGAAAATCGACCAGGTGCTAGACATCGCTGTTGCGCTTATTTAGGCTCTGTAGCGCTTGTTTAGGCGCTATAGCGCCTGACACTCCCTGTCCAGAATTGTAGAAATTTCTCTCCTCTTTGCGTGGGCTATAAGATCGCCCAATTCTGACGTCTGGAACTCCAGTTATGGCCAAAACAGTGATGCATGCGCATTGTGCTCAAATACCTGAGTTTCTCTTGTCCTGGACTTCCTGTAATTTCTACTTTAAGCTCACAGATTACCACCATTTCTTCACCAACAACACCAATGCCTCCGACTATGCAACCTACACAAATTAGATGAAAACACATCAAACTAACACGAAACTTGAGAACTAGCAATCGTTTTAAGTATGAATGGAATGCAAATAGTGGATATAAAATCCACTTATCATACCCCCAAACTTAAACCGTTGCTTGTCCTCAAGCAATGCAAACTCAACTTTAAAATAATGCATAAATGCAACTAATAATTAAATGACATGATAATGCAAAATGCCCTAATGCAATGATCCCACAAACGTTACCGCAACCAACTCAACATGCAAACGCCTCAAGGAATGCAACAACTCCAAACAGAGCTCGACTAAGCCCCCGTATACTAACAATACATGCCCGGAAACGTGGTGTGTGCATTTTTCACTAGATATACTCTCGAAACTAGATAAAGGCATAACTCATCCTTCGCCAAGACAATCAGATGTTTATAAACAGAATGAACTTTAGACACTCCATGACTCAAAGACACCGTCATCATCATTTAAGGTAGACACAGATTCATGCTTTACTACACGAAACAACACAAAACACAAAACACACATGCTTTTGACCGTGCAATGGGTGAGACCCCTAAAGGCTTATACAATAGCACCCTTGTAGCGAGCGTTAGGTTAGTGGATCCCAGACCGGAAAAGTCTTAGGTCACTAGGCATAAAATCCCCTATAACTTACTTGCTCGAGTACTAAAGAGCCCACCCTAGCCAATTTAGCAAACACACACTCTCACAAACGCTCATTTTTTATACTTACAACTCTTTTTTTTTTCCTTTCGATTTTTTTTCTTGCCTTTTCTTTTTTTTTTCCCCACACATGGGTGCACTATCTCACCCTCCTAGACTACTCATATTAAATATGAGCGGCTACTAGCCATTTAACGCCTAGCCATTATTACACTACGACACAACACTTAGCATGAAATCTATGTTTTCCCCCAAACTTATACTTAAGTGCTCCTACGCCATCAAGGGAATAACGAAAATTCTAGATATAAATAGGTGATTAAATCTCAACAGCCAAACAAGGTATGACTCGATCTAGCCCAAAAGCAACAGTGAGACCGTGAAAAGATTGTGTTCCCGACACACGCAAGTCAATTTCATAAGTGTAATAACCCTAACTTTTGCAATGCTACAGTGCCTAAATGAATAGTCATTTTGGGGATTTAGGGAAAGGTTATGTAAGTAACCTAGATTTGAAATGGAAAATGAATAATCAGGAACCATATTAATGTTGTACTATGAAAATGAGTGACTCAAAATGATAATTGATTTCAGAAATTCCTGAGTATGGATTTTAAGGATTTTTTTTATTTCAATTGAGACTCTATGGAATGTGATATGAAGGAGTATAGAAATATTAAAGGATTTATATCTTGAGGAAATATTAAAATTAGATTAAACCAAGGAATTATTAAGTTAAGGAAATGCTGGAGGAAATTGGATTGTTAAATAATTCCAAAACTACTGAGACTTTATAACGAGATTAGCGATCAAGCAAATGAATCATGAGTTAAGGATATTAAATATTAGAAGTCCAAGGGAGGATATATTATGAGAGAAAAAGGATTTAGAATATAATCCTAGAGTAAAGAGAATGTAAACGAGTTAGTGAGCGAGTTAGAGAACGCTTGAGAAACCGGGAGAGCAATTTCTGAGATAAAGAGAATATACAAAGGATATTGGATTTAATATCTATTTGAGGTTTAGAACCACCCTAACACATTAAGATATAATGTGGGAGAGTATTATATATCCAAGAGATTTACAAAAAGAGATAAACTACTGGGACGATCACAGAATTCAATCGGTGAGTCAAACGACTAAAGAACTTTGCATAAAGCCCAATCAAAAAGCCCTAAGAGCTTGGTAAAGGCCCAATTCTTGGCCCAACCACAAGACAAGGAGTGTATGTGAAGATATTTAAGAGTAGAAACCCCTTGGTGCAATAATAAAATGAAAGGAATGACTTGGATGCAATAACCATTAAGCTAAGGACTATCTTGCAATTATGGATGGATAAAGACCATCTAAATGAACCAATAAGGAGATGACAACACACCAAGAGAAGATGAGGATGAATAAAGAGATAGATACATGTATTATTCAAGAGAGAAAACAAAAGCATCACCACCACCACCAAGAAAAACACCATTTCTCTCATTCTCCCAAAATCTGCCAAGCAAGAACCAAGCACAAAGACAAATTCATATCTCAATTTCTATCCATGATAAAATCACCAAATTTTAACCATAACTTCTTCACTCTATGGGGAAGATTCGTACAAAATTTCATGGCCAACAAAGTAGTATAGCCTAGTCAAATCCATGCTCAAAGTTGGAGAACCCAATCTGTCCAGTTTCTGTCCAGCGGAAAGATGGAGCTCAAAACCATAGCTAGGAAGCTTTGTTTTTGGTGATCTATATCTCAAATCAAAGATGATACAGAGGCCAAGATGTGGTAAAAATTTGAGAGCCAAACTCTTATTTTTCGATTTGTTATGATTTTTACAAAAGTGATGATGAATAGTAACCCTTAGAAACTAACTTTGTTTTTATGGTTTCTTTAGTTGATCCAAGCTAGTATAAGGTTGATTAAGCATATCCCAAGGCTTGTTAAGGGTTGTTAAAGCTTCAAGAAGGTATAAATCTCAAGGCCCTCTAGTATTACTTTGAATATATGATGGATTATAGAAAGTTTAGTGATTAAGGTTATGATAAGTGATGATTCTTGATAATATATGTGTTTGTAAGTGGTTTGAGTTAAATATGAAAGTGTTTGGGCTTGTAAACATGGTTGGTAAGGATGACCACATGGTGTAGGTGATGATTTGGATGTTGAATGATGGATTTGGAGGAGGGGGATTTTAGAAAGTATGAAATTATAGCCGTTATAATGTCCGATTTTCGTTAGACCAAATAAATGCCCTGTTTTGGAGCAACAGACGCGTACGGTAGGTTCCTGTTTAGAACACCAACTGACCATGAAATGATAGATCTTAGTTCATAGATCGTTTTGATATAAAGTACGTTAAAATCTGATGAACGGTTTAGGAGAAAAGTCAGTTTTAGTGAAAGTGGTTCAGAAACCGAGAAAATGCAATTGTGTCAACTTTGAGGTTATAACTACCATACTTAGACATTTTTAAAAATTATGAAACTTTGGGATGTTATAATAGGGTGATCAAAGAACCCTTACCAACTGACCTTGTGTCAAATTGTGGAATTTATGAATTATTAGAATTTTTACAGTCGGGAGTGGTTTTTAAGGGAATAATGTAAATCGTTAAAAACTTTAATCGGGAATAAGAATGGTTAAGTCTTCAAGACCTTTTGAGGTAGTAATGGGATATTATAAGAGTATTATTATATGAGCGTAGGTGGTTAAGTGGAATATGTTCTGATAATGATCCTTTTCGTGTTTATAGAAACTTCGGGAGAGCCACGAGCTATACTTCCGACTTACCGAGATCGAGGCAAGATTCTTCTATCCTTACTTTGAAAATTATTTATCTTCGGAATAATAATGATATCATGGAATATATATATGTATATGTGATACTTTTGTTGCTATATTGCAAAGAATATATTCCCCTGATTTTGGGAAATTAAAGAGAGATGGATATGATTTCTGAAAAATGAATATAGAGAGGATTACGAATGGAGCGAATATGCTCTAGGGTAAAAGAGATATGAAAGAGAATGGTATCAGTTGTTATCTAAGGTTATATGGTTTATAATGCTATATTATAAATATTCTTTTTGAGTATTAGTGGTTTGATGAATATTATTTGGTTATTATTTACTACTCTTAAATAGACGGAATATTTTATGAATATAAAAGCATATTTGATTTCTTGAATAGAAAAGAGATATCTGAATCATAATCAAAGTGTTATGTTATATATATATTTTATAGAAATAATGTGCGAGAATGGAAATGATATGAGTAATAATAAATGGAAATGGAAATGATATACGGGAATGGAAATGTGAAATGGTGTTGATAAATGGAATAAGGATTTTATAAAAAGGGGGATTAGCAACAAACTTGCGTAAGAGGCTGTGTCAGGGCTGTGTGCGACATAGTCTAGCATTCATTATATGATTCGGCACGAAGATGCCAAGGGAGGATGTTAGCAGGTGGCCTTCCTCCAGGGATGATGTTAGCAGGTGGCCTTCATTCCTTCTACCGGTAGTAAAAAGGGACGGGTACGGAGGACGACTGATCATCGTGCCTCACGTATTCGGCAACAGTGAAAACCCCCAAATTTTTTGAATAAAGAATCGACGATAAAGTCAGATTGGTATACTGGAAAGGGAAAATGATATGAAACGGTGGAATTATTGTTATAGATGAAGAGAAAATGATTTTATATTAATTTATATAATTGTTGCATAAGAAGGAAATGAGATGATGATAGTGAGAGATTTATTCAAGTATTCATATTATCTTGAAATATTACATTGAAAGAGTATATTGATTGTTATATTATTTAAGAAGAGAAACTGATACTATATTATCCTAGATGTCTTTCTTATAATATTAAGTGGATGATGTATTATTAAATAAGAGTTTTATTCTTCCTTAAAGTTTATAATTGGTTACCGCTTACATATGCATATATATGTATACCTGGTCACATTTTAAATTCTAGTTTACAATATTATCTTGCTGAGCTATTATAGCTCACTCTTGCTACTTATCTATACTACAGCTAGGTATGCCGATACTCCGCAGAACACCCCGCAAGAGGGTAGGGGGAAGACGACCTTTTGAGATCACGTTGGCACCGATTCCTGAGGTAGCGTAGAGGCTGACGGGCCTTGGTAGCCTTATGTATAATTAAGTGTGTAAGCATGTAATAAACTTTTAATTGTTGAAATGCTTCATGTCGAAGTATTATTCAGCAATGTAGTTAAGTGTGATCCTGGTTTGTAATAACTGTTTAACTCTAAACATTTATTATGGTGAATGTTGTTCTCTGAGCATATGACTGGTGTGTGTGTGTATTATTGCGGGGTCAATTGCATAAGTATTAATTGTTATAAAAAAAACCCAAGAGATATTGATATTGAATGGAATTTGGTCCGTGATGGCCAGATTATTGACCCCGGATTTGGGGCTGTCACAATAAGTACTTAGATCAACCCTCTATTCATTGTCATCACACTCAAATTAACGTCGACCTATTGAGCCAGAAACAGACACTCATATGGAATCATGTGAAATGCATGAACAAATGATATTAAAATCCTAAATAATTCTATATGGAATGGCATAAATGAATGCAATATTACTAATATGAACTAACATGAATAATATTATCATGAAAATGCAACTATATGTAATGCAATGACTCTTGCTATCCTAAAATCACCCCTAAACTTATTAAATTCAATGTCCTCATTGAAGGTAAATTAAAGGGTACAAGAGATACTCCCCTAGTCGTCGGCATCGTCACCCTCCTCGGGTGGTGTGTCTGGTGGTGGATAGACGTGGAGGCTCCAACACAACTATTGTTTTATTAGAAAGCAAGAAATCATGGGTTGCCTCCCACGAAGCGGCTTTCTTTAACGTCTTTAGCTAGACTTGGCCACGATTTTCCTCTTGAAAATTTTCTGCACCGCATCTCTATAAGGCCATTTAATGATCTTTTCTGGAGCGATATCTTCAACGACAAGCTTTACCCGTATTCGATCCTCACAAGATCTCTTAACAACATTCTCCCTCCTACCTGAAAAGTTAGCAGCAATAACAATAGCAAGCAAAGGAGATGAATTACAAGAAACATACCCCAGGTGAACTAGCAATGGTTTGAGCTCGAGTTCGGGAGCTCCTTCAATTGATGGCTTAAGGCGCACCTGAGAATTCCAGAGATCTTCCACTCCAAGCAACTTATGTGGAATACGTAGCCCCATTAACCAAGGCACTGTAATCCTCAGCTGGCCATGCTTTGCCTTCTCCTTCTCCGTGTCATACTTTTTACTCTGCCCTGCATCAACCAATTTCAAGCTAAAACACTCCTCATACTCCGCCGGCAAATTCATGGCGAGAGTTTGCTTCTGAAGCCTCTGTGGATATGGAGGAGGAAAATCGATTTGGATGATCTCTGTAGTCTTCTCCGGAGTAGATTTGTCAGTAGGAGTGATGCTCTTTTCCTCTTCGGCCTCCAACTGGTCGAAGTCAGATTGCAACGGAGCGGCATTCAACAACTGAACATGCTCTTCTAATTCATCATCTTCAATGTCAAACTTTCCTTGAAAAGCACTCTCTACAGGCTTTGACTTTAACGGCTGATCAACCTTCTTACGGTGTTCAGTATCAACCATTACCACACTGAGACCCTCTTCATCCTTCGAAGGAAATAGCATAGCCACTTGAGCCTTGGAGTTTTCTTGATCTTGGGCTGATTCTTCAGAATTTTCAGATTACAAAGGAAGTGGTTGCGACTGATTATTCAGAATCGAATTTTCTGGACATTCTGAATTTTCTGATTGGTTTGCCTCCGGTTCTGCTTCCTTATCAGCTCCATGTTCTGCTTCTTCCTCATCTTTGCCCTCAGACTCTCCTTCCTGAAGTTCGATCAAGGTCTCACCCGTGGCTAAGAAATGCCAGTCAAGACTGATAGGAAGGTTCTTGTCCTCCTGCTCTACAGCTAGGCCTTCTATGTCACTTGCAATTTGATTCAATGTTTTTAATGCATTTGCAATTTGACCAATCTGATCTCCTATTGTCTGGAGAGACAATGCATTGCTTTTAACCATCAACCTCAATTCTTCTAATTCAGCTTCTTCGGTCGACCGTTGGTTAGACCAAGTCTGAAATTGCTGCTGCTGAAATTCAGGAGGTTGAAAGTGTTGACGCACTGGAGCATACTGATGCTGAAATTGTTGCCCCTATTGCTGCTGAGTTCCCCATGGACTGTATGGCTCATCTCCAAACTGCTGATTTTGGAGCGGGTAGGATGGATATTAGGATTGCTCCATACCACTCTGATTGTAGTCCCAGCTGAAATTTGGCCGGTTTCTGTTATACTCACATTGATGAGTGTAATGTCCACCTGCACACAGCTCACACACAATTACGAAGTCCTGCTCCCAATAATCCATCAAATAAAAAAAACAGTTCAAGTCAGTAATCTATAACTACCACTGATGACAAGCACTTAAACTACAAATAACACCGAAGTCCTCGGCAGCGGCGCCAAAAACTTGTTGCCTCGTAAACACGCAAGTACACGCGATCACAAATAGCAAGTGATAAGTAAGATTCGTTCCGCAGAGACTAGGTGTAATGCCAATTTTAGTACTTATGCAACGGTGTATGGTTACTTCTTAATGCTTGAACACTTATCAATTTTGGTTTTTGATTAAACTACTTTGATTAACTATGCGCGAGTAAATTAACAATTAAGAGTTCTTAAATATGAAAAGGCATGGAATTCCAATTTCATCGAAACTTCACTAAAGGTTGACACATTAAATCGACATAGGTGATAGACATGATAATTAATCAGATAACACGACAATAATACGAGCTACCTTTCAGTACACTCGTATCAAACCACTTAATATCCACAAGAGATAGAAATCAAGAAGACACCAAATTATATTCAAATCATATATGTCTATACAATCTGGAAACACAATTGGTTTAAGCACAAGTTATCTTTTACAATTACATGAGGCAATATGAATTGGGCAAAATCATACTACTAATCAAGAATAAGCAATTGATTCATGAACCCATGCTAATATGACATATTCTCAATCCTAGAATCCACTTTCGCAATCATCAAGGATTAATAAATTAGATGCTAGCTACACATCTATCAATTAAATCAAACCATATTAGATTATCACAATAAAATCACCCAACATCGATCACATGTCAACACAATAATTACGAATTCGAATCCATTGGAACCCCATGATAATGATTAGTTCATAATTGAACCTTTCACCATCATGGGTTCAAGAGTAAACATGGTTCTAAAAACAAATACAATTAGAAGAGTATAAGTTTAGAAAACAAATCCCCAATAGTGCGAAGAAGAATACAAAAGATGAAAATAGATTAGGCCTCCGTTGCTTGTCACGATGCGTTGAAGATCCCTCCTCTAGTGTTTCTCTCTTGTTTCTCCTCTCCAAGATGTGTTTTTTTATTTTTGTCTCCCATAAATAATAATATTTTACCCACACTTAACCTAGGTAGGAAGCCCACGAAAATTTATCCGGACTAAAAATTGGACTGCTGAAAATCGTCCAGGTGCTAGACAGCGCTGCTGCGCTTGTTTAGGCGCTGTAGCGCCTGACACTCCCTGTCCAGAATTGTAGAAATTTCTCTCCTCTTCGCGTGGGCTGTAAGATCGCCCAATTCTGACGTCTGGAACTCCAGTTATGGCCAAAACAGTGATGCATGTGCATTGTGCTCAAAGAGTTTCTCTTGTCTTGGACTTCCTGTAATTTCTACTTTAAGCTCACAGATTACCACCATTTCTTCACCAACAACACCAATGCCTCCGACTATGCAACCTACACAAATTAGATGAAAACACATCAAACTAACACGAAACTTGAGAACTAGCAATCGTTTTAAGTACGAATGGAATGCAAATAGTGGATATAAAATCCACTTATCAATATCAGGAGTGAAGAGACGATTCTTTGACATCTCCACGTTTGCAATTAATTCTCGAATCTGATTTCTGATGATCAGAGAATTATCCTGCATCTGAATATTATATCCCTTTTCCACAAGTTGGCCAAGACTGATGATATTACTTTTCAAAGCAGGTATATAATAAACATCATTTATATACTTCTTATCACCTTTCTTTGACACAATCGAAACAGTGCCTTTTCCTTTGACTGGAATCTTCGATGAGTCACCAAAAGTAACTTCTCCACTGATGGTGTTATCTATATCCGTAAATAATTCCTTATGGCCACACATGTGATTGCTGGCTCCCGAATCAAGATACCATGTATTCTTCTTTCCTTCGTCATCTCCTTTGTAAGTGAGGAACATAGCGGAACCCACATCTTTGTCTTTTTGCTGCGGCAAAATGACTTCTTTCTTCCACTTTTGGAGATCTACACTCGTAACTGAAGTGACCATATTTGTCACAATTATAATATTGAAATTAAGACTTATCACCTCGTTGTTGGAATCCGCCTCTTCCTCCGCCTCTAAAATTTTGACCACGACCAGGTTGATAGCCTTCATTATTCTGGCCTCTACTGAACGTCTGTCTTCCACGTCCTTGTCCACCTTGGTAGCCACCTCTGCCACGTGAAGAACTGCTACTGCCAGAACTGTCACCGATGGATACTTTACTTTGCAACGCCTTTTCCAAATGGCTTGCATCATCATATTGGTTCATCCGCTGCTCATGCGCTTGAAGTGAACCAACTAGCTCATCAATAGAAATCGTGGACAAATCTTTCGACTCCTCGATAGCAGTAACAACATAATCAAATTTTCTTGTTAGCGAGCGAAGGAGCTTTTCCATGACCCGAACATCATCGAGACTTTCGCCATTTCTTTTCATTTCATTTGTCACCGTTTTCAAACGCGAAACATATTCACCGATATTCTCTGAAGTCTTCATTTTGATATTTTCAAATTCGTCACGAAGAACTTGGAGCCGTACCTTTTTCACTTTCTCGACACCTTGGAATGATTTTTGTACAATCTCCCACGCCTCTTTTGTTGTCTTTGCATTTGAAATTTTTTCGAAGGTGGATTCGTCGACACCTTGAAAAATTGTGTATAACGCCTTATTGTCTTTTTTTCGAAATTCTTTTAACGCCGTCTTCTCGGCATTAGAAAGTGCTGCTTCAGCGGTAGCATCTTCGGGCTCGCTATATCCGCTTTCAACGATATCGCAATTATCGTACGAACCGAGTAACACCTTCATTTGGATACTCCGGTTTCCATAATTTGTAGCCGTCAACTTTGGAATATTTTGTTGCACCATATTCGCCATTTTTTTTTTCAAAAAATATTCTTTCACAGTATAAGTGAACAGTACCGTATGTATGAACAGTGGAGTATGAACAGTACTTCGTATGAACAGTATCGTATGTATGAACAGTTCCGTATGAACAGTGCTTCGTATAAAAAGTGCCGTATGTATGAACAGTACTTCGTCTTCTCCGGAGTGAACAGTACTTCATCTTCTACGGCGTGAACAGTGTCGCCGGAATAGTAACTTGCCGGAAAATTTGCAGAATTTTCAGAATTTAACAACCAAGCTCTGATACCACTTGTTGGAAACGTGTATGTATATATAATAAGAAATTACAATTTCTTTTCTTTCTTTCACACAAGAGCTTCAGCTCTTTCTTTTCTTTCTATTGACTAGCCTACTTAAGTTGAACAAACAAATTTCAACATAGCCTACCATAATTTATGGAAGACATTATTACTACAATTTATTCAACCAAGTTGTTTTTATTTAGCTTCTAGAGAGTTTGAAAATTCTAAGGGGTTGAGTTGGCACAGTGGTTAAGTGCCCAATCCATGAACCGAGAGGTCATGGGTTCGACTCCTGCCTGGGGTAAAAAAAACCGGAAACAGCCTCTCTACCCTTGGGTAGAGGCATGGCTGCGTACAACCTACCCCCTCAGACCCTCCTCATGCAGGATATACGGGATATACATACTGAGTACGTTGAGTTGAGTAGAGTTTGAAAATTCTAACATTTATTGACTGGTTTGCCCAATTTGATCCTGTGGTGTGACGTGCAACTCACACGCGGTGGAGCAAGGATCTGTTTTCCGGAACTTAATCTTAAGTCTTAACCGTGATTCTGACATTGGGGATGTTTTCAACAAAAGCGAGAAATCATGCCTTGTGAACGGTTTTAGTACAACAGGATGGTTTTCAGTGGGTTTCACCATCACTGCTCTCAATATCTTGTGAGTCAGGTTTTATATTAATCTTGTTGGAGATTTCATAAGACTAGATCATGGAAAAAAAGAGTTGATAAGATTTTTATTAAAATGATGTCACCAACTTTTCTGGATGGTAACAATCTTCCTTGTAAACTGGACAGTAACCCAGGGAGTTACCTTTCGGCCCTATGAGTTTGATTACAGCTCTTTTCAAGTAGTTATTGTTGGAGATTTGGCTAGGCTGTTGAAACTGCCAGGAATATGGTTAAATATTCAGGTAACCACTAAACCGCTTGTCATTTTCGATAAATTTATTCTTCACATTATGTAAGTTGAAAGTAAGTAGTTTTGATCAATCAGCTATTTATGAAGCCAACTTATGAATTTCTGATTGCTTTGTAGTATTGGATGATATTCATGAAGCCAGGCAAGTCACAAGTGCTTTTGATGTCCAACAACACAAAGGTCTCATGTTTTTTCTAGTTTTGTTCTGTTTTTTCGAAGCTCGTGTCGTTTCTAGCACAGTTCCATCCAATATCATTGGTTTTTATATTGTTGGATGGATATATTGTTTAACTGAGGCCACTGTGTTATGCTTTCAGCACATTTTTAACCCTTTCTCTGCAAATACATACTCTAAAGCACCTCTTTCAGTTTCCTGTAAATATCATGTACTCTCACTTCTTCTTCTTCTTCTTCTTTTTTTTTTTTTGCTAAATTAGTACTCACTTCTTTACTTTCGCAGACACAAAGTGCAAGGTTAATGCACAAAAATTTCACGGGTAAAGCACAAAAGGTGCTGGGATGATGTAATTAATAATGAAATAATGTAATTGATAACTCATCAACATTATCTTAATTACTCAATCTCATATTCAAGAATTGCTAGTCGACAAGTGACAATCAAGTTTCATAGACACGAGTAGATGAAGTAATTTTATTAATTTTTGGTTTTACATAATTTTTGACTCTTATACTTCTTTCAACATTTTCTAAAAAATCAGGGAGATATTGTAGGTAAACAGAATTTAAAGAGAGATACAACAAAGGAAAGAGAGGTTTTGTACCGATGGGGTATCGAGTTGAAGTCAGAGCAGAGGAGAAAACAACTGGCAGCCGACTATGGAAGGATATAGAGGACATGGATCATATATTTTAAGGAGACTATGGAAGGACTATAAACAGAATATTTGTGGATGACAGAATTGGCAAATTCTGTTGCTAGCTAGTATAGTCTATATTTTACATAAATCAACATAAGTTCAAGTCCTTCCATACATGTGTTTTAGTTTTAGTATTTTTATTGACATTCAAAGCTTCTATAAAATGACTGCTGCCTCACTAGATAAGGCTTGTCAAATTAATTTGCCTTGGATGCATATTAGATAAAAAACGCAGCTGCTCAAACTTTCAGTAAACTAGAAGCAAACATCCCTGAGCTTGATGGATGATGGTAATGGAATATTCTCCTTCAGCCTCGAATGGAGTATATACAAAATGTGAAACGTAAGTGAACATTTGTTCTCACTTCTCATACTTCTGCAATATGCTGGTGATCTGAAATCCATTGGACAAACTTGGAAATGTTAGCATATCTTATGCTTGTGGCTTTTAACTTTATTTTAATAAATCAGAATCTCTAGCATACATGTACAGTATGTTTTCAAAAAAATTATGGCAACAGTGATATCAAAGTCGCAGCAAAATGTATCATTGTATCGGAATCCTATAAACAAGAATGCTGGAAATCTTGTGAGATTGATTTGAGTTTTTTGACCTTGCAAACAGTGCAACTTCAGTTTCAGGTTTCTTGATAAATGTGTTGGTGTTTCCTTATTTTTAGCTATGCATTATAGCATTCACAATGGGTGCCCCATCTCCATCCCCAAAAACTTATTAAAAATAGTAAATCCTCAAATAAAAATAGTAAATTCCCAAAATTATCAAAAAATTTCTACATCCCATTCCTCATTTTCCATTCCTATATCCTTATATTCTTTCTTATACTTGTTTCTCTCTCTTTCACTTACAATTTTAATTATAATTATAATTAAATATTATTTAAGTAAGAGAGAGACAATGGATAAAAAATTTTATAATAAAAAAGGGGATTGAGGGCTGCACAGTATTCCCCCAAATATGGGGATTGAAATTTGGTCTCTATCCCTAAATTTCAAAATGGGGTACCGGATGGAGCACTAATTTTACTATTGCAAATTCCCATAAAATATAGTATATAATGCTCTTAGCGACCAAACTTCAAAATGTGATTAGGTTTCAAAGTTATTAATTGAGTAAATTATAGAGTGGTAGCCGTATTTTACATTAATTTTCAAAAAAGTGGTCCGTCTTTCAATTTCTCAAATTAGTGGCCAACATTTCACTTTGTCTTTCAAAACAGTGGTCTGTCTTTCAATTTCTCAAATTAGTGGCCAACCTTTCACTCCGCCTTTAAAAAAAGTGGCCAATAGTAGATTAATTATCTCTAAAATGACCACTTTTTTAAAACGCGGAATGAAATGTTGGCCACTAATTTGAGAAATTGAAAGACTGGTCACTGTTTTGAAAGACAAAGTGAAAGGTTGGCCACTAATTTAAGAAAATGAAAGTCTAGTCACTTTTTTGAAAATCGGTGTAAAATACAGCTACCATTCTGTAATTTACTCTTATTAATAATATAATAATATTTAGAACTAAATAATAAAGGGTTCTCCATATTTTTAAACAACTAAATATTTTTAATAATCCCATGTCTCATTGACTTTATAATTTTTGTTAAAATTCAACCTTGAATTAATTAGGTATTTATTAAAATTTACTATTCCCTCCATTCCATATTTTTTTTCTTGTTAATCATTATCACGCTTGCCAATGCACACTTTTAATCGTTAATATCTTCAATTTCGTTTTAGTACTAAATATAAAAACTTTACTGTATTAAAGTACTCACAAATACGAATCAAACAAAATCACTCATGATTATATTTTTTTATCTTATAAATTATGCATAAATTAGTAGTCAATCGCTTATAATGAACAGTGTAAAAAGTCAAAACAGGAAAAAAATAAGGGAACGGAGTGAATATAAAAAAATCAGCTTTTCATTTACATGATTTATATGTTAAGAATCCATGTGAGATCGCACATTCTAAAAATTTTATGTATAACTTGAAGTTAGAATCAGATTTCAGAATAGACGACTTATGAAACAAGAATTAAATTGACTTTCTTAAGTGCAGCTCTAAGTTTAAGGTTCTATGCACTTTCTCTTTTTCTTTTTCTTTTTCTTTTTTAATATTGATGTTTAATATTTTGGACATATATTTAAGTAATTTGATTGTGTAGTTCAAATAATAATTTTCAATTTATTTATAAAAATAAGATACTAATATTATAATATACAAGAAAACAAAATATAGTAAAACAATGGAAGTATAACAAACCTAATACAGTGGAACCCTCTAAAATGCATTTTAGAGAGATTATCACATAAAGAGATTTCAATTTTTTCAATTTAAAATAATTAAAATTTAATTTTTACACAATAATATATATATATATATATATATATATATATATATATATATATATATATAGTTGATATAATTTTTTGAATACTAGAATATATACTAAAAATATGTTTTTTTTAATAACCAATGCATACTAACTTGAGACAATGATAGACTACAACAAGCTAAAGACTCGGAAAGATTACAATATTAAAAATATGTATATTTGCACGGACATTATTTATTTCAATGAACGGTTTAAAAGTTACTAGATAAAAACAATTTTGACAAAATATTATCATAAATATTATCCATACTCATTAGATATATAAAAATGTGTATTTTATTAAAAATATTACTTAATGTGATTGAAATTGATATTTAACACTATGATTGTTGTAGAGAGGTTATTAAATTTTAGAATATTTACAAAACTACCTAACTTTTTGAAAATATTTACAAAAATACGATTTTTAGGTTGCAAAACCTGGCACCGTAGCTGAAACGCAGGCAAAAAAAAGTTTCCAAAGTTTTACGCAGGCAAAAAAAGGTTGCAAGTCTTATTTTTGAAAAAATCTGTTACAACTTAGGTAATTTTGAAAAAAGCCCTAAATTTTAATACTAGTCGTGGACCCAAACTTTTTATCAATTTTAGAAAGGTTATTACTTTAAAAAGTATTAATGTGAAGGAATATTTTGTTCAGTGACTAACTTTCAAATAAATAAATACTCCCTCTGTCCCTTCCATTTCTTCACACTTTCCTTTTTGGGATGTCCCATCCAATTCTTCACATTTCAAAACTTTCCTAAAATAGTAAAATTTTATATATATAAAAATCAACTACATCCACTACTTTCCTCCACTATACCCACTTTATACATTATATATTTATAGGTCCCATCACTTTACTCACTTTTCTCCTCCACTATACTCACTTTATACATTATATATTTATGGATCCTACCACTTTACTTAATTTTCTCACTTTTCATCCATTTTTTTATATATTTTCTTGGTCTCCGTGCCCGAACCCATATGTTAACTAATGGGTGGGACGGAGGGAGTAGTTCAGTGGTGAACAATATTTTTAGCCTTATTTTTATCAAGTTTATTCAGATTAAATTAAAATTGATCTTCACCCCTATACTTGGCCACGGTTCGTGAACCGCCGGTTCCGGTTCGTGAACCGCCGGTTCCGGTTTGTAAAAATCTTGAACCGGAACCTAAACCTTAACAGGATATAAACCGCCGATTCCGGTTCAGACGGTTCAGGTTCGGGGTTTGACCCGGTTCAAGACCCGGTTCCGGTTCCGGTTTGAACCTTATATTTACATTATACTTGATACGTTTTTTTTTTCGAAATACGATAAGTTTTTCTAGAATTTGGATGGAATGAATTATAATTTAGAAGTATTGTAATGCTAAGTAATTTTTTAAAATTTGTAAGATGCAAACCGTTTTAAAAGTTCAAGGATATAGTAGTTTCACTTTTATTAAGTGGTACTTTCACGTAAATTAATTTAATGTTAAATTCATTGGTACTTTTTTTTTATTAAAACATTAGTAAATATATTACAATAAATTTTAAATGTTTTACAAGAATACAAAAAACAATAAAATTTATTACAATAATTTTTATAATCTATACTACATTAATACATAGCCAGTAATTACTAACGGTTAACTACCGGTTTGAATCGCCGGTTTGAACCGCCGGTTCGAACCGCCGGTTCACCGGTTTCAATACACACAAACCTGAACCTGAACCTTTAAAATAAATAAACCGGCGGTTTAGGGCCGGTTCCGGTTCGGGCCGGTTTTGACCGGTTTTGATCCGGTCCGGTCCGGTCCGGTTTTCCGGTTCCGGTTCCGGTTTGGCCATGTATATTCACCCCATAATTTATCTAGTTGTCAACTGTGTATGTTTTGGTTTAAAGAATCAGAACACAAAACCCAGGAGCTGACGTTTTTGTAGTATATTAAAATTGATTATATGTCCATTCTTCTCCTCTTTCTCTCTCTCTCTCTCAAATGTACGGGGAAGAGAGAACAACCCTACACATCTCCAACAAAAACACAAACACAGTACATATATTAGTAGTTTAGTATACTAATAACATATCTCCAGGTTACTGATGTCTTGTATTAAACGCTCCCACAACAACTAGTCCGTTCACTTCTCACTTTTTACTCTACTTCTACTTCATTACCGCCATCTATGCCAACGGCTAGTTTTTTCTCTCTTGCCGCCGCCTTGCTATTATGCGCCGCCACTATCCTAGCCGTCGGTAACAATGTTACCGAGGTTGACTCATTACTAAACTTCAAAATCAATCTCCACGATCCACGTGGCGCATTGGACGGCTGGGATTCGTCAACTCCTCTTGCTCCATGTGACTGGCGGGGGGTTTATTGTTTCAATGACCGAGTTTATGAGCTCCGTTTGCCTCGTCTTCAACTCGCTGGTCGACTCACTCATCATCTTGCTAACTTGCGCCAGCTGCGTAGGCTAAGCTTGCACAACAATGAGTTCAACTCCTCTATTCCTCTTTCTCTCTCTACACTCTCGCTCCTCCGAGCTGTTTATCTCCAGAATAATGCATTTTCCGGCGAACTCCCTCCGGAAATATCGAATCTCACCAATCTCGAGGTACTTAACGTAGCTAACAATCAACTCTCCGGCAGAATCTCCGGCGAGTTACCGGTACAACTCCGGTACTTAGACCTGTCGTCTAATCGACTCTCCGGTGACATTCCATACAATTTCACCACATGTCATTCTCTACAGATTATTAATTTGTCATTTAATCAATTCTCCGGTGAGATTCCGGCGAGTGTCGGATACCTAACACAGCTGCAGTATTTGCATCTCGACTCGAATAAACTCTACGGTACTATCCCCTCCGCGATATCCAATTGTTCAATGTTAGTGCATTTTAGTGCCGGGGATAATTTATTACGAGGACTTGTTCCGGCTAGTATTGGCGCCCTTTTGAAACTTCAAGTCTTATCGCTTTCGAGTAATCAGCTCTCTGGTATGGTTCCTATGTCTTTTTTATGTAATGTTTCGGTGAATAGTTCTTCGATTCGAATATTACAGTTAGGGTTTAATGAGTTCACGGGAATATCTGAGCCGTTAAATGTGTTGTGTTTTAGTGTTTTACAAGTTTTGGAACTTCACGAGAATAGCATTGATGATGTATTTCCGAGTTGGTTGACTAGTTTTTCAATGCTTAGGATATTGGACCTTTCTGGAAACTTACTTTCGGGGGATTTGGGAGATGGAATTGGAAAGTTATCGAGATTGGAGGAGTTTAGAGTTGCCAATAATTCTTTGAGTGGGGAAATACCTATTAGTATTCGACAATGTAGGTTGTTGAGAGTGCTTGATTTAGAGGGGAATGGCTTTTCAGGTTTGATTCCTGAGTTTCTTGGGGAGTTACAAAGTTTAAAGATACTTTCTCTTGGAAGAAATAGGTTTTCTGGTTCGATTCCTCGAAGTTTAGGAAAGCTCAATGAGCTTGAATTGTTGAACTTGAGTGAAAATAAGTTGACTGGGAAGTTACCAGAAGAAGTAATGCAACTTAGCAACTTGACTACTTTGAATTTGAGCAATAATGAATTTTTGGGTGAAGTTCCAATTGGTTCTGGGGATCTTAAGGGTTTAATGGTTTTGAATATGAGTGGTTGTGGGTTTTCGGGGAAGGTTCCAGCAAGTATTGGAGGTTTGCTTAACCTCAAAACTCTTGATTTAAGTAAGCAGAAGTTATCCGGGAAGTTGCCAGTTGAGCTATTTGGGTTGCCAAGTTTACAAGTTGTGGCTTTGGAGGAGAACCTGTTATCCGGAGATGTTCCTGAAGGTTTTAGCAGTTTGTCAAGTTTGCAGTTTTTGAATTTGTCATCTAATGAATTTACAGGAGAGATTCCTGCCGAGTATGGTTTTCTTCATTCATTACTGGTTCTATCTTTGTCTAAAAATCATATCAGTGGCTTAATTCCCGTTGAGTTGGGTAATAGTTCGACTCTTGAAGTACTAGAGCTTCGCGGAAATAGTTTAACAGGCCGCATTCCTGATGATATCTCTGATTTATCTCATTTAAGTGATCTTGATTTGGGTCAAAACAGGTTAACCGGTGTGATCCCTGAAAACATTTCTAATTGTTTGTCGCTTAGTTCTTTGCGGTTGGATGGAAATCTAATTTCTGGTCAGGTACCCGACTCATTGTCTAGGCTATTAAACCTTACAGACCTAAATCTTTCTTCAAACAATTTGAGTGGAGATATTCCAGCAGATCTTTTGCTCATTCCTAGCTTAAAATACTTAAATATGTCCAGTAATAATCTCGAGGGTGAAATTCCGTGGAGATTGGCTTCACAGTTTAATGATCCGTCTGTGTTTGAAAACAACAGAAGATTATGTGGCAAGCCGTTGCACAAAGAGTGCAAGAACGAAAGACGAAAAAAGAGAAAGAGGTTGATATTGTTAATCCTTGTAATTGCATTAGGGGCCGCCATTCTGGCATTTTGTTGCTGCGGATATATAATTGGTCTTGTACGATGGCGCAAGAAGTTGAGAGCCGGTCTTACTGGCGAGAAGAAGAAAAGCCCAGCACGCGGAAGCTCAGGAACTGAGGGAGGCCGTGGAAGTGGAGACAATGGAGGTCCAAAGCTCACAATGTTCAATACCAAAATAACATATGCAGAAACACTTGAAGCAACTAGGCATTTTGACGAGGAAAATGTATTAAGCAGGGGAAAGTATGGACTTGTGTATAAAGCAACATTTCTTGATGGAATGGTGCTTGCAATTCGTCGCCTTACAGATACATCTGTTAATGAAGGCACTTATCGCAAAGAAGCTGAATCTTTAGGGAAGGTGAAACATCGAAATTTAACAGTTTTACGTGGTTATTACATTGGAGCACCAAACACTCGTCTGCTTGTTTATGATTACATGCCTAATGGGAACTTGTCTACTCTCCTTCAAGAGGCATCTCATCAAGACGGCCATGTACTTAACTGGCCAATGCGCCACTTAATTGCACTTGGCATTGCTCGTGGTCTAGCATTCCTGCACTCTACTTCGATGGTTCACGGAGATATCAAACCACAAAATGTGCTGTTTGATGCTGATTTTGAAGCGCATCTTTGTGATTATGGGCTAGAAAAGTTGGCTTTGGTGCCAAATGCAGAAGCTTCCACATCTTCCACACCAATTGGAACATTAGGCTATGTATCACCTGAAGCAACACTAAGCGGTCAAGCAAGCAAAGAAGCCGATGTTTACAGTTTCGGGATTGTGTTATTAGAGATACTAACAGGAAGGAAAGCGGTGATGTTTACAGAGGATGAGGACATAGTGAAATGGGTTAAAAAGCAGCTACAAAGAGGCCAAATTTCAGAACTTTTGGAGCCAGGGTTGCTTGAGCTTGATCCAGAATCATCAGAATGGGAAGAATTTATGCTAGGCCTGAAAGTTGGGCTGCTTTGCACAACCACAGATCCCCTGGAAAGGCCATCAATGACAGATGTGGTGTTCATGCTTGAAGGCTGTCGCATCGGACCGGATATTCCATCTCCGGCTGATCCCACATCCACTTCACCTCTTTAAAAATGCAACTTATTTCTGTCCAGTGTATTGATGAATTCATTCATTCTTGTGTATTCATTAACTTCAATGCATCTTTCATCAATCAACCTTCTTTTTGGAATGTTTTACGTAGGAGTATTATTTTTTACCTTTGTTTGCGGCTATGTAAATATTTTACCCTACTCATAATATAACATAATTAACGACTTGCCTACATGATTCTCGTCAAAAAGGAGAAAGATCTCCATAAGATGATGATCTCCAAAATCATTCAATAGTTAATACGTATACGATGATGGAAATGATTATACAGTTTTAGGTAGCCATTAGAGGAATAAAATTTCATATTAAAATGAACAAGTTTTTTTTTTTTTTTACTAATTTAAAATGAACAAGTTTAGATTCCCAAGAAAGCCGAAGCAAACTAGCGTAATTTAATGGGATAGTTAGATGGGCGCGGAAAGTAGCCGTTAATGATGACTCAAAGCAGGCTTTAGTAGTAGAAAAAGACTGAAGACGCGCCATAATTGTGGGGTAAACTTTACTCCCTCCGTCTCATAATAAGTTTCCTGTTTGAAAAAATATATTTGCCAACGCACACTTTTGATCGTTAATATCTTGAATTTTGTATTAGTACTAAATATAAAACTTCAATGTATTAAAGTACTCATAAATACGAATCCAATAAGATCACTCATGACTATATTTTATTTTATAAATTATGCATAAATTTAGTAGTCAATCGCTTAAAATGAACAGTGTAAAAAGTAAAAACATGAAACACATTAACGCGGAGGGAGTACGATTTAAATCATACAGTAGTATCCAATTTAGATATACTTAATTGGGAAGATAGATTCGTTGCTTTCGGCTCCTGGGCCCACATTTCGGTCCACGTCGGATGTTTGGGACCATCTATGGTCCTCTCACCCAGTGTCAACTTTAAACTTTAAGTTGGTGGCCCATTATTACAAGGCACGTAAGCTGTGTGGTGGTGTTTGAAAAGTCGTTGATTATAACAAAGTACTCATTAGATAGGACTCACTGATACACACACATACTATACAATCAATGAAAACAGGCTCTGTACATGTAGGCTTGGAGAGCAGTAGTGTAGATGCCCTAATGAATGAAAAACAGGCCGGGTGAGCAGTAGAGTACGCCGGCTAATTTACCACGTGACATGTAAATATGACATAAAAGGATATGAAAAATATGATTTTAGATTTTAATTTTCGATACACGAAATATTAATATACACGAACATGAAATTACATAAAATATTTATTAGTGTCGGCATTTTCCCTTTGGATATACGAAAGTACACGAATTAATTATATATATAAATTTTATTTTTTATATATCATAATATATTATTATATATGTATTTTATTTTACGTATTCATTGATTTTTTATGTGTTTTTAATAACTCATTTTACGTATTCATTAATATTTCGCGTATTCATTTTACGTATTCATTAATATTTAGCGTATTCGAGTATAATCATTTCGTATAATGTACTTTTCATTCCGTTTCATGTTCGGATTGAGTAGACACAAAATGATTTCGGGTCATTTTCAATTTTATAGAGAGTACACGAAGATACGAAACAACATGATTACCGGACCTGATGTAAAATGGTAGATGCCCCGATGAATGATCGGGATCAAATTTAAAATCTATTACTTTAATAGGGAGTATTTATTTTGATCGCAATCAAATTAAATTTTGAAAAACGGTTTTTCTAGTATGTGTTCAAGGACACATGCTAATAATTCGTGCTTACTTAGTTGTCAAATTTTGATTGATAGAAATTTCACTAATAATGATGGACCCCCTCATGAACAAAAAATTTCACCAAACAAAATTTTCCAACTCATCAAATACGAATTTTTAGCATGTGTCCTTGGACACATACTAGACAAACCTTTCGGGAAAACATAATATATCTAAATTTTTATCAGCACTATCAATTTAACCCGAAACCGCTTACCGATCCATTGGCTCCGCCCCCGGATTCCTTTATTAATGTCTCGACTAGTAGCTACACAGAGCCATGCTGTGAAGCAGATGGCAAGGTAAAGCAGGCTTGGAGTTCTCTTTCAACAGAGAGTAGAGAGTGATAGATCATAGATGGACAAGTCTCGGGTACCGAGTTGCTCACACAGCATACGGTGTACGTTAGTCAATAGAGTATATAATTTTTTTTTATACGTTTTTCTAATGTGTATGAATGAGTTGTCAAATTTACATTGATTCATATTTATTAATGATAATAAATCTTCTGTATACAAAAAAAATTCTACCAATAAAAAAAATCATGCCTAATAAAAATACCATGAAAATGAAAATAAATGAAAGACCCTTTTTTATATTCGTAGTCATGGACTCATGACTCATGTGAGAGTTTGTTTGATACAAATATACAATGCTGGTGCATCAATCTTTTTAAATAATTAAACACTCACGCACGCATTCTCAGATTATCAACATTTCGTATATTCGAAATATGGACATTATGCATTGTTCTAAAAATTGTTTAATTTTCAAAAATTATTGATAAATTATGAATTTAGCATTAAAAAATTTGAATAATTTAATCTTTAAAATTCGATTTATCATTATGAATTATTTTTGAATGATATTTATATTATACATTAGATTAATATATTAAATTTAATTAAAATATTAAAATTTATCCGATTTTTATTTTAATTTATCATTTCGATAAATCTTTAATTTATCGATAAATCGCTATTAAATACTAAAATCCATTTATTCCGATTTCAAAATTTACAATCATATAACATTATGTATAAAAGAAAATGAGATAGTGCTGTATCAAAATGTCAAGGGCTATTCTATCAAAATCTATATATTTTATAAACTTTAAATTATCGATAGTGTTCGTATAGAAAAGAATGAGAAACACTACTTCTTTATAAATTTTTGGTAAAAATAATTTAATCGTCCTTCAACTATATGTCATTTTTTGTTAAGGTCCTTATACTATAAAAGAAAATATTTCGATACTTATACTTTTATTTTTTTTTATTGACGTTCTTCCGTCCAAATTTGACTAACGGCCGTTAGTTTTTGGTGGCGTGGAAAACGAAAATATAAAAATGTAGCTGAGTTGGTATCTACGTGAAAATTACAATCAAATATAATTTCAACATTCTTACATATAATAAAACTTAAAACACAAAATTCCTAAAAACATCAAAACCCTTGAACTATACTAATGCTATGAACACGAGAGAGAAAGGGGAGAATTAGGGTTCATCTTGAATATTGGGGATTATCACATCATCATCGAATTGATTCAATTAAAGACGATTTAAGATTTGTCCATGAATTTATTATGTTGCGACTTCCATTCAATTTCATTTTAATTCAATTGAACATTTCTTCCCCAATTTTTGTGTATGAACCCTAATTTCAATTGTATATAATGTGTGTATATATTTGTAATGGGAATATTGTGAGAATCATGTTACTATAATTGCCACATAAAATACCAACTTAGATACATTTTAATTTTTCATTTATTTTTTATTATCCACGTCAGCAAAAGACTAATGTCTGTTAGTCAAATTTAGACGGAGAGACGTGAATCAGAAAAATTTGAAAGTGTAAGTATCGAAAAATTTTATTTTACAATACAGGGACTTCAACAAAAAATGACATATAATTAAAGGATGAATGAATTAATTTTCCCTAAATTTTTTGATAACTCCCATTGTGTGGATCCTCTTTATTTTTACTGATCGTGGATTTTTACGGCTTCGCCTAAATTTGGCCCCATCAAATTCAATATTTAATACTAAAAATAAGAGAGTTTTATTCTTTTATGCAAAAGTATGTTTTTTTATTAATTCTTTTACAAATATAAATATTTTAAATATTTTTGTAAAATATGATATCTCAGTCAAACACAATTAAATATGATCAAAATCAACGCAAATATAACCAAAACCACCTTTTCAAAAACAACAATAAATAACCAAAATCAATCGCAACATTTCATAAAAAACTAAAAAAGTTGTATAAGATTGTTTTGATTTTAACCGTACAAAAAAAATTGCACTTGAATGTTTTTAATTGTAAATCGTTTTTTTAAATATTTTTAAAAAACAATAAAGTTGCAAAAAAAAATTTGGAAAAAATAAATTTTTATAAATTTTCTAAAAATAATGTATAATCTTTTACACTCTTAATATTTTTGGTTATTGTAATTTAAAAACTCTACTTGGGTTTTTGGACGGTCCGGTAATATTTTAAAAAGAAATTATTAATTTGAATACATTTATAAAATTTTCATAGGCTTGTTCTAGTCAAAAGTCACTTTTAGAATATTTTTTAATTAAACTTATTCCAAGATAACACACATAAATTTTGAAAAATAATGAATTTTTAGTAAATAACTATACCTATCTAATAACAACTTAAAATAAAAATTAAAAATACTTGAAAGATATGATATACAAACATAAAATTTAGTTAACAGACCTAAGTTTAAAAAACTTATTAGCAAAAACCCTAATGCACGTGATACTTATTGTTGTGGAATAAAAACAAGGTTGAAATTATTGCGGCTAGGGTTTGTGTATTTAATGCTAGGGTTCGTGAGCTTCGTGCTTTAATGGCTGCTTCTGCGTTCGAGACTAACCGGTCCTCACAGAATGCCTACGTATCTCTGTATTAGAGAATCAAGCCAATAAAACGTAGTTCTGAGAATGAGGGGTCAGACCCTTTATATAGGCTGTTGGAGCCTCTAGAAGTATGGTAGGAGTCGGAGACTTGGTGGGCAAGCCACCGCCTTAAGGAAGGTTCTAGTCTCCTTCCTTGTAGGAATCAGTTTCCATGTTGAAATATGTATCTTGGAGGCTAAGTCAGGCAGGAATAATATCCTTGTTTAACTCTAATTGCTGAGCTGTTTATTACCCTTGATATTAATTACGAAATTAATATTTAATTAGGATTTTCGGGCCACCTGGTGGGCCCCACGTTTTGACCATGTTGGGTCTAATTAATGCCATATTAAATGTGTCTTTAGGGCTTACTTTTAGCCCATATCATTTGCCCCCCAACTTCTAGGAAAGCTGATCAGGCTTTCCTTGAAGTTATTACGGCCTTTCTCGAGACTTGGGTCAGGGTTTATCTTAGTACACTAGTGTTTCACGAGTATCGTCTTTTTGTAAAGCGTGGAGCGACCGACGCATCTACGACGAATGTTAAACGATGCTAAACGGCACTAAGTAGCCTTAAACGACGTTAAAGCAATGTTTAAGCGACGCTAAACGGCACTAAACGGCGCTAAACGGCACTACACGGCGCTAAACGGCGCTAAACGGCACTAAACGGCGCTAAACGGCACTAAACGGCACTACACGGCGCTAAACGGCACTAGTTTTGAGAATATTAGATTGTGCATCGAGCGTAAAATTATTTTTCCATGTTTCTGGAATTTTCGAGATATATATATATATATATATATATATATATATTTTAAAAATTGCAGGCCAAATTCGAGCTCAAACTGCCTCCAAACCGCAGCCATTTTTCTTGTTTCCTAAGTCATTTTCGACCTGGAAATTTCGAGGAGAAATCATTGTATTTTCGAACTCAATTTCGAGCTCAAACGGGGGCCAGGTCGTGGCTGTTTTACAGGTTTTTTAGTTCATTTTTGAACTAATTCATACGACCTCATTCGGTATGGAAACGACCTCGAGTTTTCACCCAGGCCGTGACCTTCTCCCCGGCTTTTCTAGTCATTTTCGACCTCGTGCTGGCGACCTCAAACCAAGGGGAAACGACCTCAAAGTGGTTCCAGGACGCACAGATTTTTCATACTTTCTAGTATAACTACGACCAGAATTTACCAATCTCATTGTAGTATAAATCCGACCTCAACACAACACATAGACGACCTCAAGTTAGGCCTAGGTCGTGTGGGTTTTTCATATTTTTCAATTCAAATTCGAGCTGGAGTTTGCGATCTCAAACCACGCCTCAAATGGACATGTTTTAGTTGATTTTCTGGTTATGTGAATGAGCTCGAAATCCTATTGCAAAGCGAGGTCGTAGGTGCCGACCTCATACCACCTTCTTTCGGGTCTTTCCTTGGCTTTGGACTGTAACAGTGGGTCTTTCCAAACCTTTTGGGCCTTAAATTGAGCTTGGGCTTTTACAGGCCTTTAGTCTTAGCTAAAACCGAATTCAAGAATTATATCTTTGGCCCTATTGGGCTTTTGGATCGTAGTCATGGGCTTTAAGCCTTAAACCTTAACAGGTTTTGTTGTCGTCGTTAGGCAGTGTCTTTTTCAAGCCCAATTTTTATTTAAAGGCCCAAAAAAAGATTTCTAACAGGCTATAACCGGTTGAGTAATTTAAACTTGCCGGTTGACATACTCTATCTTTTCGCCTATATAAGGCCAAGAATTTCACTTTCATTTTCATCACAAAAACTTTCTAAAAATTTTCTCTTCTAAAAGTTCTCTCTAGAGTTTCAAAGCTTTCTCAAGAAATCAAGTTTGATCTTCATAAGTTGAAGATCATTCGAAGTTCTTAGCTTTCTCCTCCAAATCTTTGAAGATTTGAAGATTATTTACAGAATCTTTGGTGTTTTTCCAGATTCTTCATTGAAGGTATGAATCTTTCTCCTTCCTTCCCCAGATTTCTGGGAATTTTTACCCTTATTTGTTTGAAGATTTGAAGATCTTCCATCTTTTCTTTGAAGATCACACATTTTCTGGGTTTTACTCTTCAAATCCCTCGAAGATTTGAATGTTTTAATCTTTTTCATCACTCTTTTTGCAGGTTTCCAAATTTCTTTGAAGATTTACTGAGATGGCAGAAGATCGTGCAACACTTCGTTTCCAGAAATTGCAAGGAGCCTCCAAAAGAGGTATCATCATTCGTTCTCCTTCCATGAGTTTACAGGATATGATTTTAAATCGTAAAGAAGATTTTCCATCCTTGTCACACCTTGATTCCTTTAATCATAGTAACACCTTTCATGATATAGAAAAGATCACTGATTATAACAAGATGTATAGAATAGAACCACCCTATAGACTTGTCCAAGCTGATCCTGGGGATCGATCTTGCCATTGGCGCCCCGATGCACTTTGTGTTTATAGGGGTGCCATTGTTGCAGGAGTTCGATTCCCCTTCCATGAGTTTATTCCTAGGCTCTTAGCAGATGTAGGAATTAACCCTTGCCAACTTCCCCCCAACTCTTGGAGGGTGATCAATTGTTTCATGGTCCTCTGCCTCAAGAACAAATTCCCTCTTTCTGTAGCTCTCTTTAGAAAGATTTTTCAATTTAAGAATTCTGCTGAATCTACTCCGGGTTGGGTATACATTAGTCATCGTACTTCCACTCCTCCAATCTTTCACCCCCAATCTATTCCTGACTCCAACCCAAAATGGAAGAAAGGAGTTCATGTATCTAATATGGGAAGGTGGAGATTGGGGCAACGTTTTCCGTAGTACCTTTGGTAAGGTCGTAGATGGCAGTGCCAATGATATTGAGCTCAACGAGGAAGAGACCCAAGCCTACAAGGAGCTCATCAAAGATAATTATACTACTATGGCTTGGGATCTCCTGAATGAGTTCCAGCTTAAGTCTTTGGGACTTTCCCGAGTGGCCAAGAAGGGTAATTTACTTTCCTTTTGTATTCCTTTACCTGAATATGATTGTCTCATACCCATTATTTGTCTTTTGTTTTTGTAATTGCAGCTGCAGCTTTCATCAACAAGACTAATGAGCCTGAAGATGGAGACACTGCTAGGATGAAGAGGGCTCGTTCAGGGAAGGATCCTCGAGCCCCAACCGCCACGGATGCCTACTTGAGGCCCCATGTAGTCGATATTGAAGAAGCAGATGGCTCTTCCAAGAGCGTTTGGCGCCCCAACTGGGGTATTAGGAAGAAGGACTCCATCGTTGGAGATTGCAGGCATGCCATGGATTGGTCCTATCATTCCATAACTCCCGGTGATTTCAAAGATTATGTATCCGGCTCCACTCTTGAAGGAGCCGAGAGTGCTGGAGCTCAGGCCTTTGCTGCTGTAAGCTCCTTACTTCCCTCTCTCTTATATACTTGTTTGCTATTTGAATTGTGGTTCTAACTTTATCTTTTGTAGGCTAATGCCAACTTCCAGGGGGCCATATTCCAGGCTAAGACTTGGCGTTCAGCCTATGAGACTCATAAGGCAAAGTATGATAATTCTCAGGATGAACTGGCCTCTGTCAGAGCTACTTTAGAGATGAGGGAGAAAGAGCTTCTAGAGTCTCAGGCTGAAAATATCACTCTTAGGAAGGGCAAGGACGACCTGATTGATGACTACCTTGCCTCCCAGGAGTATGTGGGCTTCATGGAGAAGCATGACAACTCTCTATTCCCTTACCAGTTTACTCAGGGATGGGACGGAGCTCTTGCTGAGGTTACTAGGAGATTTCCTGGTACCCTTAATGTTTCAGACTTCCCTAGCCCTCATGCTCCTATGGCCTTGGCAGTGCAGGATACCCAGGAGGAGGACCAGGAGGATGATGAGAGGATCCTGGAGCCAGAGCCCTCTGCTCATCTTGGCGGAGATGAAGAGGATGAGCGCACTGGAGATGCTCAGTAGTTGCTCTTTTTATCTATCTATTTATGCACTCTGCCTTCGGGCATGACTCTGTACTTTTGTTAACTTATCTTGATAAGTTAATCGTTTATGTATTCTGCCTTCGGGCATAACTTTTAATTCGTAATCCATTGTCCTTGATGTTTCTCAACTTATTCATGTTCGCATGTGTAGTCTAGCATTTTATGCATATATATCAATAAGTAATGCTCATAACTTATGCGAAAATGTAGAATAGTCTTATTAGTATGGAGAAATGGGCACAGCCCTTACATAGGTAGCATAAACGGGCACAGCCCTTACATAGATACTCTACTTCCTATATCTCAAGTTTAAAAACTTGGAATGGTTTCATCAACCTTATTTCTACTTCTATTACATAGGCAAAAAGCTAGGTCCTTTTCAGGAGAGCTTAAACATAATAAACCTTGAGGTTCAATGCATGCCAAGTCCGGGGCACCTCAACCCCGTCCAAGGTTTCCAGTTTGTAAGATCCTCGTCCTAGCGTCTTCTTGACTCGATACGGCCCTTCCCAATTCGGGGCTAGCTTTCCCTTCTGACCAACTCCAGAGGCTTCTATTTTCCTTAGCACCAAGTCGCCTTGTCGAAAGAATCTCTCCTTAACCCTTCAGTTGTAGTGGAAAGATGCTCTCTTCTGATGTTCTGCGTTCCGGGCATTTGCTTCATCCCTCACCTCATCAATTAGGTCTAGGGCAAGTCTCATGCCTTCCTCATTAGTTTCTTGCTCATATGCCTCAACTCGAGGTGACGCCTGCATGATCTCCAGGGGCACAACTGTCTCGGCTCCATAAGCCAATAAAAACGGGGTTGCTCCAGTTGTCACTTTGCAAGTGGTACGATATGCCCAACGTATAGGCAGTAACTCGTCCACCCAAGTGTTTCTTGAGCGTTCGACCCTTTTCTTCAGTCCATCAAGGATTATACGATTGGCTACCTCGGCTTGCCCATTAGCTTGAGGATGAGCTACGGAGGTAAAGCGAAGCTCAATAGCATTTTCCTCACAATACTTCTTGAACTCTTCATTGTTAAACTGCGTCCCATTGTCCGTCACAAGGATTCGTGGGATTCCATACCTACAAATTATGTTTTCCCAAAAGAACTGGGTAACTTGTTTGGTGGTTATCTTGGCTAGGGGTTTAGCCTCAATCCACTTAGTGAAATAGTCAATAGCCACTATCAGAAACTTCCTTTGTGCTGAGGCTACTGGGAATGGACCAAGGATATCCATCCCCCACATTGCAAATGGAATAGGAGAATTGATTGAGGTTAACATTTCGGGCGGCTGCCTTACAATTGAAGCATGCTTCTGGCATCTCTCACACTTCTTGACATAGTTCTGCGCATCGGCTAACATCTCTGGCCAGTAGAATCCCAGACGGGTAATCTTGTGAGCTAGGGCTCTACCCCCCAAGTGCTGCCCACAGATTCCTTCATGAACTTCTTCCAGCGCCTCTTTTGCCTCTTGGGGCCTTAAACATTTCAAGTACGGGATGACAAAAGACCTTTTGTAAAGAAGGCCTTCAATCAAGGCATATCTCAGTGCTCTTACTGACAGCTTCCGTGCCTCCAAGGCATTGTCAGGGAGCCATCCAGTTTCTAGGTGAGCCTTAATAGGGTCTATCCAACAGCTCCCCATGTCGATCGGCGCTACTAGTTTCGAATTGATGGACGGGGCCTTCAAGACCTGGAAGTACACACTTCCTGCATAATTTTCTATCTCAGAAGAGGCAAACTTTGACAGGGCATCGGCCATAACGTTCTCCTCCCTTGGGATGTGTTCCACATGACACTCATCAAACTGAGTCATGACACCTCTCACAATCCTTAAGTACTTAGACATAGTTTCATCTTTGGCTTCGAACTCACCATTCACTTGCGAGACTAACAGTCTTGAATCTCCACAAACTTTGAGGTTCTTAACTCTCATTATTCTGGCCAGACCTAATCCGGCTATCAGGGCTTCGTACTCAGCTTCATTGTTGGTAGTTGGGAAGTCCAACTTCAGAGCATACTCGACTATGAACCCATCGGGGCTTTGCAAGACCAAGCCTGCGCCACTAGATTTTGTTTTTGATGCTCCATCAAAATAGAGCACCCAATACTCCTTCTGATCAGGTACAAGTTCTTCATCTTTACTCTCAACCCCAGGGGTGGTTACTATCTCCTGCCCCCCGACTTCTTGGTTGCCAATGGTACATTCAACCACGAAGTCGGCTAACGCCTGAGCCTTGATGGCTATCCGAGGCTTATACACAATGTCAAATTCTTCGAGTTCGATTGCCCACTTGATTAGCCTTCCACTGGCCTTCGGGCTATGCAGAATACTTCTCAACTGCTGGTCCGTCAGGACTTCAATCTTATGTGACTGAAAGTAGGGTCGTAGCTTCCTTGAAGCTGTTATCAATGCCAAAACAAACTTCTCAATGGTAGAATAATTCAACTCAGCCCCATGCAACACCTTACTCACGTAGTAGATGGGTTTCTGAACCTTGCTCTCCTCTCGTATGAGAACGGCGCTCAACGCTTGCTCAGATACCGCCATGTATAGATAAAGAGTCTCTCCGGGACTTGGCTTGGCCAACAACGGGGCTTCATCCATGTATCTCTTCAATTGCTCAAAGGCCTCTTGGCTTTCAGATGTCCATTCAAATTTTTTTACCTTTTTTAATGTTTGAAAGAAAGGCAAACACTTATCACCAGATTTGGAGATAAATCTCCCTAAGGCTGCAACGCGGCCTGTCAACTTCTGCACATCTCTTATAGAGCGTGGTGGCTCCATGTCTAAAATCGCCTTTATCTTATCAGGATTGGCCTCAATGCCTCTCTTTGAAACCATCAGCCCTAAAAACTTTCCAGATCCAACGCCAAAGGCACACTTGGCGGGATCAACATCATCTTATGGTGCCTCAGCACTTCAAATGCCTCTCCGAGGTGCTTGATATGATCAGCCGTATATAGGCTTTTGACTAACATGTCATCGACATAGACCTCCATGGTTTTTCCAATCAGATGGGCGAATATCTTATTCACCAACCGTTGGTAAGTGGCTCCTGCATTCTTTAGTCCAAATGCCATAACAAGATAACAGAACACACCAAAGTCAGTTATGAAAGATACCTTAGGGATGTCATCCTTGTGCATCTTAATCTGATTATAGCCGCTTAATCCATCCATGAAGCTCAACATCTCATGTCCAGCTGTGGCATCTATCAACATATCAATCCTTGGCAGGGGAAAACAATCCTTTGGACATGCATCATTCAGGTCAGTGAAGTCTATGCACATCCTCCATTTCCCATTCGCCTTCTTGACCATCACAGGGTTTGCTAACCATTCGGGAAACTGAATCTCTTCAATAAAACCAGCCTCCAAGAGCTTATCCACTTCTTGCTTAATGGCCTCTTGCCTTTCCGGAGCAAAGTTTCTCTTCTTCTGCTTTATTGTCTTCCTCTTGGGATCAACATTTAATTTATGAGTTATGAGTTGGGGGTCAATCCCTGGCATATCAGCTGATGTCCAAGCGAACACGTCGCTATTCTTTTGTAAGAACTCTATCAACTTGCCCTTCAGGGGTTCTTTCAGAGATGCTCCAACATAAGTAACTTTCTCAGGATCGTTCGGCCCTAGAGGTATGGGAATCAAATCCTCTGCTGGTTTCCCTCTATGCTCCTCATCATCGCGGACATCCATGTCTTCTATCGGAAGGACCTGCCCCCCAACTCCATCGGCCCTCAGCGCGACTACATAGCAACTTCTTGCCATCTTCTGATCACCCCTTCTGTTCTCCGACACCACTCCGTGTTGGAAACTTAATCTTCATATGATAGGAAGAGGCCACAGCCTTAAACGCATGGAGTCCAGTCCTTCAGTTTCTGAATCTCGGCTTCATAAGCCTTGATTCTTTCTGCAATTGTTAAGGGACCATCACGGTTTCCCGGGTTCCTCCTTAGAGGTTCCTTACTAGCACGTCGCCTCCTTGGGGCTTCATCTCGATCGTCGTCTTCAGATGACGAATCTTCAGTATAAGGGCCAGAGTAATCGTAATACCCTGGCTCTGGAGGGGCCGGGCCTCTAAGATAAGGGGGTTGTTGTTGCCCATAGATCAGCCGAGCATGACCGCTTGGTCCAGGATCCCTTGGATCCTGGGGGTAGTTAGGCAGCCCATACAGTGGGTTGGTGTTGACAGGGAGTGAAGAAGTGGAGAGGCTATGAAGAGGTGGGCGACTACTCAGAGGGAGAGGAGAGACTATCATCTCGAGCGGGTTAGTCTCCTGTCCTGGAGGCACGATTTCTGGTTGAGATCCCTCAACATTGGGATTCGTCCCTAGTGGTTGAGAGATCTGCGTATGAGGATTCGTCCCTTGCTCCGTCAATGGAGGAGCAGAAACTGATGGGATAACAGTGCCAGAGGTGGCCTCGGTTGAGACCGGTGTTGTTCTTCGAGTGGTAACCATGGTTGATGTCTTGTTCCCACAGACGGTGCCAAATGTTGTGGAATAAAAACAAGGTTGAAATTATTGCGGCTAGGGTTTGTGTATTTAATGCTAGGGTTCGTGAGCTTCGTGCTTTAATGGCTGCTTCTGCATTCGAGACTAACCGGTCCTCACAGAATGCCTACGTATCTCTGTATTAGAGAATCAAGCCAATAAAACGTAGTTCTGAGAATGAGGGGTCAGACCCTTTATATAGGCTGTTGGAGCCTCTAGAAGTATGGTAGGAGTCGGAGACTTGGTGGGCAAGCCACCGCCTTGAGGAAGGTTCTAGTCTCCTTCCTTGTAGGAATCAGTTTCCATGTTGAAATATGTATCTTGGAGGCTAAGTCAAGCAGGAATAATATCCTTGTTTAACTCTAATTGCTGAGCTGTTTATTACCCTTGATATTAATTACGAAATTAATATTTAATTAGGATTTTCGGGCCACCTGGTGGGCCCCACGTTTTGACCATGTTGGGTCTAATTAATGCCATATTAAATGTGTCTTTAGGGCTTACTTTTAGCCCATATCACTTATGTACGTGTTTGGTTTTACATTCTTTTTTATCTTTCATTTTGCTATTATGTAATTCAAAATTGTCTTATATTCTATACATGACATAATTTTAAATATATAAAATAGTTTTTAATTTGACTAAATGAATAATTATCAAATTAATGAAAAATATTAGTGTGTGTGATGTATTTTTAAAATACTGAACATAATTCTTAAATACAAAACATAAATTTTACATAACATAATTTTTAAATACAGAACTTAATTTTTAATTTGATTAAAATGAATAATTTTCAAGTTGAAGTAAATATTAGAATTTGTGATATATTTTTGGTGTTTGTTGTATACACATTTTACAACAGAACGTAATTCTAAATACAGAATTTTTTTTTAATTTGACTAAATGAATAATTATCAAGTTAATGAAAAATATTAGAGTGTGTGATGTATTTTTAGAATACCGAACATAATTTTTAAATACAAAACATAAATTTACATAACATAATTTTTAAATACAGAATATAATTTTTAATTTGATTAAAATGAATAAATTTCAAGTTGATGTAAATATTAGAATGTGTGATATATTTTTGGTTTGTGCTGTATTTTCTATACCGATTACATTTTATAGAATATATGTTCTCTTTATTTATATTGGGATATATCAGAATAAAATAACATTGTTTATAATGTGCCATAATATATTTATATTGGGATATTTTTGGTTTAATATTTTTTATGATTTATTTATATTTAAAAATTTATATTTATGTGCCATAATTTATAATGTGTTCTGTATTTTTTGTTAGAAAATAATTACAAACTATAGAATTGTATTCTAACTTCTCTTGTCATTTTTTTCACATATAACATCTAAAATGATGATTTTAATGTTTAAGTTGAAATTAGAAAAAAAATGATATTATCAGTTTTACAAAAAAAATTATATGTTCTGCATTAAAAATTGTTATATTCTCTATGTTATTTTAAAAAAAGTATCTTTAATATTTAGGTAATTGATTTTTTTTTTTTGAAAAAAATGTAGAAAGAGAAAACAAGATGTCAATTAACAAGAACAACTTAAAATAAAAATTAAAAATACTTGAAAGATATGATATACAAACATGAAATTTAGTTAATAGAATGATTAACTATTTATGTGCTTATATATATATATATATAATTAAAAAATAAAAAATATATAAATTTAATTTTTTTTTTATTCTAGTTGGATATATATGACCCGTGTCATGAATTTCATTATGTTACCTCCTGTGTCATTTATAATTGAATTTCATTATATTACCTTAAGTGAAATTGTGAGATAAACACAAGAATTTTATTCTCTAATATAATAGTATAGTTTATTTAATATATTATATTAATTTTAATGTTAAATATTATTCAAATAATACAAATTAAATAATAAGTTTTTTTAAATAAGTAGGTTACAATAAATATCTGTTCTTTTTTTTTGAACAAATGTGTTAATTCAATAATAAAAAGCCATTAAAACTCGAATCGGGGAAACAAACGGTAGGGAAACTGTTATGTTTAGGATTTTCATTTTGCTTAATATTACAATCATACTGATTTCAAATAAAAGCCGGAAAATTAATTTACTGTATTAGTTTCCAGTAAAAGAACTTCCCAGAAAAACATTTTACGTGGTCTCTTTTTATTTTCTCCTCCATCCTTATCTTCCTGTGAGATATGCTCCTCCACTAGACAGCTACAGCACACGCTACAGCACACACAAACACGCACACACTAATCGCGCGTCTCCCCTCTTCTCCTTCACTCATCCTTGGCTCCTCCTCTCTTCTCAATCGATCATAACTCTCCTCCTCAGGTAAAAAAAAATCAGCGTCAGAAATTTCAATAATTAGTGTGATTTCTACATAATATGTGTTGATTGTGTTATTTAAGTTGTAAATTCTTAATATACATGATTAATTTCTTGAAATTGGACTCTATGGTTTGTATGTGTATTTATATCTACCCTGTCTTTTTTTTTTTTGTATAAAATTGTGCGTGTTATGTTGGTACCAATTTTTTTTTTTTTCAGATATTATGTTATTGTCCACTTGACTTTACTATATTTAGAAGAGATTTTGATTATATAATTTTCCATATTGAGTTGATCATCAAGAAGATGAAATTATGGATATACATCAAGTTCTTTAGTTATTCACAACCCATAAGCACACTAGCTTTTGAATTGTATGTGATTTCCTTACATGGAAGATTTATAGACTTTGCTCAATGACCCTACTCCATTACTGACTTGCCCAATCATTGAAGCAGAAAAATAAGATAAAATGAATAAGCAGATTATGTGCCTTGAAAAGTGAGGTAGTATTTCATAAGAAAAATTGACACCATAAGGTTGGATGATATTTTCAAAAGTGTAAAAAAAAAATGAATTCTATTTTCTGATGTTGTTAGCTAAACACAAGAAAAAAAAATTAAACAAAATTAAGTTATTTTTTTGGTGAAACAAGGAAATCTTGATTTGTAGCTTAATCTTTATCTCATTTTAAACTTGTTTTAAACCATGATCCAAGATAATAATTTTAAAAAATCAATTATTGTTGTAATTGCACAAATATTAGTGAGCAGTTCATTTCAACTCATAACATATTCGAATTTAAATTGATAATGATGGCGCTAAGCTCGAATTCTTCATATTTGAATTAAACTTGATGAAAATGAAGCTAAGCCCAATTTTTTTTTTTTTGTATTTTATATGCGAAGATAGAGTTTTAATTGGCCTAAACTAGTTTTCATTTTTTTTACCTGCACAATATAAATTGTATAATTATTTATAAAGAGAAGAGCTTGTTTGGTAGTCATCTTACCTAATTGGAGAGAAATGAAGGATGTTACCTAAGAGCATCTCCAAGGGGATGCAACTGTTAGCTATATTTCCTAGCTGACACATATAATTTTACCTAATATCTAGAAAATGGGCTTCTGTAAGGGAGCCCATCCCATCAGTTAGCAAAAATTTTAGATAACACCGATATGTCATCTATATTTGTTGATCCATCAGCTGTCATCTAAAAATATCCACGTCACCTCCCGCTTGAGATTACTTCCCACTATTCTTCCTTCCCGCTTCTCTCTTCCCGCTTGTTGATTCAGTGTATATCTTCCCCATTTCAATTAACTTCAACCTAAATTAGGTTTAATGGCATCTCCATCAATATTGTAATTATATATATAATTTTTCAGCAATTTTTAAATTCTGTAAAATCTTGTTCCTGTTACAGAGAATGGAGGGTTCATTCTTAACCCTGCACACATGTTTATATGCACTGTTTACATCATTTTGATTTATCTATAAAAAAATTATATTTTGATGAGAAAATAATTTATATGTTATTTTTTGCTAACAAAATATGAAGTTTTTATTTTTAAAATATTTTTAAAAAATTAGGAATGAAATTAAATTTAAAAAAATGTACAATTTGTATTATATAATAAAACTACTTTAATTAATTAAATAACATATATCCTTGTATATACAAAACCTTTATTTGATTGAATTTGACAATAGTAAAATAACATGTTTTCAAATAATAAGATATTTAAATTAATTAAATAACATATATATTAATGTAAAAAGTTTATTTGAATTGAATTTAGAAAAAAAATTATTTTTGAGTTTTATCCCGAATAAATAACTACTATTTGAAAATATAGTCGTTAGGATTTCAAAAATAATAAAGTAACAGATTTTTAAATATAGCTAACGTTTATAGCTAACACCGCTGGAGGACATAAGCTTACAGGTTCAGCAAATTTAACATAATCATCTATTTTTTTGATTTTAGCTAACAGTTATAGTTATCTCCCTTGGAGATGCTCTAACATCTTTCTTTTTTCCTATTCCACAAAAGTGATCAAATATAAATGATATTTACAGAAATGATCAAATATAAATGATATGTACAGAAATAATCAAATAGGAACCACCACCTAGCACAGCTATCTACCACAACCACTTGTTGCCATCACCATCGACCTCTTACCACCATCGTAATCAAATCACTGTAGCTACCATATATAAATTCATAAATATATATAAATTCATAAATAATGAAAACAAATGGGTGATTTCCATTCTACGAAATAGTGATCATAGTATATAAACAAGTAAAACGTAGTATAAAATGGTGATATGAGTTTGGTTCCTAGTTTATTTCCTAATTTATTTCTAGAAGTTAGCTTATTTCCTTGCGATACACGTGTTGCTTTAATATCTGTTATCTTATAATTTTTATTTAAATATTTTAATATTATTTATGTTTGCTTTGTGTTTTTAGGGTTGTGTTTAAATTAAAATAATTATGTATGTTTCGATTAAAATAGGTCTTTGAAATAATTAGGCCCTTTAAAATATGTTTTTAGAATAAATAGGTCTTATAAATATGTTTAAACTAGATTATTTATGTCTTTTGAATTGAATAAGTTTTAGTTTAATTAGCATTGTTAAAATAGGTTTCAAATAAAAGGGAGAAGAATAAAATATTACATTAAGATGTGCATGTTCTTGCTTTGAGTAGGATTTTATAAAATAATTTTTTTCTTTATAATATTAATCAATTTGGGTCGAGTTTTGATCAGATCTTGCTTTGTTCGACTTTTCAACATTTTGCAATTCGACGCTCTTAACTCGATTGGTGCTCATTGGTCGAGCACCGTGACAATGACAATTATATATATAATCAACTCAAAAGTTAAATAAATGAGTTTGGAAAAGATGAATTATGTGTCATTAATCTTTATCCAAATTTGAACAGGGTAAAAAGTGGCAAGAGCTAGGGTGGACGTGGAGAAGTGAAGTTGTGAAGAAAATAAATGGGGAGAAAGAAGTTGGAAATTAAGCGAATTGAAGACAAGTGTACTCGACAAGTGACTTTTTCAAAGAGAAGAAGTGGATTGCTTAAGAAAGCCAAACAACTCTCCATCCTCTGCGATGCTCGAATCGCTACCATTATCTTCTCTAATCGTGGCAAATTATATCAATTTTCTCACGGAAATAGGTGATCATAAATTTCTCTCCATCTAATATTTACTTATTCACAATCTATCTCTATTTTATGTTGTGTTTTGACTAACTTATCCGTTTTGGTAACTTGTTTCTCCTTTCCTTTTCATAATGATTCTTCAGTATTTCTTATTTAAATTAATTAAAATTATGTTTCATTTTTCTACAAGATGATTATTTTTGTACGATTAGCATGCGATGTACACCAATTCAATGTGGATTGTATTTATATAAATTTCATGCGTTATATATTATTTCGTTTTAATTTTCTTTTATGAACTTTGGTCACATGAATATTCATTCAACATTTAGAGTATTGATGCGAATAATTATAATAATATACATTATTACTCATGTTAATTTAAAGTCTATTCATTGAAGAGCACACCATTCAAACAATTAATAACGTATAACTATAAACTCAATTAATAAAGTTATAGATGAAAAATACCATATATCATTTTCAAAGTCACATGTGAATTGAACTTGAAAGAACTAATAATCTTAAAACAAACAAGATATAACAAATAAATCGTAGTTGAAATTTGGTTCATTTTTGGTAGAAGATAATTATACATTTGGGCAGACCATTTCAGAATTTAGTAATTTAATTTAACGATGTATTTTGCTTCAAGTTTATGTATCAACCACTTTCAGAGCATCTACAATGCATAGTCCAATTCCCCCCCCCGATTGATCCCACTTCATGCCATGTAATCTTGAAGTGGGTTTTTGGAAAAGTTGGCCTACCACCTACAATGCGTTGAGCCCAGTTGCTGAAAAGTGTCCACATTTTAAAATAATAAACTTGCTCAATGTAATTGAAGTCTAATGATAATAGTACTTCATTTTAAAAAAATATCGGCAAAATAGAAGACACGTCACATAATAAAAATGCATCATACTAATAATAAAAGAAATTACATGAGAAAATATTACATTGAAAACATCACACGAGAAAGCATTAATTTTAAAACATTGCGATATGAAAAATTAACGATTATTATGGAACTGCGAAATATGCTCAACCAAGTCATTTTGTAACTGACGATGTGCCTGCCTATCACACATCTGTATAGTGTTCTGAATATACGTTTCATACTGGACTGGAGGTTCTTCGCCTAAATTTGGTTGCGATAAACCATTTTTTGCATCATCATAAGTTGGTAGGGGACCAAATTGAGTGGCATATGTGTCCCTCTCACCTTCAACAATCATATTATGTATAATGATGCATGCTCTCATAATCCTCCCAAGATCTGCTTTGTCCCAAAAGCGTGCAGGACCACGAACAATTGCGAAGCGGGATTGTAGCACACCAAACGCTCGTTCCACGTCTTTTTGCTGGCTTTCTTGATATTGTGAAAATAATTTCCTTTTTTCACCTTGCGGACGAGGTATTGTTTTAACAAATGTTGCCCATTCAGGATATATTCCATCGGTTAAGTAGTAGCACATATTATAATTGTTTCCATTGATAGTATAATTTACCTCTGGCGCACGACCTTGTAGCACTTCATCAAATACAGGTGATCGATCTAAAACATTAATGTCATTATTTGATCCAGCAACTCCAAAAAATGCATGCCATATCCATAGATCAGAGGAAGCAACGGCTTCTAGTAAAATTGTTGCAACTCCTTTATGACCGCTCATGAACATTCCCTTCCATGCTCTAGGACAATTTTTCCATTGCCAGTGCATGCAATCAATACTACCCATCATACCAGGAAAGCCACGAGCCTCACCCATCTGTAATAGACGTTCTATGTCATTAGAGTTCGGCTTTCGCAAGTATTCACCCCCAAATATCGTAATGACATTAGAGACAAACATTTTTAAGCATTCAATCGCAGTACTCCCTCCAATACGAACGTAGTCATAAACAGCATCCGCAGATATTCCATAAGCCAACATACGCATTGCCGCAGTGCATTTTTGTAAAGGTGATAAACCTTTTCTTCCCACTGCATCGACCCTTTGTTGAAAGTATGGATCAAAATTTGAAAGAGCATCCACAATACGGAGAAAAACATGTCTTCCCATACGAAATCTTCGTCGGAATATTTGCTCAGGATATACTGGATTCGGTGAAAAGTAATCATTCACCAAACGTTGATGACCTGCTTCACGATCTCTGGATATACTTTTTCTAGGCATGGATCTTGAGCTCTGTCCATGCCTTTCATGATAGAGTTCTAGAATACGATCGTCTTCAGTATCATCGAAGCAGAACTCATCAATAAATTCTTCACTTAGAGTTTCGAATGTGGGTGTTTGATCCATATGAATGAGGCTGTTTGATTTATATGAAGTGAAAAAAATGAATTCGGACAAGTAGTTTATATAGAAGGTAAAATGGAATATATTCCATGACAAAGAAATAAAGACAAACACTAGCTTACAAAGAAATAAAGACAAACACTAGCTTACAAAGAAATAAAGACAGACACTAGAAACAAAGAAATAAAAGCAGACACTAGCTTCCAACAACTAAGTTACTTTCAACTGACGATAAACACTATTTCCTTGCCAAAATCTTCTCAATCATTATTGAATGAGCCTTCCGCTGAGCATCAGTCATTTTGGTAGTATCAGCCAAAATGACTTGTAAATCCAACTCACTTTGCTTTGCCTCAATCTCTTTCCGCCGAGTCTCAATTTCTAGTTGTTTAGTTACATTTATTTCTGCCATCAGGTCCAACTTTCTGCATGCTCTTTCATTTATTTCTTCCCAGTCTTCATCTGCTTCTACCGTTCTTGCCTTCCCTTTTCCCTTCCTTTTAGCTGCTTTCGTACCTTTAGGACGAATCGGAGATTCAATAACATTCTCATTTGTTGGTGTATCGTTATTTCCCGATGATGAGTAATTTCCAGAATTGCTTAATTTAGTTCTTTTTGAACTATCAGCACTTGAAGGAGTTCTCCACTTGGGCTGTCTACGAAGCTCAAACCAGTGCTTGTCAAAGTTAGACTTCTTTTTGTATGTTGTTAAATGAAGATCATGAGCTTTCTCAGATATAGTATCTAAGTGTGAACCGCTCCCAACTAGCTTCATTGCCTTTTCATAACACGCTCCAAATTTCTGAGCACCATCGTTTATTCGGCTCCACCTCTTTTTCATAGTCACAGCTCCTCTCTTGATGACACCAGGATTATCTTCTTCACAATATTGGCGAATTCTTTCCCAAAATGCTTCAGTTTTTTGTTCAGACCAATGGATCAGTTGACACATTCAACCATGCACTTACTAAAAGTTTATCTTCAACCCATTTCCACTGACCAGTAATTTCTTGAACATCTTCAGTTTCCTCGTTATCATCATTTAGATCAATAAAATTTGGGTTACTAAAGACCGGAATTTGCGAACGTGGAGAATTTTGACTATTGTTGGACGTTTGTTGGGTTTCAAATTGTGGATTTGAAAATGGAAGAAATGAAAATTGGTACGTAGAATTTTGAGAATTTTGGGGACATGAAAATGGAAATTGAGAATTTTGAGAATGTGGAAATTGATATTGAGAATTTGGATTTTGAGAATTAAAATTAAAATTTTGTGGGTTTGAAAAATAGGAATTTGGATATGGAAATGGATATGGAAATTGTGGGTTTGGATTTTGAGAATGTGGGTTTGGATTTTGAGAATTTGAAGGTGGAGTATTATTTGGATTCATTTTTTGACAGCAAAAAAAAATCTATATGTTAGGAAGTAAAAAGATTATGAATAGGAGGGTATGGAAATTTTGTATTTATAGAAGTAAAATATAACCGTTAGTTCATTGAACGTTAGAAATATATACGTTGTTATTGTAACGTTAAATCAAAAACTAAAAATAAAGACCAGACAATACACACATATATCTGCACTTGAGCTGACATGCACAGTAAATTTACAATTAAAAAAAAAAGAATTCAAGTGGGACGAGCCCACGGTGGTGGGACTGCCCACTTTTTATCACTTCCATCCAATGCACAACTTAGTCCAGTCAGCAGCCCAAGTCCATTTCCCGAGTCCCTATGCATGAGGGACTGCATTGTAGTTGCTCTCAAAAAAGAGATTCCTTTTAAAGCCACGTAGCCTTTTTTTCAATTTCAGTTTAAATCCCACTAAATTTATTTTAATAAAAAAATTTATACATATGACATGTAATATCTAAAGATGAAATAAGTGATGAGTTTTAGGTTGGCACGTGCAATTTTTAGTAAAATATAGATAATGCGAGTAGAGGAAAACATAAAAATAAATCATGTCATATTATCCCATTTTTTGTGTTGAAATGTGTAATGTTCATATATGAATAATATTTGTATATGGATAATATTTGTTTATCATCATCACTTAATTTAGAATATTTATCAACCCACCAAATTATTTTATAAATAATCGTCGGTATCCATTTAGTATGAAATTAATCATGTTAGAATTATTTTTAAAATTTCTTAAGTTAAAATCTTTAATCTTATTACTATTAAGAAGGTCATTAAATTCAACTTTATTTATGGAATTCCAGATAATATATATGGTAACTTACTTACAAGAGATCAATGTGCACTTCTTTAAATTCAAATTAGTTTATAAATGAAATTTTAGTAAACGACTAGTGAAAGTTGAGCTAAGTGGTTATCATATCTCATTAACATGGTAACATTTGATTAACCTAAGCTAACTATCGATGATAATAGCTATACCGAGAAAACAAACTTTAATTCTAAATCAGATTAGAATAGAGACAGATATAGAGAGCTTAGGGAAGATAAAGAAAGCATAAAAAAAATAATTAGGGGTACAAATAAAAAAAATTAGTTTGAACAAGTAAAATTACTAATTAGTTTTTTATGGGCGAATATATTTCAACTAACATTTAGTATTTTTTCATCATTAAGAAGATATGTATATTAAATGCTTGAATGTTGCATGTTGAGATAAAGATTCATTTCTTAAATATTAATTTCACATTGATACCTTGGTAGGAAAGCTATTAATAATTTTATTTTTAGTTTCATGACTCGGAGATAGTTGCTAAATATTTTAATATCCTATGTTTGTTAAGTGACGATATTAAGTGATGAATTATCTCGAGGGGATGTCACGAGTTTTGTGGTCCTTGGTTTGAGTGGAGAATTGTTGAGGTGTTAACACAAGTTTACAGTGGAAATTTTATGAAAACTTGACTTGAATAAAGTGTTTACTTACTCTATGCAGTGCGGTACCAAAAAATAATTTTGTTAAGGCTAGACCTATCTTAAACAACATAATATTCGTGTCAGATGTAAGGTGTGTTTGCGATCTAACAAGTGGTATCGAATCTCATGTTACAAAAATTTGTAACTGGTTTCCATTTGAAGGGACTCTATTAGGGGTGTCGAGGCTCGATATGTGAAAGAGAAGATTGGTGAGTAATTTATTGTGTGAAAGAGGAGATTGGTGAAAATGTTAAAAAATGATCGTTAAATAAGATTGCAAGTCATGCTAATCGAAAACTTATTTATTGTGGCCTTAAGATTATGTTTTCCTTTGAATTTAATACCATATTTTTAAGTATCAATTCGAATTAACATTTATTATAGTATTAAGTATAAAACAAAAATAAATTAGATAAAAAATTAATATAATTAACCTTGTTATCAATCAAAAAGCTAATATAGTCTACGTGAACCATTGTATTCATTACCACTTTGGTATAATTTATTCTAATGCCATGATTTGAACAACACAATATAGTCATGCAACTAATTTTTACACTGTGTTGATTATAATTAGCCTATACTACATCCTCCGTTTAATATTATCTAAATATGATCCACTGTGTTTTTAATAGATATGACACTACATAACCTTTTATTATGTTTTTAACAAATCATAACATTGTGCAACAAACACCTATTATGTAATACAACGATACAATACCTGTTATGTAATGTACAAATTGATTAAAACTAAACAATATTTTGTCATTATAAAACAATGCGAAATCATGAGATCGTAAAAGCCTACAAAACCAAACTCGTGTTACAATTTAATTACCATGCTAATTAGATTTGTTCAACTATGCGCATTAGAGTAAACAATTAAATAAATTCATGATTTGTATTTCACAAAATAGTTAATGAATAAAATTATTATTATCGTCAACTATTTATTTGCAAGTGTTGGGGTTCTAATATGAAAGAATTAGGATGTTATAGCTCACATTTAGGTAAATATAAGAATTTACAGAGAAAAAAAAACTACAAGGTTTGTTTTAAAATGGATTAAATGTTTGCTGCTATTAACGAAAAACGAAAATAATATATGATGGTCTTCTTTACATTATTAATTTTCATTTTTCGAAGCTTACATCTCCCAAAACTATTTAAAAAAAATGTGGAATAACAATTTTGATACCAATTTGATTCAAGACTAATTACAAGACAAGAATGTGATGAAAAATTGATGAAAACAAGTAAAAATATAGATTTAGCTTCTTTTCCCAGAGAATAATAATAATAATAACAGTAAGCATTACAATTGTAATTAACGTATTTGGAGCATTATAACTAATCATAAATAAACACTAACACATATCAATGAAATTGAAATTGAAATAAACACTAGAATAATTTAATATGCTTCTATATCATAACATACTAATGTTTATAATAAATTTATTATCTTTCTTTTTGAATTTATCTATTTTAATCAGGAAAATAATAATCTTGTTTTCTAGTTCAGTTATATGATATTTATAATCTTGTTTACAAAAAAAATTCATACTATTATTATTATTTTAATCCAACTATAAAGAATATCACATTTATATAATTACCATCCAAGATCTAATCCAAAACTTTCATGCTTTTCTTTAATAATTTTAGTCTGGTCCAAATTGATTAAATAATCCATGTTATTATTGTTTTAACACGACCTCGTCTATAATTAAATTATTACATCACTAAATAAATAGGCACGTACTTGTTTAAAAAGAAAAGTAAAACAACTAAACATGTCCTAAAATATTCCTATACATTAAAAATAAAAATCTTAAATCAACGATACTTTGTTAAGTTTTGAAATCACATATATCATTGTTAAATTTGTTAAATTCCCAAAATCGCATATACAAGTGATACCTTATTAATTCCCCCGTATGGCCTAAATAAGTGATAATGTGTTAAATCCCAAATCGTATCTTTCCTTCATAACGCAATAAGGTAGTTCTTCATGATGAATATAATGATAACTTAACATGGTATCAGAGTTTCAGTTGGAAAGATCTTAAGTTTATTTTCATCAGACCCTCCCATATTCTCAATATTTAATATTTCATATGGATGTGAGGAGAATTTTCGTTTGTTTTCACCGTTAACAAAAGTATGTTAAAAACTTACAAGACTAACTTACTACTCAACTGTGTCAGAGAAGCTTTTATGATACTTTCATAAATCTCCGGAATCACCTTAAATAATATCTTTTACTTCTAAAGATGATGAATGTTTTCAAGATGCATGTAATAAAATAATTTTGTTGACTTGTATTTTTTTTATCTTTCTAGATATTTTCCGATGTAAAATGGTAATGAAAGTAAGTTTATAAATGCTTACACGAGAACTAGCCTTGCTATTGAGGTTTAGGGAAAAAAAACTCTTATGATTGTTATCAGTCGCATTGATTAAGTATGATATAAACACCAATAACCATGTAAAACTTAAGCTATATGCCCTTAATATTCCTACAACATAGTCCGGATTTTTAAAAAAAGTTAATTAATTTCAAATATGTTGTAGGTGTTCAACTTTCATAGAGACTCTTTAACCATTTTTGTTATCTTTGGCTTTTATTTAATACTAGATTTTTCAGGGTGGCAAGTTTAGATCATTTTTTTTTTTTTTTTTGAGTTTTTTCTTCTTACAAATGTAAAACTTGTTCTACATGCCCAACTTTTTCTACAATTAAAAAATTTTAAATAAATAACTTGGGGGTTGTACTCATATTTAACTTTGCATTTAAGTGATTTGTGCATTTCTGACGAAGGATTGTGTTTCTAATTGTTTACGAGAATGACTTTTACTTTTTTTTATAAACGATCATTTTGTTGTCCTGTACCATATTAGTTAATCATAATTTCTTCCTTTAGCGGGAGTAGTTTGGCTGCGATTCTTCAACAATATCATGATGTTTGTGATGAAGATGGAAGAGAAGCTAGTGGAATTCATGAATTTAAGGTAACCATGTTCTCATATTAGTTGTCTACTCGTCCAAACCGTAAACATGCAACATATTCAAGATCACACTTTGGTCAATATTATTCCCCCTTTCCCACTAGGCAAACTTATCTGTATTTTTCACTTTGGGTTGGAATTTTTTTATCTAAGCTAGTTTGGATGATTCTTATAATTCTTTTGCCGTTTGCATACTTGTTATCTAAATTTTCACTTGTTTTTCTTTCAGAATAGTCTTCCATTGAAAAAGTTACGTATCTAAGTGATGACAATTTAAATTTCTGTTAAATTTAAATTGTAATTAATTTGATTTGCCTCTAACGAGTATATACTGCTAATATCACAATAATCAAAGATAATTGCTATTATTTATTATTTTCATCTTCTTGTTTTGTGTTTTTTAATTGTGGTTACTAATATATTCTTTTGTTTGGCTTTTAACTATTATTTTGTAGAACTCATCAAAAACAGAACCAATTAATTATAACCAAATTATAAATATATCTGATTTTAATATATCACAATTCACATTTATTTTCCATGTATGTTTTTTGTATTTTTTTTCAAAATTACCTGGATTCGGCGTTTTAAGTCCTTTTTGTTGCATTCTACATAACTAGCTTATTTAGCCAAAGAAAAAAAGAAGTCTGATTTAGTGATGAATTTCATTCTGGCAAGTCTCAAGTTTGTCGGTTGGTGATGATAGTTTAGGGAATTGACACACTATATTTGCTAATTTGACACCGTGGAATGTTTACTTGTGCATAGAGCTCAGAGGGTGCAACTAGTCAAGCGAATAGAAATATCTTGCAAAGAGTTCCAAGGCAAGTACTCTTCTATTTGAATGTTAATGGATGATTATATTATTATGTAATAATATATGCCTGACATATAGATCTTGTCCAGTTGCCTCAACGAACTAGACTTAGACCAGCTCACTGTTGCTGACCTTGCCCAACTAGAGAAAGAATTGGAAGCTGCACTAGTACAAACAAGAGCAACAAAGGTCTCGGTCAATGTATGAACATCTACACTTTTTATCTATTTAGATTGGTAATATAAGTTGTCTATAGATACAAAAATGTCCACAAATGCAGTGTGTCTATCATCTATGTAATTAACAAGCCAATTGTTGCCAAAACCACAAATTACATGTTGTCTTTAGACAGCCAGAGAATAATACATAAGACTTTGTAAGAAACTATTAATGCTCCTAGCTTAATTTCTACAAAAAGAACAAACTCCCTTGCTTATTTGCAGTTCTTAGTCAGGCCTGACTTACGTTTGATAGTCCACCTAAATGTGCAGCAAGCACTAGTTGATAAACCTTGGTTTAGTAACGGATTCATGGTTATAGGTGTGGATGCTACGAGTTTATATGCTGTAATTATTCTACATTCAGGAATAACTGTATCTGTTCAATTTTTCTCATTATGTTCATTTTGTTGCAGATTCATGAAAAAACACTGATGTCCAAGATCTCTGTTCAAATATTTCCTTTATTTTAATCTGAATTCTCTGAATGATCTAGGATTCTTTTTATTTTCTCTACTCGTTTGCATGCCTAATTCTCTTGATCTTAATCCCCGAAATCCCGACAGTGCCATCTGCTTAGGCCCTAAAAGGATAGAAATTTGCATTACACCAATTAGGCATTTGTCCAGAAAAGGGTCATTTTGCACTCTTGCTTGGAAACTTTATCATGGGCCTACTAAACAGTTTGGCACTCTTCTAAGGTTGGGAACATGGTCATCCTGCACACTAATTCAGAAACCCAATAATAGACATGTGGAACAGTTTGGTTCCCTCCACCTTTGATAACCAATTACTTGTACGGTTGTACCCTAGAAGTCCCCCAACCAATCTCTTGATCTCATTACTGAAAATATTGCTTCCATGGATATGAAATCTGTACATTTCTATTAGATCACCTTCTCAACAAGCTAATATGATACGACCAAGTTCCTAGTCTGGGATTGTGAAACGGAAATAGAAACTAATGACCTATCTGCACTAGTATTCATAAAGTTACGTTTTTACTCCCGTTACTAGGCTATCTAGAACATGGCACTCCTACTCTCAAAATTTTGTGTGTTGATTAGAGTCAAAAGTGTGTCATAATTGCAAGATAAAATCTGGTTAATTTAGGTTTTAAAGGACCTAGGACTTGCATCTGAATATACTAATGACTTCGGGCAGCTCATAGGTTGGTGATTAACTTGGGATTTAATTTAAGGCATTTTGCTACCTTGATACCTTCTATGCCATTATGCTATATATAAGAATCATGTTTAGTTGGTTTAAAACATCCTGCTTTATGTGACTTTCTCTTGTTGTGACCAATGTGGGCTGTGCTAGTCACTCTCCTACTGGTCCCTTATGTTATATCTGAACATGTCTACCTATGTACCGATGTTTTGAATGAACTAATCCCTCAGGGAATATCTGGATAATATTTTACATATCTATGAAATGCCTACTGGACATGCTTGCAAGCCCAACTTATACAACATATACTACTCTCTCTTTCTCATTTTAGATGATGTTTGACTAAACATGTAAATTGAGGTTTAAAATAATCACACTTGGACACAAATTTTATTTTTGATATTCTTATTAAATAAGAATTTAGAATTTGAACTTTTATTTGATATAATAATGAAAGTAAAGTATTACTATTTCTTTTTCTATCTTAATATGGTGTCAAAAAGTGAAACATCACTTAAAATGGGAAATAGGTGGTATTGTGTTTGGGGTCTAGTCAATTCCTATTAATTTTACTTATTCTGCAGACACAGCAGATGATGGAACCAGTAAAAACTCTCCAGGAAAAGGTATTTATCCTTAACGTTCTACATATAATTTGTTTATGCTACTGCAGTAAGGTTTTTTAATGTCGTTGATTACAAACAGCCGCCCGCAGCATTCTGGCTTCAATATATTTGGGAGACCAGATTTAAATAAATATCTCACTTGAACATATTAGTTGTTAGTTGTTACTATTCACTCGTAGCATCTGACATATTTGTTGCAAGGACAACTCTCATATGCTACTCCATCTTAAGTTTCAAGTCATGGTGCCCTTGATATCATTTCGTTAGTTTTTTGACTTTGTTTTCTTTTATTACAGGTTATTTTATTGATGACAATAAGGATATTTAAACATCTAACTGCAAATCCTAATATTAATCAGACACTTTTATGCATCTGTTACTTGTGTAAACTTTTGTAAATTAAGCACAACAAAAGATTGAAAAAATTTATCGCACATGTGGAGTATTTTCAATGCTTAACTAGTGGTTCTTTGTTGAAAACCTCAATTTGTCAATAGTAATTTGTACAGAGTACAACAGGCCACTCTACACAGCACATTGACATTATTGTTAAACTAACATAACAAAAGAATTTGTAATGACATGTGACTTTGCTAACCTCTTTGTGTAGGAAACTTTGTTAAGAGAAGAAAATGAGCTCTTGAAGCAGCAGGTAGATATGGAGTGCCAATTGTTTACCTGAACATTATTATTGCACATATATATATATATATATATTCAGACAAGCAGCACCAGTTAGTGATTTATTAACTTCTGTGCAATTACAGATAGCTACAATGGTTAAGGAAAACCTGGATGCAAAGGAGATGGGCGATAACAGAGAGTTAAATATAGAGTTGCGTAAACTTGCAAATAATGAGACGGATTGTTCACTACCGCGGCAGACACTTAGTTTGCTTTTCTAGCGATATGTTACATCCATCGTCAAGGATCACCTGCAGGTAGACATCTGATCAAAATCCTCCATCATCAAGGACCACCTGCGGGTAGACATCTGATCAGAATCTTAAACACAACGAGAGCATATCGCAACTGTTGTTTCTGAAAGCCCTAAATATCAGCTTATTTCTATATGCCGTGATGATATTTCTCTGGTCTTTACAGTAATAAACTTGTTTAAGCATTGTGTTTTGTTTTTCTATTTACTCGGCAGTGTTTATTTATTTGGTATCGTCATCAATAAAACTCTGTAAACTGTGTTTTTTTCTCTTTCGCTATCTCGCTGTAGTGTGTACCTTGCACGACATAATAAAACTTCTCAAAGGAAGCGTTATTTCACTTATACTTAAATTGGTATATGATAGTGTTTTTTCCCTAGGACTTTACTATTTCTAGACCTTTGTAAACTTAAAATGAGACCATATTGGGAAAAGTACCTGCAATAGAGCAAGTGCAAGCTCGGCAATGTGAGTTGTATTTCCTAAAACATATTTGTGATAGTTTGGGTCATTGCTTTGCTTCACACGCATCTCGGGGGTGTGACTGAGTACGAGCAGGTCAGCAGCTGGCCTATGTATCTACCATGATTAGAGGCCTGATTAGTTTGACAAATGTTATTGAAGGATTCTGTTGGTCTAAAGAAAGACAGGTTCCTTGCCTGAGATTAAGCTTTTGCTCTAAGGGTCATTCTCCAATTGGACAAGAATCATCAACCAAGAGAAAACAAAGAATTAGTAGTGTATAGCTAAACAAAAAAAAACGAATTATTAGTGTACTCTCGTCTCTCAGTAGTATATTTGTATAGCCTAAAAATAATTGTTTCTCTTACTCTGTATCATGTGTAGCTAGGGCTGAGCATTCGGTTATAACCAAACCGAATTACCGAAATAACCGAAATACCGAATAAGCTCAAAAACCATAACCGATTAGTAAACTGAAATAATTTCGGATATTTTACCGAACCGAATTTTTATTTCGGTTAAAACCGAATACCGAATTAAATAACCGAATTAGAAAAAGAAAATTAGTTTTCTAGAAACTCATAAAGAATCCCCCAACAACAAAAAAAAAGCCTAATATAAAAAAAATGCACAACACTCATTCAAAAACATTCATGCCAAAAGGAGTTACTGGGACTCCACTTGTCTCATTCAAAAAAAGAGAAAAAAAAAAAAAGAGAGAAAGGAAGTTCTAAGTATAAGTATACAAGTATAACAGCCTGATTCCATGATCCAATAGACCATATTTAACCCTTCAGTTTGTCGACTTGGCCAAAAAAAAAAAGCTTCAGTTTATCGAAATCATAAAACCTGTCCAACTCAAGTAATCCACAAGCTAGAAATAATATAAAATTGACATAAAGTCTTAAGTCTGGACTCTAGAAAGTGTTTGAACAAAATAAAAAGAAAATCCTACTGCTACATATTAAATATCATATATATATATATATATATATATATAATATTATATTTTATATATTTTGATAATTTTGGTAAAAAATCCGAAATAACCGAAATACCGAATAACACAAAAAATCATAACCGAATTAAAACCGATTCAGTTCGGTTAACCGAACAGAATTATTTCGATTATTTTGGTTCAGTATTCGGTTAACTGAACCGAATACTCAGCCCTATGTGTAGCACACCATAATGTTACCTATCGAGAATGAAAAACCAAAATGAAATTTAGTTATATTAAGAAAAAGGGTAGTACATATGTATATAGGTGCGAACTTGTGCACACTTTACATGTAATTTATTTTGTTTGTTGCTAATCAATAATTTCGCAACTGAACTTTACCAAAAAATATAAAGAGAAAAGATAATTTATAAGTGAAATTTGTAAATTCCTAGAATCATGTTGATTTTATCGTGTCGGGCAGGATGTGTTGAGGGTATATTTCGAGGAGTAGGCACATAGTGAATTTGTAATTGAAGGAACCTTATTATTTTATACTTGTTCAAATATAAATTCATATTTGAAACAAAATAAGCATAAATTCATTTAAGTTCATTAGTTTGATTTTTAAATCAGACAACCACAATGATTGGTTAGTATAATACATAGAAAAACAAAACTAGGAAAGTGTTTCAAAATGAACAAGAGAACTTGATAAAATTAAGTTTGACAAACAAAATATATTTATTAGTAAAGTGGAAAAAGCACATCAGATCTAACCCCGGAGGTATTGTTATTATCCTGTTACACAAGTAGGTATTCTGTTTATATATTGGAAAGACTGAGAAAGGGAGACAAGGTACACCAAAGATAAGCTTGGATTCTGAATAATATGAACTCCCCTGCATATATCTGTAACACATGGTAAAGGACATGTGAACATAAGAACATTCTACATATATGTTATGTTATGTATAACGGAGCCCGATCTCCGAAAATCACAGCCGTTGGATGGTTGATCGAATGGCTTAAAAATGACATATATGTTGCAAAAAAATGTCTACGTAAAGCCAGGGACCGGGATTCATGTTAAGATATATAGATCATACGGACTTACCATTTTGTTCTCCAGGGACTTACCATTTTGTTCTCCAGAGGAAGAGTGCTTGATCTGTAGATATCATAAGGTATTCATCAGCTGCCCTACTTTAAGGCTCTAGCAAATATAAACACTCTTGAGCAACTTTGAAAAAAAAAAAAATTGGATACTTAGGGGGACGGGTTTGGTTGTGTACATGCCTTAAAACACAAACATACAACTTAAGTACACTCACACATATTAATGTGGATTTGGTAGGCGACGTAGAGGACAGGTAGAGGGTTGGTCATCGACACAAAACAAGATATACATTAAACATATTCCTGTGAGGATTTAAATTGATAAAACAACTAGTCACACTCTTGGAGGTCGGCCCTTTTGTCCTGCTTCACAATAGTAGCTTAATATTATATTATAAACATAGTACGACTACTCTACATATCCGACACGTACAAGTGTACAACCACTAAGGTATCCATATGTCCTCCTCTGCTTACTCCACATATCCTCCTTTGCTTACTCTCCCTTCAGATCTCCGCCACACAATTTAAAATACTTTTAACAATTTTAAGTAAGGCATTACTACTTTTTTCTTCTTTATTTTTATACCGATACAAATTAATTGTTGGCTCGCAAGTAAACTTTTTTTTTTTTTGAAGAAAAACAAAGCTTCATTAATTCATGCAATCGGAATGCAGCAGAGCCTTGAGATCATCTGGAACGGACTGCTCAACAAGGCGGAGAACACGAACATTTTTAGCAACATAGCTACGCAGATCGTTTAATAAAAATTGACTCAAGACATTTTTCAGAAATAGAAATCAAACATTTGTAATCTTGAATCAGTAGACCAGAGATGGAGTTTAAAATTATTGAACTGCTTGAATAGTGAGTAAATTATCCGTCTCGATCACCACCTGCTGCCATGGTTGAGCTTTTACCCAGCTTAAAGCTTTCTTCACACTCGTAGGGTCCGTTTGGGAAATCTTATTTTTATGAAATAAGTTATGAGTAAATTGTAGTTTGATGGCCTAAACTAAATTTTTTTTGCAATTTGATGGCCGATGTATTAAATTCGTAAATATGGTACCAGAACAATTAATTTTAAAGCGACTTGGGAGCTCCATTCAAATCGAACTAACAGAGCTAACGCCGTCTAAAAAATTAGAGGCAACCTCGTCTTTTAACAATAATTTAGTATTTTAACAAGTATTCAACACGTTTGCTTAGTCTATCCTATGCCATAGGGTGGGTGTTAAAAAATCTACCTCCGCAAGTATAATTTTCAACTAAGGCTTTCCTGAAATTCTGTCTTTGAAAAAAATTATAATTGAGGAAGAAGGATGGGAGTTGATGGCAGCAACGGGTGGAGGAGAAAGGTAGTTTGCAGCGGTGGGGGCGAGTTGCGGTGTTGTGGCAGCTGAGTTGGAAATTGAGAAGAACGGAGAGAGGAGGTGCGGCGGTTAATGGTTGCGAGGTGGTGGAAACGAAAGATGGAGGTGAAGGGAGAATGGAGAAAGGGGCTGACAGTAGGGATAGGAGATTGCGTGGACTATTGGAGGAGATGGTGGTGGACGGTGGGGAGATAAACGAGGGGAGGAGATTGAGTGAATGGCTGAGAGGAGATAAGAGAGGCGAACGGAGGTGTTGTGGCAGATGCTGGTCGGAGTGGTGAAGGTCGATGGGGAGATGGGTGTGCTGTGGTGGTGTGATGGAGATTTGCAGGCGGAGTAGAGGTGAAGGGAGAAGGGTGCGATTTGCTTCAATTATACACAGCCTTTGGAATAAATAATAGAGAAAAAGGATCCTGAGATACATCTCAGGAAGTTTTCTAAGATACACACAAAACTAAGTCTTAAATTTACTGGGCCCGCAGGGCTAATTAATAATTTTTTTTTGCACATGAAATGATATATACCATTTCATGAAAGAAAATACATCTGAAGGGATAATAAAGTCACATCATCTAACCGAAAGGTATGCTTAACCAATCTATGGGTCTACCGACCCATAAGAAAGAGATTCCCCCGGAAGTTTAGATAATTACACCTTTATATCCACCAAAAAGGCCTCGTTAAAAACCCCACAAGAGTAAAACCCTATGGGAAAAAAACTCAAGCGGGGAAAAAAGAGTGCCCTCCTAAATAAAAGTACATCATTACAACCTAAAAAACAAAAAACTAGAGACTTCTTGATTCTTCAGCTTGATTCATCCACTGTAGAAATTCATCTTCTCACCCTAAAACCCAAAATTCTGTCGTCATCCATCTTCTTTTTACACTACTTTCCACCCACGGAAACTGAAATATCAACACAACAAATGAAATTATGTCAAAAAACCATTATTGGAATATACATTAAAATTATTATACTCAATATCCAAAATAAAATTGAACAGATTTATATATCTAACCAAAGGGGATCCCCATGGTTAGACATATAAAAATAAATTTCTCATAAAAAATCTACTATAAAGTCATCTAAATGACACAACGATTCGTCAACTTAACGACAGAATACAACAATCAATAAATGTCCCAAAAGCCTAACAATATGGCACACCCTTAAAAGGTACAAAGTCCATATAAGAAGGCACAATATGTATTACATACGGCACACCCTCATAGGTACAAAGATCATATCCGAAATCAATTAATAAAATAACCTAAAACACAACGTCAATTAACATTTAATAAAGAAAATCAAATAAATCAATAACCATTAATCAGAGAATCAAATACTCAGGAAGTCGATTAGCATTTAATCAGGAAACTAAATTTAAGTTACACTTTAAAGGCTAAATTTAAGTTACACTTTAAAGACTAAATCTATGCTACATATTCAAATCATTTAATCAAAATTAAGACTGCGGTAAAAGCATCAAAATTAGCTATGCAATAAAAATTGAACAAAATTAAAATAAGGCATGTAAATCAAATAAGAAAATCATATTTAAAAAACAAAATAAATATGTTAACATTTATAAAGGCATTCAACTAATCAATTAACATTTATTAGGGGATCAAAAACAGGAAATCAATTAGTCTCATGTGCATTAATGAGGGAATCAATTAGAATACCTTTTCAAATAGCATATAATAACAGTAACATCTAAACATAATATGTATAAATCAAGGAATCAATTAGTCAAAACTCATTTACTAAGGGAATCAATTAAATAATAAACATTTAAAATAGAGAATCAATTAATCAGGATATTAAGAGCTTAATTAACCAACAAACATTAATCAGGGAATCAATTAAGATACGTGTCAGTGAGCACCACCACCACCGTCGGACTCCAATAGTCCGCCTCCATTGCCAACGCTCCAAAACTCCACTGTATTTCATCTCACACTACGGAATAAACCATGTACCTGCATACAACCAAAAAACACACATCTTGCCAAATAATAATAAACTTAGCCACACAAAACTCAAACAACAAGACTCACGATTCAACTCAATACTATGAAACTTAACAATACCCAGTAGCTTTAACAACAATCAGAAAACAGAATTTTCAAAAAAAAAACAAAAAACAGTAAGCAATTCTACAATCGAAAACCACGGAACCATTAAACCAAAATAATGTGCACACACCCAAAAACACACCGCAAGGACAACTCAGCGGTCGCGAAACTCAGACAATCAAGAGCACAGCGGCATAAATACAAAAAGGAATTACGAAAACATCAAACAGGAGACCAAAGGAGACGGACAAAAATGAATCGTGATTTTACAAAAATGCCCTCCATATTTACATACAAAATTTGTATATCTCAGATAAGTTACCTGAGATATATCTCAGGCTCCCTACTCTCTAAATAATATACATATCTATCTATCTATATACACAGCCTTTGGAATAGTAAACAGACCAAATTACCCTTCATTAAATTGATGGAGTTGAATGATTTGAGGTGGAACCCCCATATCGCTTTAAAATTAATTGTTCCGGTATTATATTTGCGAATTTAATACATCGGCAATCAAAGTACAAAAATTTTTTAGTTCAGGCCACCAAACTGCAATTTACTCATAAGTTATTTATTCTGGAAAAAAAATTAGGAAATATATATTTTTTTGAAATAATTAACTTATTTTTACAAGATAATGAATATTAAACTACCCGTGCACATTTTTCTCTAAAAAAAAGGTATGTAAATATAAAATTTTTTCCGAAATAAGTAACTTATAAGTTCTGTCTTAAATTTGCCAAACGAACACATAGTTTTAGCAGCTGCAACATCCAGTGATCCACTACACCAAAAATAACGAGCTTCGATTAGTAACCTATAGAATTACGAGCAACAGGCCCTCACCCATATAACCCCTGCGTCATCAACACTGACTTGAATCATTTTTGCAGTTGGTTTACCCCAAATCTCATCACCATCGATATTGATATTTAATTGAAAACATAACAAGTTATCGCGATTTTGAGCTTTTCTCCACTGAGCCAAAGTCACACTTGCATGGACTTTCACTTCTTCCACAGAGAAGAAGGATCTTTGCTTCCAAATGAGCTCATTTGGAGCTTTCCAAATTATCTTTCGTACATGATAGTATCTGTATTTGCAGGCCGTAGACTTGGAAAGTAACTCTTTAATTATCGTTTTTTTTTAAGTACAACTCTTGAATTATTCAATCGAACCAAATATTAACATTAATCTACAAATTTGATCCACGCAGAGATTGAAACATCATTAATTTATTTGCGTCAGCCTATATCCTTTTTGGTAAGATAGTAAAAATGTTTAGGGCTTAGCATATAATGCCAGATACAGCACGCTTAGAGATGCATGTTACTACAAGAGAAACTGAGCAAAAAGTGGAAAATGTTTACAACGATTAAACACAACTACTATCATATTACTATAACCGGGTCATCCTGATTCAGATAAAATGTAAGTTCTGTACATAATGATACGGAAGCCACGCCACAAAGAAAGCGAGCTTGTATACCAAAGAATGTGAGATTGTTGCAGCATTATCTGTACACAGAAATAATAGTACAACATAGGCTCTGTTCTGTTTATACAGATGCCAGACCTTCGGGAATTTTATCGCTTGGACAAGAAGAGAAGAACCTACGGCAAACATACAAGACAGCGGAATGGAAACCAAAAGGATTATCTACAAATACAAAATGGCCACCCTGCAGCAATCACATAACAATGCTATTAGTAGCATATATGTTACATTGTTACGATTCCTTGACCTGCAAAAATCTAGGGCTATGTTTGTTTTAGGGGATTATAATCCTTGGAAAATCACACTATCTTTCTTAAATTTAAAGGATTATAATCCCATGGAAGTATATTGCTATCATCTTTTTGATTCATTTCTATGGGATTATAATACCTTCTTTCACAAGGTATTATAATCCCATGGGAGTGAACTAAAACAATGATCAAAATGTGAATTCATGGGATTATAATCCCTTACGTTTGGGATTTAGAAGGTAATAATTTGGGGATTATAATCCCTTGAAACAAACATGGCCTAGGAGTTATAAGACAACAGGAAAAGAAAAATACCTTTGGAACTCTAATAATATCACAGGGGACATTCATTTTCTTACGAGCTTGTACTGCCCCCTCATAGTTCATCCAATCGTAAACACCATATATAAAACTGGTTGGCACTTTCCATTCTGACGCACTTCACAATCAAAGCAAACAACAGGTTACTAAATCATCATCATAAGCAGTTTTTGTTTTTCGAAATTCTATATTTGAAGATGCACCACCTGTTTAGAAGCGGACTCCGTGCAAATGCTCCAAAGGAGAATATATATTTTAAGCATAGCTCTCCACTAGCTTTGGCGGCGACAGTATGGTATACATAATCTTCAGTTGGAAAAATATATTTTAGATTATAAATTCAGAGTTCTAACAGTGCTGTAGACCAAAGGGGTTATTATGGAATACTACCTGTCAGTAATTTGGATTCCTCCTCATTTAAAACATCTCCAGATGAATAGGTGCCAAATCTGTTTGTTGTATATTTACGAACTAAATCAGGACCCCAGGGGCCTAAACCTCTGCAATATACAGGGCAGAAATATGTGAGGCAATGTAATAACTTGTTAAAATATGATCCAAATATTAAATTCAAACAACACGGTAAAATAATTTATTAGAGGGAAAAAAATATATTTATATATTCCTTCACCAGACGCTTAAGTAACTATCAAAACCACATTCTGACAAACATATTTGCAAGTGAATTGCCATATTTCTACTATAGAACCACATTCTGACAAACATATTTGCAAGTGAATTGCCACATTCTGACAAACATATTTGCAAGTGATGTCCAAGTGACTATCGACATGCAGTCTTTAAAATGTGAATATGAACAATTACAGACATGGACAGTTTTATGTTTACTTCTGCGTGTACAATTTATATTCAGTGACAGGCTTGAGGACCTGTTGGTATACCACAGTGTCTTGTAAAATCTACATACAAACTTGCTATATGTTATACTTGAGACTTGAGAGCAAACCAAAGACAAGGAGAATTGCCACTATCACCAAGGTAAAGCTAATCACCTGATAACCTTCGAAGGTGTAAGATTTGACTCCCATAAATGGTTTATAATAGCCCCTTTCCAAGTTGACCGGAATTTTGAAAATTGCTCAGATCTATGCTCTGTTTCCGATGAAAAACCAGCAGTTCCCACTAGAATTAAATGCTGTACGTGTTTAGGATACTACAAAAATAAACATGATTAACTTCGAAGTTAATTCGAACTCATAATGCTACTAAACAAATTCAATATTTAACACGAAAATGTAATAACCTTCAGAGCGTATTTAGCTGCTACATAGCCTCCAAATGAATGGCCAAGCAAAATGAAGCTGCTAAGCTTCACAGATTTGCGCCATTCCTCAAGAGAATCAATAAACCATGCCTCAGTTTCTGCATGTCAAATTATATCGAACTAGAATCAGAAACAAATATTAGGGCTGTAACAAATTGAGGTAACTAATAATTACTCCTATATTAACTAATTAATATACCTATGTATGCATTCAGGTAACAAAACCGAAGGATTTTGCCATCATATAAATGGAAGTGAGAAAACAGTTTTAGACTTTAGTAATACAACAAAAGAAATAATAGACAAAAGTTTAGGAGAAGCTGAAATTGTCATGATACATTAATCACAAATATTATTCTAAAAAGATATTATCCAACCTTCAGTACTTTTGCAAGTAAAGTCAGGCCTACTTGATCCACCCCAACTGCACAAAAAGGAAATATTTAGCAGGAGAGAATTTTTGCACAGTGAAACAATCATAATAAAGTAACTTTAATTAAGATGTCATGCCAAAAGAATGGCAGCTTATATGAGAAATTGATTCAAAAATTAACTCTATATATAGTTATAGATTGAAACAAGGACAAACATATACATTATAGAATGATCAAGTTACTGCTTAAATATGTGCAATGCCATATAACAGACTATGCACAAAGCAAACTTGTTCTCACCCGAGCTGATCAATAGCAATGACTTTAAAATGCTTGGAAAGAAACTCAAAGTTGCGGAAGAAAAAACCCTGAGCAGCACCATATCCATGAACCATTACAAGAGTGGGAGAGTCCTCTTTGCTTTCAAAAGTGACGGTGTTGATGAATCTTGGTTCATTGCTCACAGAGCGAAACCACTTAACTTTGGATCCTTGGGGTCCAGAGCCAATGCTAACCTTTTCCTGTGTATAAGGAGTCCTGGTGTTGAAGCCAACCAACAAGCAAGAGTTGCAACATCAGAATTGTGCAATCAAAGTGCATATAGTATTACCAATATTTCCTGCTTTAATTTATGAGGATGCTGCTAACACAGGGACTTATTATTTAATTAAACATTATCCTGATAATTAGGTTTATGCATCACAATTTCAAAATGTTCTGAAAATTAACAGAGTACAAAATCGGTACTTGCACATTTTGAAAAGTTTATTTTCAACTGGAACTGGTCATTAGCTTGAATGAAGATTTGACACCTTTTTTTTTTTCATGCAAAATAAAAATTACTTGGAACTTTTTAAAATCTTAAGGTAGCAAAGTATAAGAAAGTTAGACAGGAAAGGAGCTGAGTAATATTTTAGCCCTAAATGCATATTACATGAACAATATAGTGAAAAGACAATCCCTGAATATTGAAAAAATGCCCTTAATACCACAGCCTGAAGAAGATCAGATCACATACCACAACTCAACGCCCAACATATTACATGAAATACGTATCTCAATAGAGTTATAAAAAAAAAGGTCGCACAATAGGGAGATGCTGGGAAAAAAAAAAACACTCAATATGCGTGATCCTAAAAAAAAAAAAAATCGAAAGATCCTTAGGTCTCCCATGCGGGATCCAGATTTAAGAACCTTCCATGCATGTCGTATTGTGCGGAAAACCTTCTTCAAATTATAGAATTTCGGACTAACGCCCAAATTGCTAATATTTATGGGCAAGTCAATAAATAAGTCTGAACAATTTTGCAATGCAGAGTGACAGATTTTCCAGATAAGCGCAATTTAAGTAGCAATGCAAAAGCTAAAAATGAACGTACTTAACAAGAGAAAGAAGGCGCTTCTCGGCGGCAATAATATGATCGGTAGAAGTAGGAATCCAGCGTAGAACAGTTGCCCACCGTGACGCTGCTAATGATTTCTTTTTATTTTTTGCTTTTGTGCTTGGTGTCTCTGCCTCAGGGGTCCGAATTGTGGACGAGCTCTTTGTTTGTATTGCCATTGATGAGTTCTTTGTTTGTATGGACAATGAGCTCTTTGTTTGTAACAACGATGAGGAGCTCTTCGTTGAGCTCTTTGTTTGTAACACCGTCGTCATTAATTACACTAATATAAATATCTCTCTAACTATTTACAAAAAATGATGAATCAGGAGCGATTTTATGTAATGCTCATGTATTACCAGAAAAAATGAAATGCAGGCGGTCGGGTCACCGCCTATGTTTATTTCTTTCTGCGTTGGAAAAAAACACAACGAGAAAGAAGAAGAAGAATCTGAAGAAAATGAGGGAGATGGAAATATGAATGCGTTAATGAAGATTAGGAAAATCTGGGACGTCCGTAATGAGCCGTCCATATTGTAAATGAAGCATATTCCCTTTGTCATCTCTTGTGTGCTTCTATTTCCTTGTACGCCACGCGTTCTTATTATGCACTTCCTTTCACCATTAATATATTTATTTATTTACAAAATGATAAAGTTACATAAAATTTCATACAAAATGATAAGTGTTTTAATTTGATTGGTTATAATTCAATAGTTTTCCTACATTCACTTTAATATCAACCAATAAAAACATTCATTAGTAAAACATTTATTAGTGGAATCCAACTCATTCTGTGAATTTTTCTGTGTATAATTAGCATTACTCTATTTATTTATAGAGCAGTGCTATGTATCCCAAAATTTATCCTAAAAATGTTCCAAATACCACGTGACATCATTTTATTTGTGGAATTCATATTAACACACGAAGTGTTCATCTCATTAACAAAAGATAATCAATTATATAATGATAATTTAGTATTCGAGAACGATTTTGGAAACTTTTTTGGGAACTCTACATTTCTCTTATTTATACTCAAAATATTTCGGATTGAATTGTTGTACTTCAAAAAAAATCATTTTGTGCATATCATATCCTATTACTCCTATATAATAAGAATAGGAGGGATAATAAGAGTGTAATACCAAAGGTTAAGAGATCGATTCTTATCGGCTACATAATAATAATATTCTTTATATATAATAAACGTAAGAAGAATTTAATCCATAATTTTGGTACCTGTACGGCCAAAATAATCTCAACCGTCAAATCTAATCTTTTTAAAAATAGATGATCAAGATTACATGATATTAAAAAGAAAATAATAGTCTAAAAAGGATATAATTAGAAAAGTTTGTATTAGAATTGAATTTTAAAAATAAAATTATAATCTGAATAAGATATAATTAAAAAAGGTATTATTAGAATTGAATTTTATTTCATTTATTTACTATTAGAAAACGTTCATATTTACTATTTGGGCTATATCTCAAGATTTAGAAATTAGATTTGGATGATCTTACAGTCCAAGTAAAGCTCATAAAATTATATTTAATTTATTGATGATTTAACAATTATTATCCAAATGAAACAATGAAACAATTCAAAATCTCATGAGAAAAAATAATTACATATTTTTATATTAATTCTATTCAGTAAAGAAGACCAACATTGATAATCCTATTTAATGTAAAAAAAAAACCTAATAATATATGATCTGCATCACTAACATAAAAAATTAATGGAATTATAAATATTTGAAAAAAGTTTGGATTATAAGCTAATTCAATACTTATATATACTATAGCATTGTGCAATGGGGGCACGCACTTGAAAAAAATTAATAGTTCTCGTTGTTCCAATGTCTTAAATCTTTATGGACGGGTGACGTGCTATGTGTAAGTGCGAAATTTTTGTGATATTTACAATTTATTTTATAAATTTGTTTGCGAGGGAAGTAAATATTATTAAGCATTAACATTCATCAAACATAAACATAAATAAGTACGACCTGTCGTTAGGAGATATCATGTTGATAAAATTACATTTGTTTCAAAATTATACTTTCGCATAAATACGATATTGCTAAAAATACTTTTTGTTTTCTTAACTACGGGCAACTACTATTAATAACGTGAAATCAATACAATGGATCAATCTCCTGTTCTGAGGTTCACCGTTCAAGTTTAGGATATCAGAGGGATCAAAGAAACTTCGTTACAAGTTCCCTGAATATTACTCTATCTACTTTGAATATATTTTTTGATATAATTTCTTTCAATAAAAATTAAAAACTGCACGTGCCAAGGTATGTTATCCCCCATCCACTTAGAGCAAACTCCAACGAGTCGCCATTCATCAAATATGTCAAATTTGTCTATTGAACTGGCGAGACAGCAGCTCCAACACAATGACATGGCACGCTACTTTTCTACATATTGTGATTTCACTCGTCTCTTTTGACTAGCAAATAAATTTGGCTAGCCGTTACTATATATTAACTAGCATGATAGCCCGTGCAAGGCACGGGCCACGTTCTAATTCATATAACATTTTTTTAATTTTGCAATAAAATCCATTTTATCCTCTTGTCCGTCTATTTTATCTTTCACGTGCAACGGTCTATCGATTCAGTAGTTATAATCATTCTATATTCAAATTATTAGCACACTCTAAATTTTAACAATCATATTTATAATGGTACTTGTTTAATGCGAGAAGAATAACCGACAAAAGTGGTATATTAGAGTTAATCGTCAACTATCAAATATTTTCACGATAATAGTATTTTTCAGTAGAAATCTTAAAAGAATCACCATGACAACAATTTTTTAACTACTTTCAATCTTATCCACAACATATTTTAAATATCTATTTTCTCTTCTACCCATATGTCTACCTCATATCTTCATGTAGCCTGCCTAACATCTCTTCCAATTTATTACTTATTAGGTACGTTCTCACTTCGGTCTCTTTCCGACCATTATCCTTCCACCTCGCTATACCTCTCAGATCCGTTCTTTCCTTCAACCACATCATATATGCACATTCATTTTTCCACACCACCTCTCTTTCGTCTTTAACAACCTCGAATTTGTTCATCCTTCCTCTCTTCGATCATCTCTCAGTCTTCTTTACAACCTCTCATCGACCTCCATTTTCATATTTATATAAAATTATTATTATTGTAGTTACGAGCTGAATAAGTATTATGATAATAAAATAGTTAATTGTCATACTTCTCACACATTAAACATGTATACGTTTTTCGAATGTTATTGTGATAACACTGTATTTTTTGAATTTCAATCAAACTCATCTAACATTTGTCAACAAATTGGATTAACATATTATTGTCAACATTTTAGTTGTATTACCGTTTGTTCTTAAGTTAATAAAGATATTGATGTACCTATTCTTTTGTTGGTATTTAATTGATTGTATTTCGTATCTAGATATCCAAATTTAACACTAAAAGAAATCATGTTGTTTGGGAATGGGTATCAGGTCAATTCAAGGTCAGGGAGTGCTCCCGGAGTATCCTACTTTCACGCAATTCTCGATCAATCCCTTTGCCCCTCATTCTTCGAGAATCAGAAAGATCCTTTTCAAGTTTGAATTTGTTAATTTGGAATCTAGGTTCTTCTATATTTACTTAGTTTACTTATTTTTTTTTAATTTTTTAATATTTTCCCTCTCTTTTTTCATAACATTCCTTATGTCCCATAGATTTGATCCTTTGCTGGAAATATTAAGCCTACTAAAGGCACCAAAACAGAGGGAAAGTCGAAAATTGTCATATAAAGGATATGAATTGTGCATTTCAAATACTAATTTCAGATGCTCACGATTTCGATAGCCATACAAGTGATTTGGCGAATTTGAACAAAATAGTTGAACCAGTTCCGGTTCTTGAACGAGAATTATTTCGTTCCTGATTCCTGCCCCGAAAGGAAAATAGGTATCCCCGCGAGAAATCATGAATTTTAATTTTCTTAATTAAAATTTTGAACTTATTTTTATTTAAAATTTTAAACCTAATCGTTGAACCCGTATCGATCCGAAATTGGAGATTATTTTCCTCCCTGATTACTACCCCGAATGGGGAATGAGGATCCCCATAAAAAACTGGGGATTCTTAATTTTTTAAATTAAAATTTCTATATTTTCTAAAATATTGGATAATAAAATTATTTTGATAAATCAAGATAAATTTATTATTATATTATAAATGACGATTTGAATTACTTTTTTATAATAAAAGATGAAAAATATTATTAAAAATAATTTTTTTATGAAATGTTAAATTCATAAAAAAATTGAATCTTTGAATTACATTTATTTTTAATAATCTTGAATATATATATATATATATATATATATTTAAAAATTTATTTTTCTTAAGTATGATAATCGACTTGGAAACGGGAATTGGGGATTGAGTCGGGATGCTTTAATCCCTGAGCTCGTTCCCATCCCCCAAATTTTTATTTTATAACATTCCATGTTTCTTGTCCCAAACTCGAAAAATTTCTCGAATCTCCAAACGGGAAAGGGATTAGATCGGGGTCGGGCAAACCGGGAGATGCTCATCTATAAATATTGTCATTCGTGTACCATTTGAATTTGTATAGTATATATTTAAAGTTCTATATATTAAATACACGTACATTCAGTTGGTCATTCATTCAGTTAAAAATATCTTACATGTTCTTATCATTTTAATTAATTTTATAAAGAATAAATTTGAAAATTGATATTAAAGCAAATGTAGCAAGTGGATTGTTTGCGTATGCAATTATTGATTTTAGAAAGTTTATCATTAAGTATTCTAGCGTAGTGGTAATATTTGCGGACATAAGAATATTATTATTATTAAAGGGAATATAGCAAGTGAATTTTTTGTGTATGCAATTAATGATTTTAATAAGTGTATCCTAAAGTATTCTAGTGTAGTGGTAAAAATGTGGACATTGGTACATGGAGGTCAAGGGTTCAAATCCATTGAAATTATTATTTTTTAACATTAACATGATTGCAGGGATATTTTAGTAAATTACTAAATTGATGAAAAGGCCTTGTTAACCTATAATATATATAAAGGAAGGATTGGGAGAGTTGTATACCTGGTAGTGTTAGAGATGCTCTTAGCCGTGACAAAGAAATAACTACCAATGGCAAACAGGCCAACCCACTAAGCCAAATATTCAACAATGTTAATAAACTTCAAGTAAAGATTGACAAGGCACTTCAAAACCAACTTCAATCTTCAAACACCAGGTTCAGGTGAGTTATAATCAGGTAACTTGGAAGTTTAGGAGGACGATATTAAATAAGTTATACAGATCGCCCATACATAATCAGTGAGGTAACATCAAATATTCAACAATTCTAAAGACATCTGTTATAGTCTCTTCAAAATGCAAGATTGCAACTGAACTTGAGAAAGAAGAATCCGTTAAACAGAAAATATACAACGAGAACCAAACTAGTTTTGTGAAAGAGATCGAACAAAAACCAGTCAGGTTTTATTCAAGAGGTACCCCTAATTTACAATCTCAGTAATGGCAACCACTCCCATAACAAATAGAATATCTTTCAAGTTTGAATACTAACCACAGTACTAGTAGATCAATAAACCAATCTACTCCCTGGTAGCCCGAATACTCTTAATCTGCTCTAGACTGACCAGCTCTTGATGAGAGGATGATTCCAACAATAAGGCCATATAAAGCCAGAGCTTCAGCGAAAATGAGAATGAGAATCATGCCAACAAAAAGTTTTGGCTGTTGTGCATTAGCTCTGGAAGATAAACAAGACTAATATAAGCACATTCTCAAATAATAGATAAAATTGCAAGAAACTTCAGTAGCCAGAAATGCTCACAATAGATCATAGAAACTAAAGAAATTCAGTGGCAAGCATGATACAATACAGTTGTAAAAATCTTTTTCTCTGATTGTCAGCATTAAATAAGACAGAAACCCTCAGACATATACAGTAGCATATTAAACTCACAACAAGACTCAGCCGGCGAATAAACACAATTCCTATTCAGGAGTAGAATTAAGAATCGTCAATACCACTACTCTTTCATAAGAAAATTCAAAAGAATCTAAGAGGATACGCTTGAGACCTCTAACATTTATCAGCACACTATATAAAGCAATTTTCCTTGATATTCTAGAATCAAGACTATAATTGGGCATAGTGAAAAACAAAACATAAAAAAACAGGAGCTCCTCAAGAGGATGAACATAATAACGATCCAAATCTGGGCACCACATGATATATTCTACATTTTCTAATCACTGTTCCGTTTTCGCTAACAAAATTAGTACTGCATTTACTTGACTAGAATCATCTTAATGATTTGAAACCTTACGGAACCATCCAACACAACATTATAAACATAAATCAGTTAAAACCCTCAATTGTGTTTTAGAATGACCTAAGCACACTGAACTCCGTCTCCCTCATACTAGTCCCGGTAACAACTCAATTGCAATTACAATATGCACATAATTAGCATACATTGCTACACAATTCCAATTAGAACGATAAGAAAAGACGAAAAGGGCGAAGAACAATAAGAATACCTAACACCGGCATCGCCAACGATCCCGATAGCCATACCAGCAGAAAGGCCAGCAAGACCACAAGCAAGACCAGACGAAAGATGCGCATAACCATCAAACAAATAATAAGACTTAGCCTTAGGATTAATCCCAGTACTAATAATAACAGCTATAATAAGACCATAAATACCCAAAACACCAGCCATAACAACCGGAACAATCGATTTCATGACAAGCTCAGGTCTCATCACTCCCATTGATGCTACTCCCACTCCACTCTTCGCTGTTCCATACGCAGCTCCCATACCTATGCAATTACAATCATATATACACATTAAAACAACAATTCATGTGAAGCAATAATAATTGTAGATTGGAGTGAGAATTACAGGAGAAGACTAGAGCGGCTGCTGCGCCCAGGAAGCCGAAGAACGGCGCCGTTTCGTCGCCGCTGAATGAAGAAGAAGACATGATTGATTGATCAGATGGAGAAGATTGCTGACTGGATCTGAATATCTGATGATTTCTGATTGTGTTTAATACGTATAAAGTAAAATTCTATAGTATTATACACCAGAGAACAATTGTCTCACGTGCGGCCCAGTTTTGAGTACGTGTCTTTCTTTAATCCCGCGGGGAGTATTTGTTGTGATAAACTCGGATATTATATTAATAATTTTAAGAGTTAGTAGTTTCTGTTTCCATCCCTTAGAGTATATATGCACGGCTAGGGGCTATCGATTCATCAATTCATTCATTAATTGAATCAATGGAGTTAGTTACTATTCACATTAAATTCACTTTTTTTTTTTTAGTTTTTATATACCCACAAAACTCCATATCGATTACTATTCTTCAAATAAATAATTACTTCATTGATCGTCCAATATTCAGTGAAGACGATTTTCGTCGGAGGTATAGAATGCGTCATGTTTTCAATCGCATCATGACAGTTCTTTGCACTCAAGATTCCTACTGGCATCAAAAAACATATGCAACTGGATTACTGGGGTTGCTACCCCAACAAAAAATGACTGCTACATTACGAATGCTAGCTTATGGTGCAGCAGCTGATCAATGTGCCGAAATATGTAGAATGGGAGAATCAACTACACTTGAGTGCATGAAAAATTTTTGTTCAAGGCCTTTAGAATCGCGTCTGTTCAGGTCAAGGCCTTTAGCTTGCTGGTCAAGACCTTGAGCTTGACATAGACTCCATAATCTGTTTTGGGCCTATTTTCTGGGCTCTTTTGTAACCGGTTAGAGAGTACTATATAAACTCTCTTGGTCATAACCTAGATCAATAATCTGTAATCTGAATTTGTAATCTAGATCAGAATCGGTAATCTGAATCGGTAATCTAGATCGGAATCTGTAACTGTAATCTGTATCCTCAAGATCAATAAAACTTTTCTCTTCTACCTATCTGTGTTCTTTCTTTACGTTTATTATAATCTTTCTTGCTTCCGCTATAACAAACTGGTATCAAGAGCTTGGTTTTCGGTGAGAAATATGTCTGGTTTTAACGTGAAGGTCGACAAATTTACTGACAGGGGCTCTGGGCACCGTTGAAAAAGAAATTAACGACGGATCCTGAAAGCGCTGAGATGGCCAGTCTAGAAGAAAAGGCACACTCAACAGTTTTGTTGTGTCTTGCAGATGATATTATTACTAAAGTCGCGGAGAAGGATACTGCGGCTGGTTTGTGGTTGAAGCTTGAAGGTCTCTACATGACAAAGTCTTTAACAAATAAGTTGCTTCTGAAGCAACGTCTGTTTAGTCTGCGATTGCAAGAAGGTATGCCTCTTCGAGATCATTTAGGTCAGTTAAAACAATCTTATTAGAATTGCATAATATTGATGTTAAAGTGGAAGATGAGGATGCTGCTTTAATTCTGTTAGTTTCTTTGTCATCATCGTATGAGAATTTTGTGCAATCGTTTATTGTTGGCAAAGATTCTATTTCTCTGGAGGAGGTTAGATCTGCTCTCCATTCTAGAAAGCTGTGCCATAAGGCGGCTGGTACAGGTGCAGATAATCAGGCTGCTGGATTAGTAGCCAGTTAGAGTAATGGACATGGAAAGTCGGGGAAGAAACTAGTTCCTAAGGGTCCAAAACCTAATGATATCTGTAATTACTGTAAAGAGAAGGGACACTGGAAATCTGACTGTCCCAAGAAAAAGAAGCAACATGATAAATTGACAGATACTGCTGCTGTAGCTGATATCAATTCTGAAGAAGATATTGCTCTAGTTGCTGATGAGCACACACATCACTCTGATGTGTGGATCCTTGATTCTGGAGCGTCTTACCATATATGTCCGCGTAGGGAGTGGTTTACAACCTATGAGCAAGTAGATGGTGGCAATATTTCTATGGCTAACAGTTTTGCTTGTGAGATGGTTGGAATAGGCTCGATTAAAATTCGGACACATGATGGTAAATTCTGCACATTGAATGATGTTAGGCATGTTCCACTTATGACAAAGAATCTGATATCCTTGAGTATGTTAGACAACAAGGGTTTCAGTTTTCAAGGTGAATGTGGAGTTTTACATGTGTGCAAGGGTTCTAATGTGGTTTTGAAAGGTGTTAAACATGGTACCTTGTATCTTCTTCAAGGTTCTACATTATCAGGTTCTATTGTTGTCACGTCCTCGGAGAAGATTAAGAGGCAACGAACTGATAATGGTCTGGAATTTTGCTCATCTGAGTTCTGTAAGAATGAAGGGATTTCTAGGCATCATACAGTCAGGGATACACCGCAGCAGAATGGTGTAACAGAGCGTATGAATCAGACACTTCTGGAGAGAGCTAGGTGCATGCTCTCTAATGCTGGACTAACTAGAAGATTCTGGGCACAAGCAGTTAGTACAACATGTTATCTGATAAATCGTAGACCTCACACAGAAAGTGGTAGTGTTGAGAAATAGGTGGAGCAGCAAGTCACTCAAGATGAGAGTGAACCATAACATGAAGTTCAACAACCACAATCAGAGTCAGAGTCATAAGTTTCATCATTACCAGTAGCGAATCAGCACAGTTTGGCTCTTGATAGATCAAGGAGAGCTAATTATGGGGTGCCTCCCAAGAGAATTAAGGTGAGAAAAGTGGGTACTGCTGATAACCCAGCTGATATGCTCACCAAGTCGGTTCCACATAGCAAGTTTCAACATTGTTTGGACTTACTAAATGTTAAGAGTTGTTGATTGCCCTTTTGAGGGCAAAATCTGAGGCAGAAGAGTTTTTTCTGGTACATCTGGCATTATTATGGTGCATATGGTACATCTGACATTATTATGGTGCATCTGGTACATCTGTTGTTTGTGAGAGGATTCAAGTCAAGGTGGAGATTTGTTAGAATATGCCTTGAATCTGTAATGCCCCAAATGCTGGGAATTCGGGTATCTTGAGTTATCTGTTTTGTTGCTGAAAATCTAGTAATCAAGGTCTTGAGCCTAAAGTCAAGCCCTTTAGAATCGCGTTTGTTCAGGTCAAGGCCTTCAGCTTGCTGCTCAAGACCTTGAGCCTGACATAGACTCCATAATCTGTTTTGGACCTATTTTCTGGGCTTTTCTGTAACCGGTTAGAGAGTACTATATAAACTCTCTTGGTCATAACCTAGATCAATAATCTGAATCTGTAATCTAGATCAGAATCGGTAATCTGAATCGGTAATCTAGATCTGAATATGTAGCTGTAATCTGTATCCTCAAGATCAATAAAACTTTTCTCTTCTACCTATCTGTGTTCTTTCTTTACGTTTATTATAATCTTTCTTGCTTCCGTTATAACACACTCAATCATAAAAATTGTTTGCTAAGAAACAAGAGGCATATCGCAAAGATGTAGAGAGGTGTTTTGGTATCTTGCAATCTCGATGGGCAATTCTTCGTCGTGGTGCTCGGATGTAAGCGTTCTACACTTCGAAGTATCATGATGACTTGCATCATATTGCATAACATTATAGTTGAGGATGAGTTTGTAGAGTCAGCAGAAGAAGATCTAATGAATGATGGCCCGGTTGATTGTAATGGAGTTCGAATTCCTTTTGCACCAATCCAAAGAGATGGAAGAAATCAACAAGCATTTTGGGATCGTATAGAAAACTTGGAATCAGCATATGTCCATACAATGATCCAAAATGATTTGGCATAGCACAACTGGGCAATAGAAGCTAATGAATAATTATTGATGTCAAATTATTATCTCTTGAAATGTACGACTGGACAATTTAAATAAACTAGCATAATAACCCGTGCGAGGCACGGGTCATTTTCTAGCCCTCCATTTAGAATTCAAAATAAATATGTTTTGTTAGCAAATGAATTGTATGAGTCCCTAATTATTTAATTGAAATGTATGAACCAAGTAGAATGCTACTGGGAGCCCTCATTATTTCCTTGATGAATGTTTGGGCGGTCGGGTGACTATAAATTCTGTCTTGTTTGCCTAATTCTCTTTCAATAATGTTTTGAGGCCTCGATGCTATGGATGATCACATATTTTTGGTTGCATATGATCTGTGATTCTGGTTTTAATATGGGAAAATTAATTCTAAAGTCCCTGAACTATTAAAGTTTTTTTTCTAAGTACCTGAACTAAAAAAGTGAATTTCCAGGTAATCAAACTTTTGAATTTTTCTCATCGCGGTCCTTCCGTTAGTTTTTGACTAACGACCGTTATGTTTTGATGATGTGGCAGTGACGTGGTATTCAAAAATCATGAATTGAAGTGAAATTTTGATATGTTAATCTGGAAATGATTATAGAACACGGGTGGTGAAAGTTTTTGATTTCGAGTTCACTAAAGTATAGAAATCTGAACTTTAATTTCAAGAACACGAAAAAAACTTACTAAAATCTGCAGATTTCCATATGTTAGTGAACTCGAAATCGAAAACTTTCACCACCCGTGTTCTTGTAATCACTTCAAGACTAACATATCAAAATTTCACTTCAATCCGTGATTTTCGGTTGCCACATCACTGCCACGTCAGCTTTGACTAACGGCCGTTAGTCAAAATCTAACGGAAGTACTGCGATGGGAAAAATTCCAAAATTTGACTACCTGAAAATTCACTTTTTTAGTTCAGGGACTTGGAAAAAAAAATGCTAATAGTTCAGGGATTTTAGAATTAATTTTCCTTTTTAATATATAAAACTTATCATAACTTGATAATAAATAATATAACATCAATGATCATTTAGACAAAATACATAATAATATGAACCACTTTTACAAAATTAGCAAGTTCAATAGTTCAATACTTCCTTCCGACGAATTGTCTAAAAAAATAGTAAACTGCTGCTTTAAAAAAAATACAATAGTTTAATAACTATGAAAAACTTCTATAACCTCAATAGTAGTTCAACATTTTCGTCTGCCAAAGTATTTGGAAAATATTGTTGTGATTATGAATGTTTGTCAAAAGTTTCGCCTAAACAAAGGCTTTTCATTTATTGAAAAACATAGACACAGACGTGTAATTTGGGCTGATTTTTAGAACACTGGTATATATCAATTTAAATGGGATTGCATATACAAATTTCACGAATAATATAAACAATTTTTAGATTTTAACACCAAGAGTATAAGAGGAAATTTACGAACTTCAAGGGAGTAAAAAAGCTATTCTGATTTGAGGCACTAAATGACATATTACCTTCAGGAATTCCTTGTTCGTCACTTCCTGCATAAGCTGGGTGGAACCGCGCTCGACTGAAAGGTGACAAAGAAAAAATATAGCAACGATAACTTTTTATAGACAATATTTAAGCATTGGACCAGTGAACTAACACTAAGAAAAATTTAACAACACTAAAAAAATGCCAAACCACAGGTTCTTCCAAGGGTTTCACTGGCTTACCTTGTAGGTTACGATAAAAATTATTCTGAAGATGCTTCTAAACCCTTATTTCTTCCACCATTTATGTAGTGAGAAATAGTTTTGGTCTTCCTCATTTTTTGGAGCCTGGTTCGTCAAAAAGAAGTAGCAAGTCGCGTGCTTTTCTGCTAATCCTCTTTCCTGAACTAAGACAACAGCTTCTTCAACGTAAACGAACAACTCCTCATCCCTGAACTAAAACAACAGCCTCTTCAATAGAAACGAACAGCTCCCTGATCTCACAATGAAGTATATGCATTATACTATCACCATAGAAGCCAAATAAAATTGTGCATTCCTAAAAAACGATAGAAAAACATTAAAAAAGAAAAAAAGGAATCACCTCACGCCAAACCACAGAACATACATGCTATAAAGTCACCCACAATCTTAATTATCAATCACAAAATATCTAAAGCTAAAGTTCAAGTGCCAAGATCAGACCTTCAACTCACATTAGAATAAAATGTGACCTAGAACTAATTTAACCTTTTTATATCACTACAAGAAAACAGTCAATAGACATCACCCCTTTTACATCGTTCGCCTTGGTGACCGATGTTAAAGAATTATTTTACATCAGTTTTAATGAAACCGATGTTAAAGTAGGTTTTAGACATCAGCTGTAATTAAAACCGATGTTTTAACCACTTTTTAAAAAAATAAAAAAACACGCGGAACATTTCCCCCATTTCTTTTTTTTTTCATTTCCCCCTTTCCCTCCTACTCAGAAACATTTCCCCGTTCTTTTTTTCATTTCCCACTTTCTCTCTTACAAACATTTTGTTTCCTCCCGCTCCTCAAACTCACTCACCTTATTTTCCATTTCCCCAAACTAATTCATTCAAAGTAATTCACTCACTCACAACTTCAGTGAAGAACTCCCAAATTCAAACCCTAGCTTACAACCCCCAAATTCAAACCCTAGCTTACAAGTCCCCAAATTCTAACCCTTGATTTCAAAACCCCCTTGTCGAATCCCAATTAGGTCAAACCCTAGCTTTCGATTTTTGTTAATTGTCAAATGTCTGCTGTTATACTTGTTGATATGGTTGAAGATGAGTATGATAGAATGAAGCAATCAGAGAGAATCAGGAGGAGAAGCACTGATTGGTATAGCCTTGATATGTGTTTTTACGGTATTTACGAGAATAGGCTAAAGGATTTGATCGATTTAGAGAGTTATGAGACTAATAAGTTTTACACATTGAGGCTTTATGTAAGTTTTTTTGATGTACCTGTGTGTGTTTCTTGATTTGTTATTTTTAGGATATTTTGTGTATGGGGTTTATTTTAATCATGGTTTGAATGTTGTTTTACTTGAAATAGGAAATAGGATGGGTCGAAAGAAGATGAAGTTTATGAGGTAAAGAAAATTGATTTAGTCATTTAGGTGTAAGATTTTTTTTTAATTTTATGAATGTATATCAGGAGGTGTATTTGTTTCGTGTTTTGCATAATCTGCAAACTAAGTTTTTTTTTGTAGGACAATTCTCTTCAAGCAATCTGGTCCAAGAATAACAAGGCAAGACTGATTTGGTAAGAAAAATATTGAATGTCTGCTTATTTAATTTGGCATTATGGGATTTTGGAATCATTCTATGCTTTTTCTAATGTATGATAGTGCTTTGATTTTTTTTCCCTTCCTAAATTTATAAGTCTTGTTTATTATTCAATTGGTGTACCTTGTAATCCTTTGATACTAAAGCTAAAATTAACCTTTACAACAAATGTGAATGCACTATATTGCTTCCCATGAACATTCTCTGAAGGAAATACCCTATACTTTTTATGGATCCTTTAGTGTAAGACATGTATATTCTCATCATAATATCTCACCAGTTGCATACTCAATTTGTAGAATCTAACCCCTTTTGAATTTATGAAAATACGAGTTAGCTTAGAAATCTGTCTTCGATGGGCTGGCATGATAATCATGCAACTACCTAGATCAGCTATTAAATCGTAGAAACCACTACTTTTCTCAATTTTGTAGTTTCTATCTTGGTCATCTCTGTATAATTTTTAAGCCTTCTTTGGAATTACGGTAATGTTTTCTATTCTTCAGGATTTTAATGTCATGAATGTTTCCTGTCACCTGCACTTTATATTAGTAATTCAAAGAATCTCACATGTCTTATCCCTTGTAAGTCTCTGAAGCTATTTTGTTCTGCTTTAAAATTAAGCTATGTTCTACTGAAATATAGGAATTTTATATTTTTCGAGACTTGAAAAATTTCACCCACTCACTTTGTCAAAGGTTTGAATCCTCAACCGAGGAAGATGTAGCTAGAGCAAGAGGTGTTAGGTTAAATATGGTTATTATACGCCCCTTACCATGAACTTTTTAGTTAAGGTTAAATTATCTGAAAATAATCATTAATTAGTGTTGTTAGTCTTATGCTCTGGCTGACTTATACATGGTGCTTTCAGGCTTTATAACTGAAATTATGGGCTGACATTTCACTGGCACTCTATTTCAGGCTTTAAAATACCTTCATTGACAGTAGCTTCTGTGCTGAATCACTTGAGTAAACCAGCACCTCACATCACCTCATATGGAACAACTGGATTGAGCCAATTTTCTCCGCGAAATGGTACAACTTCTTTTATAATGGTTAAAGGTGTTTGTTTTTATGCACAAGTTCATACCAGTTTTGTTTGTGTAGAAATTAATCGATATACGTTGATTAAGCAAAATCGAAGCTTGAATCGTGCTATTATCTTCAATTGTTAGCTCTGTTCTTGCAATTTGTAAGTGCTTTTCAAATTTAAATTTTTTATTTTTAATTTACCTTATTCTTACAAATTCTAGCTTAATAGTGGATGCAGGTACGGACAATTTGATTCCTTTGGAACCGGCTCCATCACTGTGGTTGTTCTTAATTCTAATGATGTGGTCAGGGAGATAAACTCGTTGCTCTTCCTTTCTATTTCGGAATCAATTTGCAGCCCCGTATTTTAATTTGCTAATTACATTTTACTTTTTTTTATGTTTTTCTGTTGTTTCCATTGCTAATTTGGATGTAGATGATAAACATAATCATGAGAAAAAAAGCACACATCACGTCGCACAAAATTTAGGTAGTCTCTTCCTACACTGAAAAGGTGTTGGATATGATTTTGTGCTTTGCAGCTGTTCCATTCTTAAGTTGGAATTATACTGTTACTTGACTAAACTTAAAAATCAAGTCATGATCCAGACTAAAGAGATGTTAGATGAGGTATTCATCTAGTTTACGTTGATTGCAGGTCAAAAATATTGGATTGACAGGAGTGTTTAGGTTCCTCTTTTAACCATTAGTCGATGAGATCCCCTGTTTTGGTATTCATCTAGTTTATGTTATCTGCATTGTTATATTTTATTTATTAACTGAGACAAATGTCAATCTTAGCTGAACTGATTTTGTGTCTCTAATTATAAGTCTGAAACTCGTAGAACAGCCTTCTCGCATGGATTATATAACGGAGAATCAAACAGATATTCGGGTGACAAACTTAATTTAAATTATAGGTATTAAGACTACTAATATTCAACAATTTATATTATGTTCGAGGATGCAGGATTCCCATGTCCGAGGAAAAGAAAACCTTCTGATCATTTTCTATGCTGCATAAATTCAGACTTCGACGATGTAACAGCCACACTTAAGGGATCACATAGAATTCATGTATGTATGCAGCAGTGACCCTATCATTAATTTATCTTCTTAAAGAAAGTTTATCTCCATTAAAAGGGGCTAAGTTGGATACGTTCAGAGATTATTCCACAACATTTTATTATGCATCTTAAGAATGAGCATTAATTGAATGGAGTTATTAATTATCTGACTACTGTACATTCTATTTTCTTGTTTATATTGTATAGAACAGAGCATGAGGGATGATCTTGAATCTCTTGGATACGTTCTTATGTACTTTATAAGTGGAAGGTTTGTTTGTGTAGTATGTTACAGACATAGGATGAAACATGCAGTATGTAATTAGGGGATTTAGCTCTCTGTCCAGTATAACCTTAAATGTTTTTCTGTTGTTTAGGTTTTACTCAACAACAATTTAATTGTTCACAGGACCTAATACTATCTTGTATCTGTATACATATGCATGTTTGATCACTTTAACTTATGTTTTATTTGCATTACAAATAAATAAACAACTATGGTTTCCATATACAGTTCGGACAAGTTGGTAGCGGCGACAATCTGGATCATTGCTCTCCGATGCCTGCCAATTATCATTATGGGAGAAGCAGATTTCTTTCTTGCCAACAAGTAATGCTGATAATGTGGAGCATGGGCCTCTTTAATATTCTTTTAGCATTTGTTAGTTGTTTTCAGATTATCATGAAGAGTCTTGTCTATAATGTTATTATCCAACTTGCCTTTAAATTGTTTAAGGGCTTCCACCATACCTCCTAAGGCCTGTTCTCCTATAATTCATGAGCAAGCAAATAATTTAGTGCAAAAATTTGTTATCCATGCCATTACTGTATTCGATACAAACAGCTGAAGGAAAGGGTAGATACAAATTAGTAAAGTACAGATTAATTATTTATTATATGCCCTTTAGTAAGAAAGTTACCAGAATAAGTTATGCAAATGGATTGTTTTTTTTACTAGTAAATTTTGTTTTTTTATCCTATTATTGTTGATGGTGATCTGGCTTTGTACTACAGGATGCTAAAAGATTTCATATTGGAAAAAGCAAGCTGCAAAGAAGCCATTCCCATTGAATGGAGCCATTCCCTTGCTATTCAGGGATCATTGCGAGAGACTGCTAGAAACTAGTTTTAGTTGGTTTTTCATATAATGTAATGAAAGCTTGTTTTTTGTATATAGGCTCATGTAGAGTAGGCAAATTTAGTTTTACTCAATGATGTAAGAATGTTGTATTTCTTTCGTTAATGAAAAAATCAGTTTTACTTACTTTCTAGTGTGATTTAGTTTTGTAATTGTAGTGTGTTACTTTCTAGTGTGATTTAAATTTAGTAATTATAGTGTGCAAATTTATGGAGCTATTTGACATCGGTTAAAAACCGATGTAGTATACAGTTTATTTTGGCAATTTTTGGGAGCTATTTTACATCGGTTAAAAACCGATGTTGTATACAGTTTACAACATCGGTTCTATCTAAAACCGATGTAGTACAAGAGTTGAGACATCGGTTCTGTTTTGAAAACTGATGTTGTTGACAACAATTTACATCGTTTCACAACTGATGTAATAAGTACTTTTTAACATCGGCCTAGAACCGATGTAAAACACATGGACATTTAACAACACCCACCTAGACATCGGTTTTGAAAAGTTTTTACATCGGCCCAGAACCGATGTTGTATCCAGTTTTTCTAGTAGTGTATTTTGTAATTTGCACAAATCTATATTTTATTTGGCCAACCTGTTCTTTTATTGTCTTTTTAATTTTACTTTAACTTAAATACCTATGTTTACTCACGATTCAATTATTATACCTAAAAACCAAATGAATATAGTCACCAACTCTACCGAGCACGTAAGATAGCACCATTCTTCGAGTCATAGCAACATGTAATCTTCCCTATCTTATGCATATCTTATTCCAGATATCTTTCAATCCAATGGATTGAAATCATTTGGTGGTTAATTCATGTGTGGCAGATGGGAAAAAAGGGAGACATGCAGCAATAGCTATTTCCAGTGTCATAGTTAACGCAATGATTAGGCAGTTGGAAGGTAGGTTTGAAAAAATAAGCTCAATTCCGAAACAACCACGGTCTGGAAGAGGCATTCATTAGTCCTCTAATATGTCCTTATTAGCCTAAAGTGCATGCATACATAGGCCATCCCTTATACAGAAGTTTTCCTGAATTGTCGATATGCCTAATCCTGAAAATTTGTACTTTTACATGTGAATATGTAAGGAGCCAAACAGGCGAGGGAGCTAAGAATCTTTTTTCACGACAATTTTGATGAATCCTTTAATTTATCACAGCAGCCCACAGTGTGAACAAGTTATGGTAAGGAACATTGTGGTTGTAGACATCAGAAATAGAAAGGGCTATATCGCTCAAGAAAAGTATAAAAAGTGACGAAATTTTTGTTTAGATATATAGCTTCATAGAAGCAACTAAAGTGACATCATGTTGAAACAGTTAACACGTATAATTTGACAAACTACATGACGCGTTGGACAAGGACGACAACAAATCTATGTCAAATTGAACAATTAACTTCATGCTACAAAGATTGTGGAAGCCACAACACTCAAATGTTGTGTGTAGTACAATGAGAGGGTCTTTATTTTTACACATAACATGTTTTAATGGTAAACATAACATAAGAGAAATTAGATATGGGTATCAATTGATGCTCGATTCTTCTGGATTGCACCAACCGCAACATGAAACAGGCACCCATAAGGCTTTTTATGTCCAATTTTTTTTTTTGGGATTCTTTAGCTTACATACGAATGTAAGAGCAAATCACATTCAACAGATTTTATGTATTACAGTGTTACCATTTAAGTATTTAGCAGTATTAGATTTTCATTTTGACTAATCCTGCATGATAAAATATTAAAAAAAATTATTGAAGGGCTGAAAAATAAGCTTTATTGCTCAACCGAGTTTGGATCAACGGAGTGAAATAAACAACTTACTTTTTCAAGGACGCACAAACAAATATTTTACTAACTCCCGCGTATACTTTTGGTTTTTTGACCCTAATCTGAGGATAATGTTTGAGACTTTGAGTTCAACCCATCTGCTAAATTAGTCAATGTTGAGTTGCTAGTGGTTTGGTATAGTTGTATCCCATTCCTATGGACATGACGATTGGAGCAAAAAGACATCTCACACCAAATGGCAGGGATGTGTTGTTTTAAAATTAGGCCTATAGCTAATCGCGAGAAGCGAACTGCAGGACGAGCCAAAAAAAAATGTAGCCAAAGATTATTGAGGTTTAATAAACAACTGCAACAGACTACAGTTCACAATTTAACATGGACACCATGAACAATATGAATCCCAAAACTATAACAAGGAAAATTATAAACTTTAAAAATTAAGACGGCAAAACATACCAATCACAACCCGGAAAAACCAAACAAAGATCATATTTTTAAATCACAATCATCAGAAGAGGATCAAATTAAGAAACACTAACCTTCTACGATCGTGAAGTATGTTGCTCCTCTCTTCCTTCTCTGCCTCCCTATTGTAATCAAAAGACCACAATTCATGAACACGCTTGATTTGATCTCAGTTGGACGAATAATGTTTTTGCTAAACAGGACGAGTAATTCACTTTCACGGCCAATGAGGTTCCTCATTCCTATGATTGTGTGCAAATTGGAGAATATTATAAGTTGTGCAACAGAGTACCTTGTTCTTGCAGCAATTTGGTATAGGGTAAGTTCATCAGATAATCTGTTTATTTATTTGCAATCGAGAAAGTACCGTTTGATAATCCTGGAACAGTGGATAAGTTGAGGGGATGCAGGTTAATTTTTTAGGGAGAAGGTTGCGAAGGCAGTGTTTGAATGATGACAATGCGATGTTACTCAAGTCACAAGGATAACATTGTCTATTTACCTTGAATATATTGTCTCACGAGTTTTTGGTCTTTGTTTGTCTCATGAATTTTTTTGGTTAACGCACTATATTGGGCTATTAATAATATGGTAGATTTCTTTTATTAAATTCAAAAGCAGTGAACATAGTTAAATTAAAAAAACAGATTACATAATTGAAAAATAGAAAACATAGCTAAATCTAATCATAAAAATCATCATCAAAGCGAGGAACATAATCACTATCAATAGTAGTGTAAGAACCCTAATTTTTGTAATTTTTTTTATATCATATGACATTGTGAATTTGGAACCTTTTTAGTCATCCATGTTGTTTAATGGAATTGATTATCTGAGAAATTATGTTGTTACATTCACTATGTAAGGTAAAGGGAAGGTTGTTGAAGGCAAGAGTCTTATTGTTAGTAAGATTTATAAAACTTGGGATTTGAGAGTTATTGGAGTATTAAAAGATATTTAAGGGATTTTGGCAAGGAGCTACGGATATTCGAGGAATTTACACAATTAAGTACTTAAGGAATTACAAGGGAAATCTCTACGCGACAAAATATTATTACGAGGAGTTAATTAAGATACGATACGAATTAAAGATTAAGTGACAAGCATTGGTGAAGGAATAATGATACAAGGAAAGATATTACATGCAAGTCCCATGCAACTAGGTTGTTAGAAAAGCAAACAAGAAATGCAAAAGTAACTAGAGGAATAGTAACTAGTTATGGTGCATTGTCCAAGGAGACAAGGAGGCATGGTTGGCCTAGGGAGCTAGTACTAGACTTGCAACATGTGATACAATTATACATATACCTAATACATATCACAAATACACTTCACTTTATTTCACCCAACACAAAACAAAACACTCTCTCTCACCCTCTTGTTCATCTTTGCTCTCGGCCAAGCACAAGGAAGGAGAAGAAAATTTTCTTTCTTCAACTTCTCATCACTCATAACTCAAAACAAAAATCCTAGGTCCTCTACACTCTATAAGGAAGGTATGCTATGAATTCCAACCCCTTTCATCCACTAGTTTTTTAGTTATAAATTGTTGAAGTTTAGATGAATAGTAACTATGTTTAGTTTTCTTTTAGATCTTGAGTTGTAAGGATTGTAGGTGCTCATCCAAGGTGTTCTTGATACTTGTAAAGCTTACCCAAGGCTCCTAGATACTCAAGAAGGTATAAAACTCTAACCCCTCTTAGCCATGAATTATTTATGGTATGTAATGTTAGATCCATGAATGTTAGTGTGAATCTTGGTCATATGAGTTATGGATGATGTAGATCTTGAGTTTAAATGTTGTTGTTGTGATTTTTAAGCTTGTGGTTAGTGTACATCACTCCATGTATGCTATAGAGTTTGATCTTGGTGGTTTAGATGATGGTTGTGATGTTTATATAGGATTCTTGAATGGTTAAGTGAAAAAGCATGCTGTGTAAATTTTCTGGGAACTTGTACTGTCTTGTAGGAGGTTTTTGAACACCTAAATCTTGTCCCTTGAGGTCCTAATGCATATGGTTGGAAAGGTATTTGAATGTAGTTTCCATAAATATAAGGTTCATGACTAGGTGATGTATGGATTTTGAGTTATGGCCTGAGAAGTGAAGAGTGGTTCTGGAATCCGAACTGCACTAAATGGTCCACTTGTGAACCCTGTTTAAACCCCTAAAAATTTATGTAGGGTAATGGAAAAATTAAGGGAGCTATTAAATGCAGTGGTGAAGGCTACCCAAAAAGAATTTGATTAAAATATGTATTTTTCGATTTTATAAAAATGTTAGAGTAAAATTCGCGCAAGTGAAAAAGTCGTAAGTGGTGTATGATTTAAGGGGGGATTAATACGCTTCGAATATGGTAACCAAATTAAGTAGAATAAGTGGCGAGCATAATCGAGTGATGACATGAACCTATAGTGGAGCTAGAGAGTCATAAGACGAAGTCATTAAGTTAATTTTGTACCCCCTAAAACCTCGTAATTAAAAGAGATATTGTTAAGCTACTAACGAACGACTATTGATTATGTATAGATCATTCCACTCCGCAAGCTCGACCACCCCAACCTCACCAAGGCAAGTCTACTTTTCAAAACTTACATATATAAGGACTTTCACTATTGTGTTTGTAGTTTTCAACCGTATCATATGCTTATGTTTATTGTGGTTATGATGACAAATTGAGATATATGCACATATATGTTGTACCCCTTGAACTTAGAATGAAATGTTTTCTTCAGACAACGACTCTAGCAATAGAGGTCGTAGCGGTCCAAATATACCATTGACCGGGGAGCGGTATATTATTATATCGTGATTAAATTGCGAAAACCCGAAGGGTCATTCGGGAAGTATCGTATACTTAAGTAATTATTTTTATATCATCATAAATACTCAAAAATACCTATCTTGGATTAAAAGCTTATTTAATTAAATAATTATTTTATTAATTATTAATATTAAATCTTAAAATACCATTTATTAATTATTGTTCATTATTTTAAAGACAAAGCTAATCCAAGATACCTTTAGCACTTTCGAACTCAAAACATTTTCGAAAACCCCCGGTCAGGTTTTGCTTCTTGTACGATTTCAAGAATCATCGGTCGACTGATGTCGGACCTCAACTACTCAGCTTTCAATCAAAATAAAGTTTTTAAAAAGAAAAAGAAAAAGGGACTCTGGCTGGTGTGGGGATCGTTGACGAACGATTCCCGGGATGTGTAAGCGGCCGAGAGCCAGGCGGTCCATCAATTATTATTCCGGCCCAGGTGTTGCCGAAGGATGATTACGGATGTAGTCTTCATCGAGGGTGATTACGGATGTAGTTTTCACCCGGGGATAGTTACGGATGTAGTTTCTATCCTTCTACCGGTAGAGAAGACCCGCGGATTATTGGACTTGGATGTGGCGACTGATCATCGTCAATCCCTGTCAGGTTTTATGTTTTCTTTAAGTCCCATTCCTCCACTTTGGAAAAATGCTCTGACACTGCTTCTTAGGCCTATGTGCCAAGTTGCCGATAGTGTTCTATTTTTGATGAGAAAGATATTGACTTCATGCAGTATCTAGAACTGCAAGTTTACTTTGAAAGCAAGGGCACGTATTGATGCACCTTTGAAATTTATCAACGATGACAAATGATTTTATAACTGATTGATATAAACGAGTTTAATAACCGCTAAACACATGTAATGTTATATTGCTTACCTTATACATATATTTCTTGCTGAGCTATAGTTGCTCACTCTTGCTTGTTTTCAAATTTACAAACACAACAGTTAAGAGAAATGGCAAGACCCAGACAGACTGCCCGAAAGCAGGTGACTAGGCCCGAGGCAGCAGTTGAGATTCCACCGGTAGGCCCCATTAGCCGGATTGGTTGGCAACTTTTGTTAGTACGTTTTATTTATAAGTATGACCTGTGCAAAGCAGTGTACCGTAACAAACATTCAAGCCGCCAACACCGCTTCATATCGAAGTGTTGCTGGTAGCATAAATGCTATTTAATTCGGTCTGTAATAACTCTGAAACTTCTACTTTTGCTCAATCAAGTGTATGACGTTTCTGAGACTCTAACCTGTGGGTGTGTGTGTGTGCCGTGTGAGTTTTATTGTGGGGTCGATGGCTGTTTTATATATTATGTGCAAGAACAGGTATGTTATTAATGGAAAATGGACCGTGAGCGCCTAGATCTCCGACCCCGGATCTGGGGGCATCACAGAAATGGTATCAGAGCGAGGTTACAGTTCTCAGAAACGATAGTAATTTAAGAAAGCAACCCTAATAATAATAACAGTAATAATAACCCTAATAACAACCCTAATAATACCTAGAACTCTCATCGAGTTTGCAGTCGGGTTATCGGATATAGCCCTGACCTTAAGGCCCGTGAGGGAACTACTCCTTAAACCTTTCTTTATGGTTAGTGACCCACCTTATTTCCCTTGTGTAGATGGCGGAGATACCAGACCCTGAGGCCTTTGAGAGAGAGCATGATGAGGCACTGATGCGAGATACCGAGGATCCTGAGGAGGATATGGGTGTTGACCCTGAGCTTGGCCCCTGGATTACGCTGATAGGAGACACTGATGATGAGGATCCCGATGAGGAGCCCTTTGAGCCTGAGCCTGAGCCTGTTACCCCCTCTCCTGTAGCTACTGATGAGGAGAGTGTGCGATCTGGTGAGGGCCATGTTGTGTCACCCCCACCTTCTCCGCAGTCATCGAGCCCTGTTTCATCGGATGGTGACTCCGAGGATGATACTTCTGACGAGGAGGAGCTTGACCCTACCCCTGCTCCTGCTCCTGCACCTCCTCCTGTCCCTGTCATACCACCCCCGCCGATGGACCTACCCCCGGTGTCGGGCACTGAGCACGCCTACGTGGTGCAGTTCCTGACCCGAGACCTACTTTCTGCAGAGGCCAGACTTAATGAGGCGAGGCGGGCACTAGTGGAGGAGCGCGAGGCGCGACTGAGGATTCAGGCTGAGATGAGGACTGCTGTTGCTAGGAGGACTAGAGCTCGACTCCATAGGATTGAGAGGAGGAGTCGCGCGAGGATTATCGGTTTAGGAGTCCGCTGGGGCGGAGTGGTCCAGGCTAGGGATGCTAGGCGTGTTGTGCGTCGTGCATTTTCCCGAGTGAGGGCCTTGCTCCGTGGCGGAGCGGCACCATGATGTGTTACAGATAGCTCAGTCCTCTAGGTTCAGATGACATTAGTGTGTCAATTTTGCGGGATAGTTGGCTTGTGTAGTGGTATCCTTTCTGACCAGTGGATGAGTAGACTGACTTACAGATATGTAGATGTGACTTCGGATAGTATGTGCGGATGTAGCCCTACTTTTGTGTAGCCTTGACTATTCAGATGATGTACTTGTTATTGTTCCACTTTTGCTAGACTTTGACATTGGAACTATGTATTAGGCTCTAACATCCAAACTTTGTGATAACTCTTGTACCGTATTTATCTAGTTTCAGTTTCCTTGATATTGTCTCGACTGCCTTACTTTCTGATGCCATGCTTTACTGTTTTGATATACAACTGTGAATATACAATTTCCACAAGCCACAAATACAACCATGCTGTTTCAAATTTACAACATGCGATTTCAAATTGTTCTCTACAAATTCCCAAAATGTTCCTACAGATTTTAAAATAAATTTTTTCAAAAGAAAAAAAAAATTTCAAAGTTTTGAAATCTCGAAAACTCCTGCCAATGTTTTCGCACCCCATATAGATTTTTCCCCAAAAATGTTTTGACATTTTATCACCAGCATCAGGTCATTAAAAACTTTTGCAACTTCCACCCTTATGAGGAGGAACGATACGTTCCTGACTCGTGTAAACGTTGTCAGGTAATTGGAAAACCCTAACCCATTTCTTGTTTCATTATCAGAATCATGCCACCCAGAAGAATGAACACTCGAGCTCACCCGGTCAGTTCTGAAGGCCAGGGTAGCCACCATGGGACCGGAGGCCGCCAGAACCATGAAGGGGAGAACGTGAACCTGAGTGAGGGTGAGGGTAACGACCATAACTTGTTTGATAACTCTGAGTATGACGAAGAAGAAGCTGGTGATGACACCCGAGAGGTAGAACATCCAAGGGGAGGCCTTATGGAACAATTCATGGAGCTACTTAGGCAGAACTTGGACCGTCCCCCGGTTCAGCAACCACCCAACAATGCTAATGCAAATGCTTTCCGGAACTTCAAATCCCTGAAACCCCCAGAATTTAAAGGAACTGCAGATCCGGTTGAGGCCAGAGCCTGGCTGAAGGAAATGGAAAAATCTTTCGAGATACTAGGTGTCGCTGAGGGGCAGAAGACTATTTTCGCCACCTACCTCCTGAAGGGTGAGGCAAACTATTGGTGGGAAGCTAAGAGGAATTTGGAAGGAAGAGGTGTGGTGACCTGGGAGAGGTTTAGCGAGCTGTTCTTGGAAAAGTACTTTCCTAGGTTCATGGAGACACAAATGGAGCTGAAGTTTTTGGAACTAAAGCAAGGTAACATGACGGTGGCCGAGTATGAGGCCAAATTTACTGAGTTGTCAAGGTTTGTGCCGGAATATGTGAACTCTGAGGCAAAGAGGGCCCGAAGGTTTCAACTGGGGCTAAAGCAATGGATTCAGAATCGTGTGGCAGTTCTTGAGCTGACAGACTATGCCACCCTGGTACAGAAAGCATCAATTGTTGAGGCTGGGAGTGAACAGATGCAGAAGGAGAGGGAAGGAAAGAAGAGGAAATTTGATAGTCGAAAGGGAAACTCTGCGGGTGGGAGCTTTCCGAGCAAATTTAAGCGAGGGGCGACATCCCAACCCAGCGGGAACTTTGGAACCAAGAGAGCTGAAAGTTGGAGTGTGGGCCAGGGCGGCCGACCACAGGGATCGTCTTACTCTACCCCATCCCGAGCCCTACCCCCGGATTGCAATAAGTGTGGAAGGAAACATGCGGGCGTGTGTAACCTACAGGATGTGAAGTGCTTCAGGTGTGGGCTGACCGGACATTATGCTAACGCCTGTCGAGGAACTAGTAACAACACCAATGCCGGAGGTAATTGCTTCAAGTGTGGGAAACCAGGGCACCGAATGAGGGAATGTTTGTCCTCTGGGCCAGCTGCGTCAAGAGTGAGTGGAACTGCTTCTAACAAGGCCCCTACTGCAAGAACTTTTAACATGACGGTGCAAGATGCCGTGAGGAACACGGATGTGATTGCAGGTACCCTACTACTCAACTCAGTTAAGGCAAATGTTTTATTTGATTCGGGAGCCACCAAGTCTTTCATATCCCTAGATTTTGTATGTCAGTTAGGCCTTAAGGCTGAACCATTGAAAGATAGACTGCAAGTAGAGATAGCTAATCATGAAATTATCCCTGTTAGTCAAGTATGTCCAAGTTGTGACCTAGAAATAGGAGGGCGACACTTTCGGGTAGATTTAATACCTTTTAAACTAGGGGAGTTTGACGTAATAGTAGGTATGGATTGGTTGACAACCCATGGAGCCCAGATTGATTTTGTAAAGAAGAAAGTAAGTTTGAGACTGCCAGGGGACGAGGAAGTAGTGTTTAGTGGAAAACGGCAAAACCAAAAGTTCCTGACTGTGATTCAAACTAAGAAGTTGTTACGTAAAGGATGTGAAGATTATTTAGCCTATGTGAAGGATACCAAGAAGGAGGCGCCAAACATAAAGGAAATCCCTGTCGTTAATGAGTTCGCTGACGTATTTCCGGATGATCTTCCAGGACTACCACCTGATAGAGACATTGAGTTCGCTATAGACTTAGTTCCTGGTACGGCCCCGATTTCGAAAGCCCCGTATCGGCTAGCCCCAGTGGAGATGAAAGAACTGGCCACTCAGTTACAGGAGTTGTTGGATAAAGGGATGATAAGACCTAGTGTGTCACCGTGGGGAGCCCCGGTGTTATTCGTGAAAAAGAAAGATGTAGTATGAGATTATGTATAGACTACAGAGAGTTGAATAAGGTGACTATAAAGAATAAATATCCCTTACCCAGGATAGATGACCTGTTTGATCCACTAAAGGGCGCAGTTTATTTTTCTAAAATTGATTTGAGGACCGGGTACCACCAGTTAAGAATTAAACCAGAAGATATACCAAAGACGGCCTTTCGCACCCGGTACGGACACTATGAGTTTCTAGTGATGTCGTTTGGGTTAACGAATGCCCCCGCAGCTTTCATGGACTTAATGAATCGAGTCTTCAAGAAGTACTTGGACATGTGTGTTATAGTCTTCATCGATGACATCTTGATTTATTCCAAGACGAAGGAGGGACATGCAGAGCACTTGAGGATTGTATTGGGAGCATTAAGAAAAGAGAAGTTGTACGCTAAGTTCTCGAAGTGTGAATTCTGGTTGAAGGAAGTTCAGTTTTTAGGGCATGTGATTAGCGATCAAGGTATCCTAGTGGACCCAGCCAAAATAGAGGCTGTGTCAAATTGGGAGAGACTAACCACTCCGACAGAGGTGAGAAGTTTTATAGGGTTGGCTGGCTACTATAGGAGGTTTGTCCAAGACTTTGCCAAGATAGCAGCCCCTTTGACCCGACTAACTCGCAAGACCGAGAAGTTTGTGTGGACTGAAAAATACGAAGAGAGCTTTCAAGAGTTGAAAAAGAGGTTGGTGACAGCACCAGTACTAGCCCTACCCGATGATAAGAGAGATTTTGTGATTTATAACGACGCATCCCATAAAGGTTTAGGGTGTGTGCTTATGCAGCACGGTAAAGTGATTGCGTATGCGTCCAGACAACTTAAGGAGTACGAGATAAGATACCCCACCCATGATTTGGAATTAGCGGCGATAGTTTTCGCTTTGAAGATCTGGAGACATTATCTTTACAGAGAATAGTGTGAAATCTACACGGATCACAAGAGCTTAAAGTACATATTCACTCAGAAAGAGTTAAACATGAGGCAGAGGAGATGGCTAGAGCTAATCAAGGATTATGATTGTGAGATTCATTATCACCCAGGGAAGGCCAACGTGGTGGCCGATGCACTTAGCCGAAAGGAGAAACTCAAGATGATAACGTCAGCGGACGAGTTGATCAAGGATTTTGAGAAACTGGAGATTGAAGTGAGGTTACTAGGATTCGGACAAGAGAGTCTAAGGGAAATAAGATTCCAACCACCGCTATTGGAAAAGATTAAGTTATGCTAGGAAAAGAAGATAGAAGAAGAAAAGAATTCGATGGAGAAAATTTTGACTGGCGAGGAAATTAAGTGTGAAAAGGACGGGAATGGAGTTATGAGGTACGCATCTAGGATATGGATCCCGAACGTTCAGGAATTAAAAGATGAGATCTTGCAAGAGGCCCATAGTTCAAGGTACTCAATTCACCCTGGAGGCACTAAGATATATAGAGACCTGAGAGAATACTATTGGTGGCCAAATATGAAGAAGGACGTGGCAGAGTGGGTAAGTAAATGCTTGACATGTCAAAGAGTAAAGGCCGAACACCAGAGGCCCAGTGGATTGTTGCAACCCCTAGAGATACCCGAGTGGAAGTGGGAACATATTGCGATGGACTTTGTGGTCGGACTACCAAGGACCAAGACTAATCATGATGCCATTTGGGTAATTATCGATAGATTGACCAAGTCAGCACATTTTCTTCCAATCAATGAGAGATACACTGTCGACAGGCTGGTGGATATTTACTTAAAGGAGATCGTGGTAAGGCATGGGGTTCCTGTGAGCATTGTATCTGATAGAGACCCAAGGTTCAACTCCAGGTTCTGGAGGAGTTTTCAGGATTGCGTGGGGACCAAGTTAAACATGAGTACTGCATACCACCCCCAGTCAGACGGACAGAGCGAGAGAACCATCCAGACCATAGAGGACATGTTGAGAGTATGTGCTATCGATTTTAAGGGAAGTTGGGATGACCACTTGCCGTTGATCGAATTTTCCTACAACAACAGTTACCATGCGAGTATAGGAATGCCCCCATATGAAGCTTTATACGGACGGAGATGTCGATCTCCCTTGTGTTGGGAAGAGGTTGGAGAGCGGAAGATCTTAGGGCCCGAACTGGTCCAACAGACGAGAGAGACTATCGAACTTATACGAGGACGGCTGGTAGCAGCCCAGGATAGATAGAAGAAATATGCAGACCAGAACCGCAAGGACAAAGAATATGAGGTGGGAGAGTTCGTGATGCTAAAAGTATCGCCATGGAAGGGATTCATGAGATTTGGTAAGAAGGGGAAGCTAAGCCCGAGATTTATTGGACCTTTTGAGATTTTGAGACGAGTTGGAAAGTTAGCCTATGAATTGGCTTTACCCCCAAGCTTGCAGCAAGTGCATAATGTGTTTCATGTGTCCATGCTACGACCCTACCACACGGACTTTCGGCATGTGATAGAATACGATCAGATAGACCTACAGCCATATTTGACTTATGTGGAGAAACCAGTGGAAATCATGGATAGAAAAGAATAAGTGCTGAGGAACAAGGTTGTCAAACTAGTGAGAGTTTTGTGGAAGAACCAGAATGTCGAAGAATCAACATGGGAACTAGAGAGCACGATGCGTGAAAAGTACCCCCAACTGTTTTCAACCTGATTCCGGGACGGAATCCTTTTAAGGAGGGGAGGCTGTAAGAACCCTAATTTTTGTAATTTTTTTTTAATATCATATGACATTGTGAATTTGGAACCTTTTTAGTCATCCATGTTGTTTAATGGAATTGATTATCTGAGAAATTATGTTGTTACATTCACTATGTAAGGTAAAGGGAAGGTTGTTGAAGGCAAGAGTCTTATTGTTAGTAAGATTTATAAAACTTGGGATTTGAGAGTTATTGGAGTATTAAAAGATATTTAAGGGATTTTGGCAAGGAGCTATGGATACTCGAGGAATTTACCCAATTAAGTACTTAAGGAATTACAAGGGAAATCTCTACGCGACAAAATATTATTACGAGGAGTTAATTAAGATACGATACGAATTAAAGATTAAGTGACAAGCATTGGTGAAGGAATAATGATACAAGGAAAGATATTACATGCAAGTCCCATGTAACTAGGTTGTTAGAAAAGCAAACAAGAAATGCAAAAGTAACTAGAGGAATAGTAACTAGTTATGGTGCATTGTCCAAGGAGACAAGGAGGCATGGTTGGCCTAGGGAGCTAGTACTAGACTTGCAACATGTGATACAATTATACATATACCTAATACATATCACAAATACACTTCACTTTATTTCACCCAACACAAAACAAAACACTCTCTCTCCCTCTTGTTCATCTTTGCTCTCGGCCAAGCACAAGGAAGGAGAAGAAAATTTTCTTTCTTCAACTTCTCATCACTCATAACTCAAAACAAAAATCCTAGATCCTCTACACTCTATAAGGAAGGTATGGTATGAATTCCAACCCCTTTCATCCACTAGTTTTTGAGTTATAAATTGTTGAAGTTTAGATGAATAGTAACTATGTTTAGTTTTCTTTTAGATCTTGAGTTGTAAGGATTGTAGGTGCTCATCCAAGGTGTTCTTGAGACTTGTAAAGCTTACCCAAGGCTCCTAGATACTCAAGAAGGTATAAAACTCTAACCCCTCTTAGCCATGAATTATTTATGGTATGTAATGTTAGATCCATGAATGTTAGTGTGAATCTTGGTCATATGAGTTATGGATGATGTAGATCTTGAGTTAAATGTTGTTGGTGTGATTTTTAAGCTTGTGGTTATTGTACATCACTCCATGTATGCTATAGAGTTTGATCTTGGTGGTTTAGATGATGGTTGTGATGTTTATATAGGATTCTTGAATGGTTAAGTGAAAAAGCATGTTGTGTAAATTTTCTGGGAACTTGTACTGTCTTGTAAGAGGTTTTTGAACCCCTAAATCTTGTCCCCTGAGGTCCTAATGCATATGGTTGGAAAGGTATTTGAATGTAGTTTCCAGAAATATAAGGTTTGTTAGTAGTATTTTTGTGTGTTCGTTCGCAGGGAAGGACTGAATGTAATATCAAGTTCAGGTTTCTTATCTCTTTACGTCTAGAAGTGTGTGAGAAGAATTTTTGGGTTTGTGTATTAACTAAATTAACCAAGAACTAATTATAAGCACTAAGAATTGATTTTAAACTGAGATTCAAATATGTTGGAAAACAATCTAAGAACTGGGGTTCTTCACTTGGTCTCAATACATGCTCAATATTAATGTGATATCTGTGTTCCTACCTTGCTGAAAAAAATTCTTCTAAAGTTATACTGTACCCTCCCAGGCTACAATATAGTGCTTACAGCTACACCCTAATTGTCACTCCTATGATACAATCATAGTATATCTATAAACTATTAAATACCAAGAATTATATGTCTCACAATTCTCCTATTAATCTCCCGATCTAATATTCAAATTATGTCTGTTAAATCATGTACTAAGATTGCAACTTCTCTCCCAAGCTTATTACAATCCCTAGAATACAATCAGAGGTTCATGACTCCCCTAATTGTGTTAAGATCTCATTAACAGATCAGCAACGCAGAAAATCACATAATCAAGCATGCATGAATACCAAGGAATACTACCCAATCCTCAGATTAGAGAATTAGTTACGCATATTTAATAAAGAAAACATAATAATAATAATGATAATGAATGAAAACATAATATTGAAGAAAGAATTGAAGATCGAAAGTACCTTGATACGATTAAAAGCTATGAATTGTTATGATTTACAATGGTAGGATGTGTTTAAATAGGCTCTACAAATCTTGCCCAACAAGAAATTGCCTTCTATTACAATTTGGATTTAAAGAAGGTACCCAAAACTGCCCAGAATACAATTAGAATTAGAAAAAGGGCAAAACAGTAAATTCCCAGTCTTCTTTTACAAGAACACGTGCGCGATTTAATTCAGCATATTTCTTGCACTTGTTTCATATCCCAGGTTGTAGAAAATCTCTCAAGCTTCGCGTGGGCAGTAAGATCGCTGAAAACGGACTTCTAGAACTCCAGATATGGCCAAAACAGTATAAGCTGCGCAGCCTTCCCAGAAAATCCGAAATTTAATCAATTAATTCTCCAAGAACGATAGAAGCATCCACTTTAATCAACATTCTCGTAAATCTGCAAAACTAAGCAAAACACATCAAAACTACAACAACTTGAGTCCAAAACAATCAATTTAAGCCGAACGGAGGCATTCCCAGTGGATATAAAATCCACTTATCAAACCCCCAAACTTAAACTGATGCTTGTCCTCAAGCATAAACAATTACAACTAACTAACTAGTACCACTTCCGTAGGTGATCACGGTTGCATTTAGCATATGCAACAAGCCCTTTAAACCCCTAGGCAGCCCTAGTGGACGAGTAAGGTCTCGTGAGGGCCTATAGCGAATGTACCCACAAAATCCATTTAACCTAATGCAATGCAATGCATGAATGCAACTAATATGAAAATGCAACGATCCCCTTCAAACTAACCAAAACCAACTAACAAGCAAATATCTCAAAGAATGCAACTAAATCCAAGCAGAGCTCGACTAAGTCCCCGTATACTAACAATACATGAACAGAAACGTGCGTGTGTGCAATGCTCATCAGAAATACTCCCAAAACTAGGTCAAAAATCATACATATCCTTTGCCAAGACAATCACAGGTTTATAAATAGAATAGACTGTAGACACTTCATAACCTAAGAACACCTCCATCCTTATCCAAGGTAGACAGAAATTCATGCTTTATTACTACTACTACGACACATATATACAGTCATGCTTATTTAACCGTGCAATGGATGAGACCCCAAAAGGCTTATACAATAATACCCATGTAGCGAGTGTTAGGTCAGCAATCCCAAACCACAAAGGGCTTTAGGTTACTAGGACTAAGTCCCCTCAGACTTAATTACTCGAGTATTAAAGAGCTCACCCTAGTTAATTTTGCATATAAACAATTTATTGACTTTTTTTTTTCTTTTCTTTTTTTTTTTTCAATCTGGAATGAGCCTTTCTCATTTCCAACCCTAGACTACTCATATAAATATGAGCCGGCTACTAGCCATTTGTTTCTAGCAATTATTGACAATTATTTACAATTTAGCATGAAATCCCTGTTTTCCCCCAAACTTAGACTTTAATGCTCCTACGCCATCAAGGGAATAACGAAAATTCTAAATATAAACAAGTGATTAAATCTCAAAACATCCAAACAAGCATGACCTCAACCTAGCCCAAAAGCAAACGATGAGACTGTGAAATTAGTTTTGTTTCTGAAACACATAAGTCAATTTCATAGAAACTATAAGTCAACCCTCTATTCATCATTACCACACTCAATTAGACACCTACCTACCAATCAGAATTAGCTCGTTCTAAGGGATCATGAAATATGCATGCCATGAAAATGCAACTAGAATGAACTCACATGGTATACATAAATAAAAACAGAATGTCCTACATGAAACAAACGTAGATAATACGAACATATATGCATGAATTACTACTACTAATATGCAAAACACGAAATCCTACATGAACACATAATAATACAACAACTACTAATCCCTCAAAACACCCCCAAACTTGAAATATTCAATGTCCGCATTGAATGGAAGTAAATACAAGGGATAGTAGAAAACATACCTACAAAGCGCCGTACATATCCTTCCCCATCGTAACTCAAACAAGCTTGTTCGGAAAAAATCCCCTTTTTGTAGCAATTAGCATCACCTCTCCCAAGCTTAGAAGCCATAAGAATCAATACCCAACTCACAAGAAGCTCCACCAATAATCACCAAGCAATACCACACCAAAAATCGGCAAATACCAAGAATAATACAAAATCCCAATTTTGCAAGAACACAAATTCGTAATCAAAATAAAATTTTGAGAAGAAATAAACCCACTACGAATTGGAGAGGTGAACTTGCAATTAATTCCTCTTTAAAATTGAATTTTTAGAGATTTAAATAAATAGAAGAGGAATTGGATTTGTATGGCTAGGTGTGTATAAATATATGATGATGGATAGATGAGATTTAAAAATTTAGAGTGTAGGAGAGATTTGGAGAGGTTAAGATTTGATGTAGGATAGATATAGGAATTTAGAATTGAAAAAATTTTGAGTTAGGATTGAATTTGGGGAATTTTTATGGTTAAAAACAAGAATTTTCGGGAAAAATCTGGCAGAACAGGGGTATAACGCAGCATCAGGCTGCGTTTCAGGGTGGTTGGGCGCGGAACAGGCAAACACGCATGAGAGAAATGCGTGACAGGGGGAAAAAGCACTCATGTAACGCAGGAGCTATCTGCGTTACTCCGGCGCAAACTGCGCTGAATACAGTGACACATGCGCAGATTGCGTTATAGGGGCGCAGATTGCGCGAAAATTTCACTGTTCACATTTTTTTTTTCATAGATTTTTTTTCCCACTACACTCATTCTTTTTTTTTATTATTTTTATTTTTATACAACAACTACTACATAACTTGGGTTGCCTCCCAAGAAGCGCTTCTTTAACGTCAATAGCTTGACGTTACTTCCTCAACTCATGGCGGTTTCAAAAGAATAACTGAACCGTCCTCAACAGATAGACCATTCATACGAACGTTGACATCTTGGTTGCTTGCTTTCCACAATTCTTTTCCAACAGACTTCAACCTGATTTTACTACCAAATGACCAAATCTTCTTCTTTTTCTTCTTCACACCTCTAAGGTGCTTCTCCGACTCAACCGGTTGAACAAAAATTTCTTCTTCCTTATCATCTAACACCCGTTCTGCTCCCACGAAGTGTTCATTTTTGAGCTGCACAATGTCCTCAACTATATCAACGGTAAAACCAGTTGCTCCAAAAGGAGGTATCTTCATTGCTTTGTTCAGATCAAATTCCACTTTGTCCTTGCCAACATTCAATGTCAATTTTCCAGCTTTAACATCGATAGTAGTGCCAGCAGTAGCCAAGAATGGCCGTCCCAAGATAATGGGTATCTCGACATCTTCATCGATCTCTAACACCACAAAATCACAAGGTATGACAAATTTATCCACTTTAACAACCACGTCTTCAATAACCCCCAATGGATACTTAACAGAACGATCCGCCAACTGAAGTGAAATCCGTGTCTTTTTAAGTTCTCCAAGACCAAGCCTTTTGCAGATTGAATATGGCATCAAACTCACACTTGCCCCTAAGTCACACAAGGCTTTCATGTTTTCCATCTTCCCAATAGTGCAAGGCAGAGAGAAGCTTCCCGGATCTTTCAATTTCTGAGGAATAGCCTTCTGGATGACTGCACTGCATTCTGCATTAAGAGTAATAGTTTCTGCATCTTCAAGTTTCCTCTTTTTTGTCAACAGAAATTTAGCATAAAGTGGCATTTGATTCAAAGCTTCAGCCAACGGAATATTAACATGCAACTGCCGGAACATAGTCAAGAACTTCTCGTAGTGCTTCTCTAACTGCCTGTTGTGAAGTCTCTGTGGAAATGGAATAGGAGGAACATAAGGTGGTGGAGGAACATATGGCTTTTCTGATTCTTCTTCCTTCTTCTTCTCATCTTCTTTTTCTGACGTGTCTGCAGCAATCTCTACTGGCTTATCCTCTTTCTCAGCATCACTCTCTTTAGGCTTAAGAACCTCAACCTCGGGCAACTCTTTTCCGCTCCTCAAAGTAATTGCTTTGCATTGCTCTTTACCAGTCTGGTCGGGTTGACTAGGAAGAGATCCTTGTTCACGAACACCCATCTTTGAGGCAATCTGTCCAATCTGTGTTTCTAGCATCTTTTGAGATGATGCCATCTGATCTATTCTTGATTCCATATTAGCCAATGCCCCAGAAGTCCCTTGCATAATCTTATTTAGTGCAACCTCCCACTCAGCTGGTTCTTTCTTTGGTGGAGGTTGATACTGCTGCTGTGCTTGATATGGCGGTCGTGACTGAAAACCAGGAGGTTGATTCTGCCTTGGAAATGCATAGGAAGGATTAGCTGCATGATTATTGTTGTAAGAAAGATTATTGTTTGGCCTTTGATTCGGATTGTAGTAAGAATTATTCTGCACAGGCCAAGGCTGTCTTCCTTGAATAAAAGATGCTTCTTCTGGAAATTGTTGAACATACGAGTTCTGACTAGCACCATAATCATGATACCCTTCCATAGGTGAAGAAATAGCATTCACATTTACCTTTTGTCCTCGCACCTCCTGAGTTAGAGTATCCAACTTTTGAGCCAGCATGTTGATCATCTTAGATTCTTGTGCTGCTTTTGCCGAGCTCGTCCCACTATGTGCCCATGAATAATTATTAGATGCTAATTCCTCAAGGAGTGCTTTAGCCTGTGTAGTTGGTGCCTTCTTGAAATTTCCACCAGCAACCACATCCAAACTCAAACGAATATCTGCATTCATGGCCCCATAAAAAGTACTAATGATCTGCCAATCTTCTAAGCCATGATGTGGACACTTCCTCAATAGTGCCTTGAATCTCTCCCATGCCTGATATAGACCTTCACCCGGTTGTGCTTTAAAACTCATAATCATAGTCCTCAACTGTTGCGTCTTGTCAGAAGGATAGTATTTGGACAAGAATACCGTAGAAAGACTCTCCCATGTAGCAACCGAAGTGTTTGGAAGTTGCTGAAACCATTCCAAAGCTCTTCCCTTAATAGAGTAGGGAAACATATGGAGACGAATCTGATCACTCATAACGCCAGTGATTCTGAATGAGCCACACATCTGCACAAAATGCTCTAGATGTCTGTGTGGGTCTTCTAATTCAATGTCTCCTTCAAAAGCTTGATTGCTGATCATCTGAATTAAGCTTGGATTAATGTTAAATTGGGCTGCACCAATCTCTGGAGTTTTGTACATGCAATTAGCAGGATTTGGTGTCTCATGGTCCCAAATAGAAGTCGCATTAACATTAACAGCTGGTCGAGGTTCTGGGTCTCCCATCTTAGCTTTATCTTTTCTTAGCTTTCTCAAAGTACGCTCGATTTCAGGGTCAAATTCCAATTTCCTAGCGCAAGATGAACGTAGCATACACCTGAAAATCACCAACAAAACAACTTGTGGAACCAATTAAAATCTAAACAATAAGAAACAATTAACCTAAACTCAACTATACTGCCTTCCCCAGCAGCGGCGCCAATTTGTTAGTAGTATTTTTGTGTGTTCGTTCGCAGGGAAGGACTGAATGTAATATCAAGTTCAGGTTTCTTATCTCTTTACGTCTAGAAGTGTGTGAGAAGAATTTTTGGGTTTGTGTATTAACTAAATTAACCAAGAACTAATTATAAGCACTAAGAATTGATTTTAAACTGAGATTCAAATATGTTGGAAAACAATCTAAGAACTGGGGTTCTTCACTTGGTCTCAATACATGCTCAATATTAATGTGATATCTGTGTTCCTACCTTGCTGAAAACAATTCTTCTAAAGTTATACTGTACCCTCCCAGGCTACAATATAGTGCTTACAGCTACACCCTAATTGTCACTCCCATGATACAATCATAGTATATCTATAAACTGTTAAATACCAAGAATTATATGTCTCACAATTCTCCTATTAATCTCCCGATCTAATATTCAAATTATGTCTGTTAAATCATGTACTAAGATTGCAACTTCTCTCCCAAGCTTATTACAATCCCTAGAATACAATCAGAGGTTCATGACTCCCCTAATTGTGTTAAGATCTCATTAACAGATCAGCAACGCAGAAAATCACATAATCAAGCATGCATGAATACCAAGGAATACTACCCAATCCTCAGATTAGAGAATTAGTTACGCATATTTAATAAAGAAAACATAATAATAATAATGATAATGAATGAAAACATGATATTGAAGAAAGAATTGAAGATCGAAAGTACCTTGATACGATTAAAAGCTATGAATTGTTATGATTTACAATGGTAGGATGTGTTTAAATAAGCTCTACAAATCTTGCCCAACAAGAAATTGCCTTCTATTACAATTTGGATTTAAAGAAGGTACCCAAAACTACCCAGAATACAATTAGAATTAGAAAAAGGGCAAAACAGTAAATTCCCAGCCTTCTTTTACAAGAACACGTGCGTGATTTAATTCAGCATATTTCTTGCACTTGTTTCCTATCCCAGGTTGTAGAAAATCTCTCAAGCTTCGCGTGGGCAGTAAGATCGCTGAAAACGGACTTCTAGAACTCCAGATATGGCCAAAACAGTATAAGCTGCGCAGCCTTCCCAGAAAATCCGAATTTTAATCAGTTAATTCTCCAAGAACGATAGAAGCATCCACTTTAATCAACATTCTCGTAAATCTGCACAACTAATCAAAAAACATCAAAACTACAACAACTTGAGTCCAAAACAATCAATTTAAGCCGAACGGAGGCATTCCCAGTGGATATAAAATCCACTTATCAAGGTTCATGACTAGGTGATGTATGGATTTTGAGTTATGGCCTGAGAAGTGAAGAGTGGTTCTGGAATCCGAACTGCACTAAATGGTCCACTTGTGAACCCTGTTTAAACCCCTAAAAATTTATGTAGGATCATGGAAAAATTAAGGGAGCTATTAAATGCAGTGGTGAAGGCTACCCAAAAAGAATTGGATTAAAATATGTATTTTTCGATTTTATAAAAATGTTAGAGTAAAATTCGCGCAAGTGAAAAAGTCGTAAGTGGGGTATGATTTAAGGGGGGATTAATACGCTTCGAATATGGTAACCAAATTAAGTAGAATAAGTGACGAGCGTAATCGAGTGATGACATGAACCTATAGTGGAGCTAGAGAGTCATAAGACGAAGTCATTAAGTTAATTTTGTACCCCCTAAAATCTCGTAATTAAAAGAGATATTGTTAAGGTACTAACGAACGACTATTGATTATGTATAGATCATTCCACTCCGCAAGCTCGACCACCCCAACCTCACCAAGGCAAGTCTACTTTTCAAAACTTACATATATAAGGACTTTCACTGTTGTGTTTGTAGTTTTCAACCGTATCATATGCTTATGTTTATTGTGGTTATGATGACAAATTGAGATATATGCACATATATGTTGTACCCCTTGAACTTAGAATGAAATGTTTTCTTCGGACAACGACTCTAGCAATAGAGGTCGTAGCGGTCCAAATATACCATTGACCGGGGAGCGGTATATTATTATATCGTGATTAAATTGCGAAAACCCGAAGGGTCATTCGGGAAGTATCGTATACTTAAGTAATTATTTTTATATCATCATAAATACTCAAAAATACCTATCTTGGATTAAAAGCTTATTTAATTAAATAATTATTTTATTAATTATTAATATTAAATCTTAAAATACCATTTATTAATCATTGTTCATTATTTTAAAGACAAAGCTAATCCAAGATACCTTTAGCACTTTCAAACTCGAACTCTTTCGAACTCAAAACATTTTCGAAAACCCCCGGTCAGGTTTTGCTTCTTGTACGATTTCAAGAATCATCGGTCGACTGATGTCGGACCTCAACTACTCAGCTTTCAATCAAAATAAAGTTTTTAAAAAGAAAAAGAAAAAGGGACTCTGGCAGGTGTGGGGATCGTTGACGAACGATTCCCGGGATGTGTAAGCGGCCGTGAGCCAGGCGGTCCATCAATTATTATTCCGGCCCAGGTGTTGCCGAAGGATGATTACGGATGTAGTTTTCATCGAGGGTGATTACGGATGTAGTTTTCACCCGGGGATAGTTACAGATGTAGTTTCTATCCTTCTACCGGTAGAGAAGACCCGCGGATTATTGGACTTGGATGTGGCGACTGATCATCGTCAATCCCTGTCAGGTTTTATGTTTTCTTTAAGTCCCATTCCTCCACTTTGGAAAAATGCTCTGACACTGCTTCTTAGGCCTATGTGCCAAGTTGCCGATAGTGTTCTATTTTTTATGAGAAAGATATTGACTTCATGCAGTATCTAGAACTACAAGTTTACTTTGAAAGCAAGGGCACGTATTGATGCACCTTTGAAATTTATCAAAGATGACAAATGATTTTATAACTGATTGATATAAACGAGTTTAATAACCGCTAAACACATGTAATGTTATATTGCTTACCTTATACATATATTTCTTGCTGAGCTATAGTTGCTCACTCTTGCTTGTTTTCAAATTTACAAACAGAACAGTTAAGAGAAATGGCAAGACCCAGACAGACTGCCCGAAAGCAGGTGACTAGGCCCGAGGCAGCAGTTGAGATTCCACCGGTAGGCCCCATTAGCCGGATTGGTTGGCAACTTTTGTTAGTACGTTTTATTTATAAGTATGACCTGTGCAAAGCAGTGTACCGTAACAAACATTCAAGCCGCCAACACCGCTTCATATCGAAGTGTTGCTGGTAGCATAAATGCTATTTAATTCGGTCTGTAATAACTCTGAAACTTCTACTTTTGCTCAATCAAGTGTATAACGTTTCTGAGACTCTAACCTGTGTGTGTGTGTGTGCGGTGTGAGTTTTATTGTGGGGTCGATGGCTGTTTTATATATTATGTGCAAGAACAGGTATGTTATTAATGGAAAATGGACCGTGAGCGCCTAGATCTCCGACCCCGTATCTGGGGGCGTCACAAGTAGTCTCATTCACTTGTTCCATGATCTCAACCTTCTTTCTTTTAAACCATTTTTTTGTATTAGGAGTCATTTGGCTAGTATCCATTGTCATGATCTTTGTTTGCTCCCATAATTCTTCAATAGCCTCGTGTTTTGCCAATCTTGATTCTTTTCGTTCTTCTAGTGCATCAAGTCTTGCATGTCTTGCTTCCTTTCGCTCCTCAAGTTCTAGGATCTCGCTCGACATTTGAAGGGTTTCCTCATCTCTTTTGATGTTGGCCTCCACTAGTTGCTTTTGGTTACATTGTATATTACTACATTTTTTTTGGACATACCTTGTTTTCCTTTCTTTTTCGCATATTTGGATGCCTTTACTCCCGACGGTCTAACCGGACTAGACGGACTTTTTGTTTCTTGATTAGAATCTAGAGTCGTGAAAGCTTCTTCTTCAATATTCAAATTAATTGGTGATTTCATTTGTGTTGGAAAGTTCCGTTGAAATAGCGGAGAACTTGTGGAAACATCTACAAATTGAGGATGTGCTGCAACTGCTTCATAACATTCCCATTTTTCAAATGCCTTATTCATCTCCTTGAAATAATATCCTTGAGCTTGAGTTATCTAAATAAAATGACAAATTATGCATATTAAGTTATCACACAAACAATATATCATATTAAAATAGAATATGAAAAATCTTACCTCATCCACCAAATTGGTTACACTTGCACCTTGTCTACTAGCTTGATTTTTGGCACTTTGCCATTTTTTTAGTGCTCTCTTCAACGGTGTCTAGTGTGAGTCAAGAGTAACTTTTGAACGAGGTTCGGTATGAGGATTCTCGGGAGTGCCACACCAATTTTTTGCATAATCCTAATGAATTCGCCCCCATATATTATTCTTGTTTGAATATTGACCGGTGATCGGATCAACAGATTATCGAGCCCACGAAACACATAATTGTAATTCTTCGGAAGGGGCCAATTAGTACCCATTATATATTTATATGTATATTTTATGAAAGAAAAATGAGATTGAGAAGATATGAATGTGGGTGTTATAATTTTTGTGTGAAAAATGAACACAACAATTTACATTTATAGACCAAAAAAATGACCGTTAATATATTAGCGTTACTAACTTTACTATAAAATAGAGCCGTTGCACTTTTGTAGTGCCAAAAGGAAGGCATCTGGCAAAAAAAAAACTAAAAACGGGGGGACCCAAAAGATTGCTGCCCGTTAGTTAGTCCAGTGATTTTCAATGCCCGACATGTGAATCAAACGAATAGGAAAAATTGATGGATTCAATTTAGCACCGTTGCATCATCTATTTTCTTTATATAATTGAAATCCTTACTGAACTGATGAATCAAAGCATACGATGCATATGCTCTTAGCATTGAGAGTTAGGCACTTTAGTAGATTGACTTTGAAAACAAACAATTTACATCCCCTGGCTTTAAGACACAAATCGACGTACAACCCTGCATACCTATTTTGGTGGGATAGGTCAAATTTGGCAAGGGTAAAATAGGTACAATAAAAAATCAACAGCTAATTGTATATGTATTGTTCGACTATAAATCTGAAAAAAATCCTAAAATATATATTCATTCTACAATTAAAATTTAAATATCCCCTTATAATATTAGATGTTCACGTTTCATAAGCAACATCACAATTGACCTTATCACATAAAAACCATTGTTAGCCCAGCGTTCAGAAGCCCCAATTGCATAAATTGAGGTTAGAAGAACAACACCCCAGCTATCTACATGCCGGATACCAGCTATAGACATGCCAAAAGTGAGAACCCCCAAAGGATGACCAATCTTTGGTTGTGACAGGTGAGCTCTTGCAATAATCACCATCGTCCAAGTTTCAATGCGGGCTTTCCAAATCCCCCAAAACATCCACAAAATCATTTTCAACAGATCCAACATCGAACGAAACCAAACATAATTAAACAAAAACATAACAACACCTCAAAAGACAAAACACACATTCCAAAGGGAGAGGCACACAAACACCCAAAAAATTGGGTTTTATTGAAAGGAAATCAATGAAAACGAAAAAAAATTAAATGATTGCAACTTTTCACCGAAAAAAACCCAATGGAAGCCCCTCGACTAGCTTGAGACAAAATGAAGGGAGGCGGCTCTTAGGGAGAATAGGGTTTCGAGAGAAAGGCTAGGATCCACGTAGATGTATATTATACTCAAATTTGTTACTTATTATATTCAATCTATACTCAAATTTGTTATTATATTAAATCTCAATAAAATTGTTATATTACACAATAATTCATATTAAGGAACACTGAAATTTAAGTACTAAATAAAATTTACAAACAAAATTATTTAATAATAATTTAACAACAAAACTATTATTTGTCAAAAAAAAAAAACAAATTAGTTAACATGCTCAAATATAAAGCAAGAATAACTTTTATAATACCAATTTTACCCTTGTTGAGTTTAGCATTAAATGTGCTTGTTTATTGAAAACGTGTCAAGGGTGGTACTTTGACATATATCTTGAAATTAGGGGATGTAAAATGTTTGTTTTTAAAGTATGTCTATTAAAATGCCAAACTGCCAAAACTAGGGGTTGCAAATCAAATTTTACTCTAATTTTGATTCACTTCCCTTTAATATTATAAAATATAACATAATGATAAGTTTTATTTTATTTTTTTTTATTCTGAAAGTAAACCTCGTATGGCACTTTAGGCCATCTCTAGCGGTTGTGATCCAAATATCTAAATTTGGATCACTCCAAATTTTTGACCAACTCTTTGATCTAAATTATTATTTACATATTATATTACATAAATATTATATCAAATTATTTAATCTTAAATTTAATTTTTAATCATGAGTAACTATTTATATTATATTTAATAAATTAAATAAACTAAAGATATAAATTTTTTAATATACGTATTATAATTGTGTTCTTAGTTAACGAAAAACACATTCATTTTATTAATTATGTACTATTATTAATTAAATAATTATAAAATCATAAATCAATTTTGAATCTAATAAACGAAAAATATATAAATAAAAAATCATTATTTTAATATTAAACCAACCGATCCAAATTTGGATCAGTGAATAGTGGTGATCCAAATTTGGATAAGTTGGATCAATACTGTTTACTGATCCAAATTTGGATCACCATTTAGATCACTGCTGGAGGTGGATCTTTAGATCATTGCTGGATTTGCTCTTACCAATGTTGTAAAATCGATAGAGATATTGTCCAATGATTAATCGAGTATTTGGAAAATAATCGAAATGATTAACCGGATATTCGGGTTATTAATTAGTACGGGTAATCCATGGAACAGGGTGATTAATCCTAGTTAATCACCGATTTTTAGAACAATACTTTACACAGTTATACAGGAGTTGGAAACTTTGACAAATTCATTACTAAGAAATATAACAATACTCGCTTGTGTTATGGGGGACACTACGCCAGCTGAGCTACAGTTAAGATTGATTTGAAAGGAACAGAAAATACGAGCACATATAAAACATAAAACATTTACATAATGTATACAAATTTCTTTCTATTTACGCCAGATTCAAATTTTTTTTCCTGCCCAAAAGGATTTTTAGTCGTGATCATTCATATTAGATATTGTCTGATACAAAGACCAAAATCATCATACCTACCAATAATATTTACAAACAAGATTTAAATTCAAATGTCCCCGACTCCCAGCTTTCAAGTCCTACTAGCTAGGGGTGAGCAAAAAACCGAAATGAAACCGAAACCGAAACCGACCAAAACCGAACCGAAAAAACCGAAACCGAAGCCAACGTCAACTTCTCCATCTGTTAAAAAAATACTATGGAGTTTCCTTTCCAGGTATGCAAAACCAACAAGCAAAATATTTTAATAGCAGGAACAACATATATTTCCATGTTCCCCATGATCATCATTGCCCCAACATTTTACTTGAAGCACTTGGCTTGCTGCAATACAGCAATAGTACAACCAACACCGGAGATTGGGCAGAAAATTAACAGCACTAGGGATATCAGTTCTTGCAACCACATAGCTAACATTACGCATCTTTTGTAATCCTCACATCCTAGGAACCTGATCCCCGCCATGTCTAAGGCCTGTTCCTCTAAGGCAATATCACGTTACCCAAAAAACATGTGCATACTGATAGCACACCTAGGTGTATGACTGGACAATGATACACTAGACAACTTCTCTCTGGGTTTAACAGTTGAAAATTCAACCCTAACCAATGTTCTGGTAGCTTTTAGAGCTAGATATTAACTTCCTTCTTCCGTCTAGCCAAGGACCATTACCTGGGCCAAAAATAGGACCCTATAAGCACAACAGTAGTACACGCTATGAAGATAACATTGGGTGGGTTATGCAAAGGTCTATCTTCTACAAATCTTCAACAAACAATTATTACAACACCCATGTAAGGTAAGGCAACATAAAAAGTTGACAATTAGAAGACAAAGAAAGTAATTTTTGATTTACGGCAGATCCTCTAAAAAGGGAATTATAGAATAAGAAAGACAAGAAAAACTTGGGTGATACAATCGCGGAAGAGTCACCCGGGTTTCCCAACCGCGGAAGGAAGAAAAACTAATAATCGCAACCCAGGAAGACCCCAAGGGTTTCCTCCAGCAAAGGGAGAAAAACTATGAATTGCGACCCATTAAGAGGAGACTCAATTCAATATTTAATATATCTCAATAATCAAATCTATAAATATGTGGGGAATAAATGAGTTGTATAGGTAATAGGAACCCTAAAACATAACCTAATGGACTAGGGCCCATATACAATTGGGCTTTATATAAATAACCTACTTGTGTAATAAACTCCTAGCCCCACATTTAGAACTTACAAATACTATTTACGTGTGCACCAAATTTAATTAATAACAAGTGTAAAAATACTCCTTCATGCTTCTGTTCCCTGCAAATGTTATACAACAAGGAATGTAAGGCTGGCTCCTGTTCAGACTGCTCCTAGGACTGCAGACTGCTGGCAGTAAAAAACTAAAATGACCTAATCTTCTGACATGTATAATTAAGCAATGTATAAAGAAATTGACCTACGAAATTTAATTCTTGGAGTATCTAAAGATCTGTAGCAGTTTATGCATATATGATAATCTTTGTATACTTCAATTTTACTTGAGGTCTAAGCTGCACTGGAATGCCTTCTGATTCATCTGTCTTAGTCGTTTAAAGCGAAGAGCGCACCAAAGCGTGAAGGGCCTCCCGGAGTTTATGTACAAAGCACAAAGCAACATGAAGCACTTCGACGAAGAGAAGTACACTACACAAAAAAATCTATGTTCATTATTTTACATCATCTTCAAAATTCTAAAAACATTCATCATAGTCTTACCATTAAAATTGAAACAGAGTATAGAACAAAGCACATTATATTTGGTGTGTGTGTATATATATATATATATATATAGGTTCCCGGTCTGGTGCAACCGGCTGCTGTGTACTGTTTACACAACACAAGGTTCCAGAACTGTTGGATCAACCATCCAACGGCTGTGGTTTAAAAAAAATCGACACCGTACCGCAGAAAGTTTCCGCGGTACGGGCTAATTACGAAAATGCCCCCTGTTTTCACACCAGAAATCTACTGTTCACCGTACCGCAGAAAGTTTCTGCGGTACGGAGAAATTACCAAAATGCCCCCCTGTTTTCACACCATAGGCGAGGGCATTTTGGTAATTTCTACGTACCGCAGAAAGTTTCTACGTTACGGTACAATTTTTTTTTAAATCAGGACCGTTGGATGGTTGATCCAACGGTTATAAATCGTATGTTGTGTAACAGTACTCCTGCATACGTATGCAGGAGACCGAACCCCATATATATATATAACACTAAATATCTAACAGTTAATCAAGGCATAATTTGAGTAAATAGAGGATTAATATATCATAAAATAAGACTTAATTGACTTGCATAATACGCAACTTCATGGCATTATGGCTGCCAAACATAGTAAAAATCATCAAAGGTTAGAGAATGCCTGAGCTTAGAAAATTCAAGTGGAGGAAAGAAGTGCGACCAACTTGTAAATGAGTGAGGACTGAGGATTTAACATGTGAACCTAATTGGGAGACAAATCTAATATCCGAACCTTGACCGAGGAAGAACCAAAGATTTGTCACCAGAAGCAACCCTCAACAAAATTGTGGCACTCGGAAGATATCCCCAAAAGAGAAAATATTTTGCAAAAGCATAGCAGAGTCAATTATGCAATCTCCTCTACCTATGTTAATAATCTTATATGACGAAACTGTCAACAGCCATGACTGAAAAGCACACATTTTCCACTGCTTTGTGCTCTGCGTTTCATTGTCACCCCTTGATGAATGGGCCTGCATTTTTGAAGCAACAAAACTGCGGTTGGGGCTACTGGCACTTTGGGATTAATTGTGTGCGCTCACAGCGTGCTCTGGATAATTATGTCCGTGTCGCAGGAATTTTATTCGAGATAAATTACCAAATATCATAACCATAGAGGTCAGCTTGGAGTGGCACAATACGCAATTGTTAAATTGCTATTGGGTAGATCATGGGCTTGAACCTTGCAAACAGCCTTTTTGGAGGAAAAAAAGATAATACTGCTTACTTCATGGCCATCCAAAACCTGCTGATGCGCATAATTATGACTAAACAAACAACTCTTTCAAACTACTTCATTGATCATTCACATAAAGTGTGGTTAAATCATTTAATGAACACTTCAACTGATATCTCTGAACATATAATTCGTAGATATCTAATTACTAATAAGGATATAGACAAAATCAGATCGGAAATAAAGACAGTCGAACCGATTGTTCAAAAGCAAGTCTACGCACTATATATTACTTTAATAGCTGGTAATCATGCCGACCTGATCTTACTGGCCAGTGACCACACAATTTCATAATCAGTGGCAGAACCTGAGAGGGATCCATACTAGCAATTGGACATTTACAAATACATAAGATAATATATTAAAATTAAGAAAATAAACCTCGCATTTTCTTCAATAAAAACCATAAAAAATAATGGGTCCCATTCAATATTCTTGTGGGGTTTAGCCAAAAATATCCTAAATGAGTAATTCTTGTTTGGGCTTAGAGAAGTGGGGTCAATGGACACCATTTTCCAAGTAAATTCGTCTCTATTTAGGGGTGGCAAGATCTGGCATGACCCGACAGCCCGTCACGAATTCAACCCAAAATATATGAATTCGGTTGGGGTTTTTCATGTTCGGGTATAATTCGGGTTGGCTCCAGATTGACCCAAAAAAATCAGGTTACTTTCAAGTCCGTTTCGGATTTACACGAAACTCACCCAAAATTACCCAAAATCATATATTATTATTTATTTATATATCATTCGTATTAGATATTAAGATATTATTTACATATAAATATATTATTAATTGTTGTTGCAATATTTTTGAATATTTAACATATAGTATTACTGTTTCGGGTCATGTCGGGTTACCCATGGGTAATTCGGGTCGCGTTCGGGTTGAGTAATCTGATCTATTAAAATTTCAGGTGGGGTTGAAATTACGACCCGATACCAAAAACTGCCACCCTTATCTCTATATAGTGTCTGATTCTCAATGGTCTAACTACGAACTGATCCATAATAATCTAATTGTTAGAACTACCAACTTGATAAAGTACATAAAGCATCTACCATTCTACCCACACATCTTAATATCTGTGCTTGGTACCTGTCAATTCATTGCAATGTAAATTAAATGAAATGTTGGATAAAGCACAAAAGTATTTACCAGCTAACGATTTCTAGTTAAGTGCTAAAACCTTTTGTGATGCATGTATTTTTAGTAACTACAAGTTCTTATATAAAATAAATTTATGATTCAAAGATTGCCACAGAAACTTCCGTACCAATTGTGAGACTCTCATTGATTGCACGAACCCAAGTCCTGTGTGATTGCCCAAGCAAATCAACTGAAAGTATAGTGAATACGCAATCCATCTATCTGACAGTTCCTCGCCTGAAGAAACCTGTGAAAAAGTGTAAAAAACGGCATAAAAAATGGCATTGTCCTTAGAACAATGGACGCAGAAATTATAATAAAATTTAGTCAGTGCATGAGCAGCAACTAATGTTGAACAAATTGATAACAGCGGCAAAGTGTGTAAAACAAAAGGTTAACATGAAAGCAGCACTAGACTGAAATCGAAGTTATAAGAAATTTGCCAATCTGTTGCTTTCACTTTAAAGAGAGGAGGGACAATTTGTGTATGGGGAGAGGGGGGGAAGGGGGGGGGGGGGGTTGTGTGTGTGTGTGTGTGTGTGTGTGTGTGTGAGAGAGAGAGAGAGAGAGAGAGAGAGAGAGAGAGAGAGAGAGAGAGAGAGAGAGAGAGAGAGAGAGAGAGAGAGAGATATTTATTCAACTCCAAATATTACCCTGAACTAGTTGGTTTTAGTCCAGGCAGTACTGTAGTGTATATTATTCATAATCATATCTGGTTTTTTATGAATACACAGGCCAAATCTGATTGTGAATAATCATGTTGCCAGATCTTATTGAATTCTAATATTTTCAGTCTATGGAAAATCTAGAAAATGTTTTTAGAGGGCTTCAGATTGCCTATTGGTACTAATTACCAGAAATATATATTCAAAGAGAAGGATTATAACAATAATACAACATTAAACTGTGTTAGTAGACCAGAATAAATTTAAGACCCGGACAAGTAGAGGGCCCCATCCTATATAATAAGTGGGATAAAACCAAAATAATGATATTAAATAAGTTCTGACTTGAGCTTAAGAAGTGGGGTCGCGATTCACTCTATCGTGAATTAACTGAAACATTCTATTCACACTTTCATGATCAATAGTCTGACTACAATATGATTAACAATAATCCTATTGTTATAACATATTTTGATCAATTAGAGTTAGCATCTAACCATGTCTAAATGCACTGAATCTGCTGCAACTTTCAAATTAAATGCAAAAAGATCTAAATGTGATGTTGGACTATATTCCATTACTCAGAACAAGATAAATATCCAGGTACACATTTCAGATCATGCATTACAAGGGAAAAAAAAAAAGGAACTCATCAACATGCATTTAAATACCGCTACAGTTCAAAATCTAAATCTCTATATGTAAGCAATTTGCAACCCAAAGATTGCAAGAGAGACTTTCATACCAAATGATTAATCGATCACTGATTGCACAGACTTGAGTCCTGCATGTGTAACAAAGCACATCTACTAACATTAAAGTGAATGCATAATCCTTCCCTTTGACAGTTTCATGCCTGAAAAAATTGTGAAGAGTGTCAAAGGAACACAAGAGCAGAAGCGGAAGTAGGAATCAAAAATTTAGTGGCTGTTAAAATTTACAACTTATTAATAATGAAGACAAAACTTGCTGATGCTACAGTTTGCACACAGTCAAACTAAGCTTTGACAAGAACAAAAAGAAGGGGGGGAAGAGTGAACCCCTTTGTCACCATATGGCACAACAAAAGATCGTGAAGGTTACATTAACTCAGGCATACAGATGTGCTATACAAACGGGGCCTGAACTCTGCCTTTTAACCCAAAGTAGTCAGGATAAGGCTGAAAGAGAATCTTGCATCCCTTATATTCGGAAGTAATGGTAAGAAGGCCACATAAAACATCTAAAATGAGAAACAAAGAGGGAAGAACATATATTTTAAATTAACAACAAACAGATGCACCAGTAAAAAAACACAGAGAAAATTCAAACATACAAACACACACACACACCCCAAAAAGACAGGAGATTAAAGGACAACAAAAATCGAGAACACCCTAGATAGCCAGTGATATACGTTACATATTATGGTCAAGATAATAAAGGATCATATTTTAAGCAGGAACATTTAACGAACAATATGTTGGCAAAAGTTTAATTCCTCTGTTTAAATGTTATAAGAAAAGTAGAAAACAGATCTTCACTTGTATAATAAAGTAACAGAAATAAACAAAATTCTGTTTACTTACTATAAGAAAACTATTTTAACTTGTACTTTGATGTAACAAAAGTAAGGAAAATGCAATGCCTCATATATGACGACCATGGTAGAGGAACATATTCATAGTTTCCTTTGCACCATGAAAACACAGCTTAGATAACGACACTCCGTAAGATAACTCACATTCTTTAATCTCATGTGCTCATCATCAGAGAAGCATATCGATAGCATGCACTTTTTAATATGCTGGCATTTAGCCATTCTAAAAACGTTACTTTAATCATAATCCAACACAATGTATCTGATATTGCACTAAGGCACAAAATGTCAGGAGTTTGTAACAATTCCATCAATCATGAACATATTGACAGATTCTTACAAAAGCCACCGTCATTCATTTCTGCAACATCTAGTCCATAACTGTAAACTGACTTTCGATGCCACTGTATGGTGTTCTGCAACTTCGGTAAGCATGCATGCCCGGGTATCCTCAACCAAGATCAGGCTTCCTTTCACTTAAATAGGATAGAAATAAGATTTTCAACCGACTCAAAGACATCATGATTTAGAACCTGATTTACTCGTCATGTGTCTCCCAACCAACATGTCTACAAAAGCTCGAATCTGCACATCATTAAATCCAAAAACACACGTAATCAGTAAATAACATTACAAAAACCCAATGCCCCTAAATATAACAGATATGATCAAAACAGATCTAAAGTAGTTACTTTCTGTTTGTGTGGCTTCAGCTCCTAGTTTGGCTAATTAACATAGACAATTTTCTTTTCCTCAAGTAGTCACAACAATTCAGAGTAGGTTCAGATTCTGTACAGAACTTACATCCCGGAATGGTAAGGGAAAAAACCTCATATTTACAAAATGATTTTGTATGTATTACCATGAATGAATTAAAATTATTTATTTGAACCATTTGGATAAGAACATTTAAAATCTATAATTTAGCAACTGCTGCATCCTTAATATAGAAAGTGCACCCTCCCGTATCCACTTTACAGGAGTGTTGGGTATTTCAAGCACCCATATATAGTTTTATGGCACAGAGATTGCCTGACTGCTAAATGGTCCTTCTCACTCGAACTTAATGATGTGTGAGAACTGAGTTAAACAATATATATTAAGGTATAACATGTGAATTTACTAAAGCATTGATTGATGGCGAGGCATGAAAACTTTCAGGCATATACCACAACTAGTAGCTACAAGCATATACCACAACCCAAAATTTTATTTGCGAGGCAAGTATGTCTTATAGACAGCTACAAGCATATAATACAACTGGTAGCTACAAGAATATACCAGAACTTAGATTTATTAGTATGCCTTCTAGCCAAAGATGACTTCTAGATCAAATAAAGAGCCCTAAGTCATGTGACAAGTGACGTCTCTTGATACTGAATACAATTATGCATCAACTGACTCTTAATTTGGGAAATTATTAACGTGATCATGTCAATTTATAGTCTGTGCATAAAATATTAGTCATGTTGTCTGGGATCTCTTGGATATACGTTAGCAGCCTTGAGTCCCAATGATTGCACCTCCATTTATGAGGCAGAACAGGTATTATGAATAGTTGAATACTGTCATCAAAGTCAACAACATATATAAAAAACCTTAACCATATATACAGACATGCAAGAATGGCGACACATGTTCTTGTTACCTTCTTTCTGCGCTTGTGATCAAGAAACTCAACAACAGTCATTGATTTCTCTGCATAAGTGGCCTGCTCCATGACCTGAAATGTTTTTTGGAGGAGACAATAAGGTAAAGCCACAGAGTCCAAACAACATATAAGGCAGTGGAGTTGAAAAAATTGTGCTATTGCCTCGTCAGTTTTTTAAATAGAATTGTGTAAAAATCTTATAGCCTGTTTGGTGTTTCTTCTATCAATTTTATGCCACTTAAAAATCTTATAGCCTGTTTGGTGTTTCTTTCTTCTATCAATTTTATGCCACCTAATCTATTAGCAATTTAAGGAAAAAGAACGGAATGAAATGGAACAAGGATCAACCTTGGTTGCAGCTTTCTTCATTATTGACTTGTAACCATCCTTGTCAATCTTTTTATCTTTATAAACAGGCATGAGCAAAGAAGCAACAAAGTCCACGACAGCTTGTTTAATTTTTTCTGGTCCTCTAGGTTGATTCTCGACCAACTCCTTACTCATAGTAACTTGGGAGGCAGAGCTCTCATTGGCGTGACCATCATGATTCATTGTAGGCGGCTTCAAGTTCACATTTGAATCTTCCTCGTCCATTATTCTCATTGTGCGACTATAGAACTCAGAATCGGCTGCCGCAGCTTGCGACTGCCATCTGTCAATGGCACTTACATCCTTTATACCTTCACAACCAGCACTGTCAACCCATGCTTTTGTGAATATACTGCTGTCCACGGCCACACTATCCGCAGACTGCTCCCTTAAGTTTAACTGACACGCTATTTCATTTGAGTAGCTATGCTGCGAGAGATTATTAACTGACCTTTTCGAACTATCTAGGTTGATATGAGCAGCTGAGAAATCAGCAGTCCAATCCCTAACCTTAGAATTTCTAGAATCTATTTCCAACATACGATTATCGGACTCATCCACTTGCGTATATTGCTCACGTCTAGCATATTTGTTAAAAGAAGGTATCTTGGGAAGCTGCAGAGGAGTATTGCACCTGGTACTTGACGATGCATATGCCTGCAAGTAAAGATATAACTTATAAATAGTTCACAACATGCAAAAGAGTACGCAGTGGATCACAGACTAAGTTGTGTGTTTTATGGAAGTAGACAAGTAACTGCATATACATGAGAACATAACGCAAGTAACCATCAATAATACTATGGGTTGCAAATACACATTACTCATCACCAATATAACTATCATCATTCTAACAAGTTGGTTGATACAAACTCCATTTGGCTAGAATATACATATTCCACAGACAATGCTGTACTGAATCAATTTGATAATAGCCTCACACCCACAACCTAATGTTACATTCAGAATGTAAGTGATTAAGATAGTAGAACTATATTTAAAAGTTTCAAGAATGTCCGATGGAAACAAATGTTGATTAAGCATTTAAGTTCAAGCACTCCTACTTCATGAATTTCCTACTGGAAGACTATAGTAATGCATAATCAGCTATTAAAAAAAAAAATAAGAAGACTAAATGTCTGATCAAGTATGAGCTTTAACGCGAAATATGTCTTCAACCTATTGCTTTTTACAGTAAAATAACCACACAAACAGCTACACTTCTTGAAGTTGGAAAGAGAAAAACCAAACAAGTTAACATTAGCGATGGAAGAGGCCATTCTCCGCACATAAAATTCATCAGCCTCATGAAAGTTCCACAAAATATGCAAGCCAACGTAGGAAACTTAATTTTTTTTCTAGAGTATTACCTTAGAAAATGATAAAAGATATTATATGAAGCTTCAATCATGAGAAACAAACCTTAGCAGCTGCAATTGCTGCAGCACGTGCTGCTTCTTCAGCAGCAAAGATAGCTTGTTCTTCTTCTGACATAGCATATTCTTTTTCCTCCATCTTAGAATCCTGTCTTCCTGTTGAGCCTGCAGATAAACCTTTCACCTTTAATTTGGTCTCGGTCCTGTTCTCCATCTTGTCCTGGTTGATGTTCCACTTTTTACTGTTTGGTGGTGGTGCGCCATGTGTTGTACGTAGGGGGGGTTTTCCTGAACCCAGACGATATTTGCTTTTGGAAGACTCGATGGCACTTGATTGCCTCAATAACTTCAACCCACCACTGGACGCCTTTTGTTTGCGGAATACTTCAATCCACACATTTACCAGTTGGCTTGCTACAGCACGTATATCACGGCTTGTATGTAGACATACTTTTTCTTTAACAGTTTTCCCAATTCCTGCAGATTGTTAAAAAAATCAACTCAATTTACTAGTGACTAGTGAGCCAATTTCGTCAAAAAAAAAAAAACTATATTTAAATCCAGTACTAGCTAAGTAGGGATCTCAGGTAGAACATTGGAGGTAATAGCGTCATCAGAAAAATACTCAGATATACGGATGCGGTCAGACACAGTGTCTCATGAGAGCAAACTATTATTTACCTCAGCCATCACAGCCAATAAAATTTCAAGAAAAGCAGCAATATATATTTGAAATTGGGAATTTATTTTCAACTTAAAATGTACACAGCTATGTTTGCAATTTTCCCCTTTTTAAAAAGAGATAAAAATAGACATTGTCTTGTAAATATTTGCTTAATCTTGCGAATCACTTTTAAGGACGCCCCAAGGCTTAACATGTTAAGGATCCCCATAACCACATTTACATCCTGCCAGTACTATAGAGCCACAATTATGCATCTACACTCTCTACTAAAAAAAAGACACAACAAATACATTGCAATAGAAGATATACCAGACACACGAACTGCCAGTAGATCAGTTGAAACAAGTGTAAGAAGACGAACACAATGCCGCAAGAGTTGAGTCCCGTCCTTCCCCAGGGAATCCTGTCATGATACAAGTAACACAATGAAATGGACAACTGCAGAGGCCACCAAAAAATTAAATTTTCATGATCAATTCAGAACAAGAGGGAATAGTAAGACCTCAGATAACATACCAGAATCCATGAGTTGAGAATGGTGAGCCCTTCTTTGGTCCCAGCAAAAGACTTTAAGACTCTAACAGGGAATTTTAACAGCTCTTTGATTAGATACAATCTACCAGATGTGGTTTTTGCTTTAGAGAACATATCGTGCAGTAAATCTTTCCTTGTTACAACATGACTTCCATCCAGAGATTTCTCGTACAGTGCATTTGACATCTGTACGGCTTGAAGTCTCTTAACCATGTCCTCAACTTCACTTCTTTCACTGTCCATACATCTTTGAGCAGCCTCCATTGCATTCACCTCTGCAGTATAATCGATTCCTGTTGTCAATATATTCATTATGCGAACAGCCTCCCGCAACCCACTCATCATTGCACCACCGACCGTGTCTGGATGCTCCTTACATGTGGCTTCACCAGCAAAAAACAAACAATTTTCTACAGGACTACCCAATATGTCATAATCTTCCCCAGATGCACCAATGGCAACATAAGAGTAAGCGCCATAACTATATGGATCCCTTCCCCAATCAGTTACAACTGACGCGACTGGATCAGGTACCACAGACTCCCCAAAAAGTTTTCTAAGAACCACCAAAGCATGGTTTACATGATCAGAAGAGCTCCTATCATGCGCATCTAATGCTGCCCTACCAACAAGTAAAGCTATAAGAACAGGTGCCCCAACTGTTTTCCTAACATTCCAAAACATAAAGCAGTGACCCCTCTTGTTTGTTTCCTCCGAAGTTGCACCAAAGTAATCAACAGAATCATCCCAAAATACTTCAGGAAATTCCAAAATAACTTTATTAAGAACACCAAAACCAAGCCTTTGAATGGACAACTGTTTCCAATGTGGTAATGGTGGCGCAAATTTTATCGATTCCTTTTTTAGGCACCCAAGTGGAACAGTAATCAAAACCGCATCACCAAAGAAGTCTCTGCCATTTGATGTGGAAACTTTGACTTTGTCAAGCTTATCATTTGTCATTACATCCTCTGTGCGATATGTAATACTAGTGACCACGTGATTTAGATGAATGCAAAGACCTTGTCCCAGTGCTTCAACTACAGTGCTGTAACCCCCTTTAATCATACAATGAGCTCCTCCAAATCCACCATATATGTCATCCTGATTCCAGTAAGGAAGTGACACATCATTGAGCGAAGCAGCACAACCATACTCCAAGTGAGCAAAATGCCAATCCATGACCCTCCTTTCAAGAGGACTTAAGATCTCTCCTTTGGAATTGTTATCCTTGAGAACCTCGTTGCCAATAACACCAGTTTCTTTATTCTGTACTAAGCGACGCCTCTTAAGAATATATTCCAAACCATCTTCAAGAGACATTTTCATCGCATGCTCCCCCTTCAGAGCAACCAGAAGTTTTATGTCATCAAGTAGACTATTGTATTCTGATTCTAGATCTTCATCCAAATCTGCAGGAACTTTGTCACCTGTAACCGTATCATAAAGAGGGCATGCACCATCCAGTACTGTTAATTCAAGACCCAACTGAGAGCAAATTAATGTAGAAGGATCTGGTCTTCTTCCAGCAGCCACATCTGCTTCAACACCCGTAATAATGCTAGCCCCAAGATCCACTGGAACTGAAAGAGATGCCCGATCTGTAAAGACACGACCCCCTATTCTATCTCTAGCCTCTAAAACAGTAACTTGAAAACCCTGCCTCTGCAAATGGCGAGCAGCAGCTAATCCAGCAGGACCAGCTCCTATTACAATGATTTGCTTTGCAAATTCTGAACCATTCTGCATATGAGGATCTACACTTTGATGACCAGCTGTATCAGATGGGATGTGGCAAATAATTTTTTTGGGCTCTGTAAGTATATCAGGAACTGTTCCACCATCCACCACTTTACTAGGTGATACTGAACTTGAAATATCCAAACTGCTGATCCTTACTAAATCGGTATCATTTACTATCCCCTGTCCACGGCTAGTATCACAATTTTCAGGTTCTGTTGGTGTTGATGATTTTATAGCTTGCAAATCAAGACGTGGCATGTCTCGTTTGTCTATAGCTTCCTCATTTTCACCATCACGTACATCCATATTCTTCCCTTCTGATAAAGCATCAGAATTCCTACCAACAATAAACGAAACTCCATCATCTAAATCGCTGAAGGAGGCCCCAGGTTTCCCACCTAAATTCTTCTCAGCTGATACTAGAAGATCACATTTTGGATGAGATTCTGAGATACTCTTCTCAGAGGCAATTCCAGCATTGATATAAGCCTGTGAAAAAAGTGTCAATTTATGAAATTGCATGCGAAAGGCAAGGATAATCTAATCTGTAATTATATACGAGCAGGAACAGTTGAAAGAAAATGGTAATTAGAAGTACACCATCCCCCAAAGAATGGTTGTATAATTATAGATTTATAGTTAATAAAGCGAATCAATTCTAACTAAAAGACTCAAATAGATAGAGAGTGGTGGCGCGCATATAAAGGCATAATTAAAGGATAATCCATCCATCTTTCAATTATTTCTTCAACTTACGCACATAAACAACTCAGCGAAGAAAATCACTTCGTAACTGTGTCAATGTCTGCTGAAAATATTAATCAAAACTATGTTCTACAAGACTTACGAAGTGATCAAGAAATGCATAAATCTCCCTGACGAGAGAACATTCTGGTGATTCATCAACCATAGGAGTAGCAGAAACCCCACAACCTGAGAGAGGCAAAATGCAACTAACATCTTTGCTCCAACGCCCTATTATATGATTCCTGCAACACATGAAAAAAAAAATTTAGACAAGGGAGAAACAATTACAGCACAGTAACAATTAACAAATGAAGTTGGTTTTAGTAATGGATGAGTAATTGTGATAAAAATTAGCGGACTTCAAATTTCATATAAGGAAAAAAAAAATCATGTCACATTACAAAGCTAGCTGCAATTATACTCTTAACATACTTCTATTAGTAATTCATAAGCTTTTACCTACACATAGAAGCTTAAAAAGTAGGAACTCAAGGAAAATATATCAATATGGTGAAGGACAAATTATATAAGCAAATATTAGTTGATACTTGACAAAACAAGGTATGAGTTGGTGCATACAGGATACCAGCAAACATGCAATTGCAAAAGGAACAAGTTGGTACATCTAAATGCAGTATAAGACTTAAAACTAATAACAAACCTGCACTCTAAATACATTTGCAAGCCACCTTTGTGCTTCAATACCTCCTTAAACCTTATCTTCTCAAGTGGACTAGCTGCTTGAGCTTTAAGGCCATAAGATACTGCTGCAGAGCGACCAATTTCAGCATCTGAAAACATGGTTGACAGTTTTAGTTTCTCCCTCCTTCTAACCAGGTTATCATCTTCATCCTGATTATCAGCTATAATATTTTCATTATGCACCAGAAAATCCCAATCAGCATCTCCTTCATACGCCATGTCCCATTGCCTATGCTTTCTGGTGTTACGTACAGCACGCTCGGATTGTAGCTTATTGGATTTAACATTGGGGTAAGGCACCAGTTCCATATCATCAGCACAATACCTTGTACAATCTGGAGCAGTGGATGGAGAAGAGGATCTATCGGCCACTTCATCCCCAATAATATCACAACTAAATACAGACAAGTCTTTAAAGTCATCGTTGGAGGATTTTGTTCGATGAAAACTGTAATTTCCCATTGGAGTCGAGTTGTCATACTTGTCCATAAGCGCATGGTCCATAAGGTTATCAGATTCATCACCGCTTTGCTTGCAGTCCCTAGACTGATTTTCTCGGAAAGTGATATCCTGTTTATGAACTCCGCTTGTTGATTCTGGAGATAACGCATGATGGGATGTTGTAGCTTCCTCCTGTAAAGAAACGGAAGCAAAGTTTGGATTTTCAGGCTCAGGTGTCACAAACTTCTTCTCTTTGAGGGTTACTGTATTTTCAGAGAGAAAAGCAGTTGACCCCATAAGCTTTCCAGAAATCAGCTTCATGGTCTCATCAGTTGTATCTTCACATGACTTGTTCAACGAATCATTATCAAGATAACACCCCTTAGGGTAATTTTCAAGCTTTGGGCAAACATTCTGGTTTAAACTAAAAGCTTCATTTTTCGCAACAGCCTTGGATCCTTCTTGAGCCAGACTGTGACTAAACCCTCCTCTTGCCGTTTCAACATCAGAGAGATTAATACTATGCACCTGCTCTGGAGCATGTGCAGACAAAGGAGTTACAATGACGCCATGCCCTAGATCACATAATCTTTTTATTGAAGAGGTTTTGACATCATCCTCAAAACTTCCATTTCCCAAGGTAGGCTCCTGATTAGATTGGTTTTCCATCACTTCCATACAGATGGACCCCTTAGCATTGTCAACAATAAGATGGTCTAAACCAAGGGTTTGTGGCTTGGTTCCCCCTTCAAATTCGCATATCTGCCCAGTTACTTCATCTTTGTGTGTTAATATAGCATTAGGACATGACTCTAAATAGGAGTCCGATTGTTGAGAAAAGGATATGGTAGCTGAATCCTCAAGCTTATCTTGGGTTCCGCTGAGTCTGTTAACAGTGGATCTCAATACACTATCAGCAATCAGTTGACTAGATGATAATTTTGAATCTGGAGAGAACATACAACCAGTGTCTTGAGCTTTTCTAATATTATTATTACTATCACACTTCATATCCATTGAACTTCCGGACATCACGTTCAAACCGTTGTCAATTACCACAACATCTGTTATCGGTTCCAAAGGAGATTGAGACGTCATTTTTTCTGGAATATGGTCCTCCAAAACATGATCGGAGCCTGGACTAAATTCATCTTGAGATTTTTTCAACTGTCTCAGCCCCATGGAATTGCGAGATTTCCTCTTTGAACCAGATTGTGCTTTAAGCATAATGGCAGACAATGAATCTTCAATATTTTCATCCAAGCACTCATTTGAGGCACCGATAGTCTCACGAGATCCTACACAATTAACCGCCTTACTTTTCCCCACAGCCAAAACCTCATCTTTCACTTTCCCCGACCAAGACTTCTCCCCAGATGGTTCAGCCCCAATCGTATTCAAAACCCCTCCAGCTATTGGCCCAGATGCAGCTTTCTTCCTAGGTTTCTTCAACTTCTTCTTAAAACTAGCCAACGTATCCGTATCCCCCATACCCCCTAAATCCTCACTCCGATTCAACACCATTCCCTCCCCCACTTCAATCTCTTTGCCCTCATTCCCCTCACCCGCCTTCCGCTTCTTAGGGTTTCTTTTACTTTTCATCTTAACCATATCCCTAATCGGCTCATCAACATCGGAATCAACATTAATCCTAGTTTCCATCACCCTCCTCTTAGAACCCACCTTTTTTCCCTTATCATCCATATTTTCAACTCTATCTCTATTATCAACATCAAACCCTAACCCAGATTTGTTTACAGACCCATTACACAATCCATTCATCAACCCTAAATCAAAGTCATCACATTACATCTCTGTCAATTAAAAGATCTCAAACATATCTCATAAAATTAATAAATAAATAAAATCAATTCAAACCCTAGAATTCAATTCAATTGCAACAAATCAATTGTATTTGTACCTAATATAATTGTGCATCTATTGTCAATGCTTGTACCTGCAACAACCTACAAAATGCAATTAAATAACAAATATAATAATATAAATTTGTAACAAATTATTCAAAGACATTAACTATATGTAATAAAAGAAACATAAAATAAACATATGTATATGTATGTAAGTATGAAGACATGTACCTTAATCGAAGCTTTGAAACAGTGGCGAAGTTGGTTTGGTTAGAACAAGCTGCTTTACCTCGGTCTTACAAATAGTGTGTGTGTGTGTGTGAAAAGCAGCAGTGTCATATATATATGGGGAAGGGGGCTTGTTTTGCTTTAATATATTATTACGTGGATTGCATAGATGCCCACGCGTACATACAAACGTTGTGGTTGTGTGTGTGCACAAAATACAATAATTATCCCTATACTTTTTAAATGTTTTTTTTTTCCTGATTTTGATAATGTTTGGTGTTTTGTAAAAGAAAATGGAGGACTTTTGTTAAGCAATTTGAATTTTATGTTTTAGAAGAAAAGTTCGAGAGTATTACATTTTGTCCGTTTTTCAGCTGCATTGCACTGCCGCATAAACAATGGATCCGCCGGGTTGGATAATTTGTTATTTTATTCTATTCAATAAAATGTTTAGATCAAAAAATTTTGCAAAATTATGGTAATTTCTGTATGCATATAATATATGTTGTAGAAGATTATTTTGTTATTTTTAAAATTTTAAACTTATTAACATGAGTAGGAAAAATATTTTTGTTAAATATATCGCGTTAACGTATAAGACAATTATCTGTAATTCAATTTAGATTGTGTCAATCTTATATATTTTAATTATTTTCAACAATATGAGCTTCATAGAAAATCGATCTATTTTCCATTTTGACTAAAAATAACTTAGCTAATTTATGATACTTGGACTTGGATTAATTAATGATAAGAATTAGACAAGTATTTGTGATATATATGTATACAATAATTATTTTATGATAGTAAATTCGAATTAAGTAGGATAAGTAATAGTCGTAAAATTATTCTTTACAAATAAATATAGAAAAATGGAATACCGATATTGATTCCAATTATTAATCGAAACTTGGATGATATTAAACATCGAATTACTGATCTACGCCGTGTTTAAAATTATTAGGTTGCTGCTTAATTTTGACTTCATTGTAGTTGCAATTCTTTATTTATTTGAAATTTCTTAATGATCAAGTCAAAATTATTGAAATTAATAATTTTTCCGAATTGTAAGGTCATAGACCCGTATTAATAATTTATTGCAGTTCAAGATTGAATCAGACAAAATAAAGTTGATGGGATTTTTTACATTTATGACTAAATTTTCGTTGTAATTAAGCACTCGCATTTAAAAATTTTAAAGAAGACAATATTAAAGAGATTCGTATATAAGAAAGTGAGCATGCGATTACATTTTATACTACTTAGGTTAAGTTACATTTTTTAAGGATAAATATTTATGTCTATAAATTATTATACGATAATAAATTATGACAATATGTTTTTCATATGTGAGGTGTTACGAGGATCGATCCTGATATTTTGGATTTTGATTAGCGAAAAGATATGAACTCTAAAAAATAATACTTTAGTTGTTAAAAATCATCATTAATAAATTAACGATGATAGTAAAAGACAGTTTAATCAAATATTTCCAAATACAAAAAATGTTAATAATGATAATTGTGTCAATTTTTAAACTGATTTCAAATAAATACACACATATGTATATATTTAACGTTTGTTTTTTAAACTATAATAGATTATTATAATCACATCTCTTTCAATGAGATATACTCTATATATATATCTTCAAATTCAGATGTTTAATCAATTTTTCAACTTTTATGCATACTTCTGATATATACTTAACGTATATATTATTTAACTTGCCCATTGGGTGATGTAACAAGTTTTGAAAACTATACATATACATCAATATTTACGAAGTAAAAGTTAAACTACTTTAATATTTTTTAACTAATTTGGGTATGATAATTTATAGTTGCAAAATAAGTCTTAACAAGTAGATATAAAATATTGGAATACTTGTATAGAGCCCAATCATTAACTAAAACTTGGATAGTGTCAGATATTGGATTATGTGATCCACGTAGTGTTCTAAAATTAGTAGGCTGTCACTTATATTATGACCTAATTGCAATTGCAATTTTTTATTTATTTGAAATTTTTGGAATTATAAAGTCAAAACGACTGAAATCAATAAATCCTTTCAAATTGTAGTCAAAGACTCGTAGTAATGAAAGTAATATATTTATTGCGGCTTGAATCGAACAAAATAAAGTGGATAGAATTTTTTGCATGTATGACTAAATGTTCGTTGTAATTAAACACTGACATTATTTTTTAAGAAGAAACTCTCAAGCGATTTGTACATAAGAATCAAAGTTTTGTATGAGACTACATTTTTTACTTCGTAAGTTAATTTACATTTTTAAAGAATAAGTATTTATGTCTATAAATTATTATTCAATTACAAATTATGTCAATGTAGTATGTCAGGTGGTACCGTAGCCGATCCTTATATTTTGGAGGTCTAGGTTAGCAAAACAAAAAATATGCAATATTGTTAAAATATAAATTACTATTACAAAAAATAAATCAATATAATTTTTGATCAAATTAAAACAAAGAGAACAAATCTCAAGCTAGAATTGAACATCTCTCTCTGTTTCGTGAACATATCTCTCTATCTCCGCCCATCTTTCACTCTCTCGTGACCAAAAGATCAAGAAGAAAAACCAAATATTGATTAAAAAGCTTAATCGTTTAACCTATTCTTTCAAGCACAACTATCATTTTGTGTTGCCTCAACCCTTCATTCCCAAGGGAGAGTAGCTTCAAAACCCTAGCTAATCCTCTCCCTTTCATCTCTTCTCTCTACTCTGCAATCAAATCAAAAAACAAAAAAGAATCCAGACTATGAATTGATAACACTGGACGATTCATCAACTATGAATTAAAAATAAGAGTTTAAAAGCAATTCAAGAAAAGCTTTCAACCAACATCGTCTAGTTTACTGCCAAATTCCAACTCGAGCCATCCACTACATCGTATTGGGTTTTGTATTCTTTCTCTCTCATCATATTTATGAATATTTGCTTATTTGGGTAAGTGTTTTCTGAATTTAACTAATTTTACAATCTTACGTAGCAGGTAGTTTTGATTCTAAAAATATTTTTTTGTTAAAAGGTTGTTGATTTCTTTGTGTTTATTGTAACCTATTGATTGATGATTATCGTTCAATTGCTAATTACAAAAATGTTTTAGTTTTTGATATTTCAACACACCTACTTGTAATTATCTTGAATGTAATTTATGAGTCACACTTCATCATTTTGCTACAAAATTTTTGTTCTTTACATTTTTTATGTGCTTCTGCCGGTGCGGGAAGATTTTTAGTGTTTATGTTTGCATATCGTGCAAGTGTTGATATACTTTCTTTAAGATTTATCGTTATCAGTTGGTGTATAATCTTTTTCACAAAAACATTTTACATTTCGACCTCTTCTTTCTTTTGTCTTGAATTATATATAAGATTTTCCATTCTGAGATGATTTGTTTTGGTCTAAAAAATGTTTACTTTGGAAGCTCGCTGTTGATGAGTGGATTTCGTAACAACTTTTGTGAGGTTTATGGTGAGCTGTATAGGCTAACGATCAACTAATCTATGGAGAATGGAGGTGTTTTGTGGGGGTTGAACTGAGCTCGAGAGCGTTTACAAGAATCTCGCGAGTTCCCTTGAGGCTTGTATCGTGTGTTCTCAAGAATCTCGTAGGCGTCTATTGCGAGGCTTGTAACCGTGTGTTAGCAAGAATCTCGTAGGTGTATCGCGAGGCTTGTAAAAACATGTTCTCAAGGTGCCTACGTACCCATGTGTTTATAGGGATCAAGTTCACGTAGTTCTTTTTATACTAGAAGTCTGGTTAGGCAGCAATATTCTAGGTTCCTAATTCGTGGGGAACTCCTTTTCTCCAGATTCAGCCACGAATAGGCGACCTAAGTCGAGTAGAACTCAAGTTCTAGCCCGGTTAGGAGTGTCTTTACAAGTTCTAGTTCTATTAGAAGTATTCAAGGATCATCTGCGCCCAATGAATACATTCCAATAAGGAGTTGATGTTCATAACTTGATCCTAAAGAATAGGAGGCTTAATCATACTATAAATCTGCTGGCATAAATATGTTCTCGTACAGGAAGCTGTCTCTCAGGAACCTGTCTGCAGGAACCTGTCTCCCGGGAAGCTGTCTGCAAGAAGCTGTCTCTCGCCAACCTGTCTACAAGAAGCTGTCTCTCGGGAACCTGAACCTGTCCAGATCCATTTCACATGCTATTTGGCCTCATTTATCTTAAGGGACCTCAATTATAACCCATATTAATCATATGGATTGGATCCTTAAGCCTAATAGGCCTAAATCTAGCCCATGGAGATTTTGGGCACAACAACTACCCCCGGTTCCTCGAAGTCATTGGATGCAAGAGGAACCTAAATAGCCTGATATTTTAAGGTCCAATCCCTTCAATGCTCCCATGTTTCTTCTGAGTGAACCATGCATGTCTTTATCTTCTTGCTTGAATCATGATAAGGGCACAAAGTGAATCCAATTAGGCGCTGAGTGAATCCTTTGACAAGGGCACAAAGCGAATCTGATTGGGCACTGAGTGAACCTTAAGAATGTCAAGGGAACCAAGTGAATCCAACTAAGGGCATAAAGTGAACCTGATTGGGCGTTTTGTGAACCTATGATGAGGGTACAAAACGGATCCAATAGGGCACTGGATGAATCCTTAAAAGGGCACGAGGTTAAACTTGAAAATTATAACTTGATTGCTCGAGAGGTTGCTTCATCTTCTAAGATGCTTTTTGTTTGACTATCTAATGTCTGTCTATTAGAGGTAATCTAGGATCAGCTGCGTCCTAGGAGTACTCTCCAATAATGAGTCTGCTTCTTTGTAGCTGGCTTCTAGATCTTTCTGTTGTCTATGCTCAAAACCTACGTTTCAGAACCTGTTTCTCAGAAACCTCTATCTCAGAACCTGGTTCTCAGGAACCTCTCTACAGGAAACTATACCTGCACAAATAACAAAGTTATTAGTCTGGGGAGCCTTTCTATGGTTCCCATGTACTTCTTGATGTCCTCATTGTTGCTACTAGGCTGACTCGGTCTCTTCTGCGGGGAGGAACCTGGTCCATTCATAATCTGCTCAGCTACTGGTTCATCAAGAACGTCTTAATACTCATAATCTCTTGACTGTCTTCTCAGCTAGTGCTCATTTCTCCGCGTTTGGTCTTCATATCTGGTACTTGATCTGTCTCTTTGCTCATACAATACTTGTTGATTGGAACCTATGACTTAATAGGTCTATCTCATGGTGATTTTGAGCACAACACTAAGAAAACTAGAAAAATAGATTAGTAATAAGAGCTGAAGAGCTCACATATAAGTGATGCAAGTATGAATGATTATCTACATTATATATGTTGTTGCCTTCTCAAGTGGCACATCGGTTAACTACTTGACTGATTCAACTAACAAGTTCGAAATCATAAACTAAGCATATATGTTGTGTAAGCTGTAAACCTATGGGCATGATAACATCCTAAGTACAAGTTCACATAAATTTAATTTCTAAGGATCATGAAATATGCGCATTAAAAGCTATATATATCTAAGCATGACAGAATATAAGCTCTTATTGACAGAAAATGTGCATGATAGTTAAGGATATAAAGGCATGAAAGTAGAACTTATCTGTGCTTCATTGTGCCGGTTTGGATTGAGATTCCTTTATTGAGCCTGGAAGATGGAAACTCTTCTATGTACAAGCTTACGTAGGGGAATTGAGCTACCCCCTGAGCCGTCACGACGCGTGAACCTCCTATAGCTTGTTGAAGTGGTTGACTGAAAATTGCTTGATTCGGTTGAATATCACTGATCCTGGAAGATGTAAGCTATAAATTGCGGGTTGGAAACCGGAAGCTGGAAGCTATTAACTGGAGGCTTTTGATGATCATCAAGGATGCTGCAAGCTGCTTTATCAAGAACTAGTTAGCAGTATGATACCTGTTTCAATCATATACAAGCTTTAGAAGATGAGAGTATTCATCTATGTATCACTTTGATGAGGGCACAAGGTAGGGAAGAGCACGGTTCGGTTCGGGGCGGTTTTGCCCCGAAACAGAACCCGAAACCGCATGTCTTCGATTTTAAAAATTGAAAACCGCAACCGCAACCGAACCGTCGATTTAGGTTTCGGTTTTAAAAAGCTCGGTTCGGTTTTTAACGGTTCGGTTTCAGTTATAAAACCGAACAAAAAAATCATAAATATATTACAAGACTTTAAATTTATAAATTAAAACGTTCTCGATTTTTAAATAAAGACTATATGTATATGTTAGTGCTAATGTTAAATGTGAGATTAAGGGCATTGCATTGTAGCATTTTTATACAAGTGGTCGGGCAAGGGCAATTATTGTATCGTTTTGAAGTTTAATGGAATCAGATATATGGAAACACACATGCTAACAAGGGCAATTGTCTGATTGTATTGCAGAGATTTATAACACTTATCTGGACATTTCCATTTATAAATCATGTGAGAAAGCTGAGGCTTGCATCTGACCATTAGTAACACAAACAGAATAAACATAGAACAGCTTAAAAAAAAGTCATCAAAATTTTTCTGATATGGAATAATAGATTTGTTATGCTTTCAAGAACAAGTTTTAAGGACCGGCTCCACACATCAACTAGTATCTGAACAGACTACAGAATTCAAAATATAATATATTTATTAATTTTAAGAATACATATAAATTATAAAAATTTATAAAAACTATATATATATATATATATATATTAATAATCGGTTCGGTTTCGGTTTTAGTCGGTTCGGTTTTAACCTATAACCGGAACCGAAAGTCTCGGTTTTTATAAATTAAAAACCGCAACCGCCAGATTGGTTTCGGTTTTTTCGGTTCGGTTTCGGTTTCAATTTGGTTTTTTGCTCAGCTCTAGCACAAGGCGAATCCAATTGAGCTCTAGGTGAATCCTGGGAAGGGCACTTAGAGAATTCAATTGGGCGCTAAGTGAATCCTTGGTAGGGCATAAGACGAATCCAGTTGAGCTTTAAGTGAATCCTGAGGAGGGCACTTAAAGAATTCGACTGGGCATCAAATGAATCCTTTTGGCTTTAGGGAGCACGAAGTGAATCCATCCGGGCTCTAGGTGAATCATGGCAAGTGCACGAAGAGAATCTGGTTGGGCACTAAGTGAATTCCTTTGTGGCATCAAGTGAATCCTTATAGGCTCTAAGTGAATCCTGAAGAGGGCACAAAGAGAATCCATAGGGCACATGATGAATCATTTCAAATGCTAGGGGCAACAAGTGGATCCGTAAGGGCATATGGTGAATCCCTTTAAATGCTAGGGGCACCAAATGAATCCGTAAGGGCACAAGGTGAATCCTTTGATGGATTTTTCAAGTACAAGCGAACTCTAGGTTAGGTTACCCATGCTTAGGTTCCCAAAACCCTTAACTAGGTGCCCACATGCTTATGGGACTTTTGAATGTGTGCCTACGATTCATAGGGCTTTTCGAAGTGAATCTTTTGTACTTGCAAATCTTTTCTGGCTATCGAGTGCCTGCAGCTTACAGGGCTTTTCAAAGTGAATCTTTCTAGGCTATATGTAAATCCTTGTAAGGGCATAAGGTGAATCCAACTGATCATTATGTGGCTGCCAAGGGCAAAAACTGTAACCAATTGCGCACCAAATGCACGTGGATGCATGAAGCACCAATTGAATCCTTTTGGGCTCTAAGTGAACCTATATGGGCACATAGAGAATCCATAAGGGCACTAGGTGAATACATGGATATGCTTAGGGAACCTGGTGAGTCCTTCTGGGCTCTAAGTGAATCCTTGAATGGAGCACAAAGAGAATCCATAAGGACACCAGATGAATACATGAAAATCTTGGGGAACCTAATGAATCATTCCGAGCTCTAAGTGAATCCTTGAATGGAGCACAAAGAGAATCCAGAAGGGCACTAGATTAATCCTCTAAAGACATGGAACTCTTACTGTAAGTACACTTTCTTCTATTCAGGTATCGACTGGCTAGGAACTTTAAGCAGGAAATTTCTAATCAGAAGATGTCAGCAGTTGGCTTCTAATCAATATCTATGATCCTGGAAGCTATCACATACAAGCTTCAGGTATATATAAGTGAACCTGCAATATGTCAGTTACAAGAAAATAACAAGGAATCTACTACACATATAAATACAACTAAACTTGGAAGCGGTTACCTATGAGCTTTGGGTGAGAAACATAGAACCTGTTAACTAAAGGTAAATACAATTAAACCTAGAAACTGCAGGTAAATATCAAGGAACCTGTGACCTACACGTAAACATTAAGGAATCTGCGAGGTGCAAGTAAATAACAAAGAAGCTGTGAGCTACATGTTAATATCAAGGAACCTGCAATCTGTTAGGTACACATGCATTGTAACATCAAGAAACATAATCAAGACATAATCATAGCTTTATCACATATAAGACCTCAATAACATAAATATTTAAGCATGCTTTATGAATAGTAAGAATTTGTTGCGCGTACCTGGGAGGTTTTCTACGAATATGTAAGCATAAAAGGAGAGGTATCACCTGGATCTTTCTATAGACTAATCAGATGTAAAGTGGAAGCCTCCGTTAAGATTTGAGAACTCATTGACGTGTTCATGATGCAAGCATGCTGCTCTTCAAGATACTAAACCAAATCAATCCTCAAGGTCCCTGAACCAAATATAAACTATCAGGTTCCTAAACTGCATCCTAGCCGTGAGGTTCCTGAATCAAATCGCGAGCTTCCTGGACCTGATGCTGAGGTTCCTGGACCTGAATTCTCAAAGTTTTGAAATCCTCAATTTTGAAAGTACCATATGCTATAGTAATTATACTACCCCCTAGTTCTTCAGGGAAGCTTGTCTTTGATGAAGAACTAACTCCGGTAAGCTTCACAATTCTTCGATAATCTCTAATAAGTTGTTGAATATTCATCCATGAAGTTGAGTACTGTGTGTTTTCTTCAATTCAACTTCACTTTCTTTGCTATATCATCTTAATGCAGAATTTTTACTCAGAAACGCCCATTCTGGACAGCTTGACCACCCCTTACTAAAAGTGAGATAACTTTCTGTAGAAAAAGTATTTTTATGAGCCGTAAATTTTGCTGAAAACTAGACTTTGATACCTTTCCAACGGTATATCATACTGCACCTACAACCTTCCAGATCAAAGTAGTTTATTCTACAAAGTTGGCTCAAAAACTGAAGCCTCGGAATTCTAATTTTCTGCATTAGGTTCCTTATCTTCAAACATCTTCCTCACGTAAGTAATCGATCCATAGCTTCCTTATGTTGCTTTTTGGTTCCTCTGCTACTTTGTGCTTGAAACTCCATGTATAGCTTGCGTAGGGTTAGTGCAAAGCCCCTCTTTTTCTCTTTTTATTAACTATACCGCTTCTTTTGACCACCATGAATATCATCTTTACTTTGGGATTCTTCTACGTGTTCCTCTTCCACCAATTCCAACTTCTTTGAAGAACTCTTAGCTTTCTTACCCTTCTTTCTTGATGCCAACTTTGACTTCTTTTTCTTCTTTTGTGTTGTCTGTTCGAGGGTTGTGAGTCTTTCTTCAATCGACTTGAAATGCTCTATAACGTCATCGGGAGTAATCTTCTTTGATTTCGGGGCTTGATCTTTATCTCGGGGTACCTTCTCTACAGATTGTGTTGCTTCACTATCAGAACTATTTGCCATCTATCCACTCTTAAGATGATAACTCTCCCCTCCTTCTAGCGCCAATGTTGATGAGTGGATTTCGTAACAACTTTTGTGAGGTTTATGGTGAGCTGTATAGGCTAACGATCAACTAATCTATGGAGAATGGAGGTTTTTTGTGGGGGTTGAACTGAGATCGAGAGCATTTACAAAAATCTCGCGAGTTCCCATGAGGCTTGTGTCGTGTGTTCTAAAGAATCTCGTAGGTGTCTATTGCGTGGCTTGTAACCGTGTGTTAGCAAGTATCTCGTAGGTGTATTGCGAGGCTTGTAAAAACATGTTCTCAAGGTGCCTATGTACCCGTGTATTTAAAGGGATCAAGTTCACATAGTTCTTTTTAGACTAGAAGTCTGGCTAGGCATCAATATTCTAGGTTCCTAATTCATGGGGAACTCCTTTTCTCCAGATTCAGCCACGAATAAGCGACCTAAGTCGAGTAGAACTCAAGTTCTAGCCCGGCTAGGAGTGTCTTTACTAGTTCTAGTTCTATTAGAAGTATTCAAGGATCATTTGCGCCTAAGGAATACATTCCAATAAGGAGTTGATGTTCATAACTTGCTCCTAAAGAATAGGAGGCTTAATCATACTATAAATCTGCTGGCATAAATCTTTTCTCGTACAGGAAGCTGTCTCTCAGGAACCTGTCTGCGGGAATCTGTCTCCCGGGAAGCTGTGTGCAGGAAGCTGTCTCTCGGGAACCTTTCTACAGGAACCTGTCTCTCGGGAACCTGAACCTGTCCAGATCCATTTCACATGCTATTTGGCCTCATTTATCTTAAGGGACCTCAATCATAACCCTTATTAATCATATGGATTGGATCCTTAAGCCTAATGGGCCTAAATCTAGCCCATGGAGATTTTGGGCACAACACTCGCATTGGATAATAAAATTATACAATTGTCTTTGTTGATAAAGCTGCAAAGGAACATTTTTATATATTCCCGCTAGTTTGTTTAATCATGTGGCCTAGCAATTGTTGTCAGTTTTAGTTTGAAATTGTGACTAGTTAGCTAAGAGTAATTCTTGTATTTGCCCATATGTATAATTTGTTAAAGTTGTACGTCGAAATGCTTAACTAGTAATTTTGTACCATGAATAATTATATTCGTTGGGGATCATAGAAGATGGCTTGTGTTGTACCTTTAAGTGGTAGTATTTGACCAACAATGGTGGCTTGTATAAACCATAAATGGAGTTTAAAATTTTCAAGTTACTTATATAATACATTTATGAGTTAATAATGACGATCGTTTCAAAAATTATAGTTATTGTGTTCAAAATTACTAGCTAAATTTCGGTCATGTGTAATTTGTCTATAAATATGATTTTAATTGTTGTATTATTATTTTATATTATATAAATGTCATGACTATTTTGTTGATCTAATATGACTGCCATACTTACTTTAAAAATTTAGATTAGTAATATATATTTTTATGAGTTACTAATTGACAACCATTTTAGAAATTATTTTTATTGTGTAATAATATACTTGCTAAAATTTAGTTGTGCATAATTTGTATTAATGTGTTTTGAATGCGTTTTAATGAGTATGAGTTGCACATGCATACACATACTATTAATAAAGAAATTTATTGACATTTCATTAATTTATATTTATGTTGGAAGTCAAAGTTTAAAAAATCGATTATAAATATACTTATCGTATTTATTTTTTTGGTCAAAATACAATTTTCGTATTATATCATACTGATTATGTTATATTAGTTAGGTTTATAACCAAAGGGACTCCTATTGGTTAAATTTATATTATTACACATAAGACATTATTTAAAAAATAACTTAATTGCACTACTACATATTTGCACTTGCATAGCGCTTATTTTTGCACTTGCATAGCGCTTCTGAACGCCATGTAAGCCGCCGCTATGCAAGTGCATATGACTTACATAGCGCTTTTTTTGGAGCTATCTAAGTAATGTGCTTCCATAACGATTTTCAAAACGCTATACAAGTAAGAGTTGTCTAAGTGCACAGCACTTGCATAGCACTTTTCTATGTGCTATGCAAGTGATATTTTCAATATATTACATCACTTCTATAGCATTTAAAAGCGCTATTTAAGTGATACAATTTTTGAAAATTCATAATTTAATTATTTTTCTTACATATGTTTACCTATAAAATTATTAAAAAATTCATAAATACAACAAAACAGTAAACTAATGCGAAATACATAATAAACTCCAAACTGTAATTATTATTAATTCAAAGAAAGAAGTACAAACTGTACAAAGAAAGATACACGTCGAAAATTATATACTTTCATATTTCTCCTAAAACTATACATAGAATGATGTGAAGGAGCTATTAAAGTTCATCTCCTAATAAAACTTTATAGCCTATAGAAAATCTCTTGACTTCTCCACTTCATCAAAATTTAGCATATCCTTCCACTTTTTGAATGCTGAAATTAAGAGCCTTTTTAACAGATCCTCGCCATGAATGCCCATCCTTCTGTCAATCTTACACGAACCATCAGGGATTAACAGCCGAGGAAACATGCAATGTTCAATCCATCCATTAAACACAGATTAAGCATCAGCCTTATGCATGTCTGCACATCGACTCGGGCTTGTAGCCCATAGTCACCTACAATATTACTATAAGCTCTTAACAAAATGAACCACCACAAACCCTATAGAAGTAAGCAAGTTTTAATTGAAGTGGGGAAAATATGCGTTAGCGACCTTGAAGTAAAGAGAATTTAAAAACAGAACAAAGTAAATTATAAACCAACACCAAGAATGAGGTACAGAACTCATTTACAGAAAAGCAACCAAGTAAGATGATTAATATTATGCAGCCTACCTTGTAGATCATAACATAGCCTAATTTCAAAATCAACAATAGAGAAAAGAACCATTATGGCAAAATAATAACAACAATAAAGCAGCTGGACAACCATGACAACAAAATAGTATTAAATATGCATGCAACTATGCACTACAGAGTCTTCACAGACTATAGACATGGTGCAGAACCAAATACAAATGAGCACAGATAAAGCATCCATGCAATTACCATTCAATTTTTAAAATAAGCAAACAGAAAAGGGGATGGCTTTGAAAAAATTGGATGAGTATCATAATAGTAACAAATTGTTATATATAATAAATAGATAGGAAGATTCATAAGGATGTAATTACATATGCCATCACATATGTAGATTTATCAAGAGAACGTAAATCCGGTGAAAATAGAGCATAAGAAATTATTTATGCACTCGTAATTATAAAATATTAAACTTTAATATGATTAGAAAGGTAAGCACGTTATACTAATTAAGTGTGAGGCTTAAGTCAGAACAGAGTCTACAGACAGTATATTCTCTTCTAATATTTATTATGTGATGCCCAGTTCATTCAATGAATGCTATAGATGTGACTGAATGCATGGTCCACTTAACTGAAAGCATGCACATAGTTTCTTGTAAAACTTGATGGACGATGTTTAATTGAGAGGCATAGGCAACACTAAGAAATGAGAGCATTTAATGGAGATGGTCGAACTGGCCTTTTTCATGTATTCGTTCAGCATGCTCTCGGTTTAACAGTGGGTACTATTATTTAATTTTTTATTTTTGTAGGAGTATCCTATAGATGAAATTCAACCTATCTTCAACATACTATTTAGGAGGTTACTCCATTTGCAATGCTGTAATTGGATGAATTGCATGAGCTCTTCTTACTCTATCCACACTAGCTTCAGATAAACCAATGTATTTTATCTTTCCCTCCTGAACAAGCATCATGAGTTCCCTCATCTTGCCAAAATCAATTCATATAAAATAGGGTAAGAACTTGATACATAGGAATGCCTAGATACATGAAGATATATAAAATATTGTAAGAACTTGATACATAGGATGACTAACTCTGCCCACTGGTAGATGATTATAATTGTATGACATCTTCAAAGTATTTACGAAAACAATATTTTCTTTTGCATCATACATCATGTTAACTGTTAACTCGAATAACTTGTAGAGGGGGGGGTTGAATACAAGTTATATAATCGTGTCTGATTTTTGCTTGATTAGATGAACAAGAACAAACGAATGAATCAAACTTTGTTTGTATTAAATAAATCAAATACAAACTCTACCAAAGGTGTACAATACCTTTAGCAGTTGCTGACAATACAAATCTCTCTCTGTTTGTTTCGAACTCTCGAATACAAACCTTATACAGAGCTTCACACGATATGCACTTAAAAATTCACTCTTTTATAATGATATAGAGAGAGTATTTATAATGCTACCTATCAACTAATAACAGAAAGTAATGATCTATACATGACAATGTTCTACCGTCCAGTTGATAGTTTCCATCAATAGAAAATTCTTTTTTTCATGATATCTTCTTGCTTGTTCTTCAAAACAACGATCCTGTTTTATAGCACTTGCCAACTTCTATAGCATCCATAATGACATCATCAGTAACACGACTGATATCATATCAGGATTCCACCTTGCATCAGGATTCGACATCCATCAGTATTTGACTTGGCGTATCAGGATTTGATCTCAGTTCCTGATATGTAGTCCTTGATGCACTGTTGTTCCTGACTAAACTCTACAGATTACTGTCTAACGCATACATCCTATAAAAAGTGCTAAATCCTTTATAAGATCAGGATTTACAAGAAGCATAAGCAAAATTCTATTCTCAACATCACAACTTATGAATTATTCCTAACAATCTCCCCCTATTTATGCTTTAGAATCTGAAGCATAAATCTAAGTTGTAGATGTCAAACATATGACAATTCAACTAGAATAGAATTTATGAATTTAGGATCATGAAGTTAAGTACCTCCTTCTTCTTCAGATGTAGACATAGTATTCAGTACTTAGAAGAAAGAATTCAACTATTTGATGCTTCCACTTTCTTGTTGAGAATCACCTCTGTCACTCTTAGTTCTTCCTTTATCTCCAGTCTGTTCATCTCCCCCAGTTTGTTGCCTCTAAATTGTTTTTATCTCCCCCTTTTTGACATCAGCAACATTAATTTTGAGAGATTCAGTAATAGAAGAAATAAGATTCATCAGAACTGCTTGATTTGCCATAATAGTGACTTGGTTATCTTCAAGTGTTTGAAGTCTCGATTGAATAGTAATTTGAGATTTCTGAATATCCTTTAGAATTCCAGAATTAACTTCAAAGTTGGAAGTGCTTGTTGTATCTTCAGACTCATATGCAGAAATAACCTTATCTTCAATCCTTGTAGAAGAAGTTATCTGTGTAGTATGCTCTACTGGAGTAGAATGATATTCTAGTAATAATACTTTAGTAGAAGTACACACATCTTCACTTTTCTGTTTTGAAGCTGAAACATGATCATCCTGTCCTTCACCAGTATTCTGTGTACTAACATCTACAAATCCTGACTCCTCCTTAGATTGATCAGATACTGTTGATGTCTCAATTCTAACTGATATTGGAAGTACATACAAAGGAATACTAGGATCATTAGGAATATCTTCTGGTACATATGGAGTAAGAGATTGTCTTAGCTTTTCATCTCTTCTGTTGATGATTCCTGCAAGCCTCTCTTTCTATTTCTGAGCTTTAACTTCTGGCTTTGCATTGTGCTTTGCTAAGTCATTCTTCTCATACATCTCGATAAAGGAATAAGTACCAACATCCATACCAATATTTTCAGACCAAGATTCAGGAAAAACCTGATCCCAGAAATCAAACGATGGTGGTTTCCTAACTTTCTCTCCCTCACTATGGAGTTGATCATCCATACCCTCATTCTCACTTTGACTATCTAAAGTCAACACTCTTTCTACCTCTCCTTTTGCCTGGTCAGGAGCCAGCCTCTCTGTGTGTGGATCTATGTCCATCTTTTCAAGTGTATCACTCAAATTTGGATAAGTGCTCTCATGACATACAGAAAAATAGGGGTTAGAAGAAGTTTTTATACCTGAACTCACATGGAGAGAGGGTTCCTCATATGGCATGGGGCTTGAGGTTTTCTTCAAGGAGTGAGCTGCTATAGTCTCTGAACCCTTACGAACATCTACTTTCTTTCCAGAGACTACAGGCTCCAGTATACCACTTTCAGGATCTACACTAGACTCTGATGTCTTCAGTAATACTTCATTAGACACCATAGCTAGTATGTCACCGTCTTTAAGTGTTGGTTGTTGAGACACACCCTCAAGGTGGATAGACTCTGAAAAAACAATATTGGTTTGATCTTCAAGAAAATCAATCAAAGTCATTCCTCCCATATCATAGGGTTTCTCACTTGCAATTTCAGTCATCACAGAAGACCTTTCAGCATCATCAATCACAGTTCCTGAGTCATCCAACCTCTGACTAGATAGTTCTTGTATTGCAGTGACTGTGATCTGATCTATCCTACTATTCACCACTGGTGCAATAGTATCTTCTGTTGACTGCTTCCCTCTATCAACTACCTCCTCTTGTTCACCTTGAGCTGAAGCATCTTCAAAAATGACATCCTTGTCAAATAAATATGCATGAAGTGTTTGAAGTGCAACATGCTTAGGAAGTCCAAATTTCTTGTGCAATTCCTTTCTGACTGATACATAGAAGTACATCTTCATTAAATCAAGTCTTTGATGTAACAGTTCATATTCTCCAGGAAATGAAAGTTTGGGAACTCTTTCAATCAGAAAATCTAGAACAGGCCTGGAAAGCTTCACTTTTAGAGAAATAAGTTCCATAGCCAGTCTGTATGTCAATGTAGTTTCCCATGAAGAATCAAGATCCAGATCTCTCTTGTCAGATACTGACGTGGATATAGCCTTATTTGTAGAGACCTGCATAATGTTAGTTGGACTAGACACTGTGTGTGTAGGTGACAAATGAATCTTTCTCCTTGTTCTCCTAGTATAGTGAGCAACAGATTTATCTTGAGAAGACTCAAGAGGTGTAGGCACAGAAGTGATCTTGGGATGAGATCCTTTTTCAATAGACACAATCTTTTGAGAGACAGTATCCAGTAACTGTTTTCCCTTTTTAAGAACTACATCCTTTTGGGAGACTGCAGCCTGGCTGTGACTATGTGTTCTATCTCTTTGTCCTAGCTTAGAAAGTTGAATTGCAGCCTTCAATTCTGCTCTCTCAGCTAGAGATATATTATCATCATCTTCACTAGAACTACTACTATAAATAACAAATTTCCTCTTCTTTACAACTGATGTCTTTTGAGAAACACCAGAGGTTGGCTTTTTTGAAACAATAGGCTATGGATCAAAATTTGGTTCTAGAATTGTTTCAGAGACTGTAATGTTTTTGGCTACTTGGATAGACACAGGGGGGTTCTCCTCCAATTGAGATTCCTGAGTCATTTCACCACCAAAGAAAGAAGAATTATAGATAGTAGGAAGATGAGTTCTTAGAAGTACCTGAACATGATTTGGATAGTGTAATGCAGGTATTTCATCTAGATTCTTTTCACTGTCCTTCTTTGTAATGCCAGAGAAAATTCTCTTTTGCTGTACATAAGAAGAAACACAATATTCTCTTCTAAATCTAGCTTCAACATCTGACTTAATAAACAGTTGTATGAATCTGTGATAATAAACCATATTCTTGTCATGATCTTTTGACCCAAGTTTAATACACATCTGACTTAAGATAATGTGACCAAAATTAATTACTCTGTTATAAAGCAAGCCATATGAAATGTAAGATGTAACATCAGTAATTTGTTGAAAAGAACTATATTTACCAGTAAAACATTTAGTAAGTTGGTCAAAGAAGAAAAACCATTCTTTCCTAAGAAAGGATCTATTTAACTGGCTCATATTATCTAGAGGTCCATTATACACTAACTCAGATAACATAGTTCTAACATCATCATCAGATGGTACATTCTCAAAATTCGTACTAACAGGTAAGTGAAGTACTGAATGAACAACAGATTCAGTAATATCAAATGAGTCTTGTCCTAAGTGTAGAACAATCTTACTGAATGACTCTGAGTAGAATCAATTACCTCAGCATTCTCCAAGGCTTGTGAAACAGCTGCATGATTAATTTGTGGAGATGCTGTCAAGGCATAACTTAATGGTCCTTTCGCCATAAAGTCCATAATTGGGTGAAAATCAGTTGACACCCCTTCCTTGTTGGTGATAGCTGCAACATGATTGTTCATCATAAAATCAAAGTCACCAAACTTGAAAGCTACTGATTTGGGTAATCTTCTTTGAGTTGCCATTTTGATCTGAAAAGAATCGTATTCCTGATCAATATCATCCTGATTCTAGAGACTAAATAAAGTTTCCACGTGCATTTTCTTTTACCTGTAAAAGAAATAAATAAAATCTGAACAAAATCAACTGGTTAGATACGTTCAACATTTCTTGAAAATATAAGAAATACAGTCACACATAATTATGACTGACTGCATTGATAACCCCCAAACGACGTTTAGCTTCCCACGTCTTTCTATAAAAGAAACTAACGCCTTATGCCATACTCCAAAACCTTTTCATTCTTTTCTCTTTACACCATGGATTTCAACCCAAATCTTCATATGAACCCTAGCTTTTGGTTCATTATTACTGAGAAGTTCTTTACTCTTGATGATCAGGAGCAAGTGAACTATATCTTAGAAGAGATGACTTTTCTCATCGAGTTAGATATGGTTGGTCTTAACCCAGATGATTTCCAAGAATCTCCTCTAAAACATCTACCAGTCGGACAAAATCCTCCTCTAATCTCTTCACACCTTGAGGATGAAGAATTTGGCGAAGAGTTTGAGGTTGATCTTGATGGAGATGCTATTCATTTTCTTCAATAAGCATGAAGATGAGTCAGCTGCTCTTATTCAAGTCATCCTGAGATGAGGTCTAGAAGCAGATGAGGCATTTAAAATTCCTTCTTCCTGAGAATAACCCTTGGCCACCAGTCTTGCTTTGTTTCTTACAATCATACCAGATTCATCTAGCTTGTTTCTAAAAACCCATTTAGCACCAACAATAGATCTATCTTTAGGTATTGGTACCAGTTTCCATACTTTGTTCCTCTCAAACTCATTTAGTTCTTCCTGCATTGCAATTACCCAATCAGGATCATGTAAGGCTTCTTCAACCTTCTTAGGTTCAATCTTTGAGAGAAAACAACTATACAAGCATTCATTTTGAATTGATCTTCTAGTTTGAACACCACTATTTGGATCACCAATTATCAAATCTTCAGTATGATCCCTTGTCCATTTTCTAACAGGTGGTAGATTGCTCTTGCTAGACTCTCCCCCTTAGTTAGTGGTATCTCTTGTAGAAGAACTTTCTCTGCCTTCAAAAGCTCCCCCTTGATCAGTAGAATCAGTGGATTCAATACTGCTGCTAGTTTCTGATCTTCCTTCATTAGACTCTGAAGGATCAGTTCCCGATGAAATAGACTCTGAAAGACTAGTCTGATCCTGACCAGTACTGTGTTCTCCTTGATTGAATTGCTCCCCCTCAACAGTAGCATTCCTTTGAGAAGCAATAGAGATTTCCTCTGGAGAACCTTCATCATCACTGTAGAGAATCTCAGAATACTTAAGATTTTCAAATTCCAGATTGTCATGGCTTTCATCATTTTACAAAATTCCAAACTTCTTATCATCAAATGCAACATGAATTGATTCTATAACAATGTGAGTTCTGAGATTGTATACTTTGAAGGCCTTTGATGCTGAATATCCTAGAAAGTGCTTCATTCGATTTGGCTTCAAATTTTCCAAGTTGTTCTGGATGAACTTTCAGGACATAGCATTTGCATTCAAAGATGTGAAAGTATTTCACACTTGGCTTCTTTCCTTTGATCATCTCATAGGGAGTCTTTCCATGGCCATTTACCAAGGTACAATTTTGAGTGAAACATGCAGTGTTAATACCTTCTGCCCAAAAATAGGTTGGAAGCTTTGCATCTACAAGCATGGTTCTTGCTGCCTCTATGAGAGTTCTGTTCTTTCTTTCTACTACACCATTCTGCTGAGGTGTTCCAGGTGCAGAAAACTGTTGAGTAATTCCATTGTCTGCACAATACTCCTCCATTGTAGAATTCTTAAATTCTGTACCATTGTCACTCCTGAGCACTTTGACCTTGTACTCAGAGCTATTTTGAATATTCTTGATAAGTTCAATGATTTGTTGAGGAGCTTCATCCTTTTTGTGTAGAAAGAATACCCATGTGAACCTTGTGTAATCATCCACTATAACTAGAGCATATCTTTTCTTGCTGATAGACATAATGTTTACTGGACCAAATAAATCAAGATGCAGCATGTGAAATGGTTCAGTAATTGAATTTTCTGTCTTGCTCTTGAAAGTGGTTCTTCTTTGTTTTCCAAGCTGACAAGCATCACAAAGTCCATCTTGCACATAATTTGCCTGAGGTAGGCCTCTCACCAAATGGTACTTAACAAGTTGATTAAAATTCTTGAAATTGAGATGTGAGAGCTTCTTGTGCCAGTTCCAGCTTTCATCATTTGATGCCTTGCTGTAAAGACATCTGACATTTCCCATAGATGTGTCACTCAAGCTGGCTTCATATATGTTACCATGTCTCTGACCAGTCAGAACAATGTCTCCATTCTTCATATTCAAGATTTTGCATCCTTCACTGTCAAAGATTGATTGGTAACCCTTATCACCCAGTTGACTTATGCTAAAAGTGTGTGTTTCAAGCCTTCAACCAGTGCTACATTTTCTATGTTGACATTCCCCAAAATAATTGAGCCATATCCCAGAGTTTCTCCTTTGTTGCCATCTCCAAAGGATATTACATGGCCAGCTTTCCTCTCAAACTTTGTAAGCAGGGACTTCTTTCCAGTCATATGTCCAGAGCATCCACTGTCCAAAATAATTGAATGCTTCTTTCCAGTGCCTTGCAAACAAAAAGTAGCTAGTTAGAATTTTTTAGGACCCAACTTTGATTGGATCCTTTCTTACTAACTTTTAAACCAACAGGCTTTGAAGATTTTGCTTTTGATTTACCTGTTGCAGAGTCAACCTTAGACTCTGATTTCACAAATTGTTTGTGACTAGGAGTTTCAGATTTCACAGAATAATAGTCATAATACAGTTCATGATATTCTTACACATATAAATGGAATGAAGTAAACTACCACAAAGATAATAGGGTTCTTGTGGTTGGTATTGAATTCTCTGAGTCTTGGGGAATCTAGACTCAGTTTTCCAAGAAGGTTTTTGATTGCAGTCTAGGGCCAAATGATTATGATTTCCACATTTATAGCATTTCTTCCTAGGTGCATCAGGTACATTATTGTAATTATTCTCTTTGTTAATACCTTCTTTTCAATTCCTATTTCTTCTGATCATGCTAGACTCTGAAATACCTTCTAGTCTCTGTTTCAACTGAGACTTAGACAGAAAGCCTATGTTGATATTCTTTGGTATTCTAACAATCTCTCATCTGAATTGCTATTGTTAATTCTTTTGTGCACAACTGGGGTACCTTTAGAATCAACAAATTTAACATGTTTAGGTTCAGAAACTATCTTCTTACCTTCAGATTTGGATATGCTAGCTTCTTCTTTCCTATCATCCAAGACAATAGCTACAGAATTTTCACTTTTATTCTTTCCAAAACCTAAGCCATAGACTTTACCAAGAATTTGATTGTCAATGATTTCTTGAGTCTTTTTACCAGAAGTGTTAATGGTTTTCATCATATCTCTCTCTTCCTCTAATTCTTTTCTAACATAGTCATAAGCCTCAAGGGTAACACCATAATCATGCGTAGCTTTATCAGAACTTAACCTATATTCTTCCATTTGAATTAACTCACAAGAAAATTATTTGTACTAACTAATTCATCATTCTTAGCCTTAAGTTCATCTTTTTCACTAGCAAGAATTTTGAAATTAGTCATAAGATTCTTAAACTCAACATGAATAGATCTAATATCATCAGAATCTAAGCTATCAAATGAATCAAGAGAGTGAAGTGATACCTTAACAGAAGATGAAGAAGTTTTCTTTGGAGATCCAGACTTGTCTGAAGCACTTGCCATCAATGCAATGTTGTCATAATCCAATTCATCTTCAGAATCACTGGATTCTACCCAATCCTTCTATGTGACCATGAGTGCATTACCCTTTCCTGAATTCCTAGGCTTCTTGCACTCACTAGCAAAGTGTCCAAGCTCACTGCAGTTAAAGCACTTGATCTTGGCTTTATCAGGCTTGATAATTGTACTCTTGCTTTTGTCACTCTTCTTCTGAAAAGTTCCTTTGCTAAATCTTCTCCTGTTGAATCTTCCTTTCTTGAAAGCTTTAGCAAACTTAGCAAAGAGTTCTTGCATCTCTGATTCAGAATCATTATCTTCACAGTCTATATCTGCAGTCTCTGACTCAGAACTTTCTTTGCTCTTCTTCTTCTTCAAGTCTCTTTCAGTAAATTCAGACTTTTCTTCTGGAAGCTTCTTTAATTCTAATTGAGCAGTGAGTGCAACAGTTTTCAACTTTCCTTCACTCCTGCTCTTTTTCTGCTGTCTGTCAAGTTCATAATCTCTTAATTTTCCATAAACTGCTTCTAATGATATTTCATCCAGATCATTAGGTTCCTCAATTGCAGATATCTTCTCATTGTAGAAATCAGGAAGAGCTTTCATGAACTTAGTATTCATATCCTCCAAGTCATAATATTTACCATGCATGGCCATCTGATTGATGAGTTTAGTAAACCTATAAAAGGTGTTAGTAAGTGACTCACCAGACTTGGATTCAAAGTACTCATACTGTTGTATAAGAAGTGTCTTCATATTCTTCCTGGCAGGTTTTGTTCCTTCACAGTGAACCTTTAGATTGTCCCATATCTCCTTAGCAGTTTTACAAGAGAGAACATAGTTAGTGAGAACAGAATCAAGACTATTGAATAGTATGTTTCTCACTTTAGCATCCTTAAGAACGTTCTCCTTTTTCCTTATCTGTCCATTCAGATTTAGGATTCTCTGCTGTATGTTCTTGAACAACTTTTCCTTCGACAGTTGCTTGAGGAACAAGCCTTGTTGGAACAAAAGGCCCATCTCTGATTCTGTCAAGATAATTAGGATCTGTTGCTTCTAGGTGATGCAACATCTTCACTTCCCATAGAGTATATTCGTTTCTCTTGAGCATAGGGATCTTAGTATTACCATCCTTGTAACCAGACATGATTGCAGATCTTTATGATTATTCAAAATCAACCTGCTCTGATACCAATTGTTAACTCGAATAACTTGTAGAAGGGGGGGTTGAATACAAGTTATATAATCGTGTCTGATTTTTGCTTGATTAGATGAACAAGAACAAACGAATGAATCAAACTTTATTTGTATTAAATAAATCAAATACAAACTCTACCAAAGGTGTACAATACCTTTAGCAGCTGCTGACAATACAAATCTCTCTCTCTCTCTGTTTGTTTCGAACTCTCGAATACAAACCTTATACAGAGCTTCACACGATATGCACTTAAAATTTCACTCTTTTACAATGATATAGAGAGAGTTTTTATAATGCTACCTATCAACTAATAACAGAAAGTAATGATCTATACATGACAATGTTCTGCCGTCTAGTTGATAGTTTCCATCAATAGAAAATTCTTTTTTTATGATATCTTCTTGCTTGTTCTTCAAAACAACGATCCTGTTTTATAGCACTTGCCAGTTTCTGTAGCATCCATAATGACATCATCAGTAACAAAACTGATATCATATCAGGATTCCACCTTGCATCAGGATTCGACATCCATCAGTATTTGACTTGGCGTATCAGGATTTGATCTCAGTTCCTGACATGTAGTCCTTGATGCACTGTTGTTCCTGACTAAACTCTACAGATTACTGTCTAACGCATACATCCTATAAAAAGTGCTAAATCCTTTATAAGATCAGGATTTACAAGAAGCATATGCAAAATTCTATTCTCGACATCACAACTTATGAATTATTCCTAACATTAACAACATCATATAACAAATTAGAACAAGCTAAATTAGTAAAATAGATTTTAATTTTGTTCCTTGTGTTAATGAAAGTCAGTGTCTCTCTACCATACATAACAGAATGAATCCAATGGTGCACTTAGATAATTAACTACTATTCTTACATTGTCGATCATGATTTTATTATCATGATTAAATCCATAGACATCAGATGTATCAAAGAACGTAACACCCTTACAGAATGCTTCCTTTATAATCGAACATCCATCATCATGTGAAAGTAGAGTAATTAGCATTCCACTTACTCCTGTACATCCAAATTCTAATCTTAAAACCTGTAAAACAGAGTAAAAAGGTCATACGAAAGCCATTTCTTTTGTAAAGAATGAAAATAGGTACTACATTGCCTCTACAAATTGGTTTTCTAAAATCTTTTTATAAGAAAGATTGTTATTATAAAGCCTCCATCGTTTACAGTTTAATTACCTAAGGAACTGCATTGCCTTTTCATCTAATACTTTAATAAAACCGTTTGTGACACTAACATAATGTGCAAGATTTGACTCATAGTTATGTAAAACATTGTCCTTGATTTAACAATACTGCAAGAACTAAAGTGAGTACTAACTACTATATATCATTTTAAGACAAAAGCTTTCTGCTAGGTAACAAGATTGGTCAAAGTGAACAAGGTTCAGGACAGCAATCAGCAATACAATTCTCAAAGAGGTATAGTGTCTTAAACAAACGTGCCATTCAGAAGAATAACAGGGCTACCTTGATTAAAACATATGAAGGAACCTTTTTCAGTATCAAACCTCTTTATTTATAGTATATCGTATGTCATCTGATCGTTCTGTATTCCAGCAATTTGCCTTCAAGTGCAACAACTGCAACTTCGTCCATCTCGGCAACGTATGCATTAATTAAACAATTAGCTAATCAAGAAAAGCACATATATGCAGTAAGACTGAAGGGAATGAACAAATGAGAGAAGTAAACTACAATTAAGATTCTATTATGGTGTTGTAACATATTAGTGCAGCAAGGTCAAGTGGTCAACTCCATCAGTCTACCGAAGGCGACCAAGGTTACAATTATATATGACATTATCTAGATATTTGTTCAAGCTTAGTAAATCAGAAGCTTAGTAAATATAAGAAACACAGAGTCTATACAACCATTTCAATCTTAACTGAAATGAGTCACACCGACCAAAACAAGAAGATTAGAATCTTTTAAATTTAAATTAGAGTTTACTTGATAGACACACATATAAATATAGTTCTATCCATCAAAAAATCACAATCCGTCAATACCTTCAACACCGTAAAAGGAGGAGGTAAACCCCACAGCGTGTAGATGTAACCAGATTGAATTCAAACTTTGAAGCCACTACAAAACTAAAACCCTAAACTAATTTATAGCAAAAATTAATTGAAAACCCAATGTTGTACCAAGTTGAACCCAATACTATACAAAATTGAAGCTCACAAGTGTATATTTTTGGAATAATTTCATACCCTAAAATTATATTCCCAATCGAACCCTAAAATATACTTCCTGTGTTAGGCCGAATACACAAATAATAATCAACTTTGTATGAGAGATTAACAAGTAAAAGCGTTTATGCACTTAAAAAACTTCTTGTATTTCAAACCCTCTTCGTGATGTAAAATATCACAAAGAGCTGCTAGGTTACAATAATGATAATTCGTTATCGATACCCTTCTAGGGTTAACCTATCTGTATTTATATAACATACAGCTACGATACAATCTCTAATTGATATTCCTAATAATCAGCTATACAATGATATCAATTACAGATTGTCACACGTCTCCTATGTCAACTCGATCTTTTTGATAGCTATCCAATCTTCAAAGATATCGCTTCCATAATTAATCTTTAATCACTGTTGAACAGTAGACGTGCTTCCTCCAGACAGAGTTTAACAAACTCTGTCGAGCTTCCAACTGTCAGAGTTTACCCAAACTCTGACTGCTTCCAGCTAAACTCTGATAACTCCCTGTAACACTTAAACACTGATCAAAACACATCAATTATATTTAACAATCTCCCCCAACTTGTTCATTATCAAAAATGTACAAGTTAATGACAATAATTGATGATGTCAAAACAAACAATAAATACAGTGTTTATACAGATTCAGAGTTTAAGCTTAAAAACTATAGAGAATAAGAAAATTCTTACAGAACTTTAATCTCTAATCATTTCAAGATCTGGCATGGTTCTGAGATAATCAATTAGCAATCTTCTTTCTGCATTTTCAAGTTCATTCTTCATTGCTTCTTTGATTTCTCTGAGTTGAGGATCACTTTCATCTGTTTGATAAATAGCAGCCCTAAGATCATAAATCTTGTTTCTTCTCATTTCATTACCCAGTCTGATAAATCTGTCTTTTTCTGCCTGAGTATTGAAGTCAAGTACTGTGATTCCCAAATCAGTTTTTAACTTTGCAGTACCTTTCTTCATTTCAATGAGATTGCCTTGGTAATCCCTGTACTTAGGAATGTATCTGCTATTGTATTTCTGTCCTCTAATAGCCAGATTTTGAGTCATCTTCTGTCTTAGTACATTAGCAACAGATTGAGTCCTTCGACTATTCACTTTGAGAAGATATAGAACATACTCTAGTTCTTCCCAATATTTCAAGCCGATATCATTCTCACCAACTTTGAATACTGTCCCATCAGCCATGAAGTAAAGAAGAAAATCTTTGTCTAAACTCTTCTGATGAACCAACTGCACTGATTCCAGTCTATCCAGACTCTCTTGAGGTACACCACGACCTGGAACAGCCAGTGAAAAAGGATCTCTAGGACCAGTATATTGCCTTCTGTCTCTATGTGAGCCTAATCCAGCCTTATTATTTCCAATCTTACCAGATAAAGCTTTTCCATTAGAAATATTCATTGAGACTCCAGATAACACATCTGGATCATGAAGTGTTCCTTTACCAAAAACTGATTTCAACTGAGAAGATAGAGGTTTAAACACAACTTGTGTAGCAACAGAGGTTGTATCTTTCTTCTTTGAATCTTCTCCTTCCATAGCAATGCCTTTCAGCTTGTGTTTAGCTTCAGCTTCTGTTGATTTCTTAGATAAATGTGATCTTTGATCAGCATCAACATTTTCCTTGATCACAACGCCTTTAAGAACAGGCCTAGGAGCTTTTTCTTTTTGTACCTTATCAGACTTTAAAGCTTTAAGATGTTCTTCATGTAAACTCTTTTCCTCAGCTTCAATGTCTTCAATCGTTACTCCTTCCTCATTCTCTTCAATGAACAACTTAGCAGCCAACTCTTCATCAGTTTGTGGATTTGAAAATAACAGTAAACTCTTGGTCCTTGAAGTTCCTTGAGTATCAGTATTTCTCCCAACAGACTGTGATTTGAATGACTTACTAGTTCTCAGAGTTTGAACCTCCTCAGCCTTTTTCTTTCCTTTGTCTTTGTTACTTGCCCCTCCATCTCCAGAACTATCCCGTCTGACAACTCTCTCCCCCTTTTTGACATCATCAGGCATAAGGATAGAAGTAATTAACTCCAGAGAGGTAGCAATAGAATCAATTTTAGCAGATAAATCAGACTGATTCTCTTCAACTTTACTCAGTCTGGCAAGGATATTGTCTTGAGCTTTAGAGAATTTTGTAGTCACTAGTTTTGAATGTGTTTCCATTTTCATCTCTCTAGCTACAACCTCATTTCGCAAAGAAGTGATTGCCAAATTAGTATCATCAAATCGTCTATCCAGAGTTTTAACTTGAACTATAGTTGCTTGCAAGCAAGAAAGAATCTCTGGATTAGAGATAGTATCAGCACTTTGCTTAACAAACTTAGCTGCTCTTCTTGATGGAAAAATACAATCTTCTTTGTACCATTCAGCAGCATTCTTGGCAAATTGTGCTCTCTCAACTTCATGAGAAGAACAAGGTTGAGAAAAAGGTGTATGTTTATCATCAGTTTGTACTGGTGCACTCAGAGAAGTATCAGAGTTTGCACTACTGTCACCTCCAGCTTCAACACTTGTAGCTTTAACTGGTTCATCTTCAGCTATAGATTTAGCAATATCTTCTGTAGGCTTTTCAGAGTTTTCTTCATGTTGCTCAGGCTCAGCAACAGGCATTGACTGAGAAGTTACTTTTGTTGCTTGATCAATTTCTTCACCTTCTTCAACAGTGTGGTGAGCATCAGATATTATCTCAGTATGAGATGCCACAGCTTCAGAAGGTACAGATGTAAGTTGATCAACTACACCAATATTAGAAATAGACTCAGAAAATGGCATAAATGAATCATGAACAGCATTTATTGGAGAAACACCATCTCTTGCATCCTCTGCTGCAGGAATTTTATCCTCTGCAGGCATTACATCCTCTGCAGGTATTACATCCTTCTCAGCCTCAACAGGAGGTATTTGCTGTGAAACAACCTCTGGAGCTTCAATATCTTCATCCACAGAATCAGAGAATATCACTCTTCTTCGTTTTGCTAGAGGTACATTATCTGAATCCTCTTCACAAGGTGGTGACTTAGGCATGTTTGCTCGAGCTTTCAGTCTCTTCCCTTTTCTAGTGTAAACAGCTTCAGGAGATTTTCGTTTTGATTGCCTCTTTGTCTCTTCCGCCTGTCTTAGACTGGCATGTCTTTCAGCAAGTGCTTTCTTAACACCTTGAGATTTAGACTTTGATTTTAATGGAGAATCAGAGTTTGAGTTTGAAGTGGGTGAAGATTGCTTTGCAGGTGATTCAGTGTTTGGTTCTGGTTGAGATTCAGGGTGTGGTTCAGGTTGCTGTGGTTCTTGTTCAGGTTCATCTTTTGGTGGTGCATCATGTTGTGATTCCTGTTGTTCTTGTTGTGGTTCTTGTGGTTGATTTAGAAAATTTCGTAGAGCAAGAGGCATGATAAACTCAGGAAGATTTTCTTTACCAACATCCTTGTTAGTCATATCAGAGAATATGCGCTTATTGACTCTAAAAGGATCAACTTTATCAGTTTCATCAATGTCAAGACCAGGTACACATGCATTGAACAACATTTGACAGAAACGAGCATAGTAGACAGTGGTAGACTCTGACAATTTATCACCTAAGTTCATCAAAACATATCGACCAAAATCAAAATTAATACCATAGAGCAAAGAATACCCGATATGGAGACTATCCATTGGAATGGCATCCCAGTTTGTGACTTTCTTCTGGAATGTTCTTGTTATGCAATCAAAGAAGAAATTCCATTCCTTTCTTAGATTTGGTCGCTTTATACTGCCAAGCTTGTCAAGAGATTCCATGTAACCTATCTCCTGTAGCATGTCTCTCAGATAACCTTCATTAACCAGAGCATAAGAAGTATGTGTGTCAAAACCCATTGTATCTCGTACAGTCTGTGGAGTAATCACATGATCTTGATCTTCATAGGTGAAGATAATGGTAGGAGTTCCACTTTCTCCTCCATCCACATAAACTGAGTTCTGCCAGAATGAAGCAATTTGAGACGCAGAAAGAGTAGCAGGTCCAGTCAGAGCTTGTCCAATCTCTGAATCCCTCAAAAAGTTCTGCATGAGATGAAACGATTCTGGAACGCGTTCATGATAGAGTGGAGCTTCATAGTTATTAGGAACAAACCGTAAGCCAAGAGCAGTGAATGCTTTAGATGCCATTGAGTTAAGAATTTCCAAGAATTTCCAAAAGATATGAATGTAGAAAAGGTGTTTGCGTGAGTGCCCAAGAGAAAAATAAGAAAACTGTGAGAGTAAGAATAAAGCAAACTCGTTTGGACACAAAAGTGATTAAATTAATAAAAACTCAATCTCTTATGTAACAAACACTCAATCAGTTCCTTGATTAATGTGTAGTGGGACACGATAATAGGTAAGTGGGACACATTAAGGGCGAGTGGGTCATGTGCGCCTATTTTTAAAAAGAGTATATTAAAATTAAAACATTAAAATATTTGATTTTAACAAAAATCAAATAATACTCTTTTAAAAATATCTGGACCCAAGTAAAATCAGAATTTGAAACGTTTACCTGTTGCCTTTAATAACCAGAATACGAAGCGATTAAGGACTTCGTTCTTACCCATCTCTATTTAAGGCCTAGAGACTTGATCAGATTATTTCATTAAACCTTTAACCTTTCAGTCTCCCCTGTAAAATCACAAACCTTTCAAACCAAATACTCTTGAAAAACAATGGCTAACCTTACCATCAAAGAGAAAAACCTTCATCTTGTCGAAAATAGAGACATCTTCAGCTATACTCGTGAAGAGTTTGATGCGTTTGAGTGGGAAAGACAGCTTGAGACGCTGTGGCTGCAAATGGATGCTGGTCTGGAAGAGCTCGAGAGAGAGAAACCTGCAAGGGTGATCGACATCGATGCTGCCCTCCAAGCAACATTGGCATGGCTCTCCTCGAAGGCATCCTCATCCACCACCACCAACCATTGTTAATGAATATGTCAGCAAAAATAACCTTATCCCTTCAACTTCCACCCAAATAAAGTGGCAAAGATGGGATCTGGGAATTTTTGCTAACAATGGAGTGGTGTGGACGGACCTTTTACTTTCCTGTTGAATAGATTAGCAGATAGAGAGAACAAAAATATGTAATATATGCTTGTAATCTCTTAATTATTATCAATGAAAATTTTGTTTTTCTAATCATATTCATTGTGTTCTGCAATATTTTTTTTTTATGTTTATGAACTATTCTTCAAAGAATTAAATCAAAGAAGAGAATATGAAAACTATTTAAAGTAATCATATAAGAAACAAATTCATCAACAATAATCACAATTAAATCAGGAACAGAACAGAGTACCAATTCGAGAAGTGTTGTGTTCTATTCGAGAAGTCTAGCATTCGACAAGTCGAGGCGATATTTGTTAAAACACTATTCGACATCTCTGAGAGTCAACAAGTCAAAGTGTCATTCGATAACTCAGAGATTCGACATGTCTATTACTCTATTCGAGAACTCAAGAACTCAGATTACGAACCACAAATCAACAATACACTTATTAACAGTTGTCAAAAGCCCTATTTACTCCAAAATTTTCAAATTATCCAAATGAAAATTTACCTTAGAGTACGAACCACTAATCAACAGTGTTTGTCAATTCTCCAACTTTATCACCGAAACCCTTTCATAAATTGCACAGTTGTGAAAATATGTGTGTGTGAAGCAGAGTTTACTAAGTCAATTTTTAGAGCATCTAATTTTTCATAAAATCCATAAAGTAAATCAATAAACACTGGATGCACAAACTGTCATAGTAAACACTGACTGTATGATGAAAGCTAAACTCTGAAGTATTCGTACTTTATACAGTAATTTTTATTTGATACCCTCTTTATATACACATTTTTTTTTTATTTTTCATTTTTTTTCATTTTTTTTTTTTTATTTTTATTTTTCATTTTTCATTCCAGTAATCAGAGGTTGGAACCAGTCACCAAAAATTCAAAAATTTTAGCCCTTATCATTTTGATAAGTTCCTGGGTCATCCTAGTATTTAACTAGTCACCAAAAATCAGAGAATTTTAGCACATATTATATACCAATAGGTTCCTGGGTCATCCTAGTATCCAACATAATCTCAAAGGAGTATAACAACCTATATACACTTTCTTTGGGGTATTGCAGTAAACATTTTATTTTATCAGAGTATAACTAGCAGAGTTTAGAGTTCATCAACATCAGTAGTTCTTCATGAAAGGTAATGCACACAGTATTTATAGACTCAGAGTTTAGGACAAAATAAACTAAGAGATGCTATAAATATGAGCCAGTATCATGCTGTGTTAACTTTCTGCACAATCTAAGATTAGATCTCAATAACTCAGAAAGATTCATGATTAATTGCTGAGAATCATGCTTCATACATATTTCTTCATTGGTGTTTTCATTCAGACAAAAATCAACTCAAAGTTCACAGAGTTTATCAAACTTATTAACAGTGTATGACATACAGACATGCTGACAGAGTTTAACAGAGTATGCATAACAGAGTTTAATCAACAGAGTTCACTTAGTATTTAACCAATCAGGAAATATGATTAATACATCACATAAGTAAAGTTTGAATCTAACCAACATTTCTAGTCAGAACTAGAGATCATTCCTAGTTCATTAACCAGCCTTGTAAATGTAACTTCACTCAATGGTTTAGTGAAGATATCTGCAAGCTGTTGTTCTGTAGAGACAAAATGTAGTTCAATATTTCCTTCTTCCACATGTTCTCTGATGAAGTGGTACCTTATGCTGATGTGCTTGGTCATTGAATGCTGTACTGGATTACCTGTCATAGCAATAGCACTTTGGTTATCACAGTAAATAGGTATATTACTGTACCTCAATCCATAATCCAGCAATTGATTCTTCATCCATAAGATCTGTGCACAACAGCTACCAGCTGCAATATACTCTGCTTCAGCTGTAGATGTGGAGATTGATTTCTGTTTCTTGCTGTACCAGGAAACAAGTCTGTCACCAAGAAATTGACAACTTCCACTAGTGCTCTTTCTGTCTACCTTACAGCCTGCAAAGTCTGCATCAGAATATCCAAGTAGCTTAAAATCTGATTCTCTGGGATACCACAGACCTAATGATATGGTGCCCTTGAGATACTTGAAGATTCTTTTCACAGCTGTCAGATGTGGCTCTCTAGGATCTGCCTGAAACCTTGCACAAAGACAGGTTGCATACATGATGTCAGGCCTACTAGCTGTCAAGTATAGAAGAGATCCTATCATGCCCCTGAAGTTTGTCATATCCACTGAAACTCCTGTGTCTTTGTCCAGTTTAGTTGCTGTTGCCATGGGAGTTGATGCAGATGAACAGTCAAGCATACCAAATTTCTTGAGAAGATTTCTGGTGTATTTTTCTTGATTAATGAAAATTCCATCTTCTGTTTGTTTCACCTGTAGGCCTAGAAAGTAACTAAGCTCTCCCATCATGCTCATTTGATATCTGGACTGCATGAGCTTGGCAAACTTCTTACAGAGTTTATCATTAGTAGACCCAAAGATGATGTCATCAACATAAATTTGAACTAAAAGGAGGTCACTTCCTTGGTTGAAATAAAACAGAGTTTTGTCAATTGTACCTCTGTTGAATCCACTTTCTAGAAGAAACTGAGCAAGTGTCTCATACCATGCTCTTGGTGCCTGCTTAAGTCCATATAGTGCCTTATCTAGCCTGTAGACATAATCTGGATATTTGGGGTCCACAAATCCTGGTGGTTGTTCAACAAACACTTCTTCTTCAAGCTTTCCATTCAGAAAAGCACTTTTCACATCCATCTGGAACACTTTGAATTTCTTGTGAGAGGCATATGCTAGAAAAATTCTGATTGCCTCCAATCTTGCTACTGGAGCAAATGTTTCATCATAATCTATTCCTTCCTGCTGTGAATAACCTTTTGCTACCAGTCTAGCCTTGTTCCTCGTGATAACACCTTCACTGTCAGTCTTGTTTCTGAAAACCCATTTAGTACCAACAATAGATCTGTTCTTTGGCCTTGGTACAAGGGTCCAAACTTCATTTCTTTCAAATTCATTTAACTCTTCCTGCATTGCTGTTATCCAGTCTGCATCTTGAAGAGCTTCTTCCACTTTCTTTGGTTCATTTTTAGACAAGAATGCATGAAATAAACATTCACTTGCAGTAGCACTTCTTGTCTTTACTTTTGCATCTGGATCACCAATTATCAAATCAGGTGTATGTGATTTAGTCCATTTCCTAGCAGAAGGCAAATGACTTCTATCAACATGTGATCCTCCCCCTTGATCCATGCTCTCCTGATTCTGTTGTGATCTATTTTCGTTTTCTGAGACTCCCCCTGAACTTGACTGTCCAGAGTCAGAATTTGAATTTTCAGAGTTTGAAGCATCAGAGTTTGATCCAGATTTTCCAGTTGACTCAGTATCAGTGTTTGAGTCTTCATCTTGATCATGCTCCCCCTCAACTGGTTCTCCTCTTTGTTGTGACTGAGAAGTTTCTCCAGAATTTACCAGTAGAGGTTCAGAGTTTGTTTCAACAGAGTCTGTCAGAATTGTTTCATCAGAGTTTCCTTCACCAGAGTTTAAAACTTCATTTTCAAAGTTCAGTTGATCATATTCGTCTTTGTCTTCAAGTCCAGTTATCTTCTTATCATCAAAAGAAACATGTATTGATTCCATGATCACTTTAGTTCTCAGATTGTAAACTCTGAATGCCTTTGTTGACAGTGGATAGCCAACAAAAATTCCTTCATCTGCCTTTAACTCAAACTTGGTCAACTGTTCTGGATGAGTCTTCAAAACGAAACATTTGCACCCGAAAATATGAAAGTATTTCAGGTTAGGCTTCTTTTTCTTCACCATCTCATATGGTGTCTTTCCATGCTTATTGATCAGTGTTGCATTTTGAGTAAAACAAGCAGTTTGAACAGCTTCTGCCCAGAAATAAGTTGGCAATTTTGCTTCATCAAGCATAGTTCTGGCAGCTTCAATTAATGTTCTATTTTTCCTTTCAACTACACCATTTTGTTGTGGTGTACCAGGTGCTGAAAATTCTTGTTTCACTCCATTGTCCTTGCAGAATTCTTCCATTGTTGCATTTCTGAACTCAGTTCCATTATCACTTCTGATGATTCTCACTTTGTTGCTTGATCCTTTGTCCAGAAGCTTCACATGCTCCATCAGAGTTGATGCAGTTTCATCCTTCTTTGCTAGAAAATACACCCAGGTGAATCTAGTGTATTCATCAACAATGACTAAAGCATATTTCTTCCTTGCAATAGACATAACATTTACTGGACCAAATAGATCAACATGAAGAAGATGATGAGGATCAGTGATAGAAGATTCTGTTTTGCTCTTGAAAGATGACTTCCTTTGTTTAGCCTTCTGACATGAGTCACATAGGCCATCAACATTTAACAGGGTCTTTGGGAGTCCTCTTACAAGATCCTTTCTGATCAATTCATTGATGTTGTTCAAGTTCAAATGTGAGAGTTTCTTGTGCCACTTCCAACTCTCTTCACTAGACATTCTTGTAGACAGGCAAACAGCTTTTCCAACAGAGTCTATCAAAAGCTTGATTTCATAAATGTTGTTTTGCCTGTGACCAACTAGAACAACCTTTCCTGTAGATTTGCTGATAACTTCACAATATTCAGGTTGGAAATCTACATGATATCCCTTGTCACAGATTTGACTCACAGATAGCAAGTCATGCTTGAGTCCTGGGACATGAGCTACATTGTTGATGATGACATTTCCAAGATTGATATTGCCATATCCCAATGTTCTTCCTATATTGCCATCACCATAGGAAACTTTTGGGCCAGCCTTCTCCTCATATTCTGATAGCAGGGCTTTATTTCCAGTCATGTGTCCTGAACATCCACTGTCCACGACTAGGGTTGCCTCCCTGTTACCCTGCAATCACAAACAATTACTGAGGATTAGTTTTAAGGATCCAGACTTGCTTGGATCCTTTGGCATTCTTAACTTTGTTAGCTTTTGCAGCGGAATTAACATTATCAGAGTTTGAGCTAACAGTATCAGTGTTTGCACTTGCAGTATCAACTTTAACCCATTTTAGATTGGGTTTCAGTTCATAGTAATTATGATAGATAGCATGATATTTTCTGCAAGTATAGATGGAATGCCAAGTGCTTCCACAGTGTGTCCATAGAGTCTGTGGCTTAGTTCTAGCAGAATCCTTCTTTACCTCAGACTTTGTAGGTAAAGAATTTATATTTTTATTTTTCTTGCAGAAATTTGCAAGATGCTTAGTACTACCACAGTTATGACATGTCTTTCTTGGAGCATAACTAGCAAGCATTGGTTTATTTCCTGAAGTGATGCCTACTTTTCCATTTCTGTTCTTGTTTGACACTTTCTTTTTCTCAACAGATTTTAACTCCTTCAGTTTATGTTTGAGTTGTTTATCTGTCATTGAACCAATATTAACCTGATTAACACTAGTTTTTACTGGTTCTCTTTTGACAGCTTCTTTTTCATTCTCAGACAAAAATTTACTGGTTCCATGAACAAATTTAGTTCTGACTTTAACTTGATTTTGAAATCTAAGTTCATCTTCCTCATTATAACCTAGACCAACAGTGTCTGTTTGAAAAATCTGTTGAGTGTCCTTTCCAGAATTAGTCCAAGTCCTAATTTTCTTATTTGCTTCCTCCAACTCAGATTCTAGTTGTTTATATTTCTGAAGCAAAATCTGTTCTTTGCAAACAGCATCATCTCTCTCTTTCTGAACTTGTTGCATGTTTTCAAGTTTCTCTTCAACAAGTTTATTTCTCTCTTTAAGTTCAGAATTTTCAGCTTTTATCCTCTTATTTTCTAAAGTCTGATCCCTATAACTTATATGCAATGACTTAAGAAAAATTCTTAATTGAGCAATGTCATCAATATTATAAGCATAGGTAGTTGGAGGTACCTGATTTTCAGAGGATTCTGATTCAGTAGTAGCCATGAGAGCATAGTTCACTTCTTCATCAGAATCTGAAGTATCTGCCCAATCTCTGCCTTTAGTGTAGAGTACCTTTCCAGTTTTACCCTTCTTGCACTCAGGAGCATAGTGACCCATCTCCTTACACTTGTAGCATTGAATTTCAGACTTATCCTTCTTCCCTTTAGAATCTCTCTTATCAGACTTCCTGTAGCTTTTCCTGTCTTCATTTGAATCCCTAGAAAACCTTTTTCCTTTCTTGAAATTCTTGAAGCCCATTTTCTTGAAAGTCTTCACCATCAGCACAGCCATTTTTCTCATTTCTTCTTCATCATCCTCAGAGTCAGATGATTCAGAAGAATTTGAATCATAATCAGAGTTTGGTGAATCACTTTCTGAATGTATAACCAAAGCTTTTCCCTTCATTTTCCTTCTTGTTGCCTCTTTCTTCTGAGGCTTCTCTTCAACATTAAGAGCAACAGACTTTCCTTTTCTACTTGATCTCCTGTTTCTCTGCTCCATTTCCAATTCATAAGTTTTGAGCAGTCCATAAATTTCATCAATCTCTGTTTCAGCAAGATCATAGTTGTCTCTAATAGTGGTTGTTTTCACATCCCACTTTTCAGGTAGAGAAAGAAGAAACTTGAGATTCGAGTCTTCTAGATCATACTCTTTGTTGACCAATGACAGATCATTAATCAGTTTACAGAATCTATCAAATGTTTCTGTCATGGTCTCTTCAGGTTTAGCCTCAAAATGCTCATACTCTTGTGTGAGTATGTTTCTCCTATTCTTCTTAATAGCTGCAGTTCCTTGACACCTGACTTCAAGTGCATCCCATATCTCTTTTGCAGTGGTGCAGTTAATGACTTTGTTAGACATGACATTGTCTAAGGCACTATGTAGTAAATGCCTAACTTTTGCATCCTTAGCAATTGATGATAGATCTTCAGGAGTCATGTCCTTCTTTTCCTTTGGAACCATTTTTGCTGCTTCACCAGCAACTGCAACAGATAGCTTTGTAGGATTGTGAGGGCCTTCATAAATCCTGTCAAGATATTCTGGATCTGTAGCCTCCAAAAACATAGTCATCTTGACCTTCCACATAGCATACTCTAATGGCCTCAGAATAGGAACCCTGATTGGTTCATAACGACTCACAGTAGTAGGAGCCTTTTCAGAAACAGTAGGTGTTGGTGGAGGAATTTCTGACATGATTATTGTTGTGTTTGGATCTTAACCTGTAATAAAGTAACAGATTGGCTTTGATACCACTTGTTAGGCCGAATACACAAATAATAATCAACTTTGTATGAGAGATTAACAAGTAAAAGCGTTTATGCACTTAAAAAACTTCTTGTATTTCAAACCCTCTTCGTGATGTAAAATATCACAAAGAGCTGCTAGGTTACAATAATGATAATTCGTTATCGATACCCTTCTAGGGTTAACCTATCTGTATTTATATAACATACAGCTACGATACAATCTCTAATTGATATTCCTAATAATCAGCTATACAATGATATCAATTACAGATTGTCACACGTCTCCTATGTCAACTCGATCTTTTTGATAGCTATCCAATCTTCAAAGATATCGCTTCCATAATTAATCTTTAATCACTGTTGAACAGTAGACGTGCTTCCTCCAGACAGAGTTTAACAAACTCTGTCGAGCTTCCAACTGTCAGAGTTTACCCAAACTCTGACTGCTTCCAGCTAAACTCTGATAACTCCCTGTAACACTTAAACACTGATCAAAACACATCAATTATATTTAACATCCTGAAATTGAAAATTCAAATCATAGAAGATGAGAATCCAAACCTAAATTGAAGATGAGAGTTTCGAATTTGCAGTGAGAGGATAAGTTCCAAACGCCAAATCGAATAAGAACACCAGTATGGGTGAGAATAACCGATTCCTATAGAGAACATCTGGAGAGAGAAGAAAGCGAGTGAGAACAACTAGAGATAGAGATAGAGAGAGATAGATAGAGAGAGAGAGAGAGAGAGAGAGAGATAGAGAGAGAGAGAGAGAGAGAGAGAGATAAGCGAGAGAAAGCACTGATTGTGAGCGAGACAAAGTGATTGATTACAATGAGAGAGACGTTGAACACCAAATCGATGAAGAGTGGTTGAGAGAGAGTACTGTAGTGTATGTCGATGAAGTGTTTTATTGGATTGTAAGATACGTTTACTTGAAGAACGTTTCAACAACACTATATAAGTTTCTAAAAAAATATTTTAAATACATGAATACTACTTAGGAGACATTAACTACCATCACCCTTTCAAAAACGCTGTCCAAGAGTTAAAAAATATTTAAAAATTAAATATATATTACTTAAAATACATAGTCTTGCACAACGTTTCCAGTAAACATTGTAGAAGTGCACTCTTGCATAACGCTTTCCACTTAAACGCTATCCTAATATTTTTCATTTCATTTTACTTTTATTTTATTGTATTATATAATTACTTGCATAGCATTTTTTATAAAACGCTAAATAAGTGACTCACTTACATAACGCTTCCTCAAAAGTGCTATGCAAGTAGTGTTTCCCAAGTTCAAATTTGTAGTAGTGTTAATATTTCGAGACTAATTTTTTCTTTGTACCTTTCTTTTGTTGTTCTTAGATGCCTATAAGATATCTGGACAAGTAGTATTAATTGAAATTTGGATGTAAAAACTCTGAAGTTGTAGAGACAAGCTGTTTGACCTTCGGAATTTTGTAACATATATTAAATTATTTAGGTGTTTTCTCTTAAGACAATAAAGGTTTATTGTATAATGTCCGGACCAACTTGCGTGCTTTTCGGTTAGATGACAAACTTTCTTGAACAAAAGAAACTCCTTTTTCCGGAAACTCTTTTCTTCGGATATTTTATTCAGTACAAATCATTTATGAATAAATAATATCTTTTGCAAAAAAAGGAACAAATCTCTCGATCGAACCACAACATTCTCGCACATCCCTTACAAAAATTGTGAATATCACCCACCGGTTGCACCCCTATAATCTCTTCTACTTCCCCTTCAAAGTCCATTACTTCAATCATTCTTATCAAAGGAACCAACGGTGATGACCCAGATAAACTCTCGAATCGTGTCAAACTCTGATCTAATCCAATCACCAAGAATTGTTGGTCCTCCACTGCAACTACTTTCAGAAAATTCATCCCGGTAACAATCGGAACTCCATTTTCGCCATTCAAATCTGCATTGTAAATCTTGACTCTAAAACAGCTTAGTCTTAAAAATCCTAATTGTTTAGCAAGTGACTTACGCCTTATCATTCGATCAACAAAGAAAATTATGTTAATAACAAAACTGAAACCCTAATCTTTGATATATATAAATTGATTATTAATCAAACAATTTTTTGGAGTACTAAAGAAATTAGGTGTAACACCCTAGATCCGGGGTCAACGATCCAGGTTGTTACGCCAATCTAGATTCCAATTTTATCAATTACCATCCCTGATTATTAACCATTTTACTAATTTATATTCCACGTTGGCAGTGACCCCTAAATAAATAATATCCATCACAGGTTATAAGCTCAGAGCGAAAGCAATACATTACTTAAGGTTCTGGGTACAGACCAAAGTTAAAAGTTATTACAAACCAAATGTTTCGTCTTAGAAAAGGTTGATAATCCATCAAAAACTACTACCTGAGGTGATAGTGAGAGCAGGATAGTTTTCTGGTTTTCAAAAGTTTACACAAGTCATACTTGTACAGAAACCTAACCATTCTAAGTTGGCAACCTATCCTACTAAGTCTTCTCACCTGAGGCAGGGGCATCCGGGGTCCGAACAACCTACGGAACAGCTGCGCGTTTCCCACGCGCTTCCTGGCGGTCTGGTGTGTCCTTTGTTAGTGTAGGTGCCCTAGAGGCAATACATTGTTTCTTAAATAAACCTTATGTCATTTGATTATTAAATAAATGTATTTATTATGACTCGAATTACTGCGATATTTGTTAGCATAATAAATGTCCTTAGAATAATGATACACATTATATAGTTTAAGTTTACAACTTGAATTTAAGATTATATAATATCATATTCTTAAAGGTTCCTAGTCGAGTATTATTATACAGGACAATAATAATACATAAATAGACTAGTATGTTTTTGACTGATAACCACATCTCATTGGTTATAAGTATGGAGATACTAAAGTCAATACATAGGTACATGTAGGGTACATGGTACTGGACAGACCCACCGTGAGATTCTTCATGTTAATTAAGTCATAAGAAAGACTCACAGTGATAATGGTGTAATGATCCTTTTACTTGAGATCATTATATTTCTATACGAGGATAATATACTTTGACTACATTAAAAGTTACCTTTGACCGGGTAATGATAAAAGTGGACATCGGGTATATTGTGAATCGTATGAGAAATATGAATGATAGATAAAGGATTTAACCCTCCTATTATTTGGAGAGATATTATTGGCCTCTTGATTGAGTGAGACTATAAAATGCATGGCCGTGCTCAAATAATGATTTGTTATTAATAGTCTACTCATGGATCAAGTAAACCCGGATTAAATTATGAAGAGGATGACATGAAACATGCCTCGAGTTTAATCTATAATATTTGGTTAAAGGGATTATATTACACGGGAACATTAATCACAAAAGGTTTTATCGAATCACGATTTAATTATTATTTAATTGGGTAGCAATGATGTATTACTAGATGCCGCTCATTGTTTATAATTTTATTAGAGAATAAAATTATTGCCAATTAAATGATAGCCTACAGGGTCACACACATAGAACATTTTAAGGAAGAATTAATTTAAATTATGAATTTAAATTAATTAAATGATTAGTTGTATTTTATTATATTAATTAAGTGGGACTTAATTAAGATATAATAAAATACAAATGAGATATGATTTTAATAATTAAGTATGACTTAATTATTATTTATTTAAATAATAGGATTTGATTCTATTATTTAATTAATCAAACTTGGGCTAGGTTTTTAGTTGGGCTTTTACCTTACACTATCATATAAATATATGATGATAGGTAAAGAAGGTAATTTTAATTTTGTACGACAAAAATAATCCCCAGCCGCTTGAACCAAAACCTAAAAAAAAGAAGATCTCATATTTTCATTGGAGGCTAGTACCTCCCTTCCAATCAAGAATCGTTCTTGGAGTGTTCGTGTGGATACCGTAGAGGAGGCTTCGAAGAGGAGCACTCAACGATCGTGAAAGCTTGGATATCCATTAGACATACAATCGTAAAGCTTCTTTAAGGTAAATCATCAATCTCCGAATTAAATATCATGTTTTTGCATGGATCCTGCGGTAGGGTTTCGATAATTATTGTTTTTGTTTTAATTTTCCGCTGCATTTGATGCTCGAAACCCTTCAATGGCATCAGAGCTACTTGCAAAAACGTTTTAATTCGGTTATATGTTACAGTTTTGATATATATACGAGCATGTTTGATGATTGTCATGTATGATGCGTTGATTTTGATATATATATGTATAAACTGTATGTTAATGATGATTGGGATGATCATATGATGATCATATAATCTGTATGTATATTGATATATACATGATTTTTTTTGTTCATGATTTGGGGATTGTATACGATACGATTTCTGTATACGCTGCGCAGATCTGGTGAAATCTGTGTCCAGTGTCAGATTTTCGCAAACGATATGTGTTTTCTGACTGGAAACGAGTGTCTGAACAAAACTGATACTATAGGTATCACCGACTCGTCTGTAAGGCGTTTGATGCCGTTTAGTGCATGAAAAACGCGATTTGTTGTTTTCAGAATTTGATTCTGATTTTCTGATTTTTGCGTTATATGATTTTTTTTTGATTGGATCATCTGAAATATGATATGGTATAACATGATTAGATAATATGACATGTTATTTAATTGTTACTTGAGCATGGTGGATGGTTATGGCCTTGAGACCCATAGGATAGAGGTTTTTGTTTATGGTTTGGTTTCTAAATACGACTTGCATGTCGTCATTCCTTGTAATGATTAAATCTCGAATGTAACTCGAGTTCTCCTTGTAAGTATATTAGTATAGTTGTTTTGTTTATGTAATGTACATGAATACATGAAGACAAGCAAGCAAGGAGGCGATCCAAGGAGGCATTGTAGCAGCAAAGAAGAAGACATGTAATAGTATAGTATTTTAAATCACCCATAGATTGTCCTTGATCCTTTCATTAGCTTGAAAGGATCATATAGGATAAAGGCCATAACCAATCACGTTTACATAATGCACTTACTTTACATATGATGCATGTGTAGAGTAGCAAATGTATGCATGTTTTAATTAGATTAATGATGTATGCATGTATTAGATACGTCACTCATACCATGCTTGCCATGCTAAACAAGATAAAATCTGTAACGATCGAGATTTTAAAATAAACAAACGATCATGAGATTTCTGTGTTTATGAAACACGGAATTAAATACGAATTTTCAATTATTTAGATATGGGGAGATTTTGTCAAAAACGGGTTTTACCTGTAAGGAAGTTGGGTATTAAGTGAGGCCACTTGTGACTCCTCCAACAACCTGGAAATCAAACTATTGATGAATATTGATTTTAAGTATTTAATTCAAGGAAAAATTGGGAATCTCTTTATGATGGGATCATGGTCGTTTTAATACAAAACCCCTTAACAAAATATTAAGTTCTTTTATCGGATGCTTTCCAATGAATGAACACTCATTGAATCCTAGATCGATAAGGGGAATGACTGCCAGTGGCAGGGGACTCCTGTCTATCGTGGTGAGATGTGACGAATATAAGCGGTTATATTCGACCGTTGTATCATTGGGTTTTAACTTAACTGAGTCGTCATAATAAGGTGAAAATAAACGGTTATATTCAATTATTATGAACTTAGAAGCATAGAGTTTGGTTCAAAATCTATTAGATAGACAAGAACAATTGTTGTTCACCAAACTATCCAAGAATTATATATGATATAATTGACAACTGTTGTCTACCTAAATAATCATGTTTTAAGGACTACCAGTGGTTGACTTAGGATATGACGAAATATGGATCTTGGCTCACTAGAAAGATTTATGGGATATTCTTTCTGATTTAATAGTAAGGGCTATTAATTTGATAAAAATAGTGGGAGATATATTATGAATATGTCATAATCACTTGAACATAATTAATGTAACAATCTAACTTATCTTATGCATTTTATCATTGTAGAAAACAAATGGCACAAAATACAAACAACACTTTCTCTATGCGATCAGTCCTTGAGAAGGACAAGCTGACAGGATCGAACTTCCTTGACTGGTCTAGGAATTTGAGAATTGTTCTCATGCAGGAAAAAAAAATCTTATGTGATTGATATTCCTCCACCGGCAGCCCCTGCTAACAATGCCACTGCTGCTCAACGAAATGCTTATCAGAAGCATATTGATGATGCAACTGATGTGGCTTGTCTTATGCTTGCTACTATGGATGCTGAGCTCCAGAAGCAGCATTTTGATATGAATGCTTATACTATGTTTGAACATCTTTCAACGATGTTTCAATCACAGGCTCGTGTTGAAAAGTTCAACACAAGCAAAGCACTCTTCTCGTGTAAGCAGGGCAATGGACCAGTCGGACCACATGTTCTAAAGATGATTGGGTATTGTGATTACCTTGCTCGTTTGGGTTTCCCGCTTCAGCGAGAGGCTCAAGTCGATATAATCTTGCAATCTTTGAACAGCGACTATGCTCAGTTCATAATGACTTTCAATATGGTTGAGCAAGATAAGACTCCTATGGAATTGTTGGCCATGCTGAGGACCACTGAAGCAAATATGGTCAAGGCACCTGAGAAGGCTCCCATAATGATGGTGGGCAAGAAAGGTGCTAAGGGAAAGGGGAAATGGAAGGGCAAGAAAAAGGTTACACCGAAAGATCTTGGTCCTTCTAAGCCCTCTTTCAAAAAGGCTAAAAAGCCGAAGGGAGATGTCGCAAAGGCTGACAAAGGTGATTGTCACTATTGTCACAAGCCTGGTCACTGGAAGAGAAACTGTCATGCTTACTTGGAGGATCTGAAGAAATTGAAGGGTGTTCAGATTTCTGGATCAGGTATTTATGTTATAGAAGTCAATCTGTCTATTTCTACATCTTGGGTATTGGATACTGGATGTGCTTCTCACATTTGTATAAATGTGCAGGAACTGCAGAGAAGTTGGACTTTGGCTAAGGGAGAAGTGGACCTACGAGTAGGCAATGGAGCAAGAGTTGCTGCTTTAGCCGTAGGAACTTATTATTTATCTTTGCCCTCTGGGCTTGTTTTAGAACTAAATGACTGTTATTACGTGCCTGCGATTCGCAGAAACATTATTTCTGTTTCTTGTTTGGACAAGAAAGGGTTTTCGTTTACAATAAAGAACAACAGTTGCTCTTTTGCTTTGAATGATTTAACCTATGGTGTTGCGCGTTTATTTAATGGTTTATATGTTCTTGATTTAGATAATCCTATCTGTAACATAGAAAACAAACGACTTAAAGTTAATGATTCAAATCAAACATACCTCTGGCATTGTCGTCTAGGCCATATAAATGAGAAACGCATTTCCAAATTACATAAAGATGGATACTTGGATAAGTTTGATTTTGAATCATACGAAAAATGCGAATCTTGTTTGCTTGGTAAGATGACTAAAGCCCCTTTTACTGGTAAGGGTCAAAGGGCCACTGAACGTTTGGAGCTAATACATAGTGATGTATGTGGCCCAATGCGTATGATGGCTAGAGGAGGCTACTACTACTTCATAACATTTACTGATGACTTCAGTAGATATGGATATGTATATCTTATGAAGAACAAATCCGATTCTTTTGAAAAATTCAAAGAATACAAGGCTGAAGTAGAGAAGCAAATAGGCGGAGGTGCAAGTATTAAAATCTTACGATCCGATCGTGGGGGTGAATACTTAAGCACCGAATTTAAAGAGTATTTAAAGGAGTGTGGTATTGTATCACAACTCACTCTGCCAAGTACTCCTCAATGGAATGGAGTTTCAGAGAGGAGAAATCGTACCCTGTTAGACATGGTACGATCGATGATGAGTCATGCAGATCTTCCAATAAGTTTCTGGGGTTATGCTCTAGAAACAGCAGCTTTCACACTTAACCGTGTTCCAACTAAGAAGGTTCAAAAGACTCCATATGAAATATGGGAGGAGAAACGGTCAAGCATGAACTTTATGAAAGTTTGGGGATCCAAGGCGTTTGTAAAACGTCAAGTATCTGACAAGCTTGGACCTAAATCCGAAGAGTGCAATTTTGTGGGATACCCTAAAGAAACAAAGGCGTATTATTTTTATAATCCTTCTGAGCAGAAAGTGTTCATTGCTCGAGATGCTGTTTTCATTGAAAGAGATTTTGTTTCCAAAAGAAACAGTGGGAGGACTATAGATCTCGATGAAGATCGAGAACCACAAAATAGCATTGAACCTGAGGTGGAACAAGAGCAGAATAACGATAATGCTCAAGAAACACAGGTTGTTCGTAGATCAAGTAGGATTCTCCATGAGTCAGAGAGATATTATGGATTTCTCCTGACTCAAGGTGGTGATGTGATGCTTGTAGATAATGATGAGCCTCTCACCTACAAGGATGCTATGAATAGTCCAGATTCTGAGAGATGGCTGGAAGCCATGAAATCTGAGATGGATTCCATGTATGAAAACAAAGTATGGACTTTGGTTGCACCACCTGATGGGATTAAACCCATAGAGTGAAAGTGGGTTTTCAAGAAGAAAACTGACATGGATGGAAATTTACAGACCTACAAAGCAAGACTGGTGGCGAAAGGTTTCAAGCAAATTCATGGTATTGACTATGATGAAACTTTCTCACCGGTAGCTATGGTCAAGTCCATCAGGATTTTGCTTGCGATAGCGGCTTATTATGACTATGAATCTGGCAAATGGATGTCAAGACTGCTTTCTTAAATGGAAGCTTAGAAGAGGATGTGTACATGACACAACCTGAGGGTTTTGTCGATCCAAAGTTTGCTAAAATGGTTTGTAAGTTGCTACGATCTATTTATGGATTGAAGCAGGCCTCAAGGAGGTGGAACATCCGTTTTGATGAAACAGTCAAAGAGTTTGGCTTCAAACAAAATGAGGATGAGCCGTGTGTTTACAAGAAGGTTAGTGGGAGCCATGTGGCATTCCTAGTATCATATGTGGATGACATATTACTAATAGGGAATGACATTCCTTCTCTACAAGCTGTGAAGACTTGGTTGGGAAAAAGTTTCTCGATGAAAGACTTAGGCGATGCTACCTATATCTTAGGGATCAGGATCTATAGGGATAGATCTAAAAGATTAATCGGCCTAAGTCAGAGTACATACATTGACAAAGTATTGCATCGTTTTGGAATGCAAGAGGCAAAGAGGGGCTTTGTCCCGGTGTCTCATGGGATAGTGATCTCAAAGGAAAACTGTCCTAAATCATCAGATGATAAGGACCGTATGAGTAAAGTACCATATGCTTCGGCAATTGGTTCTATAATGTATGCAATGATATGTACTCGTCCTGATGTCTCGTATGCTTTAAGCATGACGAGCAGGTACCAGTCTAATCCAGGTGAGGGTCACTGGACAGCTGTCAAGAATATTCTTAAGTACCTTAAACGGACTAAAGATTCGTTCTTGATATACGGAGGAGATGAGAAGCTGGTCGTAAAAGGTTACACTGATGCTAGTTTCCAGACAGATAGGGACGATTCTGTGTCCCAGTCTGGATTCGTGTTTTGTCTAAATGGAGGTGTTGTAAGCTGGAAAAGTTCGAAGCAAGAGACAGTAGCTGATTCTACAATGGAAGCTGAGTATATTGCCGCTAGTGAAGCAGCCAAAGAGGCTGTTTGGATTCGGAAATTTATTACCGGACTTGGTGTGATTCCGTCGATCGCAGATCCAGTTGATCTGTATTGCGATAACAATGGAGCCATTGCGCAGGCTAAGGAACCAAGGTCCCATTCCAAGGCAAAGCATATACTTAGAAGATATCATCTTCTTCGAGAGATAAACGAGAGAGGAGATATACATATATGTAAAGTGCATACCAATGAAAATGTTGCGGACCCACTGACCAAGGCTTTATCGCAGCAGAAGCACGACGGTCACACTAGTTCCATGGGTATTAGATACATGGGTGATTGGCTCTAGTGCAAGTGGGAGATTGTTAGTGTAGGTGCCCTAGAGGCAATACATTGTTTCTTAAATAAACCTTATGTCATTTGATTATTAAATAAATGTATTTATTATGACTCGAATTACTGCGATATTTGTTAGCATAATAAATGTCCTTAGAATAATGATACACATTATATAGTTTAAGTTTACAACTTGAATTTAAGATTATATAATATCATATTCTTAAAGGTTCCTAGTCAAGTATTATTATACAGGACAATAATAATACATAAATAGACTAGTATGTTTTTGACTGATAACCACATCTCATTGGTTATAAGTATGGAGATACTAAAGTCAATACATAGGTACATGTAGGGTACATGGTACTGGACAGACCCACCGTGAGATTCTTCATGTTAATTAAGTCATAAGAAAGACTCACAGTGATAATGGTGTAATGATCCTTTGACTTGAGATCATTATATTTCTATACGAGGATAATATACTTTGACTACATTAAAGGTTGCCTTTGACCGGGTAATGATAAAAGTGGACATCGGGTATATTGTGAATCGTATGAGAAATATGAATGATAGATAAAGGATTTAACCCTCCTATTATTTGGAGAGATATTATTGGCCTCTTGATTGAGTGAGACTATAAAATGCATGGCCGTGCTCAAATAATGATTTGTTATTAATAGTCTACTCATGGATCAAGTAAACCCGGATTAAATTATGAAGAGGATGACATGAAACATGCCTCGAGTTTAATCTATAATATTTGGTTAAAGGGATTATATTACACGGGAACATTAATCACAAAAGGTTTTATCGAATCACGATTTAATTATTATTTAATTGGGTAGCAATGATGTATTACTAGATGCCGCTCATTGTTTATAATTTTATTAGAGAATAAAATTATTGCCAATTAAATGATAGCCTACAGGGTCACACACATAGAACATTTTAAGGAAGAATTAATTTAAATTATGAATTTAAATTAATTAAATGATTAGTTGCATTTTATTATATTAATTAAGTGGGACTTAATTAAGATATAATAAAATACAAATGAGATATGATTTTAATAATTAAGTATGACTTAATTATTATTTATTTAAATAATAGGATTTGATTCTATTATTTAATTAATCAAACTTGGGCTAGGTTTTTAGTTGGGCTTTTACCTTACACTATCATATAAATATATGATGATAAGTAAAGAAGGTAATTTTAATTTTGTACGACAAAAATAATCCCCAGCCGCTTGAACCAAAACCTAAAAAAAAGAAGATCTCATATTTTCATTGGAGGCTAGTACCTCCCTTCCAATCAAGAATCGTTCTTGGAGTGTTCGTGTGGATACCGTAGAGGAGGCTTCGAAGAGGAGCACTCAACGATCGTGAAAGCTTGGATATCCATTAGACATACAATCGTAAAGCTTCTTTAAGGTAAATCATCAATCTCCGAATTAAATATCATGTTTTTGCATGGATCCTGCGGTAGGGTTTCGATAATTATTGTTTTTGTTTTAATTTTCCGCTGCGTTTGATGCTCGAAACCCTTCATCCTTGCCATGACTACCTGTTGTTGTTGGTGATATATATATAGGAAACAAGTGTGAGCATAAGCTCAGCAAAATAATAATAATAGTACTGTAAAAATTGCCTTTCGTTTGAAAACATGAGTAATATCATATAAACTTTATCTTTCAACCATAGTAACTTTCCCTGAGTTATTTTTAAAACAGATGGTTCGGATTTTCAAAATCTTGCACGATGAGTTCAACACTGACTACACTATCGGTACCGGTGCACCTGGGCCCTCAGTACAGTGTAGCAGCACAATTCCAATTGGAAAGATGGGACTATACCGGATAACCACGGTACAAGGTGATCAGCCTCTGTACCGCAAAATAATCAACACTTCGCTATTAGTAGACGGGTGACGTACCTACCATGGAGGCCGTGGCCCGACCATCTATGGGTCTTATAATTGACTTGCCTATTGGCAAGTTTCTTCATCCAGTACATATACCTTGATGGACAGCCCACCTGCCAGCTCTTACACTTCGGTATATGCACTTCCAGGATGGGCCTGCAACCCACGAATCGCTTCCCATCCAAAATAACATCCAGTCCCGGAGCCACTAACCAACTTTGATACCTTTTTAAAACTGCGACACTTCCGAAAGAAAATATGGAAGTATGTTCATCCCACAAGTTGACCTCAGTCAACTGATTTTCTCTACTCAGAGAATTCTTTTTAAATCAACTTTGGAGTTATTTGGAGTTTTCTTAAGAATTTCTAAAACCTGACTCCCCTTGATAAGGCAGAGTCACCTCTTCAGTTGTAGCGAAGGGAGAAAATATTTTTAGCTCCCAAAGCCTTGGGTTCTCAAGTTTTGATAAGTTCGCGAGTCGTTGGGGTGGTATTTACGAGGTATGGGTAATTATAAAAATATTTGAGAACCCCTGATATTTTTCTAAAGGTCAGAAAATATTTAAAATAATTTTTAAATAATTTTTAACATTTTTTAAAAATATTTTTAAATAAGTAATAAATAATTAATTATTAAATAATTAAATAATTAATAATTAATTAAATAATTAAATAAATTAAGTTTAAATGAATATTTAAAATAATATTCATTCATAATAAATAAATATTCCTAAATAATGTTTATTTAAGAATAAAATAATTCCGATATTCATAGATTTTTAAATCATCGGAACATAAGCGTTTCTTGAAAATATACGCCTCCGGGGTTACCGGGTTTTGAAAAATACTCCGACTCCCAATTTATAATGAAAGTACTTACGCTCTACCCGAGCCTTAACATCACTATATATATACGCATAAGTCATTGGGTGTATATATATGCATAAGAAAATTCACAAGTACTTTCAGAATCAAGCATGCACGTATAAGCTTTTTCGCAAAACAATAATATTTAAGACAGTGCATGCATTTATATCACAACAACAACAATTTTAAAGCATACTTAAAAATACTCCGACTCCCAATTTATAATGAAAGTACTTACGCTCTACCCGAGCCTTAACATCACTATATATATACGCATAAGTCATTGGGTGTATATATATGCATAAGAAAATTCACAAGTACTTTCAGAATCAAGCATGCACGTATAAGCTTTTTCGCAAAACAATAATATTTAACACAGTGCATGCATTTATATCACAACAACAACAGTTTTAAAGCATACTTAAAGTTTGGTATAGAAAACTTGCCTGACTGAATCTGTGGGAGAAGTAGGCACGTGCTAGGGCGACGATCTATAATCAATCAAGGAAATAGTAGGGTTAGTTTCGTATTCGAACCATTTATCCTAGGTTTATTTAACGAAACCAATTTCCTTAAGGGATCCTTAATGTCCATGTTACACTTACATGTTTATGGTAGCGTTCCTTGACCGAATTAAAATTACCGATTTTATTCGGGTCGAGTTTCGGTTTCGTTCGATTACATTCGCTCGTCCCCTAAAAGTGTATTTCACTCGCGTAACTTTCATTCAAACATTTTTTTAAAATCGAAAAAGAATCCTTTTTATGAAATTCTTTTTCTCATGTTTTCCCCACTGAATAGAGGTCCAAATATAATTTTTTGCACATATCAAGGATTTTCATAAGGTCCTTAACCAAGTCCTTAAACAACACTCTTTACTGCAGGAATGTTACTTGCGCAGTCCCGACTCCACGATTTTTAATAAATCGAAAAATTAATATTTTGACTTGATTCTTTTTGGAAAATCTTAATTACTGTAAGAACTAGTGTCACAAAAAATTTCAAAATATTATTCATTTTAAAAGCGGTCAGAATGTCACTGAAAAGTCAGTGGTTGTGCACGATTCATTCGTTTTAACCGGTTTTACTAATTCGAGTGTAATTCCTAAACCGTAAATCATTTTTAGGCGATTCAGATTCTCAAGTAAACTAAAAGATCATATCTTCATGTTTTCAATCAGTTTGGTTCAAAAATATCATCTACACATTTGAGGTTTTCTGCACAAATTAACCTAACGTAATTCCGGCATTATAACGGCTATATAACGATCATTCCAAATTCCATTAAACCACTTAAAGCAACCACACCACATCAAGATCATATAAACATCATCTAGGGTCTCTAAGACCAGTGGTATTATCCACTTATCATTATCCAAGATTTACACAATCATTAAAGAGGTTATAACTTCAAGAACCACTTAATCATGTACAATCTTTCATCCAAATTCCATATAAATCTTAAAACTCAAAAACTTAAGATGGGTGTGAGATTTTATACCTTCCTTGGAGTGTTAAGAACCTAATAAACCTTGATTTGTCCTTGGGTGTGCTTAAGCTAGCTTAGATAAACCAAAGAATCAAGAAAAACAACATTAGTCCATGAAGGTTACTATTCACCTCCACTTGAATGATTTATTTGAAAATGGAAAAAGTGGAGATTGAAGCTAAGATTTCTATGAGATCCATTATATGAAATGTAATACTTACCAAAAAAGTTTGGAGATTTAACAAGGGGTGGAAGATGGATTTTGAAATCTCAAAACTCCGAAAAGTCGAGGTGCTTAGGGGAAAAATAGGATGAACTTCTCGAATTTATTTACCCATCCAAAAAATCTTCAAAAATTATGAAATTAAATCCACAACTTCATCTTGATGTTTAGAAGCTCCGTGATTGTTTTCATGATTTTTAGATGAGTAGAACTAGGTGAAAAAAAATCGCCAAGACCCCTGCCTCTGAAAAGTCCGAACTGCTTGAAAGAAAAAGGGGAGAGAACTTGCTTTTGCTACTTGTAAGGTGTAATAAAATGATATGTATTGTGGTGTATATCAGCTTCTAGCCTTGCCAAGGTATGGTGTATGTCCTTGTGGTCATCAAAGTCTAAAAGCAAAATAGTAGTTTTGACAAAGTAGCCAACTAAGTTTGTTTCAAGAAACTTGTTTTCTAACTAAATTCTAATAACTTGGTTGGTTTCTAACTAGGTTGTTTGCATGGATTACATGGAGCTTGCATGGGGTTTGCTTGCATGGAATTTACCTAAGCTCTTGCCATCTTTATCATTTTTCCATAATTATTCTTTAATTTCCATGCTAATCTCCATTAATCCTTAAAAATGCTTTTGGTGTAAAAACTTGTCCAAGTAACCTTCCAATATTCTTATTTCCTTATCTTAATACCTTGGTTGCATGATCAGCTTTGAATTATATAACCCTTGGTTTGTCATAATACTCGCATTTATCGATATCTCATAAAACGTGGGTCGTTAGGATTTTTCCAATTCCGACGACTTTTACATACACTTATTTCGCTTAAGAAATCATAATATGAACTCAAATCTTAAATATTCATCATACATAAGTGGTGATTAGAATCATTTCCCTTAAGTAATGAAATTACTATTCATCCAAGTCGTTTTACAATAGTACAAAAATCAGGGTTTTTACATTAGGGTTGGATTCGAAAACGTCCATTTTTTACATAGGTTTAATTATAATCTCCTTATTTATATTAAAATAATCATAGCAACCAATATTGATTCCATGATAAGCAATCATTTACCTATTATTCGTTCTTTTTTTTTTTGTGTATATTTTTTAATCTGTTAATAAAGATATTCGTAAAATTCGATAATCGGGTAATCAATTAAATTCTTGATATGGGTTATGCGGCAAATTGAAAATTAGCCAAAGTAATAATCAAATATATTTTAGTATTATAATAGTATTTGATATCTTAATTTAATTTATAATAAAATTTACTATTCAAAAATAATTCATAGTAAGTAAATTATTTTTTAAAAATTAATCGAAAATTTCTCAAAATTTCAAAATTTTTTAGAACACTGTAATGCAACTCAGGGCACTCTGGCAGCTCTCAATGGACCAAGTTATGGGCGAGTGTACCAACACCCACCTAAGGAAAAATAAGGTACGAACTCATTTCTCTTAAGTGTTATGTGTTGCATTTTTGATGTATGCTTGTATTAAAATTTGTACCAAATTTTTAAGATTATGATTTGTTGGTGCACTTTAGTAGTAAGACTTTGCCTTATCAACTGAACTAAAGTCCCATATCTACATGATGTGGGACTGGGGTATTACATAATACACATGCGCACACATATTTACTATCATTCTTCAAATTGAATTCATTTTTGTATATATGTATGTATATATAAACATACACGCACATGTTCATCACTTTAATTTGAATTTAAACTCGATTCGAACAAAAATTGTTCATAACATAGTGAAAGATGGAGGGTATAATTAGAGATGAAACAAAAAAAAAGTCAAAATCTGAAATGCGTTTGATTAAAACCATAAATTTGGATAAAAAATACTGTATATTAACGGAGTTAACTAAATATTGACAGCAATACACAAAGTGTGACGGATTTATAAATGTAATATTGCAAGTGGAGATTTTTGTATGATAATATTGCAAGTGGTGTCTCGATCAAAATACAGGTATACAAAGTGCACTTTACTCTAAAATAAAAATCAGACTTTTGTAATTGTCAATAGGTCTAAATGTTGAATACCAAAAGTCAGATAATCCAAGAAGTAATCACTCGGCACCATCCTCGTCCCACTGCCATCGCCTCCTCCGACTGCTATTCCGGCACCATCTCCTCCCCCGACTACTAGTTTATTCTACTCCAGTGATCTCTCTAACCTCTAATTAACAAGTAGACTTCACCATTTTTTGATGCTTTAACATTTAAGAGTTTAATTCTTCAAGAAATTTGTTGATTTCTTTGTATGACAGTTTAGGGTTTATTTATTTTCAACTTTGGATATGTTTGGTTTGTTTTATATTGTATCATTTTAGCATTTCAAATAATATTCCATTGATTAAGTAGGAAGGAGAAGGGATCAGTTGCATACCTTATTGGTCATGGGTGATAATTAGTTCAAGACTGCACAAAATCGTGAGTATTCTTTTTTTAAATTTTGTTATACACTTCAATACCGTGCAAGGCATGGGATTGTTCTAGTTTACGGTTAGTTATAATCGTTTTTGTTGTTATTTTATGGTTAATTTTAGTTAATCTCGTTGTGACGATAAACATCATTTAATTTGTTATTTTCTTTCTTTCTTAACTAATGTTTGGTCTGTTCCTTTCTCGAGATCTCTTATTTTTATAATAATTGTGTTAGGTCCCAAACAAGGGACAACCCTTGATGCAATGGAATAACACCCCAAAGAGAAGACTTTTATGTAGAACTCAAACCAAGTTCTACAACCACAAGTTATAAGTTATAACACAAGACAATAATCAAACTAAATAGTAAATCGAAAATACGAAGAAGAAGGATTTTGTTGGCCAAGTGAAAGAGCTTTTTTCTTGTATATATTGATAGGTTTTAGTTTTTTGTATACAATATCACAATCATTAAAACCTAGCTAATTTACTACCGTTTACATATCATATTAACTATGGGCCTAGTTTAAGAATTAACCCAAAAACACTTTTGGGCCAAAAATACCCGTTCCAAATCGCCTCACCACGGGGAGATTAATCCACACTGTGGTGCAATAATCCCTGCCCCTACCTCAATAAACAGGCCTTCTGCACCTCCAAATCCGATCTCCACCGTTCAGAATTTAGATACATGAGTAAGGAAGACGCTGTCCAAAATTCAGGGCAATCCACCTCGTACATCATTTGATAAACCTCAAATTATGAACGAACACTGAGAATACCATGAAAGTTTTGATATGTAAACCCCAACCGACTATGCCATATTACCATAGCTGCCTACGTACCCTTAGCCAGGATCAAGTCACCGTAGTTTACACCATGGGATGAAATCTCCACGTCACCCCAACATCGTCCAGAAGGGCAATCAACATCAGATGATATTAAGCAAGTCCAAACAATGTTGAACCTTGCTCCCTGCAGGCAATGAGACAAAATCCCAAGTTTGGTTCTTTTTTAGAGACTCCATCTCTTCTTCCTTCGCTGCCAACCAACTCTCACTATTACAATTATGAATAGCTTCTTTGAAGGAAATAGGCTCACCATCCTCCACCGAGAGCGCATACTCTACTGCATTAACATGCCCGTAGTGTTTCAAAGGCTTATCTAATCCAAGCTTTTGAACTTGTTTGTATGCCTGTTTTGGCCTACCAGAACCAATTATTTCCTCGAATTGTTGTTGTTCGTGTGCCTGCATATTTTCATGTTCAATAGTCTCATATTGAAATTCATCATCCTCATCATCATGAGTGTCCATGATCTTCCTATTGAACATGACTAGAACCTGGATGACTTGTAGATTCTATCTCAACCACTTGAGACTTAGAAGTCTCAATGTCACCACCACTAGTCACCTTAGCTTTCAGAGAAGCTACCATAGTGTCCTCATCAAACGTAACATCCCTACTGATTATGAACTTAGAATCATCAATAGACCAAAGACGATAACCTTTTGTACCTGTTGCATACCCCAAGAATATAGCCTTCTTGGCCTTCACATTAATTTTTCCCTCATCAACATGGTAGTAGGCCGTGCACCCAAAAATTCTAAGTCTCCCATAATATGCATGTTTTCCAGACCATACGTTATAAGGTACATCTCCATATAGAGATGCATGAGGTGACCGGTTGACAATATAGCAAGCTGTATTAATTGACTTCGGCCACCATTCTTTACCCAAACCAGCGTAGGATTGCATACACATTGATTTTTCCCGCAATGTGCGATTGAGCCTTTTCGCAACCCCATTCTACTGTGGTATTTTTGTGACTGTTCAGTGTCTAACAATGCCTTCCTGATCACAAAACTCCTTGAAAGCACCATTGTATACTCTGTACCGTTATCAGATCGCAGTGTCTTCAACTTTTTACCAGTTCTATTCTCAACCATTATTTTCCACTTCTTGAATATGTTAAATACTTCATTCTTATGTTTCATGAAATACACCCAAACATACCTAGAATAATCATCAACAAAAGTGACAAAATACCTCGAGCCTCCCTTGGAAGTGACTGAAGCTGGACCCCAAACATCCGTATGCACATAGTCTAATATATCTCTGCTTCTATATTTACTTGCCTTAAACTGAACCCGGTGTGCTTTACCGTACACACAATGCTCACAAAAATCCATGTAAGCCTTTTCCATGTTCTTCAACAAACCCTCTTCACCAAGATAATTCAGACCTTTCTCTGACATATGCCCAAGCCGCCTATGCCATAACCTAGTACATTCACATGGATCTCCACCACTGCCAATAGCTGCAACCGCCACACTATCAGTCACCGTTGTACCCAAAAGCGCATAAAGATTTCCTCGAGAAATACCTTTCATCACAACCAAAGGACCACGAACAACTTTCATCTCACCGCTTTGTGTAACAATTTTACACCCACCAGAATCCAAAGCGCCAACAGAAATAAGGTTTTTCTTCAATTCAGGGACATGTCTCACATTCATCAACGTTCTTACCACTCCATCATGCATCCTAATCTTTATAGAACCAAGTCCTACCCTTTTACAAACATGGTTATTTCCTATCAATATGGTTCCACCTTCAATGCCTCTACAAGTAGTAAACCACTTCCGATTCAGACACATATGGTAAGAGCAACCAGAATCGAGAATTCACTTGTTGGTGATTTCTTCTTCACATGTGACAGAATAACAATCATCATTACCCCCTTCCTCTGAAGCATAACCAACCTCATCTTTCTCTTGAACTTTTATGGTATCCTCGTTGTTCTTGTTCTTCCAAGCAACCCTTTTATTAGGAATTTTCTTTGTAATGTCCAGGCTCATTACACTTGTAGCACTTCTTCTCCGTAGGAGGTCTAGAATTCGACTTAGACTTGCCTCTCCTGCCTTTTCCTCGATCATTGCCTCTACCCCTTACAAACAACCCTTGTGCCTGCTCATTATTACTACTAGTATCCATACCACTAATTGCAATCTTTCGAAGATCATCTGCTAGAAGTGAAGTTCTAGTCTCATCCATCGTAAGAGTGTAACCCACAAGCATCAATGTTTGTACAAGGTTCTCATATGACTTTGTCAACGAAAGAAGTAAACAAATTGCTTGATCTTCATCACTTACCTCCACATCAATATCCTTCAAATCTGATATGGACCTATCAAACTTGTTGATGTAGTCCCAGATAGATGACCTTTCCTCCATCTAACAAGTATAGAGTCTCGACTTTAAATAGATCTGATTTGTTAGAGTCTTCATCATGAAGTTGGACTACAACTTTATCCAAATAGCCGCAACCATTTTCTCACCATTAACCAAGAATGCAACATCTCTCTCGAGGCATAACATGATTGAAGCCCGTGCTTCGAGATCTAATTCTTCCCAGTCTTCATCCGACATATCCTTGCCCTTCTTTACCTTACCTGACAAAGCTTTGTGTAACTTTTGCGAGATAAGCAAATTCTTCATCTGTATCCTCCAATAGGAAAAATCATTCTTCCTATTGAATTTTTCTATCTCGTACTTCCCAACTTTGATTACCCCGCCGGTAGAAGCCATACCTAACTTGTTTCACGACCAGTCTCTCTTAGGAATTTTACCAAACACCTTGTGTGCACCACACAAGACACAAACTGTGACATCATAAAAATTCGGGGTACAGATATGGGGCCACGGACCACAATCAACACAACATAAACCTGGACATAAGCCAAATATAAATAATACAATACCCCTGATCCAAGACCGCATACAGGTTATGGTATGAAACAACTATCAAATTACATTATTACAATCCAACCTCATAATAAAATTGTTATACAATTTTATAACAGACTAAGTCCACTTTCAAACTAGTTTACCAACCTTGACAAATTCCAAAACCACTACCCGACGAAATCAACAACTCAAACGCCACCTCTCGCTGCTGGAACGGTAATACCAACTGACCACAAGGTCCACTAATCTTCTCTATTAACTGGAGAAAATAAACAACAAAGCAAGAGTGAGCCAACAATGCTCAGCAAGCGCAAACAGTGATAGGAATATCAAGAACAATATAGATTCTGATCAACAAGATTAATCATCATATGCTGCGAAAGAAAGTAGCAGAAGAAATTAATTATCGTAACACAAAGATGAGACATGTAAGAACCCTAATTTTTGGTAATATTTCCTTTTATTTAATATCTTGTGACATTATCATTATGGAACCTTTCTAGTCATCCCTGTTGATTTATAGAATTGATTGCCTGAGAAACTGCGTTGTTGCATTTATGATGTAAGATATACAGAGAGATTGTAAAGGCAAGAGTCTTACTATTAGTAATATTTATAAAACTTGGAATTTGAGAATGGTTAGAGTATTAAAGGATTTATTAAGAATTATGACGAGGAATTATGGACATTCGAGGAATTTACACAATAAGTACTTAAGGAATTATAGGGGAAATCTCTACGTGACGAAATATTATTACGAGAGAATAATTAAGTTACGATACGAAGTAAGGGTTGAATAACAAGCATTGGTGGGAGAATAATATTACAAGGAAAGGAATTACATGCAAGTGCCATGTAACTAGCTAGTTAGAAAAAGGAACTAGAAAACATAAAAGTAAAAGTGAATAGTGACTAGCATGATGGATGATGTACTTAGGGGACAATAGGGCATGGAGACAACCTAGGCTATAGACTTGGCAACATGTGACCACTCTTTATTAACCACAATAATACATAGCATACTAACATTTCTTTTTACCATTCCAACAAAAAAAAAGCAAAAACACTCCCCCCCCATTTAGTAAAGCTCTCGGCCGAACCACCTTGGGAGAGAGGGAGAGATTTTCTCTCCAAGATTTCTTCATCTACAACCTTCCTAGGGCTTCCTTGCATCATATTAGAGGTATGGTATCAATTACATGGCCTTCCATCCATTGGTTCTTGAGTTATGAATTGTTGAAAGTTAGAAAAGTGTTAACATAAGTTTATTATCTTTTAGATCTTGAAGGATTAAGGTGTGTGAGGGCTCATCCAAGTATTCTTAGTTGTTGTAAAGCTCATTCAAGGTCCTTAGCTACTCAAGAAGGTATAAAATCTCAAACCACCCTTGGTTATGTGTTGTTCATATAGTATGGTAGTAGATCCATGTATTTTAGGGCTTATCTTGAATGTATATGTATTGGATAGCATGGATCTTGGGTTTTGATGTTGAGATTGTGATTTTTATGACTATGTTTAATATATATATCTCCATTAGTGTTATGAGTCATGATCTAAGTGTATTAAGTGGTGTTTATGTTATGGAAGTATGAAAAATGGTTGATCTAAGTGATTTGAGCTTGCTGAGTTTGTCCAGGAACTTTGATCTATGTTGTAGCACGATTTTAAACACCCAAATGATGTCCCCTGATGTCCTACCTTATATTGTTGGAAAGATAATTGAATGTAGTTTCTGGAAATGTAAGATTCATAGCTAGGTGATGTGTGGATTGTTAGTTATGGCCGGATGAGTGAATTTTGTTTCTGGACTATGGACTGCATTAAGTGACCCCCTTGTGAACCTTGTTTAAACACCTTAAAATATATTTGGGATCATGGAAAAATTTGAGAATGTATGTAATGCAGTGGTGAAGACCACCCAAAAGGAATTGGATTAAAATATGAATTTTTGGATTTTATAAAAATGCTAGAGTAAAATTCGCGCAATGGAAAAAGGTCGATTAGTGGAACATTATTCTAGGGTTAGTGGTTATGGTTCGAACGTGGTAACTAAATTAAGTCGAGTAAGTGACGAGCGTAAATGAGTGATGTCATGGACCTATAGTGGGGCTAGGGAGTCATAAGACGAAGTCGTTAAGTTAATTTCGTACCTCCTTAAAACCCCGTAATTAGAGAGAAATTGTTAAGGTACTAACGAACGATTATTGTTTATGTATAGATCGTTCGAATTCGCACGCTCGACCACCCCAACCAAACCAAGGCAAGTTTACTTTTCAAAACTTATCCATATACAAGGACTTTTACTGTTGTGTTTGTAGTTTTCAAATGATATCAAATGCTATGTTTATCGAAGTATTGATGCAATTGAGATTGAACAAGTACATGTATGCTTTTACCCCTTGAACTTAGATTGAAATGTTTTCTTCGGACAACGACTCTAGAAATAGAGGTCATAGCGGTCCGTATATACTATTGATCGGGGAGCGGTATATTATTATATCGTATCTATATTGCGAAAACCCGAAGGGTCATTCGAGTGGTATCATATATTCAAATAACTATTATTATATCTTCGTAAATGCTCGAAACCCTATCTTGGATTAAGAGTTTATTTTATCGAATAATTATTTTATTAATTATTAATATTAAATCTTAAAATATTATTTATTAATTACTGTTCATTATTTAAAGACAAGGTTAATCCAAGATACTTTTTAATACTTTCAAACTCGAACTCTTTCGAACTCAAAACATTTTCGAAAACCCCCGGTCAGATTCTGCTTCTTGTATGATTTCAAGAATCATCGGTCGACTGATGTCGGACCTCAATTACTCTGTTTTCAATCAAAATCAAGTTTTAAAAGAAAAGAAAAAGGGACTCTGGCAGGTGTGGGAACCGTTGACGAACGATTCCCGGGATGTGTAAGCGGCCGTGAGCCAGGCGGTCCATCACTTATTATTCCGGCCCAGGTGTTGCCGAAGGATGATTACGGATGTAGTTTTCATCGAGGGTGATTACGGATGTAGTTTTCACCCGAGGGATAGTTACGGATGTAGTTTCTATCCTTCTACCGGTAGAGAAGACCCGCGGATTATTGGACTTGGATGTGGCGACTGATCATCGTCAATCCTTGTCAGGTTTTTATGTTTTCTTTAAGTCCCATTCCTCCATTTTGGAAAAATGCTTTGACACTGCTTCTTAGGCTTTTGTGCCAAGTTGCTGATAGTGTTCTATTTTGATGAGAAAGATGTTGATTCAATGCAGTATCTAGAACTGCAAGTTTATTTTGAAAACAAGGGCACATATTGTTGCACCTTCGAGATTTATCAACTATGACAAGTGATTTCATAACTGATTGATACAAACAAATATATCAACTGCCAATCATATGAGATGTATATTGCTTATCTTATATATATATTTCTTGCTGAGCTATAGTTGCTCACTCTTGCTTGTTTTCAAACTTTACAAACACAACAGCTAAGCGAAATGGCAAGACCCAGGCAGACTGCTCGAAAGCAGGTGACTAGGCCCGAGCCTCCACTTGAGATTCCACCGGTAGGCTCCATTAGCCGGATTGGTTGGCAGCTTTTGTTAGTACGTTTTATTTATCAGCATGACCTGTGCAAGGTAGTGTATCGTAACAAACTTTCAAGCCGCCAGCTTCGCTTCATATCGGAGTGTTGCTGGTAGCATAAATACTATTTAATTCGATCTGTAATAACTCTGATAACTTTATTACTGTTTAATCAATGTGTGACGTTTCTGAGGCTCTAACCTGTGTGTGTGAGTGTGGTGTGAGTTTATTGTGGGGTCGATGGCTGTGTTATATATACTGTGTGCAAGAACAGGTATGTCACTAATGGAAAATGGACCGTGAGCGCCTAGATCTCCGACCCCGGATCTGGGGGCGTCACAGAAATGGTATCAGAGCGAGGTTACAGTTCTCAGAAACGATAGTAATTTAAGAAAGCAACCCTAATAATAAGAACAATAACGATAACCTTAATAACAACTTTAATAATACTTAGAACTCTCATCGAGTTGGTAGTCGGGTTATCGGATATAGCCCTGACTTTAAGGCCCGTGAGGGAACTACTCCTAAACCCTCCTTTTATGGTTAGTGACCCACTTTATTTCCCTTGTGTAGATGGATGAGATACCAGACCCTGAGGCTTTCGAGAGGGAGCATGATGAGGCCCTGATGCGAGAGACCGAGGATCCTGAGGAGGATATGGGTGCTGACTCCGAGCTTGGCCCCTGGATTATAGTGATAGATAGTACTGATGATGAGGATCCCGTTGAGGAGCCCTTTGAGCCTGAGCCCGAGCCAGAGCCTGTTACCCCATCTCCTGTAGCTACTGATGAGGAGAGTGTGAGATCCGGTGAGGGTCGTGTTGTGTCACCCCCACCTTCTCCACAGACATCTAGCCCTGTTTCATCGGACGGTGACTCTGAGGATGACACTTCTGGCGAGGAGGAGCTTGACCCTACCCCTACTCCTGCCCCTGCTGCTGCTGCTGCTGCACCTACACCTGTTCCTGTCATACCACCTCCTCCGGCGGACCGACCCCCAGTGTCGGGTACCGAGCATGTTTACGTGGTACAGTTCCTGACCCGAGACTTACTATCTGCAGAGGCCCGACTTAACGAGGCGAGGCGGGCACTAGTGGAGGAGCGCGAGGCGCGCTTGAGGATCCAGGCTGAGATGAGGACCACTGTTGCTAGGAGGACTAGGGCTCGACTCCACAGGATCGAGATGAGGAGTCGTGATAGGATTCTTGGTTTAGGGATCCGCGGGGGCGGAGTGATCCAGGCTAGGGATGCTAGACGTGTTGTGCGTCGTGCATTTACCCGAGTGAGGACCTTGCTCCGTCGCGGCGCGGCCCCGTGATGTGTTACTTATAGCTCAGTCCCCTAGGTTCAGATGACATTAGTGTGTCGATTTTTCGGGATAGTTGACTTGTGCAGTGGTATCCTTTCTGACCAGTGGATGAGTAGACTGACCTACAGATATGTAGATGTGACTTTGGGTAGTATGTATGGATGTAGCCCTACTTTTGTGTAGCCTGACTATTCGGATGATGTATTTGTATTTGTTCCACTTTTGCTAGACTTTGACATCGGAACTATGTATTCGGCTCTAACATCCAAACTTGTGATAACCCTTGTACCGTACTTATTTAGTTTCAGTTTCCTTAATATTGCCTCAACTGCTTTACTTTCCGATGCCATGCTTCACTGTTTTGATATACAACTGTGATTATACAATTGCTACAAGCCACAAATACAACCATACTGTTTCAAATTTACGATATTCGATTTCAAATTGTTTTCTACAACTTCCAAAAATGTTCCTACAATGTTTAAAAATAAATTTTTCAAAAAAAAAAAAATATTTTGAAATTTTGAAAAATATTTTTTTTGAGGTTTCGAAATTTTGAAAACTCTTGTAAATGTTTTCGCATCCCAAAGGGATCTTTTCCCCCAAAAATGTTTGACATTTTATCTCCAACAACGGATTATTAAAACGTTTGCACTTCCACCCTTATGAGGAGGAACGATACGCTCCTGACCCGTGCAAACGCTGTCAGGTAATTGGAAAACCCTAACCCTTTCTTGTTTTATTATCAGAATCATGCCACCCAGAAGAATGAACACCCGAGCCCACCCGATCAGTTCTGAGGGCCATGGTAGCCACCATGGAGTCGGAGGCCACCAGAACCGTGAAGGGGAGAATGTCAACCTGAGTGATAATGAGGGCAACGATCATAACCTGTTTGATGACTCTGAGTATGAAGAAGAAGAAGCTGGTGATGATACCCGAGAGGTAGAACATCCTAGGGGAGGCCCTATGGAACAGTTCATGGAGTTACTTAGGCAGAACTTGGACCGTCCCCCAGTTCAGCAACCACCCCAGAATGCTAATGCTAATGCTTTCCGGAACTTCAAATCCCTGAAACCCCCAGAATTTAAAGGAACTGCCGACCCTGTCGAGGCAAGGGCCTGGCTGAAGGAAATGGAAAAATCTTTCGAGATACTAGGTGTCGCTGAAGAGCAGAAGACTGTTTTCGCCACTTACCTTCTGAAGGGTGAGGCGAACTATTGGTGGGAAGCTAAGAAGAATTTGGAAGGAAGAGGTGTGGTAACCTGGGAGAGATTTAGCGAGTTGTTCTTGGAGAAGTACTTTCCTAGGTTCATGGAGACACAAATGGAGCTAAAGTTTTTGGAGCTGAAACAAGGAAACATGACAGTGGCCGAGTATGAGGCCAAATTTACTGAGTTGTCAAGGTTTGTGCCGGAGTATGTGAACTCTGAGGCAAAGAGGGCCCGAAGATTTCAATTAGGGCTAAAACAATGGATTCAGAATCGTGTGGCGGTTCTTGAGCTGACAGACTATGCCACCCTGGTACAGAAAGCGTCAATTGTCGAAGCTGGAAGTGAACAGATGCAGAAGGAGAGAGAAGGAAAGAAGAGGAAGTTGGATAGCCGAAAAGGAAACTCTGCTGGTGGGAGCTTTCCGAGCAAATTTAAGCGAGGAACGATGTCCCAACCCAGCGGGAACTTTGGACCAAGAGAGCTGAAAGTTGGAGTGTGGCCAGGGCGGCCGACCACAGGGATCGTCTTACTCTACCCCATCCCGAGCCCAACCCCCAGAATGCAACAAATGTGGAAGGAAACATGCGGGCGTGTGTAACCTGCAAGATGTGAAGTGCTTCAAGTGTGGGCTGACAGGGCATTATGCTAACGCCTGTCGTGGAACTAGTAACAACCCGAGTGTCGGAGGTAATTGCTTCAAGTGTGGGAAACCAGGGCACCGAATGAGGGAATGTATGTCCTCTGGGCCAGCTGCATCGAGAGTGAGTGGAACTGCTTCTAACAAGGCCCCTACTGCAAGAACTTTTAACATGACGGTGCAGGATGCCGTGAGGAACACGGATGTGATTGCAGGTACCCTATTACTCAACTCAGTTAAAGCAAATGTTTTATTTGATTCGGGAGCTACCAAGTCTTTCATATCTCTAGATTTTGTATGTCGGTTAGGCCTTAAGACTGAACCCTTGAAAGACAGATTGCAAATAGAGATAGCTAATCGTGAAATTATTCCCGTTAGCCGAGTATGTCCAGGTTGCGACCTAGAAATAGGAGGGCGACACTTCCGAGTAGACTTAATACCTTTTAAACTAGGGGAGTTTGACGTAATAATAGGTATGGATTGGTTAACAACCCACGGAGCCTAGATTGATTGTGTCAAGAAGAAAGTAAGTTTGAGACTGTCAGGGGACGAGGAAGTAGTGTTTAGTGGGAAACGGCAAAGCCAAAAGTTCCTGACTATGATTCAAGCTAAGAAGTTGTTACGTAAAGGATGCGAAGCCTATTTAGCCTACGTGAAGGATACCAAGAAGGAGGCACCAAACCTGCAGGAAATCCCTGTCGTCAATGAGTTCACGGATGTATTTCCGGACGATCTTCCCGGACTACCACCCGATAGGGACATCGAGTTTGCTATAGACTTAGTTCCGGGTACGGCCCCAATTTCGAAAGCCCCATATCGGCTAGCCCCAGTGGAAATGAAAGAGCTGGCCACTCAGTTACAAGAGTTGTTGGATAAAGGGATGATAAGACCTAGTGTGTCACCGTGGGGAGCCCCGATGTTATTCGTGAAAAAGAAGGACGGCAGCATGAGATTATGTATAGATTACCGGGAGTTGAATAAGGTGACTATCAAGAATAAGTATCCCTTGCCCAGGATAGATGACCTGTTTGACCAATTGAAAGATGCAGTTTATTTCTCTAAGATTGATTTGTGGACCGGGTACCACCAGTTAAAGATCAAACCAGAAGATATACCAAAGACGGCCTTTCGCACCCGGTATGGACACTATGAGTTCCTAGTGATGTCATTTGGGTTAACGAATGCCCCTGCAGCTTTCATGGACTTAATGAATCGAGTCTTCAAGAAATACTTGGACAAGTGTGTTATAGTCTTCATCGATGATATCTTGATTTATTCCAAGACGAAGGAAGAACATGCAGAGCACTTGAGGATTGTATTGGGAGCATTGAGAGAAGAAAAGCTGTACGCTAAGTTCTCGAAGTACGAATTTTGGTTGAGGGAAGTTCAGTTTTTAGGGCATGTAATTAGCGAACAAGGCATTCTAGTGGACCCAGCCAAAATAGAGGCTGTATCAAATTGGGAGAGACCAACCACTCCGACAGAGGTGAGAAGTTTCATAGGACTGGCTGGCTACTATAGGAGATTCGTCCAAGACTTTGCAAAGATAGCAGCCCCTTTGACCCGACTAACTCGCAAGACCGAGAAGTTTGTGTGGATTGAAAAATGCGAAGAGAGCTTTCAAGAGTTGAAAAAGAGGTTGGTGACAGCACCAGTACTAGCCCTACCTGATGATAAGGGAGATTTTGTGATTTATAGCGACGCATCCCATAAAGGTTTAGGGTGTGTGCTTATGCAGCACGGTAAGGTGATTGCTTATGCGTCCAGGCAACTTAAGGAGTATGAGATAAGATACCCCACCCATGATTTGGAATTAGCAGCGATAGTTTTTGCTTTGAAGATCTGGAGACATTATCTGTACGAAGAAAAGTGTGAAATCTACACGGATCACAAGAGCTTAAAGTACATATTCACTCAGAAAGAGTTAAACATGAGGCAGAGGAGATGGTTAGAGCTAATTAAAGACTATGATTGTGAGATTCATTATCACCCAGGGAAGGCCAACGTGGTGGCCGATGCACTTAGCCGAAAGGAGAAGCTTAAAATGATAACGTCAGTGGACGAATTGGTCAAGGACCTTGAGAAACTGGAGATTGAAGTGAGGCTACCAGGAATTGGACAAGAGAGTCTAATGGAAATAAAAGTCCAACCACCGTTATTGGAAAAGATTAAGTTGTGCCAGGAAAAGAAGATGGAAGAAGAAAAGAATTCGATGGGGAAAATCTTGACTGGCGAAGAAATTAAGTGTGAGAAGGACGGGAATGAAATTATGAGGTACGCATCTAGGATATGGATTCCGAACGTTCAAGAGTTAAAAGATGAGATTTTGCAAGAGGCTCATAGTTCGAGGTACTCAATTCACCCTGGAGGCACTAAGATGTATAGGGATCTGAGAGAATACTATTGGTGGCCTAATATGAAAAAGGACGTGGCAGAGTGGGTAAGTAAATGCTTGACATGTCAAAGAGTGAAGGCCGAACACCAGAGGCCCAGTGGATTGTTGCAACCCTTAGAGATACCCGAGTGGAAATGGGAGCAAATTGCAATGGACTTTGTGGTCGGATTACCAAGGACCAAGACTAATCATGATGCCATTTGGGTAATTATCGATAGGTTGACCAAGTCAGCACATTTTCTTCCAATCAACGAGAGATATACTGTCGACAAGCTGGCAGATATTTACTTAAAGGAGATTGTGGTTAGACATGGGGTTCCTGTGAGCATTGTATCAGATAGAGACCCAAGATTCAACTCCAGGTTCTGGAGAAGTTTTCAGGATTGTGTGGGGACCAAGTTAAACATGAGTACTGCATATCATCCCCAAACAGATGGACAGAGTGAGAGAACCATCCAGACCATCGAGGACATGTTGAGGGTATGTGCCATTGATTTTAAGGGAAGTTGGGATGACCACTTGCCGTTGATCGAATTTTCCTACAACAACAGTTACCATGCGAGTATAGGCATGCCCCCATATGAAGCTTTATACGGACGGAGATGTCGGTCTCCCTTGTGTTGGGAAGAAGTTGGAGAGCGGAAGATTTTAGGGCCTGAACTGGTCCAACAGACGAGAGAAACTATCGAGCTCATAAGAGGACGGCTGGTAGCAGCCCAAGACAGACAGAAGAAGTATGCGGACCAGACCCGCAAGGACAAAGAATATGAAGTAGGAGAGTTTGTTATGTTGAAGGTATCGCCGTGGAAGGGATTGATGAGATTTGGTAAGAAGGGAAAGCTAAGCCCGAGATTTATTGGACCTTTTGAGATCTTGAAACGAGTTGGGAAGTTAGCCTATGAATTGGCTTTACCCCCGAGCTTACAGCAAGTACATAACGTGTTCCATGTGTCCATGCTACGACCGTACCATACCGACTTCCGACATGTGATAGAACATGATCAAGTGGATCTGCAACCAGACTTAACATATGTAGAGCAACCCGTAGAGATCATGGATAGAAAAGAGCAGGTGCTGAGGAACAAGGTTGTTAAACTAGTGAGAGTCTTGTGGAGGAATCAGAATGTCGAAGAATCAACATGGGAACTAGAGAGCGCGATGCGTGAAAAGCACCCCCAACTGTTTTCAACCTGATTCCGGGACGGAATCCTTTTAAGGAGGGGAGGCTGTAAGAACCCTAATTTTTGGTAATATTTCCTTTTATTTAATATCTTGTGACATTATCATTATGGAATCTTTCTAGTCATCCCTGTTGATTTATAGAATTGATTGCCTGAGAAACTGCGTTGTTGCATTTATGATGTAAGATATACAGAGAGATTGTAAAGGCAAGAGTCTTACTATTAGTAATATTTATAAAACTTGGAATTTGAGAATGGTTAGAGTATTAAAGGATTTATTAAGAATTATGACGAGGAATTATGGACATTCGAGGAATTTACACAATAAGTACTTAAGGAATTATAGGGGAAATCTCTACGTGACGAAATATTATTACGAGAGAATAATTAAGTTACGATACGAAGTAAGGGTTGAATAACAAGCATTGGTGGGAGAATAATATTACAAGGAAAGGAATTACATGCAAGTGCCATGTAACTAGCTAGTTAGAAAAAGGAACTAGAAAACATAAAAGTAAAAGTGAATAGTGACTAGCATGATGGATGATGTACTTAGGGGACAATAGGGCATGGAGGCAACCTAGGCTATAGACTTGGCAACATGTGACCACTCTTTATTAACCACAATAATACATAGCATACTAACATTTCTTTTTACCATTCCAACAAAACAAAAGCAAAAACACTCCCCCCCCTTTAGTAAAGCTCTCGGCCGAACCACCTTGGGAGAGAGGGAGAGATTTTCTCTCCAAGATTTCTTCATCTACAACCTTCCTAGGGCTTCCTTGCATCATATTAGAGGTATGGTATCAATTACATGGCCTTCCATCCATTGGTTCTTGAGTTATGAATTGTTGAAAGTTAGAAAAGTGTTAACATAAGTTTATTATCTTTTAGATCTTGAAGGATTAAGGTGTGTGAGGGCTCATCCAAGTATTCTTAGTTGTTGTAAAGCTCATTCAAGGTCCTTAGCTACTCAAGAAGGTATAAAATCTCAAACCACCCTTGGTTATGTGTTGTTCATATAGTATGGTAGTAGATCCATGTATTTTAGGGCTTATCTTGAATGTATATGTATTGGATAGCATGGATCTTGGGTTTTGATGTTGAGATTGTGATTTTTATGACTATGTTTAATATATATATCTCCATTAGTGTTATGAGTCATGATCTAAGTGTATTAAGTGGTGTTTATGTTATGGAAGTATGAAAAATGGTTGATCTAAGTGATTTGAGCTTGCTGAGTTTGTCCAGGAACTTTGATCTATGTTGTAGCACGATTTTAAACACCCAAATGATGTCCCCTGATGTCCTACCTTATATTGTTGGAAAGATAATTGAATGTAGTTTCTGGAAATGTAAGATTCATAGCTAGGTGATGTGTGGATTGTTAGTTATGGCCGGATGAGTGAATTTTGTTTCTGGACTATGGACTGCATTAAGTGACCCCCTTGTGAACCTTGTTTAAACACCTTAAAATATATTTGGGATCATGGAAAAATTTGAGAATGTAGGTAATGCAGTGGTGAAGACCACCCAAAAGGAATTGGATTAAAATATGAATTTTTGGATTTTATAAAAATGCTAGAGTAAAATTCGCGCAATGGAAAAAGGTCGATTAGTGGAACATTATTCTAGGGTTAGTGGTTATGGTTCGAACGTGGTAACTAAATTAAGTCGAGTAAGTGACGAGCGTAAACGAGTGATGTCATGGACCTATAGTGGGGCTAGGGAGTCATAAGACGAAGTCGTTAAGTTAATTTCGTACCTCCTTAAAACCCCGTAATTAGAGAGAAATTGTTAAGGTACTAACGAACGATTATTGTTTATGTATAGATCGTTCGAATTCGCACGCTCGACCACCCCAACCAAACCAAGGCAAGTTTACTTTTCAAAACTTATCCATATACAAGGACTTTTACTGTTGTGTTTGTAGTTTTCAAATGATATCAAATGCTATGTTTATCGAAGTATTGATGCAATTGAGATTGAACAAGTACATGTATGCTTTTACCCCTTGAACTTAGATTGAAATGTTTTCTTCGGACAACGACTCTAGCAATAGAGGTCATAGCGGTCCGTATATACTATTGACCGGGGAGCGGTATATTATTATATCGTATCTATATTGCGAAAACCCGAAGGGTCATTCAGGTGGTATCATATATTCAAATAACTATTATTATATCTTCGTAAATGCTCGAAACCCTATCTTGGATTAAGAGTTTATTTTATCGAATAATTATTTTATTAATTATTAATATTAAATCTTAAAATATTATTTATTAATTACTGTTCATTATTTAAAGACAAGGTTAATCCAAGATACTTTTTAATACTTTCAAACTCGAACTCTTTCGAACTCAAAACATTTTCGAAAACCCCCGGTCAGATTCTGCTTCTTGTATGATTTCAAGAATCATCGGTCGACTGATGTCGGACCTCAATTACTCTATTTTCAATCAAAATCAAGTTTTAAAAGAAAAGACAAAGGGACTCTGGCAGGTGTGGGAACCGTTGACGAACGATTCCCGGGATGTGTAAGCGGCCGTGAGCCAGGCGGTCCATCACTTATTATTCCGGCCCAGGTGTTGCCGAAGGATGATTACGGATGTAGTTTTCATCGAGGGTGATTACGGATGTAGTTTTCACCCGAGGGATAGTTACGGATGTAGTTTCTATCCTTCTACCGGTAGAGAAGACCCGCGGATTATTGGACTTGGATGTGGCGACTGATCATCGTCAATCCTTGTCAGGTTTTTATGTTTTCTTTAAGTCCCATTCCTCCATTTTGGAAAAATGCTTCGACACTGCTTCTTAGGCTTTTGTGCCAAGTTGCTGATAGTGTTCTATTTTGATGAGAAAGATGTTGATTCAATGCAGTATCTAGAACTGCAAGTTTATTTTGAAAACAAGGGCACATATTGTTGCACCTTCGAGATTTATCAACTATGACAAGTGATTTCATAACTGATTGATACAAACAAATATATCAACTGCCAATCATATGAGATGTATATTGCTTATCTTATATATATATATTTCTTGCTGAGCTATAGTTGCTCACTCTTGCTTGTTTTCAAACTTTACAAACACAACAGCTAAGCGAAATGGCAAGACCCAGGCAGACTGCTCGAAAGTAGGTGACTAGGCCCGAGCCTCCACTTGAGATTCCACCGGTAGGCCCCATTAGCCGGATTGGTTGGCAGCTTTTGTTAGTACGTTTTATTTATCAGCATGACCTGTGCAAGGCAGTGTATCGTAACAAACTTTCAAGCCGCCAGCTTCGCTTCATATCGGAGTGTTGCTGGTAGCATAAATACTATTTAATTCGGTCTGTAATAACTCTGATAACTTTATTACTGTTTAATCAATGTGTGACGTTTCTGAGGCTCTAACCTGTGTGTGTGAGTGTGGTGTGAGTTTATTGTGGGGTCGATGGCTGTGTTATATATACTGTGTGCAAGAACAGGTATGTCACTAATGGAAAATGGACCGTGAGCGCCTAGATCTCCGACCCCGGATCTGGGGGCGTCACAAGCCAACCATGCTCCGCTAGAATAAATTGTATCAACAACGATAACTGATAAAAGTTCTGATAACCAAAGATAATCATCACAGGATTTAAAGGAATCAGGCTTAAAAGCAACTCAACCTCAATATATAGATTAGAATTGGATTTTTATATATTTTAAAAAAAACAACAAGGTTAGGCTGCTGATCAGTCATGCACTAACCCCGGACAATTGCACACAGCAATGTCCTATAATGGATCCATGACACACATTGGCCTTATTAACTTCCGACCACGAATCTGGTCCGACCTTACGGTCAAAACATTTTATCACGACCACGATAGGGTCCGACCTTACGGTCAAAAATATTCCAATTCTACATCAAACCCACTAGGTGTTGGAACAATCGACAACCTTACCACATCAACCAACTGGAAAACTCACGTTCCAGAATAACAATTCATAATTAAGAACCACTGATGAATATCAACTGGTATTAATTAGATCAACCCAACAACATGGATAAATAAAGAATAATAATATCAATAGGTGTCGACGAGTTTGACACGATAAATGGGTGATAAATAAAGAACAATCTCAAAGGGTATCGACAAGTTCGAAACGAATAATTAGGATCATACATCATTAAATGAATCGAAGAAAGAATTATTTACTGGCAATATGATTAACTACTGAGAATATAAGATAAAACAAGGATATAGTCAAGTGCTAAACATTTAATAAAAAATTTCCAACACATTGTAAAGTTTACACTAGCTTTGGTGAGTTAAGTTGGTCAAAACGAATGTTAGTAAAATAATACCAGATTAATTAATTTGTATCTTAGTTTGAAGAGAACGTCCCCTAAAGAGGGTTCATCGGGTAAAAATATGTTAAAAATCAGAAATTATGCCGAAAGACTTTTATAAGAATTTAAAATCTTGGATTTCCTCTGTTTTAGAACGTCTCTTAAACATTTTTGAAGAAAATAAAATAAAATAAATGGTACTCTCCTGAGGAATCCAATAACATACCATGTTTTAAAATATTATTGAGGAAAAAGGGGTAATTGTAAGATCATTTAAAAATTTACACTTGTGCTATAGGTAGAAATATAAACATTTGCACGTTATTTGAGAAGGACGTCACTTTGTAAACATAATTTGACCGACACATTGATATATAAATAGAACAGAATTGCATCACTTGAACAATAAGTGAGGAGCGATAACACTTGCCTCAATACATAGTTCCCAATACCAACATCTCGATTCGTGGTTAACTCCACGTCAGTCTCTACTTCTCTACACGTCGTCCTCTTCTCGCTTATACATATGTCCTTTCCAATAACCATATCCTTCTTGCGCTTCCATCTACACGTGCTCTGCTCTTAGCCAGGCCTCCTACTCATACCTACATATGGTAACGCGCTACTTCAGTACAACTCAACCAAAACCTTACTGTCGATCTAAGCTACCCATATGTGTCCTATAACACTTTACAAACTAACACATAAATAAAACATATCGGTTATACTCGTAAAATAATTTAGTACAACCAGACAAACCACCTAAACATGTATATCAAATCGATATGCAAATAGTTCTTATTAAATTACTATAAGCATTACAAAATAATTTTTTTTATCAAAATCGGACAGCACCTCCTTTGTAAAATGGACTAGCCCGTCGGAATACAACCGACTCAACAACCACTTAATGCAACAATCAACAAATAATATTTCAAATTGATTACGAAATTAAAGCAATCATCGATCATTTACACTAATTCAAATACATAATTCAAAATTAATTACATGAATTTAGAAATCCCCATAATTAATGAAATAATTATTTTCAGAATTTTTAAGAAATTTGACATGTAGTGTTTGTAATTAGAGCTAGCCATTAACCAACCAAAACCAATTCACAGCACAAAAATCTAGACTCAGACTCGCAAACCAAAAATAGAGTCAAGTTTCGACTCTTACAAACTCAGCAGACTTGATAGAACTAGATAAAAACTAAACTTGAAACACATAACAACACTCCAACAGTTGATCGAAAACAAGACACACGGACTCCAAAGAACTCAACATTAGCTCTCGATAAAATCAACAATTCAACAACAAACGAACGAACGATCAGAATCAAACAAACAAAAATACCCAGAGAACTCAGAATTCACAACGACTCAGACTCACGGCAAGAACTCAGCAGCAAATAGCAGCCACGACACAAATAAACCTGACAGAAATTGTAAAATAAACAGACTCAATAAAACGAACCCGAACAACCCTTACAAACTCGGAACAGACTTGGTTAACCCACCACAATCGCACACATACTCTGATTGTTTTACACACACCCACCTATTGAATACACACACAACAGTTACAATACACAAACGCACACTGATTCATTACACACACAGCTGAAAATCGAACCCATAGAAATTGAAAAGCCCCCAAGCTCGTACCACCACTCGATGCTACCCACTCACACTGCAAAGCCCACATCCGTGGCCACTATCCAGACATGTACGCACACAATAGCACATACCCAGTAGTTCAACAGCTTAACCACACAGCACAAAACACCCACACCTACATCTCGTATAGATAGTTGCAAGAAAGAGAGATAGCTGGAGATTAGAGTAAGAAAACGGAGAGAGATATGGTGAGGGAGAGAGAACAGAGAGTAGTGAAAGAGGGAGAGAGATCTCGAGAGACTTCGAGAGATTGAAATGGGTGAAGTTGCTGGGTTGGGGAATTAAAAGAGATAAGGGGCAATCTAGTAATTTCGCTAAAAAAATCCTAAAATCAAGTAAATATCCTTTAAAAATCGAATTTAAATGTAAATTTGGTGAAAGATTAAACTTTTCATTTTTACAATAAAGAGTATAAAATTACAAACACACAATTTTTAAAATATTTTTAGGATAAAAAATGAATTAAATATGAATTTTACAAGTTTTGATCCTTTAAATGCAACATAACTCTAAAAATCATTTTAAAATACTTAAACACCCAAAATCATTCTACCAATATTTTTTTAAAACTAATGAATATCATAAAGATAATAATACAAGTGATTTCGGGATTTGTAATAACTCCGATGATTTTATAAAAATCACAGGAGATCAATAATGCAAGATTTAAATACATTTAAATCACCAAAAATACAAATAACAATTCACAAGCTTACACGGCACACGTAATTCATCATATAAACACGTGAACATAGTATCACATATAATTGACCATCTCAAACATATTCACATAATGGAATCTGCAATTAATATTAGATACACATTTATAAATACGCGATTTTCTAAGGCGTTATACAAACCAGAAACACCTCAAATCGGAGCTTTACCACCTATATTTGATTCTGGCTCTAATGCCAATTGTTAGGTCCGAAACAAGAGACAACCCTTGACGTAGCGGAATAACACGCCAAAGAGAAGACTTTTATGTAGAACTCACACCAAGTTATACAACTACAAGTTATAAGCTATAACACAAGACAGTAATCAAAGTAAATAGTAAATCAAAAATACGAAGAAGAAGGATTTTGTTGGCCAAGTGAAAGAGCCTCTTTCTTGTAAATATTGATACATTTTAGTTTTATGTATACAATATCACAATCATTAAAACCTAGCTAATTCACTACTGTTTACACATCATATTAACTATGGGCCTAGTTTAAGAATTAACACAAAAACACTTTTGGGCCAAAAATACACGCTCCAAATTGCCTCACCACGAGGAGATTAATCCACACTTTTGGTGCAACAATCCCTGCCCCTACCTCAATAAACAGGCCTTCTGCACCTCCAAATCCGATCTCCACCATTCAGAATTTAGATACATGAGTAAGGAAGATGTTGTCCAAAATTTAGGGCGATCCGACCGTTGGAACTCCGAAAAACGCAAAAACAAAACAGCTAACGCAACCAGAATTTTTTTTACGAATTTTTACATTAGCACCAAAAACTAGACCAACCTTTCAACCTCATAGGTTGTCAGATGATCTTTCGAATTTTCTAATTCACGTTGTCATAGTTGTTTTTGTCATTGGGTTTTATGTTTACTGATTGTTGTTCACGTTGTGATGAGGAACATTCTTCAATTCATCACATTCTTTCTTTCTTAAATCTTAAATTACTTTTGGTATGCTCCTTTCCCGAGATCTCGTATTTTTATAATAGTTTTCAGATGATTTCTCTATTGTTGTAGTTTACGGTTTTTATAGTTATTTTTGTTAGATTTTATGATTAATTTTACTTGATTCCGTTGTGACAATGATCATTCTTTGATTCGTCACATTCTTGTAATGTTTGATTTGCTACTTTCTCGAGATCTCGTATTTTTGTAATAGTTTTCTGATGATCCCTCCAGTTTTCTTCTTTTTCAAATTTTATTGTATTTATGGTCATTAAATAAAATAACGCAAAAGAGATAAGAAAATATGAAAAGGAAAAAGATATCATTTATAACATTATAATATGAACGAAAAATCCTGAATTGAGGGTATAAAGTGAGCTATATAAACTATTTAATAACACGTAGTTTGTAAACTAACGTTATTCTTTTGATATTAATTTGTTAATGGTATAGATTAGTTAACTTATAGCGAGGTGTCATGGAGTTCAATGGATCAATATTAAAAATAAGAGTGCAGCTTATTTTTCAACTCTTATAAAATATATTAAAAGATAATATGAATTAGTTATTAATTATATTTTTATTATAAAGCATTAATCAATATTAATCAGTGTTCTATTTTTTTTTGAATTTTTGAGAAATTCCCAATTAAATTTTAAGAAATATTTTACTCACTATGAATTACTCTTAAATAGTATATTTTATTACAAATAAATTTAATATATCAAATACTATTATAATACGAAAATATATCTGATTATTACTTCAGCTAATTTTCAATTTGCCGCTTAATCCATATCTAGAATTTAATTGATTAGACCCGATTATTGAATTTTACGAGTATCTTTATATAATTATTATTTATATTTTGTTACAAATACGACTAATTTGTCAAATACTTTATTACTAAAATAAATTTGATTATTATTCTGGCTAATTCTTGATTTTCTGCTTAAATTCCTAATCGAGAACCCAATAGATTATTCCCGATTCTCGAATTTTACGAGTATATGTATAATTATTATTCATCGTTTAGTATACTCATATACTAATGTATCAAAAAAATTTAATCTAAATACATGCACGCATATAAATAATAAATTACGAAATTTAATGTGTCGCATTGTTTCTCAAATGATGTTTGGTTTGTCCCATGTCCGGGATTCTCATTTTTGTAATTGCTTTCGGGTGAGCCTTTTAATTTTATGATAAATCCCAATAACACCACAAGATTGTAAAAGGGGGGTTGAATACAATCTTGAACAAAAACGTTTTCGAACCAATGGAGGCTGAAAAGTTTGGTAGAACAGATAAATAAAACAAGTAAATGAAATGTAAAGCAAATACACAACACTTACAAAATTTCAGGTGGGTTTTCTGATCCACCTGAGATTTATATTTCGAAGAAATAATCTGTCTAAAGAAATACACAGCTGCGGTTACAAAGCTTTGAATACAAGAGAAAACCTAACTATTGTATCTCTCTCTTTGAGCTCTGTGTTTTCTTTCATATTACTTGTATGTGTTTGCTCTCATACAACTCTCATACATAAGCAATGCTACTCTTGGGTTATAAATACCCCAAGATTACAACCGTACAAGCAAAACGAATATTACAAAGTCAAATGTGTTTGCAGGTCTGCTACCACTCCTTTTCTTCATGTGACACAATTTTGTCTGATTGTCTTGGACAGATATTGCTAGATTTCATCATCCAAATGTTTGCTAAGAAAAGGAATGTTTCTTTTTCTTCTTCGTTTCCAAAGACTGGCTTCCATGCCATTTTGTAGTCCACCAACCCATGTGATCTGTCAGCTATGTCAAGTCACTATCAACTCCTAGTTTCGAGACATTATTGATGAACATCCGTTGTAGCCGATTATCCATTGATGAGTTGCATGTTATCCATTGATAGTATTATCCGTTGGTATAGATCCTTTATCTGTTGCTTTACCACTTCACTTAAACAGAATTACAAAAACACAGCCTATTTACAATTAGCTAACCTATTATGTTTATCCATTGATAGTCAACATGACTTAGGATGCTATCAACTAATACTACAATTGATAACTATCTGTGGAAGCTTCTAGACATGATACTAACTTATCGATTGATAAGCTTCCTCATTAACAAATACTGAGAGAATGATTATCCGTTGGTGAGTTACAAAATTAACTTACACAAATATGTTTTAAGGTGATTTTATGCATATCATCAAGGTCAACATAATTCCTAATATTTTATTTTTCTCAAACAAAAAATTTCTCAAGTACTTGGAATCAAGTATTTTATTGTACTTGAAATTGTTGAATAACCTAGAGTAGGACACAAGAGTTAAGAAAATGTGTGAAATTTTAACCATTCATATGAAATAAAATAATAAGTTATTAATAGAGTAGACATGTGAATTTAGGTATATTGATAAGTGTGCATTTAATAATAATATTGTCCCTATATTTAAGTTATTTTGTATTGATTTGGATTTTTATTTAATAAATTCTAATGTTTTATTGTAGGTATCAAGGAGTTATTATAAAGGAAGGCTTGGAGTTTAAATAGCAAGAGTTGGAGATTAATTTGATTAAAATTCCGATTTTCTAGGTAGCTTGCGCAGTCTGCACTGTTTAGGCCATATTTGGAATTCTACAAGTTCGATTCAAGACCACTTCAAAAATAAAGCTCTTCTCCTAGGCTTTCCGTGGGCTTTTGAATCGTCAGAATCGGACTTGTAGAACTCCAGATATGGCCCAAACAGTGTAGAATGCGCAAGCTACCCAGAAAATCCGAATTTTAATCAAATTAATCTCCAACTCTTGCTATTTAAAATCCACCAAGCCTTCCTTTATTATAACTTCTTGATATCTACAATAAAACATTAGAATTTATTAAATAAAAATCCAAAACTATACAAAATAACTTAAATATAGGGACAATATTATTATTAAATGCAAGCTTATCACATCCCCACACTTAGCATCTTGCACGTCCTCAGGCAAAGAAGAAAGAAAAACTAAATCCTAACTACCTAATACCACTTCTGTAGGTGATCACGGTTGCATTTGGCATATGGAACAAGCCCTTTAAACCCCTAGGTAGCCCTAGTGGACGAGTAAGGTCTCGTGAGGGCCTATAGCGAATGTACCCACAAAATTCCTAATTTTTATTTTGACTGCCAAGTCTCAAACATGAAATATATCATAGCACTCCACACATGCAAACTTAATCATGTAACAGCTCTTAGATGTTATATAATGCGACTCCTCAACTTTACACACCAACACAACTATTCAAGCACGCACACATAGTCTCAAAAGACTAAAATATCATGAATAACATCAAAGTCTCAATCAACAAGAAAATAGCATGCATTGGATGGAAAATAATCTCACAAACACTCAAATCACACAAGTGTTTAGGTGCAACTGTATCACTCAAGTTCAATCAAATGCACATGTGCTACCATAAGCTTGCTTGTCCACCAAAATCTCAAGACTTCGTGTTCGTATAATCAAAAGGTCTTTGTCAAGGGTTGTAACGAGGCTTAGGTGCGGGGGTAGGAAATCAAAGAAATAGGCAAGTGGTTAAACTTGACAACTAATAGAGCATAATGTTCATATATACTTGAAGCATTCAACATGAAACTAAACTTGAGATATCATCCCACATACAAATGTAAACTCATAAATTTCACATTGTAAGAACTATTGAACATAGACTCACTTTCTTCTTTCTTTTCACAGAGAGATTTCCTCTCTATTTTTTTTTCTTTTTTTCCCTTTTTTTGAGTTCTTTTTTCTCTCTATTTTTTTTCTTCTTGCTTCCTCCCTTTTTTAATAATTCGAGTGACTTTATTGAAGTGTCACGAAGGAGGAATAGCCAAACCAATTCAATTCCCACCTAGAATTTCACACAATAACAAAGATATCCCCACACTTAATATTTTACCAATTTCATCTATAGATCACAATGCTCAACTAGTCAATCAAGACAAGAAGAAATAAATAAGCTCAAGATGCAGATGGTGATATACGAAGAAAAAAGGATATAGGCTCAAGGGGGCTCACTAAGGATTATTTTTTCAGGGAACTGTTTGGGAAAATACGGTTAATCCTAATGCCTTTATCATTTTTACACAATATCAATATGCGCACGACCTGGTTTAAATCAAGTTCTAGAGCAACACATACAATGACAAATAACTCACCACAAAAAAAATAGATTGATAAAAGATGTATCAATCCCAAATTCAAGCTCAAGATCTCACATGGTGATAGCATGCCATACTCATAAAATTTGACAGTGACGTACATTCAAGCTTTAAATTTTCGCAAGTACATACAAGACATCATCATGTATAAGGTATTTTACGCTAAGGAGACATATACATGACACGCGAAAAATAAGCCTACATGGTGTGTACTTATCCTTATTAAAATGCTATATTGACAAGGGAATCAATTTTTTTTTTAAAAATTTCTAATTTTTTTGTGTTTTTCTTAAATTAATATAAATATCCTAAAATAAAAGCTAAAAAAACAAATATTAATTATCCTAATATTTATTACTATTTTTTTTTGAGTTGGAAACCCCTCCCACACTAAAGCGGTTCATTGTCCCCAATGAATAATAATATTTATAAAATATATAAAACTAAAAAAAATCCTAAAAGAAATACAAAAAGGAAAAAAAAAGTAATTATACAAATAAAGGTTAAAAATACTCCCCTAATGTCGCATGAAGTTCCCGTTGAAAATTATTATTGAAGCTTGCTCCAGGCTCTAAGTAATGTGCTGAATTGCAGGTCTAAAGTATGTTTATATGCTGAACAAAACAAATATTTACATACTAAGCATGTTGGTGGAGTGGTTGGGCCTTGGTACTTGCAACCTTGAGGTCTGGGGTTCAATACCCCCTTCCAACATTTCATTAAAATTTTTGTTACAAGCATCCAACTAGCTTCCTGATGTGGCGGCTGAGTAAATGTTGACTGGACATGACGTGGTGGCTGACTGGACTATGATGTGGAACTGACTAGGCGTTGATGTGGATAGGATGCTGAGTAGATGACTGACTGAGCATATCCAGCTGTTCTAAACCATCCAGCTGTTCAGATTAATGTATCTGAGCCGTTCAAGCTCGTTAAGCTATTCAGTGCTCCAAATGTGTGGTTCAGGAACTTATACGCCAGTATTTCATCTCTGTTTTCTTTTCGATTTCACCTGCAACACTATACCACGATTTTATAAATTCCTGTCATGGTATTGAAAATGCAAACATTTTTTTCCTGCACATTGCTCTATTTTTTTAAAACCACCATTGTACTCATACCTTGTACTCAACAAAATATTTATTCATGAAACACTTGAAATCAAATCATCAAGGAATCATATGGGAGTAACAAAATAAAATAAAAATATCTAACCTAAAAATAAATACAAAAAAATATGATATAAAAATTTACTAACCAAACAAAATCATGGGTTACCTCCCAAAAAGCACATTTCTTTAATGTCTTTGGCTAGACATCATTCTCGATCAAGGCTCCATCAACTCAAGCGAGGTTTTATCACGTACAACCTCACCTCCCCAATAATGCTTCAATCGTTGTCCATTCTCCCCCTTGATTATCACATAATACCACAGCTCCATAGGGATGTACTTTCACGATTGTGAAAGGTCCGGACCATCTAGATTTCAGCTTGCCAGGAAATAACTTCAGCCTTGTGTTGAATAATAAGACTTGTGCCCCACTTCAAACACCCGAGATTGAATATTTTTATCATGCCATTTTTTCGTTTTCTCCTTGTAAAGCTTAACATTTTCATAGGAGAAGAATCGCAATTCATCTAACTCATCAAGTTGCAACATTCTCTTTTCACCAGCAAGTTGCATGTCAAAATTTGGATGTTTGAGAGGCCAATAAGCCTTGTGTTCAAGATCTACTAGTAAATGACATTCCTTCCCAAAAACTAAGCGGTAAGGAGACATACCCAAAGGAGTTTTGTACGCAGTACGATAGGCCCAAAGAGCCTCGTCTAACCTTGTAGACCAATCCTTCCGACTCGGATTCACCACTTTCTCAATAACATTCTTAATTTCTCTATTAGACAACTCAGCTTGCCCATTAGTTTGAGGATGATAGGCAGTAGCTACCTTGTGTCTCACATTATACTTAGCTAAAGTACTTGCCAACAATTTATTAACAAAGTGTGTACCTTCATCACTGATTATAGCCCTTGGGGTTCCGAAGCGAGTAAATATATGCTTGTCTAAGAACTTAATGACAACTTTTGTATCATTAGTGCGATAGGCTGCAGCTTCCACCCATTTGGAAACATAATCAACAACCACTAAGATGTACTCATTTTGAAAGAAGGAGGGAATTGACCCATCAAATCAATGCCCCACACATCAAACAACTCTAATTCAAGAATATTAGTCAAAGGCATCTCACTTCTTCTCAAGATATTACCAACCCTTTGACAACGATCACATTTAACAACATATGCATGGGCATCCTTGAACAGAGAGGGCCAAAAGAAACCAGATTGCAATACCTTTGCAGCAGTGCATTGTCCACCAGACGGAGATGAATGACAATGGAAAAGAATATCTTGCACCTCAAATTTAGCAACACATCTTCTAATAATTTGGTTTGCACCTTGCTTCAACAAATAAGGCTCATCCTAAAAATAAGATTTCACATCATGCAAGAATTTCTTTCTTTGTTGACTTGATAAATCCAAAGGCATTAAACCAGTAGCTAAATAATTGGCAGAATCAGCGTACCAAGGAGTAACATTAGAGATTTATACCTGAAACATCTGTTCATCTGGAAATGTTTCTTTGATAGGAATCATAGTGCGAGATTCCTCGTTATACTCCATTCCTGATAAATGATCAGCTACTTGATTTTCAATACCTTTTCTGTCTTGTATCTCAGTATCAAACTCTTGAAGCAAAAGAACCCCCCTAATCAACCATGGTTTTGCATCCTTCTTGGTGATTAAATATTTTATGGCTGAATGATCAGTGAAGACAACCACTTTAGTGTCCATAAGATAAGATTGAAACTTGTCAAAGGCAAACACAACAGCAAGAAGCTCCTTTTCAGTCACCGTGTAATTCAACTGAGCTCCAGTCAAAGTGCGACTTGCATAGTAGATAGGATGAAATACCTTGTTCTTTCTTTGACCCATTACCCCACCCACTGCATAATCATAAGCATCACACATTAATTCAAAGGGCAAGCTCCAATCTGGTGCAATAATGATATGTGCTGAAATCAACCTCTGCTTTAATTCCTCGAAAGCCTTCAAACATGCTCCATCAAATTGAAAGGGAGTATCATTCTCCAATAACTAGGCTTAGAAATTTTGAGAAGTCTTTAATGAACCGCCTGTAGAAACCTGCATGCCCAAGAAAACTTCTTATATTCTTGACGGAAGTAGGAGGAGGTAGCTTCTCAATGACTTCAATTTTTGCCCAATCAACTTCGAGTCCCTTCCTTGAAACTTTATGTCCCAATAAGATGCCCTCGTTCACCATGAAGTGACACTTTTCCCAGTTAAGTACAAGATTAGTTTCCTCGCATCTTTTTAACACCTTACCCAAGTTACATAGACAATCATTAAAAGAATCTTTAAACACAGAGAAATTGTTAGGAATAATTCATAAGTTGTGATGTTGAGAATAGAATTTTGCTAATACTTCTTGTATATCCTGATCTTATAAAGGATTTAGCACTTTGTATAGGATATATGTGTTAGACAGTAATCTGTAGAGTTTAGTCAGGAACAGTGTGTCAGAGACTACATTTCAGGAACTAAGAGCAGATCCTAATACAGCAAGTCAGATCCTGATCAAATACTGATGGGATGATCAAATCCTGATGCAATGGGAAATTCTGATATCAGTCGTGTTACTGATGATGTCATTATGGATGCTACAAAAACTGGCAAGTGCTATAAAACAGGATCTTTGTTTTGGAGAACAAGCAAGAAGATATCTTGAAGGAAACGAATTCTCTATTGATGGAAACTATCAACTGGATGGTAGAACATTGTCATAGATAGATTATAATTCTGTTATTAGTTGATAGGTAGCATTATAAATACTCTCTCAATATCATTGTAAAACGAGCGGAATTGAGAAATATAGAGTGCATATTGTGTGAAGCTCTGTATAAGGTTTGTATTCGAGAGTTTGAAACAAACAGAGAGAGAGATTTGTATTGTCAACAGCTGCTAAAGGTATTGTACACCTTTGGTAGAGTTTGTATTTGATTTATTTTAATACAAACAAATTTTGATTCATTCGTTTATTCTTGTTCATCTAATCAAGCAAAAATCAGACACGATTATATAACTTGTATTCAACTCCCCCTTCTACAAGTTATTCGAGTTAACAATTGGTATCAGAGCAGGCTGATTTCGAATAATCATAAAGATCTGCAATCATGTCTGGTTACAAGGATGGTAATACTAAGATCCCTATGCTCAAGAGAAACGAATATACTCTATGGGAAGTGAAGATGTTGCATCACCTGGAAGCAACAGATCCTGATTATCTTGACAGAATCAGAGATGGGCCTTTTGTTCCAACAAGGCTTGTTCTTCAAGCAACTGTCGAAGGAAAAGTTGTTCCAGAACATACAGCAGAGAAGCCGAAATCTGAATGGACAGATAAGGAAAAGGAGAACGTTCTTAAGGCTAAAGTGAGAAACATACTATTCAACAGTCTTGATTCTGTTCTCACTAACTATGTTCTCTCTTGTAAAACTGCTAAGGAGATATGGGACAATCTAAAGGTTCACTGTGAAGGAACAAAACCTGTCAGGAATAATATGAGGACACTTCTCATACAATAGTATGAGTACTTTGAATCCAAGTCTGGTGAGTCACTTACTAACACCTTTGATAGATTTACTAAACTCATCAATGAGATGGCCATGCATGGTAAATATTATGACTTGGAGGATATGAATACTAAGTTCATGAAAGCTCTGCCTGATTTCTACAATGAGAAGATATCTGCAATTGAGGAAGCTAATAATCTGGATGAAATATCATTAGAAGCAGTTTATGGAAAATTGAGAGCTTATGAACTTGACAGGCAGCAGAAAAAGAGCAGAAGTGAAGGAAAGATGAAAACTGTTGCACTCACTGCTCAATCTGAATCAAAGAAGCTTTCAGAAGAAAAGTCTGAATCTACTGAAAGAGACTTGAGGAAGAAGAAGAGCAAAGAAAGTTCTGAGTCAGAGACTACAGATATAGACTCTGAAGATAATGATTCTGAATCAGAGATGCAAGAAATCTTTGCTATGTTTGCTAAAGCTTTCAAGAAAGGAAGATTCAACATGAGAAGATTTAGCAAAGGCACTTTTCAGAAGAAAGAGGAGAAGAAGAGTGACAAAGGCAAAAGTACAATTATCAAGCTTGATAAAGCCAAGATCAAGTGCTTTAACTGCAGTGAGCTTGACACTTTGCTAGTGAGTGCAAGAAGACTAGGAATACAGGGAAGGGTAATGCACTCATGGTCACACAGAAGGATTGGGCAGACTCCAATGATTCTGAAGATGAATTGGATTATGACAACATTGCATTAATGGCAAGTGCTTCAGACAAGCCTGGATCTCCAAAGAAAACTTCTTCATCTTCTGTTAAGGTATCACTTCACTCTCTTGATTCATTTGATAGCTTAGATTCTGATGATATTAGATCTATTCATGTTGAGTTTAAGAATCTTATGACTAATTTCAAAATTCTTGCTAGTGAAAAAGATGAACTCAAGGCTAAGAATGATGAATTAGTAAGTAGAAATAATTTTCTTGAATCTGAGTTAATTCAAATGGAAGAATATAAGCTAAGTTCTGATAAAGCTAAGCATGATTATGGTGTTATTCTTGAGGCTTATGACTATGTCAGAAAAGAACTAGAGGAAGAGAGAGATGTGATTAAAACCATTAACAATTCTGGTAAAAAGACTCAATAAATCATTGAAAATCAAATTCTTGGTAAAGTTAATGGTTTAGGTTTTGATAAGGCTAGGTAAGAAGATACTGTAGCTATTGTCAATGATGATAGTAAAACTGAAGCTAGCACATCTAAGTCTGAAGGTAAGAAGATAGTTTCTGAACCTAAACATGTTAAATTTGTTGATTCTAAAGGTACCCCAGTTGTGCACAAAAGAATTAAAAATAGCAATTCAGATGAGAGAGTGTTAGAAAAACCTAAGAATGTCAACATAGGTTTTATGTCTAAGTCTAAGTTGAAACAGAGACTAGAAAGTATTTCAGAATCTAGCAAGATCAAAAGAAATAGGAATGGAAAAGAAGGTATTAACAAAGAGAATAATTACAAGAATGTACCTGATGCACCTAGGAAGAAATGCTATAAATGTGGAAATCATAATCATCTGGCCCTAGACTGCAATCAAAAACCTTCTTGGAAAACTGAGTCCAGATTCCCCAAGACTCAGAGAATTCAATACCAACCACAAGAACCCTGTTATCATTGTGGTAGTTTACTTCATTCCATTTATATGTGTAAGGAATATCATGAACTGTATTATGACTATTATTCTCTGAAATCTGAAACTCCTAGTCACAAACAGTTTGTGAAATCTAAGTGTAAGGTTGACTCTGCGACAGGTAAATCAAAAGCAAAATCTTCAAAGCCTGTTGGTCCAAAAGTTAGTAAGAAAGGATCCAATCAAAGTTGGGTCCTAAAAAATTCTAACTAGCTACTTTTTGTTTGCAGGGCTCTGGAAAGAAGCATTCAATTATCTTGGACAGTGGATGATCTGGTCATATGACTGGAAAGAAGTCCCTGCTTACAAAGTTTGTGAGGAAAGCTGGCCCAGTAATATCCTTTGGAGATGGCAACAAAGGAGAAACTCTGGGATATGGCTCAATTAGTTTGGGAAATGTCATCATAGAAAACGTAGCACTGGTTGAAGGCTTGAAACACACACTTTTAAGCATAAGTCAACTGGGTGATAAGGGTTACCAATCAATATTTGACAGTAAAGGATGCAAAATCTTGAATATGAAGAATGGAGACATTGTTCTGACTGGTCAGAGACATGGTAACATATATGAAGCCAGCTTGAGTGACACATCTAAAGGAACTGTCAGATGTCTTTACAGCAAGGCATCAAATGATGAAAGCTGGAACTGGCACAAGAAGCTCTCACATCTAAATTTCAAAAAGCTTAATCAACTTGTTAAGCATCATCTGGTGAGAGGCCTACCTCAGGCAAACTATGTGCAAGATGGACTTTGTGATGCTTTTCAGCTTGGTAAACAAAGAAGAACCACTTTCAAGAGCAAGACAGAAAATTCAATTACTAAACCATTTCACATGCTGCATCTTGATTTATTTGGTCCAGTAAACATTATGTCTATCAACAAGAAAAGATATGCTCTAGTTATAGTGGATGATTACACAAGGTTCACATGGGTATTCTTTCTACACAAAAAGGATGAAGCTCCTCAGCAAATCATTGAACTTGTCAAGAATATTCAAAATAGCTCTGAGTACAAGGTCAAAGTGCTCAGAAGTGACAATGGTACAGAATTTAAGAATTCTACAATGGAGGAGTATTGTGCAGACAATGGAATTACTCAACAGTTTTCTGCACCTGGAACACCTCAGCAGAATGGTGTAGTAGAAAGAAAGAACAGGACTCTCATAGAGGCAGCAAGAACCATGCTTGCAGATGCAAAGCTTCCAACCTATTTCTGGGCAGAAGCTATCAACACTGCATGTTTCACTCAAAACTGTACCTTGGTAAATGTTCATGGTATGACTCCCTATGAGATGATCAAAGGAAAGAAACCAAGTGTGAAATATTTTCACATCTTTGGATGCAAATGCTATGTCCTGAAAGTTCATCCAGAACAACTTGGGAAATTTGAAGCCAAATCGGATGAAGCAATCTTTTTAGGATATTCATCATCAAAGGCCTTCAAAGTATACTGTAACGCCCCGACTTCCCAATACTGAAAATATACTTTTTATAATAAAATAGACTTTGATACAGGGAAATTTTAGAAAATTTCGGCATGAAGTATTCGTAAATCGGACTATCCACCTGTAATTCAACCCAAACCAAATTCCAATTTAAAAAACAAATAAAACTTAATACACCAACGATTCCTCTCCGAGGATCGATTCCAGGTTATGGTATGAAACAAGAATCTAAATTATACAAATTATTACAACTTCCATTTCTGCTCTGAATACAAAATTACTATACCATCTATTTCGTAGCGCAATCCCAATCTGTGCTTACCCGCTCTAGCTCCGAAATCTATCTTGTGTAGAATGTCGCATCACTCTCATTCGCAGGGATAAATGTAGTAGATCATCCTTAATCATAACTGCAAAGGGTTAGGTAAAACAAAGCAAGAGTGAGCCAAAGAACACTCAGCAAGTTAATAATATAGTGAAACAACAATATTACGATAATTCATTGATGAACAATATCAGTGAATACTTTATCTCAAAAGATCAATCAATTTCCATCATAGAGTAAAAATTTTCCATTTACTACAAACCATCACTGCCTCAAATAAAATTTTGAGAAAAAGAATATCAAGAAATCCCCCAATCATCCTTACTCCACTTTCAACGTACAATGTTACTTGCGAAGGGAATAATTGGGAAACTTCTATCCATCCTTAATCTCATTGTTTTACTGAGTTTCCAAATTTTATCATGTAGAAAACAACCAACTCTGATATCCACAATTTCGAAACTAGAAACCATTTACCTTGAAATATATATATATATATATATATATATATATATATATATATATATATATACTATCCAAAACATTCCTTTCTTTAAAAATCTTTCATCTTGAAACATACTTTTCATAAAACTTTTTTTTTTATAAACATTTATGTTGATTTTATTATTCTCCTGATTACGAACAATACGGGTGATCAGCCACGTAAAGTCCCCATTCCTTTGAAATTGGGTTCCCAATTAGGCAACACATTGGCCTTTAATGCTGGACTAGGAGAACCACCCCTAGCCTCTTACGCTATATAAAAAGTGCTGGGCTAGGGGAACCACCCCTAGCCTCTTACGCTTTTCCAATTTATAAACAAATTTATTATTAATAAATTAAAATATTTCACTTTTCAGCCCTTAAACTCACTGATAACAGATCAGCCCAGTATAAGGAATTTTAAAAAAAATCTTTAAATAATTAAACCATTTTCATTTTTAATCATAAAAGACCGAGGGTCAGGGAAACAATTGATATAAGGAATCATAAACAGCAAAGCAATAAGATTTAACTAAACAAGGTAGGGATTCAGCAAGATAAAATCGTATATCAACTAGGAAACATGAATCAATTAAATAACGGAGCAATTATTAAGATAGTAGAATTTGCACAACAATTATAAGAAATTCAGGAAATAAAGGAATCTGAAGTTCAAATGAGAAATTATATTACTGTACTGGTTATAAATCAATGAAAAGTCATTAGTTAATAAAGAACAAAACAAAGGTTAGGGTTCTAGAATTTAATTCAAGGTTTATGAAATCTGGTTTCGCTGGTATGGTTTAAAGGAATAAGCATAAGGAAAAAGATTAAGATAAAGCAAGGCATAAATTATGAGTCAAGGTTTATGGATTAACAAGAAATAGGGTAACTAATAGGGTATATGAAGTTAAATAATGATTCATAAGGGTAAGTAAGGTACGAGGGTTTCAATAATAATTTATAAGAAACAATAGGGTATAAAAGGTTCAACAATAATTAAAAAGAAGTAACAGTAAGATAATAGAATTTAAACAACAATTCATAAGCAGTTCAAGAAATCTGAATTTCAATACAGAGTTCGAGTCACTTGGAACAAAAGGAAGGTGTATAGACACAAGCAAAATGATTTGAAAGAACATTGTATAAATAACAGAAACAGTTTCACATCACTTGAACGATAAGTGAGGGATAGTACACTTGCCTCAACATACAGGGTTTCCATTTCCAATATCTCAATTCTTTACTCACTTTACATCAGTCTCCACTTCTTTATACCTTGGCCTTTATTTGATCACAGATCCATCTTTCCTCTATTACTTGCCAGCTTCTATACGAACATATTCGTCAATTTCAATAATCATCTCCTTCTTTAAGATTCCATCTAATCCCGTACTGGCTCAAAATTGGCCTCTGACTGCTACCTATACAAAGGTAAAGTACTATTTTAGTACGCGTATAACCTTGATTGTCTATCCCTATTCTACCCAAACGCATCCTATAAAGCTTTACAACTTGGCACTTATAGCACATATAGATTATATTCTCAAAATAGTAACATATAATCACATAAATCACATAACACTTAGCACTTATGATTAAATTACACTTATACCTCTTTAATATCTACTGCATATTGATTTAAAAATAACTCATATCAATTTACTATAGAAATTACAAAATAATCTTAATAAAAATTGGACAGCACCTCCTTTAAAATATCACATAACCTGTTGTAAATACAATCAACCCAAATCAACAATCCAAAACATCCTTCACTATATAAATGACTCAATACAATCTTGTAGTCTTCTTAATCATACTTTCATAATTTTTACTAAAAAGTCCTCTAATTAATATCTAATTGGTACCTCTTAAATTAATACAATCCACATCATTCAAATATTATTCTACTAATAATATACATATTATATTCGAGAAAAATGTAAACACTATTTTTAGAAAATTTTGACGGCACCCCCTTTATACGGGTAGCCTACCAGTCGGACACAGCCGACACAAAACCAACAACATTTCTCGTATACAAAATTTAATCACAACCAAACCATAATCCTTGATACTCCTATTTCATAATTCATCGACCAAGTAATGAACAACTCGAATTAAATCCGAATAATTCTAACATCACTAATTATTGTAAAATCAAAAAATAACTCGATTAAGCTATCAATTCGCAGAAATCAATTAACTCTGTACATAATAGGCAGCCAACAAGTTTTGAAAATCACTAACACTGAACTACAACAGAAATCAGAACACACAAACTTGACATAACGTAAACACCCAAAGCAACAACTGTCTGGACCAAAACAACAGCAAAGCCCCAACATTTTGACTCCAAATAACCTGTATACACACACACTGTACTACACACGCAGCAACGGAATGCTTGAATATCACCACAGCAGTATTACCCAATCTCAAAACGAACTAAAACCAGGAATCTTACACATACTATAATCGGTAAAATACACACACACCTTCTTCACTATACACACACGCGTATGTAGCTCAGCACAACACCCACACACTGTTTAGTCACACACACGCACCGTAATCAAACCCGCAAACACAAACCCCGGATCTCAGCACATTCAACACTCACCACAAACACGCAGGCACGGGATACACACACACGACACACAGCCACACGCGGTGGCACAGTTGAATAACACAGCGGAAACCCCCTTTTCCAACACCCAATTCGACTAGAAACACACAGCAATACCCTCATCCGAACAAACCCACACACTATTATAAATACGCGCTGTGAAGAGAGGAGGGAGAGATTCATGAGCTTGAGAGGTTAAGTGAGAGAGATAGATGGGAGAGAAATGGGAGAGATTTGATCGGAGAGGGGGAGAGATTAGAGAGAATTTTGAGAGAGGTTTTTGAGGGAGAAATGGAGAAAAATGAGAGAGAGTAAGGGAAACATTTCAAGAATTCTGGAGAACTCCCGAGAAAACCAAGAAACTGCTGCTGATAAAATATAGGGGCGTTTTACACATTTTACAAATTCTAAAAAAAACTATTTAATTAATTTGTTTAAACCATTCTAAATTCGAAATAAATCAGAAAATGGATAGAAAAATAAATTTTAAAAAAATCCTGAAATAAAGATCATGAAATTACGAGCATTCCCATATTTTCAAAATATTTTTAGGATCAAAAATGAATTTAATATGAATTTTACAAGTTTTGATCCTATAAATACAATAAAAATCTAAAAATCATTTTAAAATACTTAAACACCCAAAATAATTCTCCCAATAATTTTAAAAACTAAATAATTTTACAAAGAAAATATTACAAAAGATTTCTTGATTTTTATCAACTCCAATGATTTTATAGAATTTTCAGAAGATCAATAATGCATGATTTAAATAGATTTTAATCACTAAAAATTCAAATAAAAATACACGGACCCACATTCACATTTAATTCATCATATAAACATGTAAACATGATGTCACATATATTTAATCCTAAAAAAAAAAAATTTACCTCATTTAATCCATATTTAATATTATATAATAATAATTATAAGTACGATATTTTTAGGACGTTATATATACAATCTCAGAACTCACATTGTTATGGAATCAATTCATGTTTCATTTGATGATAAGAAGTTTGGAATTTTGCAAACTGATGAAAGCCATGACAATCTGGAATTTGAAAATCTTAGGTATTCTGAGATTCTCTCCAGTGATGATGAAGGCTCTCCAGAGGAAATCTCTATTGCTTCTCAAAGGAATTTTGCTATTGAGGGGGTGCAATTCAATCAAGGAGAACACAGTACTGGTCAGGATCAGACTAGTCTTTCAGAGTCTACTTCATCAGGAACTGATCCTTCAGAGTCTAATGAAGGAAGATCAGAAACTGGCAGCAGTATTGAATCCACTGATTCTACTGATCAAGGGGGAACTTTTGAAGGAAATGAACAATCTTCTACAAGAAATACCACTAACTTAGGGGAAGAGTCTAGCAGGAACAATCTACCACCTGTTAGAAAATGGACAAGGGATCATACTGAAGATTTGATTATTGGTGATCCAAATAGTGGTGTTCGAACTAGAAGATCAAGTCAAATTGAATGCTTGTACAGTTGTTTTCTCTCAAAGAATGAACCTAAGAAGGTTGAAGAAGCCTTACAGGATCCTGATTGGGTAATAGCAATGCATGAAGAATTGAATGAGTTTGAGAGGAACAATGTGTGGAAACTGGTACCTAGACATAAAGATAGATCTATTGTTGGTGCTAAATGGGTTTTCAGAAACAAGATAGATGAATCTGGTATGATTGTAAGAAACAAAGCAAGACTGGTGTCCAAGGGTTATTCTCAGGAAGAAGGAATTTACTATGATGAAACCTTTGCACCTGTAGCAAGATTGGAAGCAATCAGAATGTTTCTTGCATTTGCAGCTCATTCAAAATTCAAGGTATACCAGATGGATGTAAAGAATGCTTTTCTAAATGGCAAGCTTGATGAGGAAGTGTATGTGGAACAACCACCTGGTTTTGTTGATCCAAAGTTTCCAAATCATGTCTACAAACTTGACAAGGCACTCTATGGACTAAAGCAGGCACCAAGAGCATGGTATGAGACTTTGTCTAAATTTCTTCTTGAAAATGGCTTCACAAGAGGTACAATTGACAAAACTCTATTCTTTAGAAAGATAAAAGGTGATTTGCTCTTAGTTCAAGTTTATGTTGATGATATTATATTTGGTTCTACTAATGAAAAGTTATGTGCTAAGTTTATCAAGCTTATGCAGTCTAAGTATCAGATGAGCATGATGGGTGAACTAAATTATTTTTTAGGCTTGCAGGTCAAACAGACTGAGACTGGTATTTTCATTAATCAGTCAAAGTATATCAAAGATCTTTTAAAGGTTTGACTTTCAAAATTGTGCAATTGCAAAGACACCCATGACAACAGCCACTAAGCTAGACTCAGATCCTAAGGGAAAGAGTGTTGATAATACTAGCTATAGAGGCATGATATGTTCACTGTTATATTTAACTGCAAGTAGACCAGATATAATGTTCTCTACCTGTTTATGTGCTAGATTCCAAAGTGATTCTAAGGAATCTCATTTAATTGCTGTGAAGAGAATTTTTAGATATCTCAAGGGAACTTCAAATCTTGATTTGCGGTATCCAAGAGAATCTGATTTCTCCCTAATTTGCTATTCAGACTCTGATTATGCAGGGTGTAAAATAGACAGGAAAAGCACTACAAATACATGTCAATTCTTGGGAAACAGATTGATTTCTTGGGCAAGCAAGAAGCAGCAATTAGTTTCAACCTCAACTGCAAAAGCTGAATACATTGCAGCAGGTAGTTGTTGTGCTCAACTCCTTTGGATAAGAAATCAGTTGATGGATTATGGTCTGACACTCAGTAATATTCCTATGTTTTGTGATAATACTAGTGCTATCAAAATTGCATAAAATCCAGGTCAACACTCTAGGACTAAGCACATTGATGTCAGGTATCATTTTATTATAGAACATATTGAAAATGGTACTATGGAACTTCATTTTGTTCCTACTGACAAACAGCTTGCAGATATTCTAACTAAACTACTTGATGAGGCCACATTCATTAGATTGGTTAGTGAGTTAGGAATGTTAAATTTTTAGATCTTTAACATCTGCACAAGTAGCAAGGTATGTTGTTTCAGCTTATAGACTTGATATTTTTGTCAGGATCTATACTTGATTGTTAAATGCTTAAGCTGTAACACTTTACTTTGATAAATTACAGTATGATAGACTTGTTAATAAACATCAGGATTGTTATCAGTATGCTGACATCATCAGTATTGACATCAGGATTGTATCGTCAGTATCAGGATTGTGAAATTTGTGTGTCTTACTGTTTCAAATGCTGAAGTTCATATTATTTAGTGGTTCAATTCTGAGTTTTGTTAGGTCTATGTTAGCAAGTTTTATTACATGCATACTGATAATTTATATCATTAATCATGACAGCCAATAAACAACGATAGACAAGTAGATATTAAGAAAACTTGTATTTTCATTAATCAAAAGCATTACATACATGAAAATGAAATACAATTCTTCTTTTTGTCTAACTACTACTGATAATTCTGTTCTTGTCTAAAGTTGTTGCTGCTTCATTCCTCAACAATTGACTTCAGGACAAGGAGCATCTCAAGATTGGATTCCTTGTCTGGGCAACTTGAATGAAAGCAGCTGACTCATCTTCATGTTTATTGAAGAAGATGAATAGCATCTCCATCAAGATCAACCTCGGACTCTTCACCAAATTCTTCATCCTCAAGGTGTGAATAGATTAGAGGAGGATTGTATCCAACTGGTAGATGTTTTAGAGGAGATTCGTGGAAATCATCTAGGATAAGATCAACCATATCTGACTTGATGAGAAAAGTTATCTCTTCTAAGAGATAGTTCACTTGCTCCTGATCATCAAGAGTAAAGAACTTCTCAATGGTAATGAACCAAAAGCTAGGGTTCATATAAAGATTTGGGTTGAAAGCCATGATGGAAAGAGAAAAGAATGAAAAGGTTTTGGAGAAGGGCATAAGACGTCGGTTTCTTTTATAGAAAGACGTGGGAAGCTGAACAGTCATTTGGGAGATATCAATGCATTCAGTCATAATTATGTGTGACTGTATTTCTTATATTTTCAAGAAATATTGAATGATTTTAACCAATTGATTTTGTTATTTCTTTTACAGGAAAAAGAAAATGCCATGTGGAAACTTCATTTAGTCTCTGGAATCAGGATGATATTGATTAGGAATACAAGTGTGTTCACGTCAGGATTAGTAATTCTTTTTATTCAGAAATCACATTGAATCGTGTGATTATCCTGATGAGAAGATCACATCAGGAAAAGGAAGATGATCAGTATTGATTTTTATCTTGATTTTACCTTGATTTATTTACTTGAAATTATTTTTGGATTTTATTTTCCAAAAGTCATGGGTAACTGCATTTTTCAGGGACTGACACCTGTCAACCTACGTGTCAACGTGGGATAATGGGTCTGAGAGATTTTTGAAATATAATTATTTTGACACTCTAATCGTGTAATTGCTTTCTCTAATTTCATTCTCTAAAGCAAAAACACTCTCGAGTTCTCAAAATCACTAATCAATTTCAAAGATTCCTTAAGTTCTTTTCAGATCAAAATGGAAACTCAAAGAATACTACCCAAATCAGTAGCTTTCAAGTTTGGTGACTTTGATTGTATGATGAACAATCATGTTGCAGCTATCACCAACAAGGAAGGGGTGTCAACTGATTTTCACCCGATAATGGACTTTATGGCGAAAGGACCATTAAGCTATGCCTTGACAGCATCTCCACAGATTAATCAAGTAGCTGTTTCACAAGCTTGGGATAATGCTGAGGTGATTGATTCTACTCAGAGTCAATCAGGTAAGATTGTTCTATACTTAGGACAAGACTCATTTGATATTACTGAATCTGTTGTTAATTCAGTACTTCGCTTACCTGTTAGTACGAATTTTGAGAATGTACCATTTGATGATGATGTGAGAACTATGTTATCTAAATTAGGTTATGATGGACCTCTAGATAACATGAGCCAGTTAAATAGATCTTTTCTTAGGAAAGAATGGTCTTTCTTCTTTGATCAAATTACGAAATGTTTTACTGGTAAATGCAGTTCTTTTCAACAAATTACTGCTGTTACATCACATATTGCATATGCCTTGCTTTATAACAGAGTAATTAATTTTGGTCACATTATCTTAAGTCAGATGTGTATTAAACTTGGGTCAAGAGATCATGACAGGAATATGGTTTATTATCACAGATTCATGCAACTATTTATTAACCATTTCATTCCTGATGTTGAAGCTAGATTTGGTAGAGAATATTGTGTTTCTTCTTATGTACAGCAAAAGAGAATTTTCTCTAACATTACAAAGAAGGACAGTGAAAAGAATCTAGATGAAATACCTGCATTACACTATCCAAATCATGTTCAGGTACTTCTAAGAACTCATCTTCCTCCTATCTATAATTCTTCTTTCTTTGGTGGTGAAATGACTCAGGAATCTCAATTGGAGGAGAACCCCCTGTGTCTACCCAAGTAGCCAAAAACATTACAGTCTCTGAAACAATTCTAGAACCAAATTTTGATCACAGCCTATTGTTTCAAAGAAGCCAACCTCTGGTGTTTCTCAAAAGACATAAGTTGTAAGGAAGAGAAGATTTGTTATTTCAAGTAGTAGTTCTAGTGAAGATGATGATAATATATCTCTTGCTGAGAGAGCAGAATTGAAGGCTGCAATTCAACTTTCTAAGCTAGGACAAAGAGATGGAACACATAGTCACAGTCAGGCTGCAGTCTCTCAAAAGGTTGTAGTTCTTAAAAAAGGAAAACAGTCACTGGATACTGTCTCTAAAAAAATGTGTCTATTGAAAAAGGATCTCATCCCAAGATCACTTCTGGGTCTACACCTCTTGAGTCTTCTCAAGACAAATCTGTTGCTCACTATACTAGGAGAACAAGGAGAAAGATTCATTTGTCACCTACACACAGTGTCAAGTCCAACTAACATTATGCAGGTCTCTACAAATAATGCTGTATCCATGTCAGTATCTGGCAAGAGAGATCTGGATCTTGATTCTTCATGGGAAACTACATTGACATACAGACTGGCTATGGAACTTATCTCTCTGAAAGTGAAGCTTTCCAGGCCTGTTCTAGATTTTCTAATTGAAAGAGTTCCCACACTTTCATTTTCTGAAGAATATGGACTGTTACATCACAGACTTGATTTAATGAAGACGTGTTTCTATGTATCAGTCAGAAAGGAATTAAACAAGAAATTTGGACTTCCTAAGCATGTTGCACTTCAATCACTTCATGCATATCTATTTGACAAGGATGTCATTGTTGAAAATGCTTCAGCTCAAGGTGAACAAGAGGAGGTAGTTGATAGAGGGAAGCAGTCAACAGAAGATACTATTGCACCAGTGGTGAATAGTGGAATAGATCAGATCACAGTCACTGCAACACAAGAACCATTTAGTCAGAGGTTGGATGACTCAGGAACTGTGATGGCTGATGCTGAAAGGTCTTCTGTGATGACTGAAATTGCAATTGAGAAACCCTATGATATGGGAGGAATGACTTTGATTGATTTTCCTGAAGATCAAACCAATATTGTTCTTTCAGAGTCTATCCACCTTGAGGGTGTGTCTCAGCAACCAACACTTAAAGACGGTGACATACTAGCTATGGTGTCTAATGAAGTATTACTGAAGACATCAGAGTCTAGTGTAAAACCTGAAAGTGGAATATTGGAGCCTGTAGTTTCTTAAAAGAAAGTAGATGTTTGTAAGGGTTCAGAAACTATAGCAGCTCACTCCTTGGAGAAAACCTCAAGCCCCATGCCATATGAGGAACCCTCTCTCCATGTGAGTTTAGGTATAAAAACTTCTTCTAACCCCTTTTTTCTGTAGGTCATGAGAGCACTTATCCAAATTTGAGTGATACACTTGAAAAGATGGATATAGATCCACACACAGAGAGGCTGGCTCCTGACCAGGCAAAAGGAGAGGTAGAAAGAGTGTTGACTTTAGATAGTCAAAGTGAGAATGAGGATATGGATGATCAACTCCATAGTGAGGGAGAGAAAATTAGGAAACCACTGTTGGGCTTAAACCCAATACGGTAGTATGGGTATTGGTGATATAAGTCATATATGGGTAAGGTAATAATTGTATGGATACACAATTATTATATATGGTATGTCTTATTCACAAAGTTAGGTAATTAGGTGCCAAGAATTGGAAGGCTTGTATAACAAGTATGGTAAGACTTGTAGAACAAGTATGGCAAGTCTTGGTGGCTAAGTTTTGGGTGGCTATATAAACATAGTCATATTATGTTTTGATATATACTTGAGTATTGTTTGGCTTGAGTATCGTGTGAGTGATACACCGAGTGATTGATGTATTATTGATATTGTTAAGATTAATAATACGAGTTTGGGACTTGGGTTTTCCGCGTCAAATATATTTGTGTGTATGCTTTGTTTTATTTGTTTGAATCTCATTAATTGTGTAGCCCCTAACCTAACAATTGGTATCTAGAGCCCAGGTTTGAGGTTCGTGATGGATAAGGTCGGGGGATTCGTGATTGAATTGTTTAATGGAAGAAACAATTTTACTTTGTGGCAGAGCACGGTGAAAGATCTGTTGATTCAACGAGGGTTGTATGCAACTCTTGAAGACAAGAAGCCTGCTGATGTGGAAGATACAAAGTGGGCAGATATGAAGTTACGTGTAGCATCGACAATCCGGTTGGCCCTTGCACCGGAAATCAAGTATGATGTTCTTGAGGAGGATAACCCTAAAAAATTGTGGGAGAAGTTGACGAAGACGTATCACTCAAAGTCAATGGCAAATAAGTTGTTCCTCAATAAAGATTTGTTCGGGCTCAAGATGGAAGAAGATGGAGATTTGAGAGATCATCTGAATCGTTTTAATGGCCTGATCAACCAGCTGAATAATTTGGATGAAAAATTGAAGGATGAATACAAAGCTGTTCTTCTACTTGTGTCTCTACCAAAGAAGTATAGTACTGTGATTACTTCTTTATTGGTTGGGAATACAAAGTTATCTTTGGATGAGACTATTGTTGTTCTTCTGGAGTCCGAAAGATTGATGAAGCAAGGATCGAGTGACGCATCTGATGGAATTGCACTCATGGTGGATGCACGTGACAAGAAAAAGAAGTCTGGTAAGAAACATAACCCTAATATCAAGTGCTTTTATTGTGATGAATTGGGTCATATACAATCTTGGTGTCCAAAGGCAAGAGAAGACTTGAAGGAGTTGACGAAAATGCGAGGAAGGGGTAGTGTTTCGCTTATGGAAGGTGATGCTCTTTTGGTACAAGAAGATAAGGGATCGAAAGAAGAATGGGTGCTTGACTCGGGATGTTCTCATCACATATGTGCTAGGAGGGATTGGTTCTCGTCCTACAAGAAGTGTGATGGAAAGATGGTTGCTTTACCAAAGGGTAAAAGGGTAAAGGTTGCTGGTATTGGTGAGGTAATGATGAAACTTCACAATGGTTGTGTTCGAAAGTTAACTCAAGTGAGGTACGTACCGGAGTTAAATCGAAATCTAATTTCATTGGGTAAATTAGTTGATTTGGGATATACTGTTATGATGAAGAACGGTATTTTGGAGGTCACTAAATGGGATTTAGAGATACTCAAAGGATGGAAGGACAAAAGAAATCTTTTTGTGCTAGAAGGAGAGGTTATTGTTCGAGGGGAGGCATTGGCGGATGGACGTCGATGTCTTGATGGTGACCGTTAAATCGGTTGTGCATGGAACCGTATTGGGTTGAAGGGGAGGATTGTTGGGCTTAAACCCAATACGGTAGTATGGGTATTGGTGATATAAGTCATATATGGGTATAGGGATAATTGTATGGATACACAATTATTATATATGGTATGTCTTATTCACAAAGTTAGGTAATTAGGTGCCAAGAATTAGAAGGCTTGTATAACAAGTACGGTAAGGCTTGTAGAACAAGTATGGCAAGTCTTGGTGGTTAAGTTTTGGGTGGCTATATAAACATAGTCATATTATGTTTTGATATATACTTGAGTATTGTTTGGCTTGAGTATTGTGTGAGTGATACACCGAGTGATTGATGTATTATTGATATTGTTAAGATTAATAATACGAGTTTGGGACGTGGGTTTTCCGCGTCAAATATATTTGTGTGTGTGATTTGTTTTATTTGTTTGAATCTCGTTAATTGTGTATCCCCTAACCTAACAACCACCATCGTTTGATTTCTGGGATCAGGTTTTTCCTGAATCTTGGTCTAAAAATCTTGGTATGGATGCTGGTACTTATTCTTTTATCAAGATGTATGAGAAGCATGACTTAGCACATCATAATGCAAAGACAGAAGTTAAAGCTCAGAAACAGAAAGAAAGGCTTGCAGGAATCATTAACAGAAGAGGTGAAAGGCTAAGACAAACTTCTACTCAACCAGTACCAGAAGATATTCCTAATGATCCTAGTATTCCTTTGTTTGTACTTCCAATTTGAGCTAGAATTGAGACATCAATAATATCTGATCAATCTAAGGAGGAGTCAGGATTTGTAGATGTTAGTACACAGAATACTGGTGAAGGACAGGATGATCATACTTCAGCTCCAGATCAGAGTGATGAAGATGTTTGTACTTCTACTCAAGTGTTATTACTTGAATATCATTATAAATAGGCAACTTCTTCTACAAGGCTTGAAGATAAAGTTCTTTCTGCATCTGAATATGAAGATACAACAAGCACTTCCAACATTGAAGACAATTCTGAACTTCTTAAGGACATTCAGAAATCTCAAAGTGATATTCAATCGAGACTTCAAATTCTTGAAAATAACCAAGTCACTATTATGGACAATCAAGCAGTTCTGATGAATCTCATTTGTTCTCTTACTGAATCTCTTTGAATTAATGTTGCTGATGTCAAAAAGGGGGAGATAAAGACAACTCAGAAACAACAACAACAACAGACTGGGGGAGATAAACAGACTGGGAGCAGAATTAAGGGTGACAGAGTTGGTAAATTTTATCATGGAAGTGGTAAAGGAAAAGAAGCATCAAATAGTTGAATTCTTTCTTCTAAGTACTAGATACATGTCTACATCTGAAGAAGGAGGTACTTAACTTCATGATCTTAAATTCATAAATTCTATTATGGTTGTATTGTTATATGTTTTGACATCTACAACTTAGATTTATGCTTCAGATTCTAAAGCATAAATGGGGGGAGATTGTTAGGAATAATTCATAAGTTGTGATGTTGAGAATAGAATTTTGCTAATACTTCTTGTATATCCTGATCTTATAAAGGATTTAGCACTTTGTATAGGATATATGTGTTAGATAGTAATCTATAGAGTTTAGTCAGGAACAGTGTGTCAGATACTACATTTCAGGAACTAAGAGCAGAGACTACATTTCAGGAACTAAGAGCAGATCCTGATACAGCAAGTCAGATCCTGATGCAATGGGAAATCCCGATATCAGTCGTGTTACTGATGATGTCATTATGGATGCTACAGAAACTGGCAAGTGCTATAAAACAGGATCTTTGTTTTGGAGAACAAGCAAGAAGATATCGTGAAGGAAACGAATTCTCTATTGATGGAAACTATCAACTGGACGGCAGAACATTGTCATAGATAGATTATAATTCTGTTATTAGTTGATAGGTAGCATTATAAATACTCTCTCAATATCATTGTAAAAAGAGCGGAATTGAGAAATATAGAGTGCATATTATGTGAAGCTCTGTATAAGGTTTGTATTCGAGAGTTCGAAACAAACAGAGAGAGAGATTTGTATTGTCGTCAGCTGCTAAAGGTATTGTACACCTTTGGTAGAGTTTGTATTTGATTTATTTTAATACAAACAAAGTTTAATTCATTCCTTTATTCTTGTTCATCTAATCAAGCAAAAATCAGACACGATTATATAACTTGTATTCAACCCCCCCTTCTACAAGTTATTCGAGTTAACAGAAATCATCCATGAATACCTCTAGAAAATCAACAACCATGTCAGAAAAGATAGCCATCATACATATTTGAAAAGTTGGAGGAGCATTACATAACCCAAACGAAACTCTTTGAAAGGCAAAAGTACCATAAGGACATGTGAATGTAATTTTGTGTTGATCCTCTGGAGCTACAATTATTTGATTATACCCGCTAGAGTACCCATCAAGAAAACAATAATACTCTCTTTCAGCAAGTCTATCCAGTATTTGATCAACAAAGGGCAATGGAAAGTGATCCTTCCTAGTGGCCTTGTTCAACTTTCGATAATCAATGCAAATTCTCCAACCCGTGACTGTTCTGGTCGGAATCAACTCATTGTCTTCATTCTTTATCACTGTGAGTCCACCTTTCTTAGGCATACATTGAACAGGACTAACCCATGAGCTATCTGAAATTGGATAAATGATTCCTGCATCAAGCCACTTGATAATCTCTTTCTTCACCACCTCCTTCATGATAGGATTCAATCTACGTTGGCCTTCAATAGAACCTTTAGCACCATCTTCCAACAAAATTTTATGCATACAAATAGAAGGGTTAATACCTTGAATATCTGCAATAGTCCACCCAATAGCTTTCTTGTGCTTCTTAAGAATCTCCAACAATTGATCTTCCTGAGTACTGGACAATTTATCAGAGATAATAACAGGCAAAGTAGAAGAATGTCCCAAATAAGCATACTTCAAATGAGAAGGAAGAAATTTCAATTCTAACTCCGGTGATTCGATAATGGATGGCTTTGGAATTTGAATTCCCTTGATGATAACTCCAGTGACTCAAAACAGCCTCTATTTCTTGTACCATGTGAATTAGCTTCCAACCAAGCTAAAAGATCAGCATCATCAACTTCATCTTCATATACATTTAGAATCAGTTGCTCCAAAGGGTCATTAGAAGAATTATACTCTAGTTTTTCAGAAACTAGATCATCAACCAAAGTGACTGCTGAACAATCTTCTACATCATCAGAATATTTCATAGCCTTGAAAACATTAAAAGTCACATTTTCATCTTGAACCCTTATAGTTAGCTCCCCATTTTGCACATCAATTAATGTTCTTCCGGTAGTAAGAAATGATCTACCCAAGATAATGGGAACTTCCCAATCTGCCTCATAATCCAATACAATAAAATCAGCAGGAAAGATGAATTTGTCCACCTTGACCAAAATGTCTTCAATCTTTCCTTCAGGATGAGCAAGAGATCTATCTGCTAGTTGAAGAGTGACAGTTGTAGGCTGAACTTCTCCAATTCCCAGTTTCTTGAAGACGGACATAGGCATCAAGTTTATACTAGCTCCCAAATCACACAATACCATACCACAATAAGAATTTCCAATAGTGCAAGGAATGGTGAAACTCCCTGGATCTTTCATCTTCGTGGTCATTTATTCTGCACGAATGAGCTACACTCTTGTGTTAGAGCTACAGTTTCAAACTCCCCAATCTCCGCTTCTTTGTAAGAATGTCGTTCATGAATTTCACATAGTTGGGCATTTGCTCAAGAGCTTCTACAAGTGGAATATTGATGTGAAGCTGTTTCAGAACATCCAGAAATTTCTTAAATTGAACATCTTGCTTCTGCTTTTGAAATCGTTAAGGAAATGGTGGTTGTGGTTGGAGTGTTGGAACCACGTTAGAAGTCTGGACACCATTATTTTCTAAATTTTTCTCCTCAATTTCAGTTGTAGTGGAATCACCTTCTTTGGACTTAGATTTATCATTCTCCAAGACTTTCCTGCTCTTCAATGCTTTACAGTGCTCATTCCCAACATCCTTAGGCTTTTCAGTGTCGCTAGGGAGAGTGCCATGTGGTCGATTTCTTAGCTCATTAGCTACTTGTCCAACTTGATTCTCCAAGTTTCTCAGTGATGCTGCTTGGATTTGGATGAGAGCATCATTATTTGCCATGTATACTTTAAGCATATTTTCAAGAGAACTAGATTGAGATGCTTGTTGAGGCAATTGTTGTTGAGCTTGTTGAGAAAATCCAGGCGGATAATTGGGCCTAAAGGTATTTGATGAAGTTCCAGAAGTGGCCCCTTGATTGTTCCAAGAAAAGTTAGGATGTTGCCTCCATGATTGATTGTAGGTGTTTAAATAAGGGCCACCCTTATTTTGATTTCCCACATAATAGATAGATTCAGGATTTAAAGGACAATTATCATAAGTATGCTCTTCACCACAATACACACAAGAAACATTCTTGATTTGATTAACCTGTGGATTCACCGACTTCCCCATAGATTGATTACATCTAGATTTTACGCAACATATATAAAGAGACATAAAATAAAACAAATACAATCAATAAAGAACAGCATGAGAAATGAAACATTCATTACGTCTTGAATAAAGAAAAATTAAATTAATAAATAAAAATACTGAGTGATATAGATAATGAATTCTACTTTTTAAGAAAGTACACATGTAGCTCAATGGTTATGGTGCGGAACTTAAGTTTTGTTGAATTGATATGTCATGGGTTCGATCCTAAGCATTGCCTAGATATTCTAAGTTTTTTCATAATATTTTATTATAAGGGACTTAATAGTCAAATTAAAATATATTAAAGGGCAAAAACGTAAATTATTGGTTCGAATCGACGGAATCCATCGTACTTTCACTGCTGTGGGCTGGTTTATTGAATAAAATGTGGCATGTGTGCTACTGTTTAACAAAGTACACATGTAGCTCAATGGTCATGGTGCGGAAACTACGCCATAGATGGCTTTCTACAACACTTAGAGGGGAGTGTTACCTTCTTAGATGTTACCATAGCTATGAAATTTTGGACCTATCACAACATTATGATTTTGGTGTTACCATATCTGTAATCGTATGTTACTATAAATATAGAAGGTGTTACACAGAGCAACACCATAAGATGTGTTACCTTAGACTATAATAAACAAATTACAAATTTCATTTAAAACTAATGAATTAATAATTATTTTAACTTCATTAGTAATTAATTATAATAAAATCATTGATGTTATTATTATAAAAATTAATATTCTATCATATAATTGAATTATTCATATTTTATAAATATTTGAATATTTTGAATAAATTTAGAAGAAAAAGATTTTAAAGTAAATTAGTTTTTGAAAACTAATAAATTTTGATTATAATCAGTAAAAAAATTGTAGAAAATAAGAGCTTGTAAATTATCGATTACTATAAATTAATTAAAATAATAAATTAATTAAAATAATTTTATATCAATAAATTAAACTAATTTTATAATATTTTAAAATATAAAATTAAAATTAATTAAAAAGTAACATATACTTGTAGATTTGTAATTATGAATTATTGAAAGTGGAGAGCGGGGAACGAAATAGGAGAGAGCGGCAGAACAAAATTTGAGGTAAAACAAATCTTGGGCCAAAACAAATTGGGGGTTTCATTCTATCCCGCTCACTCTCACTCACCGGCTCGTCTCACTTCCTTACTCTTTCTTGTTCAGCTTCTCTCACTTACTCAACTACTCGTCTCTTACTTCAATTAAAGGGTTTAGAGTTCAAGGATTCAATTAAAGGATTTAGAGGGCTCGATTAATTCAGTCCCTCCTCTTGGTACTGCATCTCTCTCTCTCTATATATATAGATACTTTTTCCCAAATCTTCTGTTTATAATGTTACATATATCATTTATGTGTATTTAAATGTTAAGTTTTATAGGATAGTTGGGTTTTTTTGAACTTGCCCCCAACCTGTTTGATGAAATGTGTCAACCATTTATTTTTCCCCATGTTGAACATGTAACCTTATCATTTATGAAATGTGTGATTACTCTGTATAAATGCGTGTTTATCTAACTAGTATAACTGGTGCCATTGTGTAAAATATTCTCATCGCATATCTCTACTTTTAATGTATTTAGAGAAGAAAATATATTATAAATTCCTTTATTTTTTGTTGCTTAATATCTTGGAATTAACCTTAAACAATGTTGCAAAATTTGTATTGCATTTATGTTGGATATCTCATATATAAAGATGCTGCTTGGTTTCTGTAATTATGATTTATTTCTATTGCTTACTCAGAGATTCGAGAAGATAATGCAGATTGTCCAAGGTGCACTTTTTGTTGCTTCCACACTTGAAATAGTCCTTGGTTTTAGTGGTCTTTGGCAATGTTGCAAGGTGATTTACTGATTTGGTTGTCACTACATAAACTAAAGCATTAATTTCACTTATAGTCATAGTTGATGCATTTCTACTGTATGTTTACCTATTCCAGACTTGTTTAAGCATGCAAGCCATAATACAGGACTACCATAAAAGCTGCGACCACAACTTCCATGTTGTACTTTATGCTTGAATTACATTCTACATGTTGCTAATAATCATTTTTATTAAAGATATAGTTGTATGTAATATTGTGAGTCAGCCTTTTACTGTGTTTGACATCTTAATTCTCTCTATTTTTTCTTGTTACAGATTTTTGAGTCCACTCTCTGTTGTTCCCTTGGTTTCCCTAGCTGGTTTTGGACTGTATGAGTTTAGGTTCTCTGGCGTAAGTTATACATACATGTGTTTTGGTTATGTTCACCACTCTTTAGATGGATGACTAGGTTCGATGTTATTAGACTACTTTCGCGCGTGTACATCAATAGGTTTACTTGTTTGACCATTTCTAAAATAGTGCCTCTGAACTTTTGAGTCGGTGTATTAGGTTGCCAAATGTGTTGAAATTGGATTGCCCGAGATGATCATTTTAGTTATATTTTCTCATGTGATTGTTTTGGCATGTTTCTTCTCTTGCTATATACTTTTTGGAACTATTCATAACTGACGATACTTATCTCGCCCTACCTGTTATTTTCAGTATTTGCCTCGTGTTGTAAATCCAGGAAAGAATATATTTGATCGTTTTGTTGTTCTATTCTCGGTGGTGATTGTATGGATATATGCTCACCTACTACTGTGTTGTAGGGTATATTATTAGATAATACTATAGTCTATAATTTCTATCAAACAGCCTTCGATGAAATCAAAACAAGGATCTCGTGAATTTATGAATAAAGTGGGAATTTTAAAGTCTAGTGAATAAAGCATTTACAAGGAACACTGGGAAAGAAGGTCAATAAATTTTGGTTCTATATTGTATTTCGGATGCAATTTAGGATTCTTGTAGCATGAAATTTTTAACATTTAATATGTTTTTATTTGTATCGCATTTACATGTTGATAATTATTCCTTGGTTGTAATTAGGCTTTATGTTACTATAGGAAAACATATATACTTTTGGGCACCTATTGCACTTTTATTTATTCATAAAATAGCATGATGTTTGAGTTTCTATTATAGTTACCTTTGCAGCTCCCTACATTTTGCCTTTCGTGAAAATACTAGTTAAATTTCACCTTCTTAGACGTATTTTTGATGTTGGGAAGAAGATTAAAACTCTGTAGTGGACTTATTACACCTTTTTCTTTTCTAGACGTATGTATGTTTGACAAACTCTAGAAGTTCTATCTGACCTTTCCCCCCTTGGTATTCAGATAGATGTGTTCTTGATTTGTTGAAATGCAGTACAATATAAATAGGCTCTTTCTGTCATTATTATAACAAAGAGTAGCGATGAACATCAGTATCAACTATATTGTATTATTAATGCGATTTTGACGTGATGCGTTGTTAATTTTTTATGAGGTTACTGCATTTAATTTGTATGATGCAGAAGCAACTCCCAAGTCACTGTTGTGGCTCATGGCTTAATGAAATGGAAGCATGACCTTTGGTTCAATCAAGGAGCTTAAGAATGATTTTGTCTTTTTGATTGTTGACATTGTTATTCCACTCGGAGGATCATTTGATGAAGTTTCTTCATACTCCAGCCGTGCTCTCTCTCTCTCTCTGGTCAAAAAATTCATGTGGCTCAACATATCGATCTTTGAGTTTTTGATGGATACTGCTTATCTTTAAAAATAACCATGTTATTTATTCTAGCACTTGTATGTTTTAAGTTATATTCAATAGTTAGTGTTGGTGAATATTTATAGATGATATGGTTGATTTAGTAGTAAGATGATGGTATTGGAATGATGTTGGATGACATTTTTGGTGAATGAAAACATGAATTGAATTCAGTTTTTAATTTTTTCCTGGAAAATGCAATAATTAAATGTTATATTTTTATTTTGTCAATAAAATTTAAAATGTGGAACAAATGTGGGACCCACAAATGGGTAGGACCCAGATAATTGATTAATAATTTTGCAAAATTATAACATCTATTGTAACATAGATTTGGTGTTGATATAAAATGCTTAGTATGTTGTTGTATAGGTCTTTGGTAACAAATATGGCTATGTTAGCTTAGGCATGTCGACGTGTTACCTTAGACTCCAAAGGCAACTTAGAACAAAACTAACCCAGCTAAGGTGTTACCTTAGCCTTTTTTGGCCTTTGGCAACAAAATATAGGGTCTAAGGCAACATAGTCATGGTGTTACTGTAGGCCATCTATGGCATAGTTTAGTTGAATTGATATGTCATGACTTCGATCCTTAGCTTTGCCTAGATATTCTAAGTTTTTTCATAACAATTTATTTTTAGGGACTTAATAGTAAAAATAAAATATACTAGTGGGCAAAAATGTAAATTATATTAAATAAAATGTGGCATGTTGTGCTAGTATATATGTAGTAGATGATACCAATTACATACCTATAATTTGGCAGGTATATCAAATATTTCATATGATTAGCTTAAAAATATTCATCTATTTCCATTTTTCAAATCGATAAAAAGAACCACTATATTAATCTAAAATTACAATTTATGTACTCAATTTTTATATTAAATGATATTATCTACGACACTTTCCTTTAAAATTGCATAATTTTCTAAGCAATTATGTGCATCTTCCGAAATCCTAATATTTAATATTATACCTTTTATTTCAATTAAAATAAAAATAAAATAATTTAGTGTTACCCTCTCTCTCTCTCTCACCCCCTCCTCCTCCTCCTTATTTAGCTTCATGTATGTTTGTTCTATTTTTATGTTGATTTGGTTTTCTGAAGATGTGGACATATATATATGTATTAAATATACAAATTACGCATAACAAGAGCAATTCTGAAAAAAGAAGGATGTTGTCAATAATTTCGCTCGTAGAACAAAAGCAATTCTGATAAAAGAAGGATGTTATCATTAATTTTGCTCGTGTTCACTACACATATATTATTTCATTCATTTTCTTCATTATAGTATATATAATAATACAAGCAAATTTTCTATTGTGTTTTTAAATAATAGACATTTAATTGATTGATATTCGGAGATATATGTATTTTGATTTGTATCTGGAAATATTCATACTATATTGTTTTGTTACTCATTTGTTACCGTCGATATTTTTAAACTAAGATTTGAAGAACGGTAGTTAATTCGTTTGATTCATACAGTTTTATCACACATCCATTCTTATATGTTAATACTTTTTAAATTGTTTAGTGTAACACCCCCCAATTTACCAAAATAATAATTACATCATTAACTTAAACCACTGATAATCATAATTAACTTAATAAAAGTTACAACCAAAATACAACCGAAACACCCACCAACCTACGATTGCCAACAGGTTCAAGTATGAAATCAATATCTATTAACATTACAATCCTTGATTACAACTCCAAAAGCTACATCAAAACTATACTAGAGTAACTAGCTTTGACACTGACATCCTACCTGTCTCCTGAACTGCTCACCGTATGCTCTACCTGAACCTCCGGTTTGCTTAAGCGATGTTTGACGGGTTCGTACCATATTCTATTCTAGCTGTAAAAGGTTAGATAGCAAGGGCCAAATGCTCAGCAAATGCGAATAAATCAACAATAAACTTTATCAAGTATAAGAATTGACAATGAAAAGGTTATCAAATGTAGTAAGGGTATTCAATAAAGTTCTGATGAATAAACAATATCCAAATCTGGTTTAAATTCTGAATAACTGAATCTTAAGGAATGAGATATCGAGATAAGAATTTACAACTTTAAACATAAATAAAAAAAAAACATTATAAAACTTGGGATTTTAACTTGAACGCTATGAGCTAGCCGGGTGATCAGCCCGCGAATAGCTCCGAATATCACACCCGTACATGTGAGTACTCCTCCTTTATTTAGGATCCTGGTGGCTCTTATTGACATTGGCCATGACATAAATCCATATAATAATAGATCGGCGTTACGGTCTAAAACATTTTATTTTTATCCTGCTTAGTCCTTTTTAAAAAATCAAGTTGATCATAAATCAACCATTTTAATATCAGAGCATTTAAAACAATCCTCATACTTATTGACAAAAGATCAGCCTAGCATAAGGAAATTTAAGTTATAAAAAGGAAATTATACTTTTCCACAATCGATAAATATAAATCTGAATAACTTGGTCAGATGTATTCAAGGTATTGATCAAAGGTATTATATCAATTTGAAATGGTCGATCAAAGGTTTCAACAGAATATTAATCGTGATTGGGTTCAAAGTATAGCAAAGGTATTAATCATTACAAAGGTATCACAAGAGTAATCTCAATAATAAAAAAGGTTTAATCTTCAAGGTTTAAACAAGAGAAGGAGGTTAACACTTGCCTTAACGAGCTGCTTTACTAAAACTCTCGAATTTTCTCACTTGCTTCACTACCGGCTCTTTACCTTTCCTGCTAATGCTCGGACCTATAATCATATATATATATATATATATAATATTAGACTCTATATATTAATGTAAAACACATCATCTATATAAGCATACACATATACACATAACACATAGCACTAAATTACTATATTATATTTTTTTTTGACACCAAATTACTATATTATATATATACTATATTATTATAATAATTTTAATGACTTAGACCAGCACCTATAACAGTTAGCACCCAAAGTATTTCGATTGGTTATATAATAACTAGCAGTAGATCGTGCCGACAATGTTTTGAAAAAGGTTAGGGATTTTTTATAAAATTTCGGCAGCAATTCCCCGCTTGTACTACATTCCCAGTCGGAATACAACCGACACAAAACAACAACCAAGTCACATACTTATAACATAATCAAGCATTCAACTTACTGACATAGTTATTGACATTACTTACAACCATACTTACAACCACAATTCATAATACACCAAAATGACCATTATCCTTAACAATATGTTATGACCAGCCTGGAAAGACATCCAATTTACACTATCAAGATGACCTTAAATTAAAAAGTACAGAACATGAAACTCGAAGGAAATCCCGAGACCTTTTCAGAATGGTAAGGCTCGTTAAAAATGGATAAGTAATGAATTCTGAAACAATTAAAAAGTGAACTGTTAGAACAGAATCAGAACCCACTTACTCTAGTATTTCTAAGTTTATTGTACTAAGAACACAGAGTTTGGAAATAAATATAAATAAAAAAATGTAGGTTTGAAAAGAGCTTTCCAGAATGATATTGCTCAGAAAATTTGAATGTATGATCAATTTACTATGAAATTTTGAAAACAGGACTCTCAATGCTCAAGCAATTCTCCGATTTACTAAAGTGCAGAAAACTCATACTTCGGAGTGGAATTTCAGAAAACACATAAAACGGAATTTGTGGATAATTAAAATACCCTTCTAATGACTCTAAACTCAACACCATATGACCTATATTCGATTTTATAACATTTTTACAATGCATCAGACTATTACCGAAATTTAGCAAATCAAGTAACTATCTCCTTAACTCCTATCACTTAGCTTAGCAATTATCAAACATCATATATATCCTACCCACACATATACTCGGGCACATATATTTACACAATTATTTAAATCTCTACTCTCAAGAGCACCTATAATCATATGCTTCCTTTAATTCTTTTAAATTACAAACCCACTTCCTAATATCACTTAACAATTCAAAATGTAAACTTTATAAAATCTGAAAAATAATTAAAACTACTAAAACTTGACATGCAACTAACTTCCTTTCACAATAATCATCAACAACACCAAATCAAGCTAACCCATATCATACACATACTTTACAAGTTCTAAAAATTCAAACCCATATCAAGAACACAACATGAAAACTAGTTTATAACACAAAGCTTTCATTAACATCATAACAACCTTATTAATAACATAATTTGCCAAAAATCAACCCACCGGATCTCATCAAGACCATCTCCTGTGGGGAAGGGTTCAGTGGTGGCCAAGAAATCGGCACCCCAACCTACTACACTTCTAAACCCCGATTTTCTTGCAACCCATCATACTACAACATCAATACAACTCATATTTCTACTTGCATGTGAATTTTAAGCCCCCTAAAACCTATACATACATACACCGAACATATACATACATGCACACACAAAACTTGAAAATAACTTCAACCCATCCTTGTTAAACACATAAACAACTATAATCAATCAAGAATTTGTACCAATAAGAAGGTATATGTTGAATTTGTGAAGAACAAGGAAGAGAGAGAGAAACTCACGAAATGAGAGAGGAGAGAGAGAGAGAGAGAGAGAGTAGTGTCTAGGTGGAAATGAGAAAAAGAAACGGGGAGAAAGATTATTAACACTTACAAAGGCATTCTTTTAATCTTATCACCCCACTTTCTAATTAACATTTATCTAATTGCTATTTATCCAAAATTAAATGGGTTTTTGTAAAAATTCTGATATTATATATTTTTAAAATAAATTTTATCCAATAAGGTTCACAAGCATATTTTTAAAATATTTTTAGGGCTTATAAATATAGAGATATGGATTTTACAAGAATAGGTTTTAAAGATGAAAATTGATATTTGAAATCTTTTGAAAATCTTTAACACCCAAAATAAATAAATTCTCATTTATATAACCAAGAGTATAAAATTTTAAACACACACACACAGATATATATATATATATATATAAATCATATTTTTACGACTTATAGATATTTAACTAGAGATTTTACGAATTAAATCCTCTAAATGGAAAATCATACTTTAAAAGTCATAATAAATCATTGGAGCCTAACTGAAATTAGCTTATACATTTAAAAAGTCCATAAATATAAAAGACACCTCATAAAGAAGACTTTATGATTTTTAGATACTCTAATGATTTTATAAAAATAAAACAGTACAACAAAATGCTTTTAAAATTAACTAAAATCTACAAAAAAACAATTTATGCACATAGACACCACAAATAATTCACATAATCACAACTACTAGAAATATTACATCTCTATTCAAGATATGACCTCTTAATATATAAATAAACAAAATAGATCGATTACTCACATCATTAAGATTTAAATATTATAGAATTATATCGGTCTATTACAATCTACCCTCCTTAAAATGATTCTATCCCAGAATCAAGGTAAATAAAACAACTGAGGATATCTATCTTTCATCTCATCTTCTAATTCCCAGGTGAATTCCTCAACCTTAGGATTCCTCCATAACACTTTTACAAAAACCACTGTTTTGCTTCTAATAACCTTTTCCTTTCTATCTACTATCCTGACAGGATGCTCTTCGAAAGATAAATCTGACTGAATCTCTACTGGTTCATACTCTATAACACAATTCGAACTAGGAACAAGTCTTTTCATCAATGATACGTGAAAAACATTATGCACGTGCTGCAAATTCGGAGGTAGCGCTAATTCATAAGCGACTTTTCCTATCCGTCTCAAAACTTCGAAAGGTCCTATATACCTCGGGCTAAGCTTCCCTTCTTACCAAATCTTGACAATCCTTTCCACGGAGATATCTTGAGTAATACATTTTCACCTTCATCAAATTCTACCGGTCTTCTAGCAAGATCTACATATATACGTTGTCGATCCTAAGCAGTTTCTAATCTCTTTTGTATCAATTTCACAACTTCTTCGGTTTGCTGAATCAATTCTGGACTAATAACTTTTCGCTCTCCGATTTCTTCCCAATAGATTGGAGATCTACACTTTCGTCCATATAAAGCTTCAAATGGCGGCATTCCTATGCTTGCGTGATAGCTATTATTGTAAGAAAATTCTACCAAAGGTAAATGCTCATCCCAACTTCCTTTAAAATCCAAAGTACATACGCCAACATATTTTCTATGGTTTGAATTGTTCGTTCACTTTCCCCGTCCATCTGAGGATGATAAGCCGTGCTCATTCGCAATTAAGTCCTTAAACAATCCTGAAACTTTCTCCAAAATCTTGAATTGAAACGAGGATCTCTATCTGACACAATCGACACTGGAACTCCATGTTTAGCTACAATCTCTTTCAGATACATATGAACCATCTTATCTAAAGAATACCTTTCGTTAATAGGCAATAAATGTACTATCTTCATTAATCGATCGATAATAACCCAAATAGCATCATGATTCAACTTCGTCCTTGGCAATCCTACGACAAAATCCATTACAACGTGCTCCCATTTCCATTCTGGAATATCTAACGGCTGCAACATACCACCAGGTCACTGATGTTTTGCTTTCACTCTTTGACACGTGTAACATTTGTTAACCCAATCTACAATCTCTCTTTTCATATCTGGCCACCAAAAATTTCTTTTTAAGTCATGATACATTTTGGTACTTCCGGGGTGAATAGAATATTTAGAATTGTGTGTTTCATGCAAAATCTCTATCTTCAATTCATGTACATCCGGAATCCAAATCCTAGAGCCAAACCTCAAAATTCCTTGATCATCCTTTTGAGTACAAATCTCTTCTCCTGTTAACTCATTCATCCTTTGATCCATCATTTAATCTTGACATCTCTTAATCTTCTCAAATAACTCTGGTAGAAATATCATCTTGTAATTCATATCGTTCACAGCACCTGACTGACAAACTTCTATTTCCAATTTCTCAAATTCCTTCAGTAATTCCTTGGTCTTTGTCAACACATTCAATCTTTCATTTCGACTTAGCGCGTCTGTAACCACGTTCGCTTTTCCTGGGTGATAATTAATAGTACAGTCATAATCTTTTATCAGTTCTAACCATCTCCTCTGTCTCATGTTCAACTCTTTTTACGTGAAAATATACTTCAAGCTTTTGTGATCGGTGTAGATTTCGCACTTCTCTCTGTAAAGATAATGTCTTCACAATTTCAATACGAACACTATAGCTGCTAATTCTAAATCATACGTAGGGTACCTCTGTTCATGTGACTTGAGCTATCGGGAAGCGTATGCGATCACCTTATCGTGTTGCATCAAAACACGTCCAAGTCCTTTGAATGACGCGTCACTATATATTACAAAATTTCCCTTATCAACCGGTAAAACTAACACCAGGGTAGTTACCAATCTTTGCTTAAGTTCCTGAAAACTCTTTTCACACTTATCATTCCATTCAAACTTTTTATTCTTTCGAGTCAACTTCGTTAATGGCACAGAAATCTTTGAAAAATCCTTCACGAATCTTCGATAATACCCGGCTAATCCTAAGAAACTTCTGACTTCTGTCGGTGTCCTTGGTCTTTCCCATTTTGTTACGGCTTCAATCTTGGTTGGATCTACTTTAATACCCTCACGACTAATTATGTGTCCTAGAAACTGCACTTCCTTAAGCCAAAACTCACACTTAGAAAACTTCGCATATAACTTCTCATTCCTCAAAATCTCAAATGTTCTGCATGTTCCGCTTCAGTCTTAGAATAAATCAATATGTCATCGATGAAGACTACCACGAACTTATCCAAATACTTCTTAAACACTCGATTCATCAAGTCCATGAAAGCTGCGGGTGCGTTAGTTAATCCAAACGCCATCACTAAGAACTCGTAATGTCTGAATCTTGTCCTGAACGCTGTCTTAGGCACATCTTCCGGTTTAATCTTCAGTTGATGGTATCCCGAGCGTAAATCAATTTTTAAAAAATTTGTTGCTCCTTTTAACTGATCAAACAAGTCATCGATCCTTGGTAACGGATATTTATTCTTAAAGGTTAACTTATTCAACTCGCGATAATCGATGCACAATCTCAAGCTTCCATCTTTCTTCTTTACGAATAGAACTGGAGCTCCCCATGGTGACGTACTTGGTATTATTACTCCTTTATGCAACAAATCTTGTAACTGCAATGATAACTTTTTCATTTCTGCTGGGGCCATATGATACGGGGCTTTCGACACTAGTTCCGTACCCGGAGCTAACTCAATCGAGAACTCAATTTGTCAGTCTGGAGGTAAACTGGTAACTCATCAGGAAACACGTCTGGAAACTCGTTGATATCAGGAATATCTTCTAACTTAGGTTCTTCTTTACTCTTGTCTACCACACACGCAAGATAAGCTTCGCACCCATGTCTCATTAACCTTCTAGCTTGCATCATAGTAAGAAATAATTTATTCTGCTTCTGGCCTTTAAAAATACCTCCTCACCTTTTGACGTCTTCAAAATTACCTTCTTATTCTTACAATCAAACTGCGCATTATGCTCAATTAACCCATCCATTCCTAATATAATATCAAATTCTCCTAATTGAAAAGGTATCAACGTAACAGGGAAAAGATAACCTCCTATGCTAACCTCACAATTCGGACAAACCTGATTTACTTGCACCTGCTCCTGATTAGCTAATACTATCTTCAACATTCCCTCTAATCGTATTGTTTTACATCCAATCTCTCTACAAACTCTTTTGATATAAAAGACCTAGTCGCACTGGTATCAATTAATACTTTTGCTAGAGTAGAATTTACAAGAAGCGTACCTGCTACCACCTCGGGATTCTGTATTTCCTCTATCATATTCATGTTCAAAGTCTTGACCTGGTCTGAGAAGATAGGAGTCTGATATCCTAGAAGTCTTTGTTCTAGAACTTGAGTTACCGATTCATAACTCATCATCGAAGAAGCTGGTTGGATAATATATGGTACTGGAGCTGCTGCTAACCTCATCAAGTTGGTATTCTTCACTGGAACTCTACAATCCTTAGAAATATGACCCACTTTTTCACACTTGAAACATGTCACATTTGGCCTCTGAATTTGACTCGCATTTGGACATTTTCTGGAATAATGTCCTATAGCATTACACTTATAACAAATAACTCCGGCTTTCGTACACACTCCCGTATGTTTCTTCAAACAAATCTTACACTCTGGAATAGTCACTTGTTGGGTCCTCTGTTGTTGTCCTTGATTTCCTTGATTTTGCATTCTATTCCCTTGATTTGTATTGTTATTGTGATTCCTTTAAAAATTTCCTATTCCACTGTTTAACTGAAATCCTGGCTTCTTTACAAACTTTCTTATTGCTTCACTCTGACTTGGTCCTTCATCTTTTTGTCCAAACTTCCTTTTTCTGTCAAATCTTTCCTTCTGGCCTTGCTCACTTTCTCCTTCTACTATAATCGGCTTCTGAATCACCTCAGCATAAGTATTCAGTTCCAACATAGCTATTCTTCCTCTAATCCATGATTCAGACCTTGTTGAAATCTCCTTGCTTTCTTCTCTTCTGAATCCACATACTCTGGCACAAATCTTGCCAATTCTGTAAACTTCTTTTCATATTCAGCTACACTCATGTTGTTCTACTTCAATTCCATCTAAGCTTTCATATACCTTGGAAAATACTTGTCTAGAAACAAAGTCTTAAATCTATCCCAAGGTATCACTACATCTACTTCTAAAGCCTTAGTTGATTCCCACCAATAATTGGCTTCACCTTTCAAAAGATAACCAGCAAACTTCGTCTTTTGTTCCTCACTAACCTGGTTCAAATCAAACGCTTTCTCAATCTCTCTTAACCACTTCTAGGCTTCAACTGGATCTGTCGAACCTTGAAACTCGGGAGGTTTAACCGCTTGAAATGCTTTAAAGTTCACTACAGACTAATTAGGCATTTGATGTTGTAAATGTTGTTGTTGTTGCTGGATAATCTGTTGCTGTTGTGCAAGTGTAGCAGTGTGCTGTTGTAAAAGATTTACATGTTGACTTAGGTCTACTACATTCTAGTTTTCTGGATTTTCAGGGTTATCTTGGTTATGTTGGTTTGAACTTGTAGTTAAATGAGCTGGAGTTCTGGCAATCTTTCTGCCCTTTTTCTTTGGTGGCATGATCTGATAGTAGTTATAAGAAATTAAAAATAGGTTTATAACAGTGACGATATATATGTATAAGGTGAATGATAATCATGGTATCAACAGTTTAAATGGTAAATCACAAGGTATAGGCAATGGACAGTAGGTATATGCTACGCAATATATAAAGATGCAAATATTAGAACAACTATTCGTAGAAATAATGGCAACACTGCCACACGATAAATATAATCTGATTCAAAAACCCACAACCATAGGTCTACAATTCGATAAAATAATCCCACATAGTGATAAAATGATAAAACGATAATAAAAAATAGCACGGCTATCCACTAGTCCAAGTCCTCATAGCAAATACCAACATTAATCATATCTGAAGCTGATCCACTATCCTTTGAAGCTCATCGATCACTAGATGGCATACAATACATCCGAACCATACTTCACGTTAGTCGGTGGAGGCAGCTCGTCCATTCGACTGGTAACAACCTGGATTAAAGCTCGAAAACGAGTAACAATGGCTGGATCCTCAGTTTGCGCACTAATACCCTCTGTGTAGGCATCCATCAATGACCGAAGCTGGTTATTATAGGCATGTAGGTTATCACACTCTACACACAATGCTGAATACACGAATACCGGGACCATCTCAAGAGAACTTGAGGAACTAGAACCTGAAGCAGTTCCCTGGACAGTACAAGTGGATCAGAATCGGGCCTCGACACCAGCTATCCCTAAACCTAGAGGAGAATCTGGGACATAAGGAGATGAGGACCTAGGAGATCTAGAAATACCACTCGAACTACCAATATCTAGACCAACAGCATGACCCTGAGACTGGAAAGATAACACATCATAATCGCTATCGGAGTCTGAGCTATCGAAAAGTACAATAGAAGGAGATCGTTGAGCTCGCTGCTGCAAAATATAATATATATATATATATATATATATATATATATATATATACATACATACATACATACATACATACATATAGACACATTAGTGATCCTAAAATAAAACTTGTAAACTACCTATTTCGAGTTACCAGATTAAGGGTTATGGCAAATCCTAGCAACTCAACCAATCTTAAGTATCTACTCATTTATTATAACTATCTTATTAATTTACTCTAATCTTATTAACCTAATCCTATATTGTTTCAGTGACTTAAACCTGTGGCTCTGATACCAACCTGTAACACCCCCCCAATTTACCAAAATAATAATTACATCATTAACTTAAACCATTGATAATCATAATTAACTTAATAGAAGTTACAACCAAAATACAACCAAAACACCCACCAACCTAGGATGCCAACAGGTTCAAGTATGAAATCAATATCTATTAACGTTATAATCCTTGATTACAACTCCAAAAGCTACATCAAAACTATACTAGACTAACTAGCCTTGACACGGACACTACCTGTCTCCTGAACTACTCACGGTATGCTCTACCTGAACCTCCGGTTTGCTTAAGCGCGGTTTGACGGTTTCGTACCATCCTCTATTCTAGTTGTAAAAGGTTAGATAGCAAGGTAATGAGCCAAATGCTCAGCAAATGCGAATAAATCAACAATAAACTTTATCAAGTATAAGAATTGACAATGAAATGGTTATCAAATGCAGTAAGGGTATTCAACAAAGTTCTGATGAATAAGCAATATCCAAATCTGGTTTAAATTCTGAAGAACTGAATCATAAGGAATGAGATATCAAGATAAGAATTTACAACTTTAAACATAAATAAAAAAAAGCATTATAAAACTTGGGATTTTAACTTGAACGCTACGAGCTAGCCGGGTGATCAGCCCGCGAATAGCTCCGAATATCACAACCGTACATGTGACTCCTCCTTTATTTAGGATCCTGGTGGCTCTTATTGACATTGGCCATGGCATAAAGCCATATAATAACAGACCTGGGGTGATACATTTTATTTTTATCACGCTTAGTCCTTTTTAAAAAATCAAGTTGATCATAAATCAACAATTTCAATATCAGAGTATTTAAAACAATCCTTATACTTACTGACAAAAGATAAGCCTAGCATAAGGAAATTTAAGTTATAAAAAGGAAATTATACTTTTCCACAATCGATAAATATAAATCTGAATAACTTGGTCAGATGTATTCAAGGTATTGATCAAAGGTATTATATCAATTTTAAATGGTCGATCAAAGGTTCCAACAGAGGAGTTCCTCTATTCAATCCTTTTCCTTCTTCTTGTTGCTGGATATCTCGTTCGTACACATCTTATCTTTGTTCAACAGCCCAAGGACTTGGAGCGCATCTTTTGTTGTTTCCACTGCTTGAAGTGATTGTTACGACCACGAAGAAACGACAAATCCCAACTACGGATATATAAGAGCCAGAACTGCTAAGGGCATTCCATCCAGCGTAAGCATCTGGATAATCTGGAATGCGATATTAATCGTGATAGGGTTCAAAGTATAGCAAAGGTATTAATCATTACAAAGGTATCACAAGAGTAATCTCAATAATCAATAAGGTTTAATCTGCAAGGTTTAAACAAGAGAAGGAGGTTAACACTTGCCTTAACGAGCTGCTTTACTAAAACCCTCGGATTTTCTCACTGGCTTCACTACCGGCTCTTTACCTTTCCTGCTAAAGCTCGGACCTACAATCACACACACACACACACACACACACACACACACACACACACATATATGTATATATATATATATATAATATTAGACTCTATATATTAATGTATAACACATCATCAATATAAGCATACACATATACACATAACACATAGCACTAAATTACTATATTATATATATATATATATATATATATTATAATAATTTTAATGACTTAGACCAGCACCTATAACAGTTAGCACCCAAAGTATTTCGATTGGTTATATAATAACTAGCAGTAGAGCGTGCCGACAATGTTTTGAAAAAGGTTAGGGATTTTTTAGAAAATTTCGGCAGCACTTCCCCGCTTGTACTACATTCCCAGTCGGAATACAACCGACACAAAACAACAACCAACTCACATACTTATAACATAATCAAGCATTCAACTTGCTAATATAGTTATTTGACATTAGTTACAACCATACTTACAACCACAATTCATAATACACCAAAATGACCATTATCCTTAACAATATGTTATGACCAACCTGGAAAGACATCCAATTTACACTATCAAGATGACCTTAAATTAAAAAGTACAGAACATGAAACTCGAAGGAAATCCCGAGACCTTTCCAGAATGGTAAGGCTCGTTAAAAATGGATAAGTAATGAATTCTGAAACAATTAAAAAGTGAACTGTTAGAACAAAATCAGAACCCACTTACTCTAATATTTCTAAGTTTATTGTACTAAGATCACAGAGTTTGGAAATGAATATCAATAAAAAATGTAGGTTTTGAAAAGAGCTTTCCAGAATGAAATTGCTCAGAAAATTTGAATGTATGATCAATTTACTATGAATTGTGGAAAACATGACTCTCAATGCTCAAGCAGTTATGTCCGATTTACTAAAATGCAGAAAACTCATACTTCGAAGTGGAATTTCAGAAAACACATAAAACAGAACTTGTAGATAATTGAAATACCTTTCTAATGAATCTAAACTCAACACCATATGACCTATATTCGATTTTATAACATTTTTACAATGCATCAGACTACTATCGAAACTTAGCAAATCAAGTAACTATCTCCTTAACTCCCATCACTTAACTTAGCAATTATCAAACATCATCTATATCCAACCCACACATACACTTGGGCACATATATTTACACAATCATTTAAATCTCTACTCTCAAGAGCACCTATAATCATATGCTTCCTTTAATTATTTTAAATTAACAAACCCACTTCCTAAAATCACTTAACAATTCAAAATGTAAACTTTATAAAATCTGAAAAATAATTAAAACTACTAAAACTTGACATGTAACTAACTTCCCTTTTACAATAATCATCAACAACACCAAATTAAGCTAACCCATATCATACACATACTTTACAAGTTCTAAAAATTCAAACCCATATCATGAACACAACATGCAAACTAGTTTATAACACAAAGCTTTCATTAACATCATAACAAACTTATTAGTAACATAATTTGCCAAAAATCAACCCACCGGATCTCATCAAGACCATCTCCGGTAGGGAAGGGTTCGGTAGTGGCCAAGAAATCAGCACCCCAACCTATTACACTTCTAAACCCCGATTTTCTTGCAACCCATTATACCACAACATCAATAAAACTCATATTTCTACTTGCATGTGAATTTTGATCCCCCTTAAAACCTATACATACATACATACACCGAACATATACATACATGCACACACAAAAACTTGAAAATAACTTCAACCCATCCTTGTTAAACACATAAACAACTTTAATCAATCAAGAATTTGTACCAACTAGAAAGTATATGTTGAATTTGTGAAGAACAAGGGAGAGAGAGAAACTCACGAAATGAGAGAAAAGAGAGATGAGTGTCTCGGTTGAAATGAGAAAGAGAAAGGGGAGAAAGAGTTTTAACACTTGCAAAGACATTCTTTTAATCTCATCACCCCACTTTCTAATTAAAACATTTATCTAATTGCTATTTAACCAAAATTAAATGGGTTTTTGTAAAAATTCTGATATTATATATTTTTAAAATAAAATTTACCCAATAAGGTTCACAAACATATTTTAAAAATATTTTTAGGGCTTATAAATATAGAGATATGGATTTTACAAGAATAGGTTTTAAAGATGAAAATTGATATATGAAATCTTTTAAAAATCTTTAACACCCAAAATAAATAAATTCTCATTTATATAACCAAGAGTATAAAATTAGAAACATATATATATATATATATATATATATATATATATTATATTTTTACAACTTATTGATATTTAACTAGAGATTTTACGAATTAAATCCTCTAAATGGAAAATCATACTTTAAAAGTCATAATAAATCATTGGAGCCTAACTGAAATTAGCTTATACATTTAAAGAGTTCCTAAATATAAAAGACACCTAATAAAGAAGATTTCATGATTGTTAGATACTCTAATGATTTTATAAAAATAAAACAGTACAACAAAATGCTTTTAAAATTAACTAAAATCTACAAAAACAATTTATCCACATAGATACCACAAATAATTCACATAGTCACAACTACCAGAAATATTACATCTCTATTCAAGATATGACCTCTTAATATATAAATAAACAAAATAGATATGTTGAGTATTGAACACACAAGAGAATACAGAGGGGGGTGAATGGATTCTCAAACTTTTCTTCCGATAAGTGTTTTAGGTGAAGGTTGTTTTAAGGGTTTGAATCTGGTTGTGTAGCAGAGTGTGTGTTTGTGTTTAACAGATTATGTAAGTGCGGAATATAAACACAAGAACACGATATCACTTTAATATAATATTGTATTAGATAAAGATTTGCTACAATCTATGAATACAAATGTTAGTATTCTCAGCTTCTTTCTCAGAGAGATATTACTTGTAAAAACTCTAGATCGCTCTGTTTGATACTTGCTAAAGAAGTAGGGTTGTTCACTTATATCACGTGAACAACTTGCTTACAACAAATAAGGTAGCAAACAAATTTGCTTTTTAATGTGTCTATCCTATTTGAGTAAACATCCAAACTGCTACAGATTTGACTTCTTAGAGCTCTGTTTAGATCCACTTCTTTAGCTCTTTGTCTCTTGTACTATCTCTCCAAGCTTCTTTGTAGGCTTTCCAACGTGCTTTACGTATGTGGTCCATAAAGCGTCTTGGCTTGTTGCAGGTTTCTGACTTGTACAATTCTTTAGTATTTTGTCTCCAAGATTGTATTCGAGAAGTAACTCTGTTGGTGATTCGAGAACTAGAATTGGCTTAATCGATAACTCTGAGTTCTCGAATACTGTTGAGCTGACATATCGAATCACTCCTCGAATAAGTCTTTTCTCCAGGCATCCTTGAGATATCGAATAGAGCATTTTACTTATCGAATCCCTGAGATATCGAATAGCTTCTTTAGTCCTTGAGATATCGAATGTAGCTTTGACTTGTTGACTCTTAAAGAACTCGAATGATGCTTTGACTTGTTGACTTCTTGAGTTCTCGAATAGAGTATTAGACATGTCGAATCTCTGAGTTCTCGAATGAGGCTTTGACTAGTTGACCTCCAGAGATATCGAACAGTGTCTTTTGAGATATCAAATTCCTGACTTCTCGAATGCTAGACTTCTCGAATATAACAAACATACTTCTCGAATTGGTACTTAGGCAAATCTTCATTCTCCAAATTCCAACTGTGTTTATTTTGACAGTCTTGGTCTTCAAGCTTGAGGCATGATCCTTGGAACTTCTTTCAAGCATTATTCTCTGACTTTAATTACAGTTACACAGGTAGAATTTGATGCCTGTTATAAGTACTACAACAAGTAGAAACTCTACAACTAGAGGTTCCCTCAGTTAAGAGGTCATGTAGGTAATGCAAAGCATTACAAACAATTAGGCTTGTTATTAGATGAATACAGGCATGCCTCTGTGATTAACAATCTCTCCCAAATTATGAGTAAGACCCTTAGTCACAATTTCATGTCTGATAACAAGCCTATCATACATAAAGATAAAACTTGAAAAGTACAGGTATGTAAATTGATTGAAAATACAAAGAGGCATCCTTACAAGTTATGAAGAATTACTAGCCATATCCTTTTGGATTCATCTCTTGAGCTTTGGCTTGCAGATTCTCATTTTTCTTCTTTTCTTCAGCTTCTTTATCTTTCTTCTTTGCATTTTCTTCCATAGCAAGAACAATGTCTTCTATAGCAGTGAGTTCCTCAATTAGAGGAAAGCCTGATAGATCTTTAAGAACTTCATTCAGCTGTTTCTCAGAGTAAGAACTGATGTAGTCCATTCTAATCTTCACAGTTCTTCCATATTTCCTTTATTCAATAATGTAAGGATTATACTTGACTCTACACAGACCCATGGCTCTTAACAAATCAGCCTTAGCTTCCATAGCAGCAAACTCCTCCTCTCTTTTCTTTAACAGCTCCTCACTTTTCTTTTTCCGTACTGCTTGGTGATCTCTCTTCATCTTGAAAAACTCAATCAACTCCAGCTTTCATACTCTTTCCACTATATTTTTAGAATCCAACATAGCAATAATCCTTTCTATATCATCTAGCTTGCCCCAATACTGACATGTCCCTTGCTTGAACTTCTTCTGTCTTCCATCAGTGTATTTAACTTCAAGGCAGTTATCAACAATGGCAACATGGTAGATTCTTTGAGCCCATAGGAATTGTAGTTGGTCTTCATCAAAGTCTTCATCTAGTGGTTGGAGTTTTAATCCTGGAATTATAGTTAGGGCCCTTGATTTAGATGGTTTCACTCTTCTTGCAGCATGTTTGAATTTGATCTTTTTCACTTTGTTGTTTGGAAGAAACTTGTGACCTTTGCTTGTAGACCACTGTAGTATACCATTAGCAGTGTGCTTTTGGAAACATACAGATGGTTTCTTAATTTGTATCTTCTTCTCTTCTTGAGGTGGCAAAACAGTTGCAGAAGCCATAGATGTAGATTTTGGTAGGTCACTGCTAACTGTATTCACCCTAGACTTAGAGTCTTGTGTTGTGGTGAGGTTACAGCTAGTGATGCCTAGGGCTTGCTGTTTTCCACTTTTCCTCTCATAGACTTTGCCTTGGCCATCATCATCCTTCTTGTCTTTGCTGTCCTTCTTCTTCTTCTTATCTTCATCACCCTTATCACTCCTGTGATGACTTCTCCTCCCATCACTCTTGTCTTCATCTTCATCATCCTTATTTCTCCTGATTTTGGCCATTTTTGGAACTATGTCAGTTGTAATGAAAGTTTTGAGAATATTTAGTGCTTCCACCTCTTCAGCAGTCCTGACTCCTTGCTTTTTAGTTAGTCTTTCAATGATGGCATGATGAGACTATGGTTCTGAGGAATAAGATGCTTGAGGATGACCAGTTGCTTGATCTCATCAATTCTTGTTCCAAATTGATAGATGATAGTTCTAGGATTTGTAATCACTTCAGGCAGTCTTGAGGGTTGCTCATTCCTCAGGTCATCATATAGACTCTTGTTGTTCTTATTCTCATTCCTCTTCTCAATCAAGTTGATTAGTTCATTTACCTCAGAAAATTTTAGGGCCTGAAGAATCTTGTAGGCTAGATGTCATATCTTGGATCTTGCCACCATCAATATCTCTTTGTACCACACATTGTCAACTTTCTTAGGCACCACAGTGAGGTAGTCAATCTGCTCCTTCAAACTCCTCAGATAAAGTTGAGTGTCACCAGCCTGTTCTCTAGAGACTTTCAGAAACTCCAAGAATGCATCATCATGGTAGACATTAGGCTTTGTAACTTCTTGTAGCTTGGCCTCAATAACCACCTTTGCTTCTACAGGCTTGGCATTTACAGTTTTGGAGAATGGAGGTTTGTCAGATGGCATACTCCCTGCAACTACAGTAGTAGTGATGGTTTGCTGTTGGCCACTTGGAGTAGTGATGTGCACAGGTGGATGTGTAGTAACTGACAGAGTAGTTGGAGGTTCATCAACTTTGGCTTTCCCTTTGCCTTGTACATGAGTTGTAGACTTTGAAGTTCTTGGATGACCACCCTCAGAAATGATTATGCCTTTCTCCCTAGGTCTCTCCTCTTTATTCTCCCCCTTAGGTTTTGAGCTCCTTAAGGTCCTCTTCTCCCCCTTAGGCTTGGTATCAGGCACAGATGCTTTAGTAGTGGCCTTTGGGTTGGAAGAGATGGGATTGACAGATTCTTCAGGTAGAGGGAGTCCCATGTGCTTCATCATAGCAGACAGCATCAGTTGTTGATGAAGAAGAACATCAACTGTGGTGGTAGCTTGAGTGTCCAACTTCTCAGTAAGAGTTGCAACTGTGTCTGTAAGATGAGCATTCGACTGCTTGAGTGACCTCACTTTCTATTCAAGAGTATCCACTTTGGTGAATAGCTCAGAGGCTTTAAATCCAGAAAGAGATTGGTCCTTGAGTCTCTACACTTCAAATTTGGTCATTTCACGAATAGGGACTTCAGTCGCCAGCTTATCTCCATATTGATTTGCAAAGAGAGTTTTCAGCATGGCATTTGCATCTGTTGTCTAATTTGTCAGTTTCTCCACTTGAGTGGCCATATTCTTGATAGCACTTTGAGCTAAGACCAATTCATTATCCATCTTGGTGCAGGTAGCCTTGCATTCTTGAATGGTCTTGATAACAGAGTTGAGTGAAGGGAACTTGGAGTCAAAATCTCTCTTAATTTCATTTACTTCCTTGACTGTGGCTGCACATACCTCATTAATTTCAGTTTTAAAGCCCTTGCCTAGATAATGAGCAGCCTTCAGAGTTCTCTTGTAGGAATCATTCATAGCTTCATACACTTCACTAGGGGTTAAATATTTGGCATTTGACCCTAATGAAGTGATGTACTCTTCTCTGAGAAATTGAAGACCCTCTGATAGACAAATGTCATTCCTGCCTTGCAACCAAGCATCCACATTGCCATCTCTCTCAACCTTATCTGCTATTTTCTCATTCTGCATCTCCACATTTTCTTTATGACATAGCAGAATGGCTTCATAATCTGGATTTGACAAATTTGAGGTGACAAGGTGTTGGGCAATTTTTACAAACTTAGGGATCTGATCCACAACTAAGCTTTGAAGTGCTTCAATAGTCAATTGTGGTGGAACAGATCCTGACCCTGAAGCACTGTCATGTTGCACAGGCTTCAGCCATTGTGACAGAAAATCAGAGCTAGAGCTAGGCAAGCTAGACTCCTCAGCTATAGATGCAACTTCTGTAACCGGATGGAATGACTCTACTACTGGTGTCTCCACAGAAGTGGGATGAGTTACACCAGTAGTTGACATAGGCACAAAGTCTCTAGTGAAAATTAGTGAATCCTCTGTGTTTGTGATGGTGTCATTAGGATATGCCCCAGCTAGCATTCCCTCACCATCTAAATGTGGTTCCTGGGTGGTGAACAAAGTGTCATGCACTAAGTCACTTGAGTCCATTGGCTCATCAAGTGAAGAAAATTCTTGGTGATCAATACCTTGCTCCTCAATTGCTTGAGTTGCAGGCTCCAAAGAAATTTGAGTGTTAGATTCTGGAAGAGTATTGTCTTTTAGAGTAGATTTTGGCAACTCCCCCTGAGAAATAGAGGGAGTTTCAAGTATGATGTGCTCTCCACTCTGTGTTGTGCCAGCTTTATCACTCCCAGGTGCTGACTCATTACAAGATAGTGCATTGGGGAGGATGCTTGATTCTATATATGCACCCTGTTGAGAGGATACATCTAGTGAACTGTGTGCCCCTAATTTTACAACTTCAGCCATTTGTGTGACTGAAGAGGTGGTTTTAGATTTCTTCTTCTTCTTCTTCTTTGGCCTTAGTAAGGGTGACTCAGGTTCCTCACTTTCTAAACCTAATTCTACAGCCAATGCTGCTTAAGTTAAGATTTTTAATGGTTCAGAAACAATCTGTTTTCTCTTCTTCTCCTTTTTACTAACACCACCCTGTTGAGAGGATGATGCATGTGGCTCTATGTTTGGTAGAGTGTTTGGTTGATGGGGTTGGTTAGCAAGCCCTGGGTTAGCATCTTGTTCTACTTGCTTAGGCCTAGCTAACTCAGATTTAGAGGCAAATATTGGCATGTTGTGGGGGTTAGTCCTAAATAAACTCCTCATATGGGGAGTTATTTTAAGTCTTACATCCACATCATTCCTAGTCTCCAAGCTACCAAAAATGAGTTTGGTCATTGATTTCGGATATCCTATTCTATTTCTATTCATCCCAGGCAATTCAATTAATTTATTATCTAAAAAATTAAGAGCAGATTGAATAAAACGAGGGGAGAAAATTTCATTACCTCTCTTGGTTGAGTTCTTACCAAGTCTCCTATACAGCTCCTGCATATGATTAGTCCAACATCAATCTTTTTCCCATACGCTAGGGCATAGCCTATTTGTTGAATAAGTGTACTGATTTGGTCAAAGCTAGACTTCCTTGCTGTAAAGACTTGGAGAAGAGTAGCAAAGACATAGCTCCATTCTTTTCTCAAGAACTTCCTATTCAAATTTCCAAGTTTGATTTTATCTGAGTAGTTGATAAAATCAAAGAAGTCCTCCAATTCAGCATTAGTGGCTAGTGGATCATACACTCCTTGTTGTAGCCCCAGTGCTTGATTCATGTCTGTAGTAGTGAAGGTGATCTCCTTGTCCAGAATCTTGCAGTAGACTACATATGAGGTTATAGCATTCTCAAGAGCAATGACCTCCACAGTAGCAGTCCTCCAAAATTGTTCTCGCAAATCTAGATACAGTGTTGGGTTGGCTGAAAGTGCATCCTTGATGTAGGACTCAGACATCCATAGAACAAAGCACTTGAAATTAGCATTGGGTGCTTCCACATCATTAGTAATAGCAATGAAGTTAGTGTGGTTCGGAATTGTGAGTTGGGTATTTGCCATTGTTACACAGAGAGACGAGAGAAGAGAATGAAGGTTGAAGAAGAAATTTAGCTTTTGAAGTTAGGGTTTTCAGAGGTTTTGGAACTTTAGATGCTTGAGAAATCGAGTGAAATGAAACGAATAGATGTAAAGCTGTATAAGTATGAAGTACTTGAATTGTCGATTAGATATATGTTTTGTATCGACAAGTCAGTCATTCGAGAAGTAGAAATCAACTATTCGATAAGTCAAAAATGGCTTATTCGATATCTCAAGCAGTTTGTAACTCACAGCTGGCTACTATCTAACTTAGAAATAATTCCAAATTAAATAAAATATGTTTTAATGAGTGATTTAAAATTATGAATAAAAATCCAAAAACGGTTAAGATTCAGCGAAAATTCAGCCTTTTCAAATGATTCGACAACTCAAATGTTCTATTTCAGAACTCAGTCATTAGAGAACTCAAATGTTCTATTCGAGAACTCAGTCATTAGAGAACTCAAATGTCCTATTCGAGAAGTCAAGCAAGTCTTTGTTCGATTTCTCCAAAATGCACTATTCGAGAACTCAAGAGTGTTCCAAATAGACTTGTTAGAGAAGTCGACCATAGACATGAAAGTCATTAGAGAAGTCTGACTTATCGAGCTACACTTTCCACTCATAAAAGTTAATTTTAACTACCTTTTCAAAATTCACCAGAATTATTCAAGTGAAGAATGTGACGCCCCCAGATCCGGGGTCGGAGGTCTAGGCGCTCACGGTCCATTTTCCATTAATAACATACCTGTTCTTGCACATAATGTATATAACAGCCATTGACCCCGCAATAAAACTCACACCGCACACACACACACACACACAGAGAGGTTAGAGCCTCAGAAACGTCATACACTTGATTGAACATAAATAAAGGTTTAGAGTTATTACAGACCGAATTAATAGAATTTATGCTACCAACAACACTTCTATATGAAGCGGTGTTAGCGGCTTGAATGTTTGTTACGGTACACTGCCTTGCACAGGTCATACTGATAAATAAAGCGTACTAACAAAAGCTGCAAACCAACCCGGCTAATAAGACCTACCGGTGGAATCTCAACTGCTGCCTCGGGCCTAGTCACCTGCTTTCGGACAGTCTGTCTGGGTCTTGCCGTTTCTCTTAACTGTTGTGTTTGTAAATTTGAAAACAAGCAAGAGTGAGCAACTATAGCTCAGCAAGAAATATATGTATAAGGTAAGCAATATAACATCATATGGGTTTAGCAGTTATTAAACTCGTTTATATCAATCGGTTATAAAATCATTTGTCATCGTTGGTGAATTTCAAAGGCGCACCAATACGTGCCCTTGTTTTCAAAGTAAACTAGATACTGAATGAAATCAATATTTTTCTTTTTAGCAAAATAATGACACTATCGGCAATTTGGCACTTAGGCCTAAGAAGCAGTGTCAGAGCATTTTTCCAAAGTGGAGGAATGGCACTTAAAGAAAACATAAAACATGACAGGGATTGGCGATGATCAGTCGCCACATCCAAGTCCAATAATCTGAGGGTCTTCTCTACCGGTAGAAGGATAGAAACTACATCCGTAACTATCCTCGGGTGAAAACTACATCCGTAATCATCCTTGATGAAAACTACATCCGTAATCATCCTTCGGCAACACCTGGGCCAGAATAATAATTGATGGACCGCCTGGCTCACGGCCGCTTACACATCCCGGGAATCGTTCGTCAACGATTCCCACACCTGCCAGAGTCCTCTTTTTCTTTTTCTTTTAAAAACTTTATTTTGATTGAAAACTGAGTAGTTGAGGTCCGACATCAGTCGACCGATAATTCTTGAAATCGTACAAGAAGCAAAACCTGACCGGGGGTTTTCGAAAATGTTTTGGGTTCGAAAGGGTTCGAGTTTAAAAACGCTAAAGGTATCTTGGATTAGTTTTGTCTTTAAAATAATGAACAACAATTAATAAATGATATTTTAAGATTTAATATAAATCATTAATAAAATAATTATTTAATTAGATAAGCTTTTAATCCAAGATAGATATTTTTGAGTATTTATAATAATATAAAAATAATAAATACTTAAGTATACGATACTTCCCGAATGACCCTTCGGGTTTTCGTAATTTAATCACGATACAATAATATACCGCTCCCCGATCAATAGTATATTTGGACCGCTACGACCTCTATTGCTAGAGTCGTTGTCCGAAGAAACATTTTCATTCTAAGTTCAAGGGTGTACAAACATATATGTGCATATATCTCAAACTTCAACATAACCTCATAAAGCATAAGCATATAATACGTTTGAAAGCCACAAACACAACAGTGAAAATCCTTATATATAAGTTTTGAAAAGTAAACTTGCCTTGGTGAGGTTGGGGTGGTCGAGCTTGCGGAGTGGAACGAAGATCTATACATAACCAATAGTCGTTCGTTAGTACCTTAACAATACCTTTTAATTACAAGGTTTTAGAGGGCACAAAACTAACTTAATGACTTCGTCCTATGACTCTCTAGCCCCACTATAGGTTCATGCCATCACTCGATTATGCTCGTCACTTATTCGACTTAATTTGGTTACCACATTCGAAGCGTATTGATTCCTCCTTAAAATCATACCCAACTAACTCCTCTTACGACTTTTTCACTTGCGCGAACTTTACTCTAACATTTTTATAAAATTGAAAAATGCATATTTTAATCCAATTCTTTTTGGGTAACCTTTACCACTGAAATTACTAGCTCTCCTAATTTTTCCATGATCCTACATAAATTTTTAGGGGTCTAAAGAGGGCTCACAAGTGGACCATATAGTGCAGTTCGGATTCCAGAACCACTCTTCACTTCTCGGGTCATAACTCAAAATCTATACATCACCTAGTCATGAACCTTACATTTCTGGAAACTACATTCAAATACCTTTCTAACCATATGCACTAGGACCTCGGTAGACAAGATTTAGGGGCTCAAAACCCTCCTACATGACAGTACATGTTCCCAGAAAGTTTACACAGCACATATTCTTTCTCAAACATTCAAGACTCACTATATACATCCCATCTATTATCAAAACCACCAAGATTATTCTCTATGGCACACATGGGGTTATATACACTAAGTACAAGCTTTAAAATCACATCAACAACATATAACCTCAAGATTTTCATCATCCATAACTCTTATAACCAAGATTTACACTAAGATTCTTGGATCTAACAATATACATCATAAATAATCCATGGCTAAGAGGGGTGAGGATTGTATACCTTCTTGAGTGCCTAGGAACCTTGGATGAGCTTTATAGTCTCTAAGAACACTTAGATGAGCTCCTACAACCCTTAATCCTTCAAGATCTAAAAGATGAACAAACTTGGTTACTATTCATTCTATCTTCAACAATTAATATCTCAAGATTGGATGGACAAAATGGTTTGAAACTCATAGCATACCTTCTTTATAGTGTATGGAAGACCTAGAAATTTTGCCTTGATTTGTAAGTGAGGGGAAGTTGAAGAAAAAAATTTCTTCTTCTTCCTTGGAAGCTTTGGCCGAGAGTTTTAGTAATGGGGAGAGAGAGAAAGAGAGAGAGTTGCTTGCTTGGTTGGTTGGAATAATGTAGTGTATTATTGTGATATGTATTAAAGTGTATATGTATTGTGTCACATGTTGACACCCTAGGTGGTAGGCTAGCCATACACCATACCTCTTTGTCTCCTAGAACAATGCACCAACTAGTTACTATTCATTGGTTGCTTTTGCTTTTCTAGTTTGCTTTTCTAACAATCTAGTTACATGATACTTGCATGTAATATCCTTCCTTGTATTATTATTCCTCCACCAATGCTTGTCACTTAATCCTCATTTCATAACGTATCTTAATTAAACTCCTCGTAATAATATTTTGTCACGTAGAGATTTCCTTTGTAATTCATTAAGTGCTAAATTGTATAAATTCCTTAAATATCCATACCTCCTTGTCATAATCCCTTAAAATCTTTCAACACTCTATGAGCTCTCAAATCCCAAGTTTTATAAATCTTACTAGCAATAAGACTCTTGCCTTCAGCAATCTTCCTTTTTTCTTACAGAGTGAATGTAACAACATAAATTTCTCAGATAATCAATTCCATTAAATAACATGGGTGACTCAAAAGGTTCCAAATTCACAATGTCATATGATATTATAAAAAAAATATTACAAAAATTAGGGTTCTTACAAAGAATATTCTAACAAATTAAATAGTGATAGTCTTAAAATTTCATAGAAATTTCAAGCTAATTCGAATATGATTTTCAACATATGCAACAGATTTGAAATATTTATAAACCATATTTCAGCCAACACTTACTTCAAAAATATTGAGCATTTAGATAAAGTGAGTGTTTACTGCTGCAACAATCTAGTTGATATTTTCACTTAGCCAGATTCTGAAAAATTCAGCATTCCAATTTCACTAACCAACCTTGTGAAGGTGGCTTCATCCAATGTCTTAGTGAATATATCAGCTAATTGTTTATCTGTAGGGACATAATGCAACTCAATGGTTCCATTAGTTGCATGCTCCCTAATGAAATGATATCTGATGCCAATGTGCTTTGTCTTAGAATGATTTACAGGATTGGCAACTATAGAGATTGCACTTGTGTTGTCACACATGATTGGAATTCTTTCCAACACAAGTCCATAATCTCTAAGCTGATTTCTAATACAAAGCACTTGAGCACAGCAACATCTAGCAGCTATGTATTCAGCCTCAGCTGTGGAAGTTGACACAGATTGTTGTTTCTTGCTGTACCAAGAGTGTAAGAACCCAGATTTTGGGTCGAATTAAAACTTTTATGTATTTAATGATGTAAGAATGAATAGTGGTTACGGCTACAATGTAATAATTGATATTTCGAAAGAATGAATGGAATCCGACTTTATTATTTCTATGTCTTGAAGAATGCTAAAGGGTGACAACATAGGTAAGAATAATCTATCTTCTAATGGAATAAGATATGGCAATTTCAAGCAGGAGAATACTCTCATGTCATCCAGATCGATAACGATTAATCCAGTAGTTCCGTAAAAAGGTTAAGAAACGACCGGAAGAGAATACGGACAATTGTACAACCCTAAGAGAACAAGTAAAGAATAAAGAATGAATAGTGTTTTGGTGGGAGTATAGAATAATATGAGACGACACTATATAGAAGTATTCGGAACGGATTTCCGAGTTCGTATTAGTGATCCAGGGGGAAAATAAGTGTATGTAAAAGCTGTCGGATTCTGAAAAGCCGCACTTTTATTTTCTCCGAGAGTTCCCTGGACACTGATAGCCTTAAGTATTTAACGAATGGATTTAAGGAATATAAATTGGAAAGTTAGAAAGAAAGATGGAGAATGATAGTATTAATATTAGAAAGATTCCCGGTAAACCTTAATTAGAAATCCGTGAAATATTCCTACGAACGATCAATCGAAACGGGTAATAACCGGACACAGAATCAAGCAGAGAAAGCAAGATACATGTATGTGCAAGTGGAGGGTGTAATAGAAACCAAAGTATGTCACATGTAAGTCAACTACAAGCTAAGTGGTGTAAATGCATTTTTGCAAAAAGGATGTGCTTAATAAGGAGCCTACACTTGTCATAAGATGAAGCACCAAGATTAGGCTAGTGGAGTATGATGTAATGACTTTAGAATAGATATTATCTTAAGGCAACATCCAATAATTCATTTCCACCAAGCAAAGAAAGAAACCAAAGCAAAAAACTCTCCATTATCTTCCTTAAACATCACTCTCGGCCAAGGAGCTAGAAAAGGGGGTTCCCACCATTGTTTGATCTTCTAATTTTTAGGGTAATTACTACATATCATAGCTTAGATCCCCTAGAAATTTCAGCCTCAAATTCACTTTCTTTCATTTTCAAATAAATCATCAAAGGTGATGATGAATAGTGTTTTCAAGAACTAATCTTTGTTTTTCTTGTTTTCATGGTTGATCCTAGCTAAGTTAAGGCTATCCAAGGGCAACACCAAGCTTTGTGAGGCTAGTACATACTACAAGGAAGGTATAAGACTTGAAAACCCTAGATCTACTTTGAGTTTTAAGCATGTTCTTGATGGATTTAGCTTGGTATGATTATAGTGATAATCTAAGCCTGATTATGTAATTAGTTATATGATTTAAGATGCATGATGATTTTGATGCTAAGATCAGTAGCCTTTGGACTTGTGAGATGCTTATTATGTGTATAAGTTGTTTAGATGCCCGGTGTGGCTTGGGTTGTTGATTGTGATTTTTGGAACGTTCGTATTATAGCCGTTATAATGCCGAAATTTCATTAACCATTGAAAACCGTGCATCACAGTAGGTCTAATGGCCGAAACTGGACAAGTATTAACATGCCCTTGTAGATCTTGAGTCGTAGATCATTTTGGAAAAAGAATCGAATCAAACAGACTTACGGTTTAGGATTTATGACCGATTTACTAAAAGTAGTTCGAATCCGTAAATGAAAGTTCGTAACTTAAATTGAACCCCGATAAAATATGTAAAGTCATGACGAATCTTGGTAAATAAATACTAGAGGTAAAAAGGAAGGTGTGAAAGAAAACCGTATGTCAAAAGGATCATTTTTCGATTTATTAAAAATATTCGAGTCGAGATTAAACGCGAACGAACCCCTAAAAGACGACTCTATTATAACTTCGGTAAAACACTTAGAAAACGGGCGATAAAACTCGGAGCCTAATATTGGTTCGTAACGATCGACCTTAGAACTTGTATGACTTAAGTATGTCCCAAGTGTAAGTACAGTGACATGTCGTATTAACGAACGAATGTCGGGTCGGATCAATGATAAAATGAATCCACTAAAAGGGGTATAACGAGATAACTCGAGAACGTGTTTCGATTTAAGTATAACTTAACTTTTAAGATGTTAAGTGATTAATCCCGAATGCCTTGGCTATTTATAGATCACCAAGCTGAACCGGGACCCGCTACCACTACCCCTTACCGTACTCGACTACCAGGCAAGTTTCAATTCCCTTCTTTTAGGTTGTTGTTGTGATTGTATATATATATATATATATATATATATATATATATATATATATATATGTGTGTGTGTGTGTGTGTGTGTGTGTGTGTGTGTGTGTGTGTGTGTGTGTTTTCTGTTATACATATGCCATAGCATGCATGCCTACTTTCAAGTTATATCGTTATGCTTGTTCCCTGATTGTTTATTGGCTTATAAATTAGATAGCAAACGTATCAATTATAAGCCGGTTATTGTAAGGCCCTCATAGAAGGGCGTATCCATCTTATTCATCAAATATAGACCGGGAGTCAATATTTCTTGATATATCGAGATTACCTCGGAGGAAAATATTTAAGTAAATATTTTCTATTATTTGGGCGACGAATATTATTTGAATATTCGTTCGAGATTATTTATTTAACGATCCTTACTTCAAATAATTATTTGAACGTAACCATTCGACGAATAATATTTTTCAATATTCATTCAGAGTCGAATTGATTATCGATTATTATTTCGAATATTCTTCTAAAGATGAGACTACTAAATGAATATTATTTGGATATTCATTTGGAATATTATCTTAATAAATAAATATTACTTTTGAATATTCATTCAAGATATTAATTACTTGATGAATATTATTTTAATATTCATCTGAGGCTTGATTTATTTATCGAATATTATCTCGAATATTCATTTAGGGCTTGGATTACTAAATGAATATTACTTGATATTCATTTAGAATATTATTCATTAAATGAATATTACTTTTTGAATATTCATTTAAATTCCTAATTAATTATGAATATTATCTTAAGTATTCCTTTCAGGCCTTATTAATTAATGAATATTATTTTGAATATTCATTTAAATATTTATTTATTCAATAAATATTCTCCTGATATTTCTTCAGGGATTATTTTGAAAAATACTCTGATTAAAGATATTCTTTCATATTCCTAAATATTCTTTAAATATTTTTAATTCAATAAATATTCTCTGAATATTTATTCCATACTTAGAATAACCTCAATAAGGTTTATCTTCTTCGATTATTACGAAAAATATTTCGGATTCATATTATTATTACTCTTATATCAAGAAAGGTTCTCAGACATCATTCTTCTTTGAGTCTATCTCCCTAATAATAAGGGAACCTTACTTGGAAAATGTTAATTATCTTGTCGACTTCCCGGTCATAAAGTATTCTCTTCACTCGTAACTCGGGTGCTATTGACTTATTAAGTCGTTGGTTACCTTCTCATCATTCGAGGGGTAAGATTGTTGGAACAAGTTGATATTCGTTACCAAGCAATAGCTTGGAAGTTATTGGTGAATTTTCCTTTCCAACTAGATACGACTACTTTGTAGAGTCTTATCAACAAGTATTATACTTGGGAAAAGGGGGACGAACGTTACATTCAGAATCATGAATTCTACTTGAACTAGGAGTCGTGTAAGAGGCCGAGTAGCGCCGGTCCATCCCCTTTGGCCCAACCGTTGGCCGGGGAGATCTAGTAAGGCGGTAGACAAGTAAAGCCGTCAGTTCTTCCTTCTACCGGTAGTAAATCTAATTTGAGCTGTACGATCTCGACTGATCATCAAGATTGGAACAGCGGGCGCGGTGAATACTCCATCATTGGTTCATCATCCAAACTTATTTATTTCCTGCAACATGATTACTGTTGGCAGAGCTGGAAAAGTGTTCATAACTGGAATTGCAATCTTTTCATGCAAGTTCCTCTTTTTAATGACAATGAGAATATCTCGCTTACTTTTGATATAGCAGATATTTCTACAAACAAATACTTTGAGTTACCTGGTAACTTCATCCTTTATATTACTGGCAATAACTTCATTAATGCATGGCATATGATTTCAAAGGATATTTTGAACTGTTATATATATGTATCACTGTTCAGTTATATTATTGTTGGTGGGCTTTCGCTCACCCTTACCTTGTTCATATTATGTCACAACAACAGCTAGGCCAGATGGCTCGCGTCAGGCGCACTCGGCGCAAGCAGGTTACCCGACCCACCGGACTCCCCGCTGAGATGCTAGCCGCCATTTCTGAGGTAGCATAGTCAGACAGCTTTTGTTTCCTGTTTAACTATATGTATAATTAATGTAATTAACGGCAAAACTTTTAAACTTATGATGTTATCCTTTTGGGATTGTAATAACTTTTATTCGTAACCCTTTAATGTAAGACTTATTTCAATTTCATCTCTGGGACTATAACCGTGTGTGTGTGAGTGGTTATTATTGTGGGGTCATAGCATGCTACTTATTGATTTTGGACTCAAGTCAAGTATTAGGTATAAGTTATGAGACCGTAACGACCCAATCCCTGACCCCGGATTTGGGGGTGTTACAAAGAGACTAGCCTTTGTCCAAGAAACTGGCAGCTACCTGAGGTGCTCTTCCTATCCACTCTGCATCCAGCATAATCAGCATCAGAGTAACCAACCAGATTGAACCCTGTGTCCTTAGGATACCATAAACCCAAGTTTGGAGTGCCCTTCAGATATCTAAAGATCTTTTTTATAGCAATCAAATGTGACTCTTTTGGATTTGATTGAAACCTTGCACACAGACATGTAGCAAACATGATGTCAGGTCTACTTGCAGTGAGATAGAGTAGAGAACCAACCATGCCTCTGTAGACTGAGATATCTACTCTCTTGCCTTTGACATCTTTATCCAATTTGGTGGCAGTGGCCATGGGTGTCTTTGCAAGTGAGCAGCCTTCTAAGTCAAACTTCTTTAATAAATCCTTGATGTACTAGGTTTGACTGATAAAGATACCATCCTTCCTCTGACTAACTTGCAATCCAAGAAAGAATGTTAACTCTCCCATCATACTCATCTCATATCTACTTTGCATGAGATTAGAGAATTTCTCACACAGCTTCTCATTTTTATAAAATTGAAAAATTCAAATTTTAATCTCCTAAGTGATTTTTCACTTGCGCACACCTCGCTCTAACATTTTTATAAAATTGAAAAATTCAAATTTTAATCAGATTCTTTTTGGGTAGCCTTCCTTACTGTAAGACCTAGCTAACCTCAATTTTTCACAATGTTTGCAGAAAGTTTGGGGGTCCAAAGACAGTTCACAAACAGACCATTCAGTGCAGTCCGGATTTCAGAACCACTCCTCACTCTTCTGGTCGTAACTCAAAATCTACACATCTCCTGGGTATGAACCTTATATTTCTGGAAACTACATTCAAATACCTTTCTAACCATATGCATTAGGACCTCAGGGGACAAGATTTAGGGGTTTAAAACCCTCCTACAACACAGTACATGTTCCCAGAAAATTTACACAGCTTGCTATCCTTATTAACCATTCAAGAATTCTTTGTATACATCACAACCATCATCTAAACCACCAAGAACATACTCTATAGCACACATGGAGTTATATACACTAACTACAAGCTTAAAAATCACATCAACAACATTTAAACTCAAGATCTTCATCATCCATAACTCATATGACCAAGATTCACACTAAAGTCCATGGATCTAACATTATACACCATAAATAATTCATGGCTAAGAGGGGTTAGAGTTTTTATACCTTCCTTGATGTGTGTAATAGCTTTCTAAACCTTGTATAATCCTTGTATAGCCTTGGGTAAGCTTGAATGATCAAAAGAAATGAAGAAAACAAAGTTAGTAATTCGGAGTTATTAGAACCCGACTGAAAGATCATGGAAAACGAGGCCCTTACCGACCTTTTCGGATTGTGGCTTCTAAAGGAAAGTTGTAGAGCATCTTCACAGCTTTCTAACCATATAAATAACACGAAATTCCATTGAGTAATGAAGGAGATACGTCCAATTGAAAATCGTCCCAGAAACTGTCAAGCACCAGGATAGTTTGCTTCTTCAAATTGGGGAGGAGATTTAACTAGGCTACACTCATTAGAATGACATGAAATTTTGAGCGAATATTGTCCATGGAGTGGAGAGGTTGTGGTTAAAATTTGGTGATTTTATCATGGATAGAAATGGAGATATATATTTTTCTTTGAGGGTTGGTTCTGCTGGACAGCTTGTGGAGAAATGGAGAGATGGAGTTTTCTTTTTGTTTTGTTATGGGTAATGACTTAATACATGTAATATCTATCTATATTTGGATGCATCTTCTTGTAATGTGTTGTCAACACCTCATTGGCTCACTTGGATTTCCTTATCCACAACAATTGCAACAAAGTCCTCATCTTTTGTTTCTTTCATATTAGTCCCTTGGTTTGTTTCCTTTTCCAACAATTTGATTTCCTTGTTGTCTCGTGAATAAAATTAATACGTTACAACTTATACTTTGCATATTATTGCTCTAATATGGCACAATACCTCGAATGAATATTAATTCCAACATCCCTTGTTTATTTCTCTTTATCTCAGAAAACGTTCTCCCGATTTCTCAAGCATTCTCTATTTCTCAATTCTAGGAGTTTATTCTCAATCCGCTTTCTTTCTCATAATATATCCTTCCTTGGACTCTTAATATACCATATCCTTAATCCATGCTTCGTTCGCTCAATCGCTTAATCTCATTGTAAAGTTTCAGCGGTTTCTAGAACGTTTGTTTCACTTCCTCAGTGGTTTTCGTTCCAAATTCTCAAATCACTTATAATAAAATTCCAAAATATTAACTCCTCAATTCCTCAAATTTAATATCTCATTTCTTGAATATACTGATATATAATTCACCGCTCGGTCAAATATTACGCCAGTATTAAAATTGGAATTTCTGAATTCCGATCGTCTTTACATACACTTATTTGCTCCGTGAATCACTAATATGACTTCGAAATATCCATACCATGTCTTGTACATAGGGTGGCGTGAAAAATTTTCTTAATCCTCAAAATCACTATTCATCCACCAAATCACTATTCATTGATGCACTTCATCATAATAGGAAAAGTTTTAATTCTACCGAAATTTTGGGTTCTTATAGTCTCCCCTCCTTAAAAGGATTCCGTCCCGGAATCAGTTTTGGAATCACTGGGGTTACTCCTTTGTTTCACTCTTTCAACTTCCAGGTGGATTCTTCCACATCTTGATTTTCTCACAATTCCTTATTAGTTTGAAAACCTTGTTCCTCAGCACTTGTTCTTCTCTATCCATGATTGCCACGGGTTGCTCCACATAGGTCAAGTCTGGTTGTAGGTCCACTTGGTCGTACTCTATCACATGCCGAAAGTCCGTATGGTAGGGTCGTAGCATGGACATATGAAACACATTATGAATTTGCTGCAAGCTTGGGGGCAAGGCTTACTCGTAGGCTAACTTCCCGATACGCCTCAAAATCTCAAAAGGTCCAATAAACCTCAGACTTAGCTTCCCTTCCTTACCAAATCGAATCAATCCTTTCCAGGGATACCTTTAGCATCAAGAAGTCTCCCACCTCATACTCCTTTGATATCTCACAAAATTTGACCATTCGAAATAATGGGTTTCGTAAAAAAAAACTAATGACTTTTACATACACTCGTCTGCACAGTAAAGACGTAATATGAATTCGAAATCTTCATTTAATAATTCGTACATCTCGTGATCGCAAAGATTTCTCATCCACCCATAAAATTTGGGTTATTGCAGTCTTCTCTCCTTAAAAGGATTCTATCTTAAGAACCTAAGGAAAATAGTTATGGATACAATTCCAACTTTACCCTTCCCAACTCTCAGGTTGACACTTCAACCCTTTTGTTCTCTTACCTTGATCTTACCAACGCTTTAGTGTTGCTTCTCAACGCATGCTCTCCTCGACCTTTATTCCTTATCGGTTGTTCTATGAATGAAAATTTCTATCCCACTACTTATTCGTTCCTCTTCTACCTTATTCATAGTATCCGTGTTGAGTCCTTGTATCGTTGGGCCGTGAATACTTTGTGGTCGTGTTCTATAATCTGAGACAACGTCAATACGCACGGTATTCCTCATTTTCCTTGGCTTGATTAGCACGCATGTGTTGCCTCCCGTAAGTCGTTACCACTTGCTATGGATACTGTATAGTCTTCGGCCTCGTTCATTGACTTCTTCGTAACGCAAGAAAAGCGAAACTTCTTCTTTCGTAGTACGCTTTACAAGAGACGTCCTTACGTTCGCATGGTGACGATCGTGATAACAACATTCGTTTCATGGATAAGTTTTTATTCTCGACTGCCCCGTGAAATCTAAGGCACGACACTAAATATAATTTCGATCATCTGGATAATTCTTCTTCCCTGTCCGTCAGCCACAGATCAAATTAGTACATACGCTCAATCTCTTTATTAATTATACTTGAAAGCACCTTCAATATTCGAAGTTTAACCTTAAGTCTCTATCTGACGTAATCACTGCAGAAGTTTTATATTGCACCACCATCTCTTCCGTATATAAATCTATAATCTTCTAAATGGAAAGTCTCTCGTAGGTAAATCACTTGGTCGAGCAATTATAAATCAAATAGGGCCATCTATTGGCTCGGTCTTCGGCGACCTACTCATGAAATTCATTATAATTCTGTCCACGTTCAATATTTTCTACGGGCGGAATTGATCCACTAGATCTCTATCATTTTGTTTTTGACATGTTGCGTTTGTACTTAATAGTTTGCCAATACCATTCTTCATATCCGTTTGCCAAACATTCTCTTAATTCTCTATACATCTTTGTCCTTCCCCATAATTTAGTCACTTTCCTCTAACATTATTCTTTATTGTATATACTCTATTTTCTTGGTCAATACTGACTGAATTCCAATTTCGAATAATCCCTTCTATAGGTATCGGTCACCACACAGGCCTTTCCTGGGAAATAACCAATTTCTCCATTATACTCCCTGCTCCCTTTCGTCACCTTCTCTTTCTTATGTTTAGTTCTAATATGAAGATATACTTATGGCACTTGTGGAAAACTTTCACACTTTTCTCATAAAGTTAACGTCTCAGTTTTATGCGTGAATGCTATCATGACAAATCCCCGACTCATGGTTAGTATATCCTATCCCGTAACCTTTATGTTGTCTAGAAGTATAGGCTATCATCCCCTTTCTACTGCATCAGCACACCTCTTAAACTCTCGAAAGACGCATCATCGTGACCCTCAAAGTCCTTTTTTTATCATCAAGTATAGCTAACAACAAGGTTGTTGCTAATATCTCATTTCATTCCAAACTTTGTTCATCAATCCATAAATGCTTCTGACTCATTACTCCACTCAAATGATACTACCATAATTTTATAACGTTTATATTAGTGTGAAATTCCAACTTGGGCACAATACTGAGGTCGATCTTGAGTTGGTGAAACCCGCTTTTCAACCTTATCTTTGAAAAAAACAACTACACGTTTTAACTGGCCAACAATTCCTACATCTCTAGTTAGGGGTATCGATTCTCAATGGTACATGTAAGATGTCATACGCTCGTCCTCTTTCACAACTGGCGCCAATCAGTCTGAGGCCTGCATGCTGCTGCGATTCCCAATAAACTTGATTAGGTAGTAATCTCGAAGGATCATTGGGATATATCCCTGCATCCATTTGCTATTAGGGGCCTTTTAAACTTTATGTCTCTCTATGTGCATCAATCCCTTTAAGCTAAGTAAAGCTTCACATTTTTGCCACGATATTTCTTCCTTTCTTGTCCATCTCACTTCCATGTTAGTTTCCTCTAAGGATATGTTTTACAACGCAATCGATTTGCATTTCTTGGATCAGGGAAAGGCTTGGTAACTCCAGAATTCATTAATATAACATCCTGACAATGGTTGGTAGGAGCGTACTCCCAACCACCTCATCATTTCTTATAACTTTCCTCACACTAATATTAAAGGTCTTGTGGTATGCCCCGACATGTTATTTCTACTTTAATAATTACTCGGCAAAACGCTCTGGCTGCACAATTACAACATTTGGTTTTTGATCTCATATTGGTGTAACGGTTCACAATTGTACCTCACGTTCACCTTAGAGTAATCACTTTGAAAGGAATGGTTTCAAAATAACAAGGTCCAATAGATAATCTCAATAAGAATTCCACATTGGATGTTCCAAGAATGTTGATGGTTCCAAATACTAGGAGTCTCGATTTTTGGAGATGTAAGGATGGACAGAAAGAATACAACAAGGTTTATTCCTTCATGTCCTGATAATTTTGTAATATGACATCATAGAGAATGTTGCACGAGGGCAATGATTGTTGGATACAAAAGTCATAAAGACGGTCTTTATACAATTCTTACATCGGGTGGATACTTTTCCTCCTGAATAATAAGAGGAAATCTAAAGTCGCATTGATGAAGGTCAGCCAATAGAAAGCAATTCTACTCCATGACAATTAAAGAATGAAGTAGTTTGTCATTCAAGTAATCAAAGGTTTCAAATGAATTCTCATTGTATGAATGAAATAATAAAATATTCAAGTGATATAAAGTCTGATACGAAGATGGGTAAGAGTTCAAGTCGAGTGGGCGACCTCACTAGGTCTCAATCAAGTTATTCATCGAACTTTCATCATCATGCTTTACAGTAGGCAAAATGTATGGCAGAATTGCTGAATAAATTAAATTGGGAGTTGGACCAGTGAAATAATAACTAGTCCTCTTCAAGAAACACTAGCAACTAGCTAGACAAAATTTGCTAGTCCACCTGTTTGAGACATCACCACTAGCTAGGACAATTAGCTAGGTGTTCTTCACAACATTACAATTTTGACTAGTTAGAACAATCAACTAGTCATTCATATTGACATGTCGACTAGCCAGTTTCAATTGGCTAGAACGGAATTTCAACATCGTAGCCACTGAAGAAACTTTAGGCTACTCGGACAACGAATGGAAATAAGAAGTTATTAAGTTTGAAAAAGAAAACTATAAAATCTGAAGAGAATGTTCTAGGTATCGGAACAATCGATAACCTCTCATCAAATATTACTTACCAGTGAAACGGTCCACCCAAGGGTGCCTCCGTACACATACTTTATCAAATCCTACAATAGAATTAAATTCGGAATACCAATATCAAAATGATATCCTTACTATGATTTCGATGTACGATGTACAATCTTATCTTGAATAGAAGAAAAGAATTCATGAGGGATGTCTGGGCATTAGATCATCCGTGTCCTCAGTAATTTGTTAAATATTTATGAGCTCAACTGAAGAGTGCAAGTATGAAAGAAGCAATCAAATATCAATATTCGTTAAGTAATATTCGTCAATTAATTAAGGAAATATTTGTTGAACATTCCTTGGATAATTGAAAGAAAGTGTAAATAGGCCTGAGCCGAACAAGATCATCATAAATTTTTGAATAGAATGTTCATGGATCAAATAAAATTACTTCGGATAAGCCCTGCTTTAGGGAAAGTATGTCACTGGTTGTTATTCCACAAGTTTAAAGTAGAAAGCTAGAAGGGTTACCTGATATAAACTAATCGAGGTAATAGGGTTAGTGAACAGTTTAAAATGAAGTAGTGCACCTGCCGGTAGTTACCAAAATAAGTTAATGATCATTCGTGCATCTCATTATCACCATTATGAGGGTAACTCCATCTCTTCGTCTTCGTAACACAAGACACCAACTAGTGCGTCTCTCAATCATCATCTTAAAGTCATTTATCGAGTTGGGGTTTCACAAATATATCTGTCATTTCCGTGCTTTATCTTGAAGACCAAGCTTCACATCATTCTGGGGACACCTGTTAATTCCATAGGGTCCTACTTCATGCCTTCCGACATGAATCACAAGTGGCCAGTTCCCCCTGGGAACAGATCAAAGAGATCTCTCAAGGATCTCAGTGCAGTCCATAGGTTCAGTGGCGGGTGTGTGTATGTGAACATATACCAAAAATATTGAGGTCTACAATACATATATACGTAGTCCCTGATAACATTTCTATCAAAGGATCCCACTCAAGACCCACTGGTTTTTTCTTTTGGTAGACTCTGAGATCACAGTATCGCTCGTTGCAACCATATTCAACTTCTCTTGAGTCCCTTTGTTAATTCTACTTGTTTGTTCTCTAAGTTGAACTACCATGCTCTAGCGTCCGAATCATGCGTGGAATTATCTAGCACGCTCGTCTTATGATAACATTCTCGTATAACACATGTAAAATTCGCCATCAAGGGTAATGAAATCCACAACGACATAGTGACCAACTTTCAGGTAAACCCGTTACTTATCGAAAATCGGATCTTATAGCCAAAGTAAAAGACTTTCATTATTCCAAGTACTAAGTACCATTAATTATGTAGGGAAGTCTAAACTTCTTGATTCTTAAAATGCCGCCTCCTAAAATGTGGAGGACTATGGGCCACAAAATTTATGCCAGCCTAGTCATCCGATCACATTGGCAATATCGCCTCTACCTCAGCTGCTCTTGAGATTTCGCTCTGCTTCCTATATCATTACCTATGATAGGTCATGTACGACTCTCAAACCTCTATTCATCATTCTGAAGGTCTCTAAGGATTCTATCGACCCTAGTATAATACCTCCAGTAAACACTCCAGTCCATTATACTCACCGGTACCTCTTTCGGAAGTCCAATAATAAGTTTACTACGATCTCTTATGTCATTCTCCTACTTAGACTTAACTCTCAACACTCTCGTTTCTGAGTACTGTAACTTATGGCTCTGATACCATTTCTGTAACGCCCCCAAATCCGAGGTCAGAGATTCAGGTCGTCACGTCACCATCCAACCATATCATACCTGTATTAACTTTACAACTCAACAATACATCCATCCAGACCTCAATCTTACACACAAACAAGTTAGAGCCTCAGAAACGATAATCAAAAGTAACACTAAATATTACAATTCATCTGTACAATCCAGAGTCTTACGCAATTCCACTTATACAACTACACTTGAAGACAAGTCTTACTATTATAGTTGAAAACCTATCAGACTTACTCTGTAGTATTTATCAGGAACTAAATCATCTCCGGGGTAAATCTTCTACTCCTCTTCTGCTGGTGCGGAGTTAACCGACCAAATTCTTCTTTTTCTGAAAAGTTTTTATAAAGCAAGAATGAGCTACATAACGCTCAGCAAGTTCACCATTTTGAAAAATAATAATGTGGTTTATTTTGAAAACATTCCCAACTGTATGGGCATATATCTCAGATTTCAAAACATAATTGGACAATATATATGTCCGAGTTTGAATAAAACATTTATACTCACTAAGGAGCTTTAAGAATAACATATGAACCCTTTATAAGGTTCCCATTTCAACATATCTCAAGTTTGAAAATATATACATATGAGTATATCATTTTCGGCAAAACACTCTACGGTTAACATACTGTACAGGGAATACATCATTGCCAACCTCTTTCCTTCCATTAGATTAGAAGGTTTCTCATTCAAAAACATTTCATTCTTTGAAATAATTGCAAGAGTGCACTAACACGTGCCAATCTTAATAGAAAATCTTGCAGTTCTAGATACTGCATGATGTCAATATTTTTCTTATCAAAAATCACACTATCGGCAACTTGGCACTTAGGCCCAAGAAGCAGTGTCTGAGTATTTTTCCAAAGTGAAGGATGGGACTTGAAGAAAACATAAAACCTGACAGGGATTGACGATGATCAGTCGCCACATCCAAGTCCAATAATCCGGGGTCTTCTCTACTGGTAGAATGATAGAAACTACATCCGTAACTATCCCCGGGTGAAAACTACATCCGTAATCACCCTCGATGAAAACTACATCCGTAATCATCCTTCGGCAACACCTGGGCCGGAATAATAATTGATGGACCGCCTGGCTCACGGCCGCTTACACATCCCGGGAATCGTTCGTCAACGATTCCCACACCTGCTAGAGTCCCTTTTTCTTTTTCTTTTAAAACTTTATTTTGATTGAAAACTGAGTAGTTGAGGTCCGACATCAGTCGACCGATAATTCTTGAAATCGAACAAGAAGCAAAACTTGACCGGGGGTTTTCGAAAATGTTTTGAGTTCTAAAGAGTTCGAGTTTGAAAGTGCTAAAGGTATCTTGGATTAGCTTTGTCTTTAAAATAATGAACAATAATTACTAAATGATATTTTAAGATTTAATATTAATAATTAATAAAATAATTATTTAATTAAATAAGCTTTTAATCCAAGATAGGTATTTTTGAGTATTTATGATAATATAAAAATAACTACTTAAGTATACGATACATCCCGAATGACCCTTCGGGTTTTCGCAATTTAATCACGATATAATAATACACCGCTCCCCGGTCAAAGGTATATTTGGACCGCTACGACCTCTATTGCTAGAGTCGTTGTCCGAAGAAAACATTTCATTCTAAGTTCAAGGGGTACAAGCATATATGTGCATATATCTCAAATTTCATCATTACCTCAATAAGCATAAACATATAATACGATTGAAAACTACAAACACAACAGTGAAAGTCCATATATATGTAAGTTTTGAAAAGTAAACTTGCATAGGTAGAATCAGGAACATAATATTTTGAAAATAAATGCTTAGGGTTGGAAAACTTGCCTTGGGAAGGTTGGGGTGGTTGGGCTCGTGGAGTGGAGCGACAATCTATAAATATCCAATATTCGCTCGTTAGTATCTTAGCAACACCACTTAATCATAATGTTTTAAAGAATACAAGACCATCTTAGCGACTCCACCATTTGACCCACTAACCCTCCTATATGACCATGTCATCACATTATCACATTCTTTACCCATTCGACTCAAATCTATTCCTCAAACTCGAAACTCAAGTGAATACCCTTAAAACTACTTTAAACTAATCTCCTAAGTGGTTTTTCACTTGCGCACACCTCGCTCTAACATTTTTATAAAATTGAAAAATTCAAATTTTAATCAGATTCTTTTTGGGTAGCCTTCCTTACTGTAAGACCTAGCTAACCTCAATTTTTCACAATGTTTGCAGAAAGTTTGGGGGTCTAAAGACAGTTCACAAACAGACCATTCAGTGCAGTCCGGATTTCAGAACCACTCCTCACTCTTCTGGTCATAACTCAAACTCTACACATCTCCTGGGTATGAACCTTATATTTCTGGAAACTACATTCAAATACCTTTCTAACCATATGCATTAGGACCTCAGGAGACAAGATTTAGGGGTTTAAAACCCTCCTACAAGACAGTACATGTTTCCAGAAAATTTACACAGCTTACTATCCTTATTAACCATTCAAGAATTCTTTGTATACATCACAACCATCATCTAAACCACCAAGACCATACTCTATAGGACACATGGAGTTATATACACTAACTACAAGCTTAAAAATCACATCAACAACATTTAAACTCAAGATCTTCATCATCCATAACTCATATGACCAAGATTCACACTAAAGTCCATGGATCTAACATTATACACCGTAAATAATTCATGGCTAAGAGGGGTTAGAGTTTTTATACCTTCCTTGATGTGTGTAATAGATTTCTAAACCTTGTATAATCCTTGTATAGCCTTGGATAAGCTTGAATGATCAAAAGAAATGAAGAAAACAAAGTTAGTAATTCGGAGTTATTAGAACCCGACTGAAAGATCATGGAAAATGAGGCCCTTACCGACCTTTTCGGATTGAGGCTTCTAAAGGAAAGTTGTAGAGCATCTTTACAGCTTTCTAACAATATAAAGAACACGAAATTCCATTGAGTAATGAAGGAGATACGTCCGATTGAAAATCGTCCCAGAAACTGTCAAGCACCAGGACAGTTTGCTTCTTCAAATTGGGGAGGAGATTTAACTAGGCTACACTCATTAGAATGCCATGAAATTTTGAGATAATATTGCCCATGGAGTGGAGAGGTTGTGGTTAAAATTTGGTGATTTTATCATGGATAGAAATGGAGATATATATTTTTCTTTGAGGGTTGGTTCTGCTGGACAGCTTGTGGAGAAATGGAGAGATGGAGTTTTCTTTGTGTTTTGTTATGGGTAATGACTTAATACATGTAATATCTATTTATATTTGGATGCATCTTCTTGTAATGTGTTGTCAACACCTCATTGGCTCACTTGGATTTCCTTATCCATAACAAGTGCAACAAAGTCCTCATCTTTTGTTTCTTTCATATTAGTCCCTTGGTTTGTTTCATTTTCCAACAATTTGATTTTCTTGTTGTCTCGTGAATAAAATTAATACGTTACAACTTATACTTTGCATATTATTGCTCTAATATGGCACAATACCTCGAATGAATATTAATTCCAACATCCCTTGTTTATTTCTCTTTATCTCAGAAAACGTTCTCCCGATTTCTCAAGCATTCTCTATTTCTCAATTCTAGGAGTTTATTCTCAATCCTCTTTATTTCTCATAATATATCCTTCCTTGGACTCTTAATATACCATATCCTTAATCCATGCTTCGTTCGCTCAATCGCTTAATCTCATTGTAAAGTTTCAGCGGTTTCTAGAATGTTTGTTTCACTTCCTCAGTGGTTTTCGTTCCAAATTCTCAAATCACTTATAATAAAATTCCAAAATATTAACTCCTCAATTCCTCAAATTTAATATCTCATTTCTTGAATATACTGATATATAATTCACCGCTCGGTCAAATATTACGCCAGAATTAAAATTGGAATTTCTGAATTCCGATCGTCTTTACACACACTTATTTGCTCCGTGAATCACTAATATGACTTCGAAATATCCATACCATGTCTTGTACATAGGGTGGCGTGAAAAATTTTCTTAATCCTCAAAATCACTATTCATCCACCAAATCACTATTCATTGATGCACTTCATCATAATAGGAAAAGTTTTAATTCTACCGAAATTTTGGGTTCTTACACATACCATGCCCTTGGAGCCTGCTTAAGTCCATATAATGCCTTAAGCAGTCTGTAGACAAATTCTGGGAAGTGTGGATCCTCAAATCCAGGTGGTTGTTGCACATAAACTTCTTCTTCCAACTCCCCATTCAGAAATGCACTCTTGACATCCATTTGATAGACTTTAAAGTTTGAATGAGCAGCAAATGCCAAGAAGATTCTGATGGCTTCCAATCTAGCAACAGGAGCAAATGTCTCATCATAGTCAATGCCTTCCTGTTGAGAGTATCCTTTTCTAACCAACCTTGCTTTGTTCCTTACTATTACACCATCTTCATCCATCTTATTCTTCAGAACCCATTTTGTTCCAACAATGGTTCTGTTCTTTGGTGCGGGCATAAGTTCCCATACTTTGTTTCTTTCAAATTGACTCAGATCCTCTTGCATAGCAATAATCCAATCTGGATCCAACAGTGCATCATCAAGTTTCTTAGGCTCAATTTGAGATAGAAAGCAACCATAGAGACACTCATTTTGAATTGCTCTCCTAGTTCTCACTCCTGCATTTGGATCTCCAATAATTTGCTCTGCAGTGTGTGACCTATCCCATTTCCTTGAGTGCTCAGTTTGATTTCTCAACCTTGATGTTGCTTCATCATCCAAGACATGATCATTTTCATTTCCTCCCCCTGTGAAGTTGTTACTATTCACATGTGTGTTTTGGATGCTAGTCTCTTCACTGTTGGTTGGATCAGATTCTTCTCTTGCTTCATCATTCACTTGAGTTTGTTGAACTGGAGTTTCAAATTCAGTTTCAATCTCTTCATCAGAATCATCTAGATTTTCAAACTTTAATGGATCTCTATCTTCATCATTGGCTTCTTCTAATCCAGGTAGTTTGCTGTCATCAAATGTCACATCTGTGCTTTCCATAACTTTCTTTTGACTGATGACATAAACTTTGTATACAATTCTCTCCATAGAATAGCCAAGAAAAATTCCTTCAAATGCCTTTGCATCAAACTTCCCAACATATTCTGAATTGTCTTTCAACACAAAGCATTTGCTTCCAAAAGTATGAACATACTTTAGAGTAGGCTTCTTTCCAGTCATCAAATTGTAAGGTGTCTTTCCAGTGTTTTTGTTGATGAGGGTTCTATTCTGGATTTAGCATGCAGTGCTCACAGCCTCAGCCCAAAAACATGTAGGCATCTTTGCATCAAGCAACATTGTTTTAGCAGCCTTAATTAGAGTTCTGTTCTTTCTCTCAACTACTCCATTTTGTTATGGAGTCCTTGGAGCTGAGAATTATTGAGAAATGCCATTCTCTTTGCAAAATGCTTCAAGTAAGGCATTTCTGAACTCTGTTCCATTATCACTTCTCAATGCAATCACACTTGCATTGTTGGCTTTTGCTTCCTTATCAACTTTCTTTATGTGCTCAATGATTACTTGTGGAGCCTCATCCTTTGATGCTAGAAATTCAACCCATGTATACCTTGTGTAGTCATCAACCATCACTAGGGCATACTTGTTTCTTGAGAGTGACATAATATTGACAGGCCCAAACAAATCCATGTGAATTAATTGCAGGGGCTTGGTGATTGATGTCACTGTCTTTGACTTGTGGCTTGACCTTTTCATCTTTCCTTTTTGGCAAGCCTCACACACTCCTTCTTGACAGAATTCAAGTGTGGGCATGCCTCTCACTAACTCTCTTTTGACTAGAGAATTAATGTCCTTGAAGTTCAGGTGTGATAACTTCTTGTGCCATAGCCAACAATCTTCATTTGATGCTTTTAAGTAGAAGCAACAAACTTTGTTCTTGTTTGCAGAGTCCATATTGGCTACAAACAGGCTTCTTTTTCTTACTCCAGATAGAGCAAAATCACCAGTCTTCTTGTGGGTGATCAAACATTCATCTTTGTCAAAATTTACCTTGAATCCTCTATTAGTAAACTGACCAACACTTAGCAGATTATGCTTGAGACCCTTGACTAGTGCTACATCTTCAATGATGACATTACCAACTTTTAACTTGCCATATCCCAATGTGTTACCCATGCTGTCATCTCCAAAATTAACCATTGGGCCAGCCTTCTCCTTATATTGTGATAGCAGGGCCATATCACCAGTCATGTGATTTGAGCATCCACTGTCCAAAATCCACATGACCTTCTTTTCACTTTCTTTGCCTTGCAAGCACAAAGGTATTACTTCTTCTCTGGTACCCAAACAAGTTTGGGTCCACTTGGCTTAGAAACAGATTTATCAAAAACAACTTGCTTATCAACTTTCTTAGGACTGGTCTTCTTATCACTGTTAGAAGTCTTAGAATCTAAATTCTTAGACTTAGGTGACAGAGGTACCTTCCTAACTCGAGGAGGACTGGAAGACTCTGGCCTTGCGTAGTGTGTGTGAATGTTGTGACTGATGCAACCATCCATGAATTGTCTTCTCAAATTAAAATAGCTAGTCATAACATTCATGTTGCATGGCATACAGTCGAGTTTATCACAGAAAGGTGAATCTCTATGTCTTAAAGGCACAGAACAATCATAGAAAGGCTTAGTTACACTACCAGTTGGTTTCTTGCATGCTGAGTTAAGTGATTAGTGCTAAAACAGTTTTGACAAACTTTCCTAGGAGCATTTGGCACATAAGCATAATAATTATTCTTGTTTATCCCTAGCTTTCCATTTCTGTTTTGTTTCTTATTAGCCACTTTCTTCTCAAATTCATTTTTCCCAGCTGAAACAAACTTCTCAGGTCTAGGTCTACCTCATACTGGCTTCTTGGCTTTTGCCTTGACACTCTCACTATAGAGGATGCTGGTTGTTCACTAGACTGTGCCTCATCCTCATCATTCAACATTTGCTTAAAGAGTAAGGCATCCTCATCAATTTAAAATGTTGGTTCTTTAAAAATTGGAGACTCGGTCTTTTTCAAAATGTGAGGCACTTCATCCTGAACAACTATGTCATCTTCAATGATAGAATAGTCTTTCCTCTGTTTAAGAGTGCCATAGTCAAGTCCAATGGCAGCCTTTGGTTTAGCTTGTTTTTTCTCATGGTAGGACTGCAGTAGACTAGAGGAGTTCTTAAAGGTTTTCAGTTTGAATTCATTCTCAGCTAGTTCATCCCTAAGAGCCTTCTCAACCTGACTAGCACATAGAACCTTATTCTGCAAATATTTAACTTCTTTCTTAAAGTTATCTACTTGCATAGCAGTTAGCTCAAGTTCCTCATTCTTCTTGTTTAATAATTCATTCTTAGCTGACAGTTTGACAATCTCTTCATTAGCAGCAGTCATACTAGTATGAATATTAAACATTTCAATAGATAGTTGTTCAACCATGCATTTATACTCAGAAACAGACATATCTATGGTAGTGAGATATGGTACCTGAGAGTCAGACAGAGATTGTTCATCCTTGGAATCAGCCATCAAGGCATAGTTGCAGAATTCTTGCTCCTCTCCATCACTATCAGAGTCATCCCAACACTTCCCTTCAACTATGTAGGCCTTGCCTTGTGTTTGCTTTTTCAGATGGGCCTCATACTTGGCTTCAAGCTCTAGAAACTCCTTATCCTTCTTTTTAGGATTCTTGCATTCACTGGCAAAATGCCCTAGGTTATTGCATCTATAACACCTTACAGATGACCTATCCACATGGCTAGTTTTGAATTTATTCTTGTTTGCTTTCACAAGTGCCTTGCTCTTGTTGAATGAATGGTTTTGGGATCTAGGTTTGAAGGGTTGGTTCCTCTTGAATCTGATGTTTGGAAACTTTCTGGCCATGAAAGCATATGAAGTGTTTTCCATGCCATCTAGCTCTTCAGGAGTATAGAACTCTTCTTCTTCCTTCTCCTCAACAGGTTCAGTCACTTCACCTTCATTTTCTTCATCATCTACTATCTCTTCTATCCTCAGCTGACTTGTAGATGCTTCTAGGTCTTTAACAGATTTGCTGACAATCAAGGCACATGATGTGTTTACCATTCTGCCTTGATTTGCTTGGATAGCCCTCTTCTGAAGCAACTCAAGCTCATGAGTCTTTAAAACCCCATAGAGCACATCATATGTGACTTTGTTCAAATCTCTTTCTCTTAGAGAAATGACCCTTTGCTCTATATGGTTTGGTGAAGACAATAGAAACTTCATGTTCAACTCCTTGGTACTGTACACCTTCCCATTCATCTGTAGCTCAGTCACCAGCTTGTGAAACCTTTCAAACATGTCAGTAATGCTTTCCTTGGTCTGAGCCATGAAAGCTTCATACTGTGTGACCAGTATATGTTTCTTGTTTTCTCTAACCTCCTCTGTTCCTTCGCATAATACCTCAATATGATCCCACATCTCCTTTGCTGTTTTGCAAGAGGCTATGTTAGCAAACATTGACAGTTCCATAGAATCTATGATTAATAACATGAGATGACTGTCGAGAGCAACCATCTCCTTTTCTGTCTATGTCCATTTGGATGGTTCTTTAGCCACATAAGATCTTGGAATGGTTACAGTTCCAACAGTCTTTTTAGGAATCTCTTGTTGTGGAACAAAGGGACCATTCTTGAGTATCTCAGGATATAGAGGGTTAGTAGCTTTGATGAACAACAGCATTTTAATCTTCCAGAGGTTGTAATTCTCTTTGTCGAACTTAGGGACCTTCACTGTTCCTGTAGTATTTGGTGTATTCATGATCTTTTTCTGTTTTTAAATAAACAGCCTTCTTTGATACCACTTGTTGAGTATTGAACACACAAGAGAATACAGAGGGGGGTGAATGGATTCTCAAACTTTTCTTCCGATAAGTGTTTTAGGTGAAGGTTGTTTTAAGGGTTTGAATCTGGTTGTGTAGCAGAATGTGTGTTTGTGTTTAACAGATTATATAACTGCGGAATATAAACACAAGAACACGATATCACTTTAATCTAATATTGTATTAGATAAAGATTTGCTACAATCTGTGAATACAAATGTTAGTATTCTCAGCTTCTTACTCAGAAAGATATTACTTGTAAAAACTCTAGATCACTCTGTTTGATACTTGCTAAAGAAGTAGGGTTGTTCACTTATATCACGTGAACAACTTGCTTACATCAAATAAGGTAGCAAACAAATTTGCTTTTTAATGTGTCTATCCTATTTGAGTAAACATCCAAACTGCTACAGATTTGACTTCTTAGAGCTCTGTTCAGATCCACTTCTTTAGCTCTTTGTCTCTTGTACTATCTCTCCAAGCTTCTTTGTAGGCTTTCCAACGTGCTTTACAGTATGTGGTCAATAAAGCGTCTTGGCTTGTTGCAGGTTTCTGACTTGTACAATTCTTCAGTATTTTGTCTCCAAGATTGTATTCGAGAAGTAACTCTGTTGGTGATTCGAGAACTAGAATTGGCTTAATCGATAACTCTGAGTTCTCGAATACTGTTGATCTGACATATCGAATCACTCCTTGAATAAGTCTTTTCTCTAGGCATCCTTGAGATATCGAATAGAGCATTTTACTTATCGAATCCCTGAGATATCGAATAGCTTTTTTAGTCCTTGAGATATCGAATGTAGCTTTGACTTGTTGACTCTTAGACAACTCGAATGATGCTTTGACTTGTTGACTTCTTGAGTTCTCGAATAGAGTATTAGACATGTCGAATCTCTGAGTTCTCGAATGAGGCTTTGACTAGTTGACCTCCAGATATATCGAACAGTGTCTTTTGAGATATCGAATTCCTGACTTCTCGAATGCTAGACTTCTCGAATATAACAAACATACTTCTCGAATTGGTACTTAGGCAAATCTTCATTCTCCAAATTACAACTGTGTTTATTTTGACAGTCTTGGTCTTCAAGCTTGAGGCATGATCCTTGGAACTTCTTTCAAGCATTATTCTTTGACTTTAATTACAGTTACACAGGTAGAATTTGATGTCTGTTATAAGTACTACAACAAGTAGAAACCCTACAACTAGAGGTTCCCTCAGTTAAGAGGTCATGTATATAGCGCTTTAGAAATTTTTAGGAATAATAATTATTTATTTAATATTAAATGTGAATTATGTGGCGTATAAATTTTGTTGAGGAGGTAAAGTATCTGTGGAATAATATTTGTGGGCTTAGTTGATGATTTATATGTGATGTGTAAGCCCGGGTATTTTAATTATATTTTTGGGAATTTATTCCTATTTAATTCTGTTATATTTACCTTCTGTGAATTTTATAAAATCCTCGGGATTAGCAGAAATCCTGAAATCTTTTACAGTATTAACTTTATTAGTTTATATGACTTTTAAAAATATTTGGTGAATTATTTTGGGTTTTAAGGATTTTAAAATGATTTTATGAATTATTTTTCCATTATATGGATTTAATCTTGTAAAATTCATATTTAATTCGTTTTTAATCCTAAAAATATTTTAAAAATATGTGGGTGATCGTAATTTTACATTCTTCATTTTTAAATTTTTAAATTTAATATTCCATCCATTTTGTATTTAATTGTGATTTTACAAATTTGATTTTTATGAGTTTCATTTAAAAGAATTCACAAAAATGTTTTTTTTAGACTTTTCCCCAAATCTTTTACAGCTTAAATCCATAATTTCACTTGTTACTCTCATATCACTCGGTTTTTCCCGAGACTTCCACTCTCTCTCCCACAAAATCTCTCAATCTCGACTTCTTCCCCCTTATTTCCGTTCTTTTTGGCCTGGTAAGCCTTGATTATGGCTGTTGATTCCCTCCCTTCCATTTCACCTATATCTGTGTGTGTGGTTACTGCGTGTGTACGCAGTTTATGTGTGTATGTATTGACGTGGTGTGAGTTTGTGGGATTCTTTCCTTGTTGCTATTGTAGCTTAATCGCAGGTCCTCTGTTCTTGCTGCGATTGTGGTTGTGTGTGTGTGTGGCTTGAATGCCGATTGCAGTACTAACACCTTGTGTGTATGTATTGACGTGGTGTGAGTTTGTGGGATTCTTTCCTTGTTGCTGTTGTAGCTTAATCGCAGGTCCCCTATTCTTGCTGCGATTGTGGTTGTGTGTGTGTGTGGCTTGAATGCCGATTGCAGTACTAACACCCCCTCCCCTGTTTTGGTCTCAAACTATTGAGGTTGTGTATGTATCAATTGGTAAGGCCGAATGATTGTTGTGAGTAGCTGTGATTGTGCGTGAGCCAGTGTTGGCGTAGCAACCTGTGTTGTTGTGTTTAATTGTGTAGTACTGCACTGCTGTTAGTTCGATCAATTTTGAATGATTGTGTTTCTCTTGTTACCATTCGGAGTTGCTACTTTAATTCAAGATTATATTTGATTACAGATTGATGCTTTGTATGATTACAACAGATGTTCTGAATGATAAAGGTCGAGAAAAATTGTGAATTATTCGTATATTAATTTGTGTAGAGTTTCATGATTGGAAACCCGAAAATGGGTACCTCCGGGACTTTGCCCCATCGACAATGATATTAAAAAATAAATTGAGTCGATGGTAATTGGCGATGATGATTTTTCTGGGCCAAAATTTAAATTTTTATAATTACGTTATAATTTTAATTTCTTGTTTTAAATTCTAAATTTATATAATTGTTTGGTAATATGAACAAGATGGATTACTGGATGGTGGTTGTATTAAAATTGATGATTGTGTTGGTTGTGTCGGCTATATCCCGACTGGCAGTCACCCGTATAAAGGGGATGCCGTCAATATTTTTTTTTAAATCTTACTTGAAAGTGTGTATGTATAATTATACAACTTGTATAAATTATGAGTCGGGCTTCATATTTTAAAACTGATTGATTATGTGATAATGCACCAATTATGATTAAATATTTTATCAGTGGCTTATATAATGTTAGTATATAATTAAATAAATGTAAATTAGGAGATTATTCGCGGGGGTAGATTAAGTTAAATTTTGATATTTATTAGCGAATATTGAATAGAATTCTAAAATAGTGTTAAATTGTTTGTAGATCCCAAGGATAAAGGGAAAGCTAAAGTCGAGGACGTAGGAACTCTCCGAATTCTGTGATTTCCTGGTTAAGGCAAGTAAACCACTTCACTTATATTTCCAGAGAATTATGATTATCATAACTTGATTCTTATGCTCGTTTGAATTATCCTTGATATAACTGTTCTGATAATTTCCATTAATTTCGAATATTCAATTGTTATACCCCAAATCGATTATATTGTTTTCGTTGATCCTTTTAGTGGCTTGACTTAAATCAATATCCCTTTGCCATATCGCACTTGTCGATATCAAATTCAGAAATTACCCGACCTTATTTTACTTGGTGAGATTTGAGATATTGACCTGGAACGAAAGTGTCCAGGGTGTTTGGCAGTTGAGGTGGTCGATTGTTCCGACACCTGATGTCTAGTTAGGATTGGACTGTTAGTTTTTTTTAAAATGTGGACCGTAAGGGTCGGACCAGATTCGTGGTCAGAAATTATTAAGGCCAATGTGTGCCGTGGATCCATTAAGGACATTGCTGTGTGCGTTTGTCCGAGGTTAGTGCGTGACTGATCAGCAGCCTAACCTTATGATTGTTTTTATTTATAAAATGCATAATAGTCCAATCCACTCCTATTTTATAATTCAGATAAAAGACATATCTATCAGTTGAGCTTTTATATTGCTGATTACTAGTTCCTAACAAACCTGCAGTTTCAGTTCATTTATGCTTATAACTATATATACTTGCTGAGCATTCTAAGCTCACCTGCTTGCTAATCCTGTTTCTTCAGCTAAACACGAAGATGTCTAGGAGGAGTGGACCGTCAGGTCGGGACAGCCATAGGGGCAGTCAGAGAGTTGATGTGGTGGGATGGGTAGACAGCTTATAACCTTATTTCTTATCATTTCTGTATCGGTTAGACAGATTAATTAATTTATGGAGTTGTATATTATTTTTATTCAGAACTTGGGTTGTAATAGTTAATTAGTAGTTGTTTCATACTGTGACCTGTGAGCGGTCTTGGCTAGTCAGAGTTTATGTTTCCTTATAAATTTTGCTATTATTATGCCTGTGAGCAGGTTTGGTTTGGTTGATTTGGACAAGTGGTTAGTCCTATTTACGAACTCATCATGCCGAATTTTCTAAAATTTCTTCTATATAAATGTTTAATTAATTATAAAAACATATAATCTTAATATTGGTAAGTGAGGGTGTTACAATGTAGGTAATGCAAAGTATTACAAACAATTAGGCTTGTAATTATATGAATACAGGCATGCCTCTGTGACTAACAAGATCGATTACTCACGTCATTAAGATTTAAATATTATAAAATTATATCGGTCTATTACATTTAGTATCAAATTTATATGTTTGTGGATGTGTATTATAAGTTTGATTATTAGCTTGGCACATTTTTCCATTTTGAGTGTTTCATATCAATTGTTTGAGACACATAATTTTATATTTATTTGTACATTCATCTATTCTTATTTGTAATAGTTTTCGACAGCAATAAGAATTATTCAATTGTTTGAGATTTTATGTTGTAAACTTGTGTATACCTTATGAATATTTGTGTTGAATGTGTTATTTTGAGTTTAGCTTAACTAGTCAAATTTTGTAATGATAAATTAAGTATAATTGTCAAAATTAATACAGTATATGGTATAGCTAGTTAATTAGGTTTTGTCAATGTTCACTAGGGCTGTAAAAAAAATTTGAAAATTTTGATATCCGTTCAAAATATCTGCATTCATATTCGAAATAAATACGATATTATCAATTTTTGAAATAAATCGGATATTATGCATATTCGGATCCGACAATTTCGAATACGGATATAGATATAGGCACATCCATATCCGATAATATCTGAATCCGAATACGAATAAAGAACATTATTTGATGAATCATATAAATACAAATAAAGAACATTATTTGATGTTTTTATATACTATATTTGATGAATCATATAAATACAAATAAAGAACATTATTTGGTGTTTTTATATTAATTACAAGGTTATATAAGGTTTGATTAACGTGGGTTGACGGTTGGGGTATAACATGGAGTGACATCATAGTAGAGTGGTACCAAATGGAAGTTAAAACAATTTGGTGTACCATTTGAAAAAATCGATTGTACGAGGGTACCATTGAGAATTTTATTTTGTGTTTTTATACTGTTTACAAGGTCATATAACATTTGATTAACAGGAATAGAAGTCAAAAGTATCTGGTGTATCATTTGAAAAAGTCAATACTACGAGGGTACATCAATCATATAATAATAACATATAATCCATGCGATGCACGAGTTTATTTTAATATATATATATTATGCTACAATAATATTTTTATATAATCATTGGGTTTTATATCAAATTAACCACCCTTATCGTTAAATTATCTCACCTAGCTACCCAATTTCAATGGCGACTCATTTAAAACACTTAAATCACTATATATATCACTTCATTAAATTTACAAAAATATTAAGAGGAAACTTAACAAAAGGATAATCACGTGATGAGGTGTACTCCACATGGCTCATATAGTAAAAATAAATCAAGATTACATATGTAGAGGAACGGTAAAACATATATTTGAATATATATATATATATATATATACATATGTTTTTTTAATTTTCTATTAAAACCTTCAACCTTAATTTGTTTTTGTACTTGATTTACTGGATATCAAAGAAAAATATCCTCAATTGCATGTCTAAAGCTAATCTATAAAAAAAATCCTCAATTCTGTTTAAAAAAATTTTAATTTAACAAAGTTATATATATAGTGATTTGAGTGCTTTAAATGAGTCACCGTGGAGATCGGGTAGCTAGGTGAGATATTTTAACAAGAACGGTGGTCAATTTGATATAAAACCTAATAATTATTATTTTTAATAAATTTTTTAAATTTTAATTTAGTATAATTTATTTTGATAAAATTTTATGTAAATTTTATTTTCTTTTTTTATTTACTAGTAATTCATAAAATACATAAAATAATAAGAACTATTAAACTGACACTAACTTAAAACTTTTACTTCTTTTTAAAAATCAATTTGATTTTTTTACTATAAATAAATTATTAAACCGACCATGGTATCTCATGATGTTTATGATGATGATAAGGATTTGCACATTGTAATCTATTTATCGAATATGTTTTGACAAATAAAAAATACATAATATTTATCAATGTACAAAAGGCTTAATGACCTTTTAGCCCTCAAAGTTTACACCGAAATACCCATCAGCCCTCAATATTTCAAAACGTTCCTTCCAACCCTCGAAGTATCCATAAAGGTCCAATAAGCCCACATACCGGGATAGGAAAAAAAACCGGTATAAATCGGTAGGGCAAAACAGACATTTCACTTTCCCCCAAAAAGTTTACATACGCTTTGAGCCCTAAACTATGCCCAAACTAAACAGAGCAGCTTAGGATTCGATTGAAGAGGCGAGTGGCGATTGGCGACCATCTCAAAGCATGGGGGATAGCAGTTGGAACTCTGATGGTATGTTTAGTAAGCCTTATCACTCATATTTTTTATTATGAATTCGTTTTGATTTGGTTTAAAGTGGGTATGCTCTGTGTATGCATGTATTAGTGAAAGTGTATGTATTGTTCAATTGAATGTACTTACATGTTTGTTAATTCGTGTTTTATTGAAATTTTGTGTGGGTGTGATGAACCCTAATTGTATGTTTGTGCTTTTAAATGCTTATATATAAACCACAAATATGTTTTGTGTCTTGAAGGTGAAGATGTTCTCACTGTTAATTTGTTTCACGGTGGGAAGTTAGTTTTGATTCCAAGAGCTGAATACATTGGGGGTAAAGTGAGTTTGTATCACTGTGGAGACCTTGATGAAATACACATGGACAGTCTAAGAGTATGGACTAAAGCCTTGGGTTATGGGGGACTGACTTGTCTGTATTATAGGAAGCCTAATGTAGGACTAGATGAAGGTTTGATGTTATTGTTGACTGAGGATGATGTAGAGGAAATGAAAAGGTATGCACTGGAAAATTCAAATACAATTGATGTTTATGTGTCACATTCCAATGAGGACGAGTTGGTATCATTCGAAGATGTAAATGTGTTTAGAAAAATTAATGAAGAATGTAATGAGGGAAATGCTAGCAATGATGTAGGGGACTGGAGTGATGAACTAGATGATTATGACTTTGCTGATTCAGATTACTCAGATGAGGATGATGACATGCTATTTTCTAGGTATGTTCATGATGAGGGAGTTGACTGGGTGGGTAGGTTAAGAGAGGAACTTGGACTTGGTCCAGAAAAAATTATGGAGAAAGAAAGTGATAGTGAGTATGATAGTGATGATCTAGACAGTTTGGCAGAAGATGAAGATCCTGTCCAAGCTGAAAAGAAAAAGAAAGCTTTTCCAGTGTACAAAGACACAGATATTCCAAAATGGAGAGTGGGGATGATTTTTACAGACCATCGTCAATTCAGAGAGGCTGTAATGAAGCATTCTTATCTGGAAGGAAGAATGGTGAAGTTCACTAAAAGTGACAGAACCAGGGTGAAGGCTGTGTGTAGACCCCCATGTCAATGGCATGTGTTTGCTTCTTTAAATTTTAACAAAACCATGCAAATAAAGATAGTGGGACCAGGTACATTCCTTGGACTTGGACTTTTTGGTATTTTTATTACTTTACTTTAGTTTATATTTAATTCCTTTTTATTGATTTGCAGACCACAGCTGTGTTAGAGAGCAAAAGGGGTTGCCCCTTATAAATTCTGGATACCTAGCTAAAAAATATCTTCCAGAATTCAGAATTAACCCATCTTGGCCAATCTCTGCATTTCACAAAACTGTCTTGAAGGACTTGCAAATTGATTTTCAACATCACATACTCAGAAAAACTAGAAGAAAGTGCATGAAGATTATTAATGGAACTCTTGAAGAGCAGTATGACAAGCTATGGGACTATAAAACAGAGCTATTGAGGCGAAATCCCAACTCCACAGTTGAGATTGAGATAGAACCAGGTATAACATATGTGCTTTTTACAATAGATTCAATACAAACTTTGTGAATACATAATAAGGCTCCAGATCTAAATGTGCAGGTGCTATAGGTGTGTTCAGAAGGATGTATATATGCTTAGGGGGTTTGAAGCATGGGTTTAAGCTTGGTTGCAGGAAGATGCTTGGCTTCGATGGCTGCCATTTGAAAAATGCTTTCAAAGGTCAGTTGTTATGTGCTATAGGAGTAGATGGTAATAATTGTATGTTTCCAATAGCTTATGCAGTAGTTGAAGCAGAAAGATTAGACAGTTGGAGGTGGTTTCTAGCTTTAGTAGGTCGAGATCTGGATATAGGTGTTGGGGATGGGTGGAGTTTCATTAGTGATAGACAGAAGGGGTTATTGAATGTAGTTGAGGAGATGTTCCCCATGGCTGAGCATAGGTACTGTGTTAGGCATATGCATAACAATTTTAAGCAGAGATATGGTGGAAGATCTCTAAAAGAAAAACTTTGGAGCTGTGCTAGGGCAGCAAAAAAAGAGGCATTTGAGACTGCAATGAATAGACTTAGAGAAGAGAATGAGGGTGCTTGGGAATGGCTGACTGCAGTGCCATTTCAGCATTGGAGCAGGGCACATTTCAAAACTGACTCCAAATGTGACATGTTACTGAATAACTGGTGTGAGAGCTTCAATAGGTGCATTTTATGGGCTAGGGAACAAGGCATACTAATCATGTTAGAAATGATTAGGGAGTACCTAATGAGGAGATTGCAGTGTAAGAGAGATGAAATGGTGGCTTGGGAAGACAAAAAATTGACTCCAAAGGTGTACAAGCTGCTTGACAAATACAAAAGGTGGAGTGGAGGATGTTATTCCACTTATGCAGGCTATGATGAGTTTGAGGTAACCACAGTGAATGGAACCAAGTATGTTGTTCATATAGGTAACAGAACATGTGGATGTAAAAGATGGGATCTAAGTGGCATCCCCTGTCACCATGCTGTCAGCTGTTTGAATAGAATGGGATACAATGTTGAAGATTATGTGGATTCGGTGTATAGTGTAGCAAATTACAAGAAGGCCTACTCTGGGATAATCTTTCCAATGAATGAAATTCCACAGAGGTTCCACCTGCAGATAATGAGGAAGAAATGCAAGCCGACTACAATGAAATGCTTTTGGATTTTCCTGAGGAAGGACCACCCATTACTCAACCAAGCCAAGTAGAGAATGTTGAACACATGCCAGAGACTGTTGAACAAATGCCACAGACTGATGAACAAATGCCAGAGACTGTTGAACAAATTCCAGAGACTGATATTCCAATTGTGCAAGAAGAGGAAATAATGGGAGAGAGTGGTGAGGAGGCAACTCCTCTTGAAGTTGCAGCAAGAAAGATAAGGCAACTGAGGTATGCAAAACTGGGCTTGACAACTACCCATGACTCCCCTATCATGGTTGCAGTTGAAAAAATTAAAAAACTTAAGGAGTCAAAGCAGCAGGAGAAAGCCAAAGAGAAGACAATCATTGAGGAGCCAGAGAAAGACAACCAAGTAGAGGATGAGAGAATGAAAGCAATTAAAAAAGAAATGAAGGAAAGAATTGAGAAAAACAAGAAAAGAAAGGGGACCCCAAGTGGTGAGCTTCAGCCACTGAGAAGGAGTTGGAGGCTTTCTCGTCTTTGCAAGCTAAATAAGTTCGAGAACACAAAAGATACTCCTGTTTGCATTGATGATGAAGCTGACACCATGATAGCAGCAATGGAGGGGCAATCAACTGAACAGAAAACTCAACTCAACTCATACACAGGCCCCATGAAGTTGGGCAAACAGATGCCACCACCAGTGAAACAATACAAGACTATAGTTGGCAAAACAGAGGTAAAATCTGCACCTTTCTTATCTCATGGGAAAAATGTGATCACAAGGAGTGCACTGGCAAAAGCAATACAGGAGACAGAAACAAACTTGAAGATTGCAGGAAAGGGGAAGACCAAGTCGAAGGGCAAAGAGAAACAGGCTTGAAGACCTGGATTTTAACTTGTGCACATTTACGGATAATTTCATTTTGACTGTAAACCTATGTGCTTTTGACAACCCCTGAACCTTTTGGTTTTGTGTTTGTAATGTTGGCTATTTACTAAGTTATGGATGTGAACCATTTGCTATTTACTAAGTTTTGTGTTTGTGATTTTGCTGTTGACATCCCTAATATTTCATAAACAGGCTGTTTATTAGATTGAAAATAGTACATAATATTGGATTGAAAAAACATTTCATTATAAATACCAAACTGCATTACATTTTCATACATCATAATTCTTTTTTCTACTACAAAGCTATAATTAGGGTAGTTCATATTGTCCCCTGCTCATTGTCTCCACCTCTTTGTTCATCAGTACAAAGCTCCACACGATGAATATGACAATCATAAACAACAAAATATGCCTTTTCTTCTTCCCTTTGATTTCATCAGCAGCCTCAAACTTCTTCAAATCGTCTTCTAGCTTCTCAACTTTTCTCAACAGCCCTGGGATGATAACTCTTGCCCTTGGGCACATAGGGGGGTCGAACCATAAATGAAAGTTACAAGCATGGGCTCTGTCTTCCTGCAAAAGAAACAAGTCTCACAAGCAGCTAGAACAATTAGTACAATAATACTTGATTTAACATGAATGTACCATAAAACGCAGGCATCCCCAAAACCTTCTTCCCGGATTTGCATCGGTCCATGAGGTTCTTAACACAGCTGATCTTCCACACCAACAAGTAGGCTCCATTTTCTTAGCAATTTGTTTTGTTTGGTAAAAGTCTGTACACACATATATATAGATATATAGAACTACAAGGGTTATAAGGTCTGGCGGGAGTGATTCCTCTGTTTTGGAGGGAAAGATAAAGTGAAATGTCTGTTTTGCCCTACCGATTTATACCGGTTTTTTTTCATATCCCGGTATGGGGGCTTATTGGACCTTTACGGATACTTCGAGGGTTGGAAGGAACGTTTTGAAATATTGAGGGCTGATGGGTATTTCAGTGCAAACTTGGAGGGCTAAAAGGCCATTAAGCCTGTACAAAATCATTAGTTTATCTTTACAGAAAAATTAAGTGAGAAATGCGATACAATAAAAAATCTATTTGACGGTTATAATTTAAGAGAAGAAAAATTTTGACTTTATTTTATAATGTATTCGCTAACTTTCATTAATTTTTTGACTTGTAACTTCTAATTAATGAAATGTTTAACTTATTAAAAGAAAAAAAATAAAAATAAACTGACTCGTTGATTTTGGCTTATCATATTTCCCCCAGTTTATTGCTTATAAGTCCATAAGAGCTTATGAGGAGTGTTTGCATATCCAACTTATTAGGTCAATTTATAACTTATATGTTGATAAGTTGAATGTTGAGTATCCTTAACATTCAACTTTCAGCTTATTCTTATTTCTCGATACACGCAATATATAATACATCCTTCAAATCTTCAAAATCATATATCTTTTGATCTGTTCATTAGAAAATTGATATGTATATATCAAATTTCTCTACTCATCGAGATCTATCGTTTGATATATATTAAAAATCAAATATTTTGACAATAATAAAAAAAGTTAACTTATAAGTTTTGATTTACCAAACACTCTACCAATTTATAAGTTCTGATTTACCAAACACTCTACTGACTTATAAGTTCTGATCTACTTATCAATTATATAAGTTCTGATTTACCAAACACTCTACTGACTTATAAGTTCTGATCTACTTATCAATTATATGACATTTATGCTTTTAAATCATATAAGCTACTCATTTTAAGATACCCCAAACATCCACTTCAAGTCTTCAAAACTTCATTTACACTGTATACAGGGGTGGCCCTGACTATAGGCGAGGTAGTCTTTTGCCTAGGGCCCCCAGAAATCAAGTCCCCCAATTTTTTAGAGGTAAGTTAGGTATATTTATACATGTTATATTTGATTATTTTTTTAAAAAAAAATTATATATTTTTTATTATTAGAAAAGTTATAAATATCATAAATATTTAAAAACTAGTATCTAATTGTTAAATTTATTTTATATAGAGTATTGTTTTTACTAGAAGCAGCAAAACATTAAATTCTATAATAGGAAGAGCATACAATTAATTTATAACCTTTTGTGTATTACTTTATTAAATATTAAATTAAAGTGAATGTATACATGACAATACATAAAGATTGAAATGACATTAACTTCTTATAGGCTACACAAAACCCTAAGAAACCCTTTATCTGATAAAATAAAAACTTAAAAATTAAATTGGGTATGGTTATTTGCTTTCAAATTCAATTGAAGAAAATTTGGAATTTTGTGGGATTTTGAGTAACTAAATCTACGAAACGTGACAAGTTGAGAGCTTTTTGTGATAATCTTGCAAACATAATAAATCTTGGTGAGATTTCTAATTTGAACGACGATGATTTGTATGAAGACTTGTGTATGTTGCATCGAAATTTGCCAGAAGATACTAGGAGGGCAATAGTTGTGTTAAGTTACATAAAAGAGATGGAAGGTAGCTATCCAAATACTTGGATTGCTTAAAGGATTCTTCTAACGATACCGTTACAGTTGCTTATGTCGAACGAAATTTTTCAAAACTAAAGCTGATTAACCATGCCTCAAGAAAGGTTAAGTGGTTTACCTATGTTATCTATAAAAAATGATTTGGTTCAGAAATTTGATTATGCAAATTTGATTGATACTTTTACATCCGAAAATGCAAGACGTGCTATATTTAAATAAAATATTGAAATTGTTTTATGTACTATATTTCTGTGGTCTTATTAGTAAATTTTAATCATATATTTTATATATGAAAAAGGAAATTTAGGATCCCATAAATTGGGTTCGCCTAGGACCACTCAAATCTCAGGGTCACCCCTGTATACAAAATACATGGGATGTATATGAGTTCACAGTACAGAACAGAACAACATTTAAATCTTTGGGCCGGTCCAGAGACTTAAATTTCGTAATATGCAGGTACACCACTTTTTTAAATTGCTGGATGAGGCTGCTTGATGATGGACATTTTAGCATAACCACAGGGGCAATAAATTTCTTCTGGTCCAGTAACAATGCTACCTGGGTTGTCCTTCTGTACCTCATTTTTTTTGGTTTAAAACTAGTAAAAGGAAGAAGGTAGTTTCAAAATCTCTATTTTCATAGTATAATATCCAATAAATAATAATACTAGGGGGTTAATGCGTATAAAAGTATATATAAATGTAAAATAATAATAGTGTTATAAAAACAAAGAGTATTATAAATACATAATATAACTTTATAAAATATAAACAACTAATTGGAAATAAGCTTAATAACAATATTATAATATTTTTAAACATATACAAGTAAACAATTAATAGTTAACAATATAACCATATGATATGAAATAAAATTTAAAAAAAACACGGTAATGCAATAGGGATATAAATTAGTAATAACAGCCGCGTAACAGATCATTTTTTGTAGGGGTAAACGAGCTATTTGGTCACTGTATTATTCGAAAACTTTCAATTGGATTATCAACCTAATAAAAATTTCAATTACATAATAAAAGACTCAAAAATTTCAATTGGGTTACTAGTGCCGTTACTTCCGTTAACGGCAGTAACAGAATCAATTGTCAATTAGGTCATCAGTATCAAGTTTAACTGCTAATCTATCACCGAACATTATATCACTTTTCAATTAGGTCATCGGTATTTTTTTTGAATTTTTGAATAAATTTTTAAATTTTGAAAATGTGAATTAATTTTTTTTGAATTTAAATTTTGAATTTAACTGCTAATCTATTACCAAATTTTTGAATTTTTGAATTTTTTTGAATTGAATTTTTGAATAAAATTTTAAATTTTGAAATTTTTGAATAAATTTTTTAATTTTGAAAATTTTTGAATTAAATTTTTTCGAATTTAAATTTTTGAATAAATTTTTGAATTTTTTCGAATTTAATTGCCAATCTATCACTGAATTTTTGACTTTTTCAAATTGAATTTTTTAATAAATTTTGAAATTTTTTCGAATTTAAAAAATTGAATTTTTTTCGAATTAAAAAATTTCAAATTTTTTTGAATTAATGCGTATAAATTTTTTCGAATTAAAAAATTTAAAATTTTTTCAAAAAAAATTCAAAATTTTCAAGATATGAGTATATTTTAATTTTTTCATTCTAAAGTTTATTTTTTTAATTTCTAAACAATTATTTTAATTTTTTTCAATCTACAATTTATTTATTTTTCTGACCAGTGACCTAATTGAAAGTTGATAAATAGTTTAACGTCTCTTCGTTAAAGTTAACGGCAATGACTAATAAAATAAAAATTACAGGCAGTAACCTAATTGAAATTTTTAAGTGTTTTAATATGTGATTGATTTTTTTTCTAAATTAGTAATCCAATTGAAAGTTTTTTAATAATATAATGATCAAATAGCTCGTTTACCCTTTTTTGTTGGGGAAATCTCATGTGTGGATTTTTGACAGCATTAACATCTCACTTTGGTCGTTTATAGTACGTATTCATTAATGATTAGGGATGACTTTGATAACATTAAGTAATTAACCAAAATTATAATTTCAATCGTTTGTTTTCTTGACCGAATGTATTTTGAAAATCTTGATTGTTATCCCACTCGTCTGGTAGTACCAAACCCGTCACCATAAATACAGATTATATACATTTAGGCCATGTTTGTTTTAGGGGATTATAATTCTTGAAAAATTACATTATCTTTCTTAAATTTAAAGGATTATAATCCCATGGAGGTATATTGCTATCATCTTTTTGATTCATTTCTATGGGATTATAATACCTTCTTTCACAAGGTATTATAATCCCATGGGAGTGAACTAAAACAATGATCAAAATGTGAATTCATGGGATTATAATCTCTTACATTTGGGATTTATAAGGTAATAATTTGGGGATTATAATCCCTTGAAACAAACATGGCCTTAGTGTAAACGAATGAACACGCAAGAACATGATAGCTTAAGAATTTTGCTTTAAAGCAACCCATATAAAATAAGGGAGCTGATATGTGCACACCCATTATTTATAGGTGCACATTCTTAGAATACCCTTAACTTGATTTCCTATCAATAGAAGCATATTTTACATATTGAGAAATAAAAAATAATCACCATTGAATATTGATATATGAATATAAAATTATTAAACATATTTTTTATGCATTTTTTAAAGTACATATATACTTTTTATGCTTGATTTTTTTTACTATGCTAATATGATTCTTGAATGTTAAAATTATATATTTTTTTGGCAACACAAGTAAAAACTTACCAATCACCAGAAATAATTATTATTTAATTATTACCATTCAATAAAATAATATTTTATTATTTAAAACACATCATGTGCAAAATAGCTACCATTTTATAGTCCAATTACTAAAAATTATTATTTATTATTATTTTTTCAAACCAGCAATAATAGTCATATTTGATTTTCAGTGGTCAATTTGACCCATCTTTAATTAAAATATATTTTTTTATTGTAATTTTAGAAAATTCATTATATTGTAGAATGGGTTAAATATAATTTCTTATAATAATACCTAATTTTATAATTTATGTATGATTCATGAAAAAGACATATATTTGAATATATCACATATTCTTAAATTAAAAATTAAGATGTAAAATTAAAACTAAATTTTACTAAAAAAAAGTTTATTCACTTGTTCAACTAATTTTTTATAAAATTATAATTGAATTAGTAATTAAATGAAAATGTAAGTTGAGGATATTTTGGTCATATTACTAAATATAGGGTGTGCACGTATAAGTATGGGGTGTGCACATATCACCTCCCTAAAACAATCCTCTATGCGGAGATGTGCAAATACACGAACAATATCTCGTAGTTTAGTCAATAAAATTAGGGAAATTATCAAAAATATCCATATTTTTAAATTTATTTGTAAAAATACGATAAAAATTGATATGTGATTGCGCATCATGTTATTGCATTTGGGATTGCAAATGTGATTGCATCATATTTTTTTTAAAATTTTTTTTAAAAAAATCTGCAATTTAAATATTTTTTAAAAAAATTCATAAAATTATGCATACATGATCCATCCTAGGAGATGATAAGCACAATCCTAGGAGACGCCAAGCACAAACGTCTCAAGCAAGAATTTTAAGATAATTATTGTAAGTTTGCGACAAGTACATAGTTTTAATGGGTAAGATGATTATTATCCTGGATCCAATTGTTTTCAACTCTTGGAAGTGCTTGCATAATAGTGTTTGCATATATTATGCAAGCACCAACGTATGGGTTTCTTCTTGTTTGAAAACTAATGTTGTATTTGGTTGGGGTGAATCAAATTTGAAGGAATGGAATGGAATTTGAATAAGAATATAGTTAAATGTTTAAAAATTTCATTCCTTACATCATTCCATTTCTAACCACCTAAGCTAAAGTTTAAACACACCAACTTGAAAAGGAATGATACATTCTCCCTCCAACCTATTTTCTTCCCAAATCCTATCATACAAAATTTGCACCCACTCATTTTTTTTTTAATCTTACCTCTCATGTTCATTGTATTCCTTTAATTTCTATTCATTCCATTTCATTCCATTCTCCCCAACCAAACACAACCTAAGTGAAATGGACCTTTACAGGATCACAACATGATTGACCTTCGAGAGTGACTACGTTAATCAGCAGCAGATCAAGGCCTACAGCTATTGAATCAAGATCAGGCACGCTACAAAAGTTTGGACTATTTAAGATGAGTTTGAACTACGTACAAGAGTTTGGTATGATTTTTTGTTACCCATTTTTCTAGCTTTGTGAGTACCTCGACTAACTCCGGAGGATGACTAGCACATTATCCTACCGCCTTGGCCACCCATCTAAATCTGTGTTGTTCTTGTCGAGAATCGAAGGTGAGATCGAAACACAATCTTACGTTCACCCTTACCACTTGAACCCGGGTGGGTGATCCATTGACAAGTTTGTTGTACCTTTTGTTTACAAATTAATTAATGCTTATTATTACTTTGGACAAAAAAGTGTGGCATACAAGAAAATCCAGACATTGTACAGTGAATGAAATTCTCCCTACAATCCAAGGAATATTCTTCACTTGAGCCAAACAACTAAGAAGAGTCAGAATTGAATTGAAGTACCACATGTATGTATGTTTAGGAAATGTCCGAGACATAACACTTTATTTCCTGCAAGGAATAAATTACCAGGGAGTTCTCTTTCCCATTAAACATTTCTATCTCAAGCTGAACCGAAAGATCAAATGTCCTGGTATCAATACACCTACAAGGCAAGTTAGTTCACTGACCATACCTAAATTTATTCCCCCACAAAATCACAGCTAGCTGTGTTTCTATTTATATGTATATACTGTACATACATTAACAATTTAAGTATTAAAAACAGCACACTACTTGACTATAATATTTTAGTAATTCAGTTATGTTTTAATAGGTATTTACAGTGATTGTTTTGCTAATGGTGCATTTATGTAATGCTAATAATTTTCTTTCTCTCCGAAATTATTATTTTTTTTAAAAAAAAAAGAGAAATACTAGAACTCTCAAATTTGTTTCTAAAATGATTCACGCGTGCATTAATATATGCAACATCGGTTAAAAAAATTTGAGAACAAATTTGGGACACATTTCGGGATCACTATCATTGCTCGTAGTTAGTTTAAAAGTTAAGAATCCTTAGAGCTTTATTTGATGAAAGTTCAATGGTGTTGGAGGGAAATCATGGAATCCAAAAGCTAAAAAAGCTAGCTAATTAAAAAATATCAGATTCCAAAAAACAGAAACTGATGCAGAAATATGCTGATCAGTAGGGATTGTGCAAGAAACTTAATGTCAGTATTTAATTTTTTTTCTTAAAGTTTTGACAAATTAAAAGCAAAAAACTTAATGTCTATCACTTTATGTAAAATTAAACTGCACACAATCCTAACGAACTTTATTCTTTGCCTCCTCTACGTGCAATTATATACGTTTGCGTAGCTAGCAGTACGACTGAGAGAAATTTTGGTTACTGACAATGATGTGTTTGCATACCTAATTAATTATTTAATTGCATAACCTAATAATCTGTACAACTCAAGAAACTTCAAAATTTGGAGTCCCACACATTGATTGCGTGCGGTAACCCACTTAAAAAAAATAGTAATTACGTTTAATTTGGTGCTGAAATGTTTAATACGATTCTGGAAAGTATTGGGTTTTGGCCAAAAATACCCCAAATGCACCTTACCCATTATAAGAATACCCCAAAATGCTGATGATGGCCATAAATACCCCGCTATTACGCATTTGAAATAGGGGTAATAAGTTTTATACTAATTACGCAGTTGAAAAAGGGGTAATAGGTGAACAGTACTTATCTATTACGCATTTGGAGAATGGGTAAATGCTATTACGCATTCTCCAAATCGGTAATAAAGAAAAAAATTTATGCTAATTACCCACTTATCAAATGCGTAACAGGTTTTTTTTTTTTTTTTTTTTGTTAAGCATTTGTGAAATGCGTAACATGTACTTTTTTTTTATTAAGCCTTTGTGAAATGCGTAACTCTGGGGTAGTTTTGGCCACTTTTTCCAAAATTGTTATTTTCGTACAGATCTTCAGATTTTGGTGCATTATTGTCATTCTTTCGAAAGTATTTAAAGCGAACTCGACTACTCACCTTCAAACTCAACGAATCAAACACTAAATATCGCCAAGTTGAGTTGATAAAACAATACACATATACATATTTTTCGACCACAAAAAATTTTGTTTCCATCACCATGTGGCAGCTGGTACTAGTCGTCGTTCTAGCTGCTGCAACACTCCGCTGTGCTGCCACAGAGACAGGCGGCGGAAAGTGGGACATGCTACTACAAAATGTGGGAATTTCTGCCATGCACATGCAACTGCTCAACAACAACCGTGTCATCATGTTTGATCGTACAGATTTCGGCAATTCCAACTTAACACTCCCAAACCACAAGTGTCGTACTTATAGAAACGACAAAGGGACGTTAACGGTTGATTGCACAGCGCATTCCGTAGAATATGACATTCAAACAAACAGCATACGTCCACTCATGGTATACACTGATGTTTGGTGCTCTTCGGGCGCAGTCATGGCAGATGGCAGGTTGGTTCAAACAGGTGGTTATCATGAAGGTGATCATGCTGTCAGAGTTTTCAAGCCATGCAATAATGGATCGTGTGACTGGCAAGAAAACCTTTCTGGATTAATTAAAAGGAGATGGTATGCTACGAATCATATCTTACCAGACGGTCGTCAGATTATAATTGGTGGTCGCAGGCAATTTAATTACGAGTTTTATCCCAAAACCGGGTCAACAACTTCGTATACCTTGCCCTTTCTGGTTCAAACAAATGATCCAAGGATTGAAAATAATTTGTACCCTTTTGTTTTTCTTAATGTTGATGGGAATCTATTTATTTTCGCCAACAATAGGTCTATATTGTTTAATTATCAGAAGAATGTGGTTGTAAGGACATATCCGGATGTGCCAGGTGGCGATCCTCGGAGTTATCCAAGTACTGGTTCTGCTGTTCTTCTTCCACTAAAGATGACACAAGGAGATGACGTGGAAGCTGAAGTCATGGTGTGTGGTGGTGCACCAAAAGGTTCGTACATTAGTGCGAATAATAGAAATCAATTTGTACAAGCATTGGATTCTTGTGGAAGAATTAAAATAAACGAGGCCAACCCACAGTGGGTCATGGAAAAAATGCCTATGCCTAGGGTCATGGGTGACATGCTGTTGCTTCCAAATGCCAAGGTTTTGATCATTAATGGTGGCTCAGCTGGTACTGCTGGATGGGAACTGGGTCGGAACCCAGTTTTAAGTCCAGTTTTGTACAGCCCGGATAACCATTTTGGGTCGAGATTCGAGGTCCAAAACCCGAGTAAAATTCCCCGAATGTACCACTCTTCAGCTATCTTGTTAAGTGATGGCAGGGTTCTAGTTGGAGGAAGCAACCCTCACGTGAAATATGATTTTACTGGAGTTTTATTTCCTACAGAATTAAGTTTGGAATCTTTTTCACCTTCATATTTGGATCCAAGATCCGCATATTTACGCCCGACTATTATGTCGCCCGTTACTCGGATAAAAATCGGGCACGGGGGACAACTACCGATACGATTTTCGGTTCCGGGTAAAGTAAACATGAATTTGGTCACGGTGACAATGGTTGCACCATCTTTTACAACACACTCGTTTAGTATGAACCAAAGATTGTTGGTGCTGAGAAGTGAAGATGTGAAAATTGTTGGAAGATCCAAATATCAAATACGGGTGGTGATACCCGGGTCGGGTAATCTTGCACCATCAGGATATTACATGATTTTTGTGGTTCATCAAGGGATTCCCAGTGAGGCTATTTGGGTCCAAATTCAGTGATTAATTCTAAAATTAGTTAAAAGTCAAAAACCCTTAACATACATTGACGGGTATATTTTTAAAAGTTCGCATCCAAGTAAATTTTAAAGGTTAAATCATATAGATTTTATTTCTTCATACTTGTAGATTAACCTTAATATTATGCACACGTGCCAGCATTGTAGCTTTATATCATGGTATTAAATCTATTACTTTCGTATTATGTATGATCTATGATCTATCCTTTTTTGGTGTGACTGAACTTAAAACAATTACAAAGTCTTAAAAAAAAATTAAAATATTTACCAACATTAACCCTTTCAATGCATCATGCAATATGCAATTATGAGATATTGAACACATTGCGATTTTAATTATAAAATGTGATATTGAATGTGAGCATCATGCATGCATCAACTGAAAGCATTAATGTCAAAGCAATTAAACATTTGTTTAATTAAATTTAAATTTTTTTATGCAATATAATAATCTCAATGTATATATTTTAAATTAAAAATAGAAATCCGAAAATTATCTTAGAACAGACATATAAATGTACATAATCAAAAAAAAGAAAGAGTTTGTTTTTTTTTTGTCTAGATAAATGTATTCCTCTTCGTGTTCATATAAAAATTTATCTTTTACTATTAGTAAATGCAAATACATTTCCACTTTTCAATCGTTGCACATTTATGTTATGACCAAAATTCAGGCCGTGAATCTAGAAATTTATGTTAGGAGTACATCTAGTAAATTTTGGAAAACATTTTTACATTTTATAAGTTTTATGAAATACTTTTTATATTTTGAAAAAATTTATGATAAAAAATATAAAATTTTATTTTAAAAGGAACACATATCTCCTCTCACCTCTGTGCCCATCCTCCCCTGCCTGCACAGGCATGATAATTAAATATTTTAGCCGCATATAAAAAGAGACATTTCTAGTTTCATATAGATGTGTAATTATATATAAATTTATTTTGATAGAGTAATTATAAGTAAATACTTTACTTTAATCTTTCTATATAAAATACTATAATAAATCAAGGATTAATTTCAACTTAAAATACTATTAAATATTATTAATTAGTTATCGTAATACAATTGAATAAAGTATAAAGTTTGGTAAGTAGTGAAAAATTTATAAAACTTTGGTTGTGTCAATGTAGCCAACTGCGTAATATTTGTAACTTAAACATGCTACCTTGTTTATATTTACTACTCCCTCCGTTTTAAAATAACTTTCCTATTTCCTTCTGACACGTTTGCCAACACACATTTTTAATCGTTAATATCTTGAATTTCGTATTAGTATTAAATATAAAAACTTCACTGTATTAAAGTACTCATAAATACGAATCCAACAAGATCACTCATGACTATATTTTGTCTTATAGATTAAACGTAAATTAGTAATTTGTCTAGTGTCATGAACAATCCGGACATCTGAAATGAAATGGGAAACATATATTGAAATGGAGGGAGTACAAAATAGTAAATACTAGTTGTCCGGTCCTTAAGTTTTTTTTGAAAGAAACCAGTTGTCTTGTGTAGTTAAGTTGACATAATCACATGATTATCACATGTTAGTAAGTATATATTTATTTATTAAAAAGTTAACTGTAACATTGACCATGTGATTTTTCATTTATATACAATCAAACACGCACATTCAAATTACATCCACAAGGCCTCAACCATCAAATTGATGAAATAAGCTAGCTGAAATATTAACATTTTTATGAAATCTGTTTTTAATTGTTTTTTGGCTTTTCATTTATGACCAAGATATTTATGACCAAGACATAAGATGTTGAGTGAGGTGCTATTAATTAATTACTTGCACAAAACTTATCCAAGTACGCACGCATCAATTGATTGTTGTACAATATAAAAGAAAATTATGCTACACATAGGACTCTCCATTGTGACATGTTTTCTTAATATTTGTTACATTATATAGGCATGTTAATTATTGTTATAAAAAAAGGTCAAGATCGAGAAATACAATTAGTATATTTGCCAAAGTTTTTAATTTTACATTATTTTAATATGTTTTCTTAACTGATATAGAACTTCCAATTACTTTTAAGTTTTTTAAGACACCAACTCATGTCTCCTTCTCCAAGCGAAAAAGACTTGAAAATGCTTATAGCGTGGATGTGAACATTATACAGGCCCTGTTGCAGTTTTACTCTTACTTTTCATATTTTCCATCTCACATGGATGCTTTGGTGATATGGTGAATTCAATTATATAAAGTTTTATTTATTTGTTTTTTGGGAATATTTTTTTGTTTTTATTTCTATTGTTAGAGATTTATCAAAAATTAATTTCATTATTCTTTCAAATTTCATCCAGAGATAATAGGGTAGTCTAGGATGATAATCTCAAAAGTCTTTTTCCATTTAATACAAAGATCTCAGTACAAATTTAAATATTAATGCGTACCCATAAATTCTTAAATTTTTATTTAATTAATGCTTTCATCTTTGCCACTCATTTGAAGAGAAAGGATCAGCTCACGAACTCACAATATTTTACTATCAGCCCAGTCCCCAATGTATACAATTCCCCCAATGTATACAATTTATTGGTATAGTAATTACTCCAATTAAACAGTAGAATGTCAAACACGAGACATGTAAATGTAATAATTGTTGCAACTATACCACAGCGACATCACAAAATTTATTACAAACGAACTCATGTTGTTTTCTGCTGGATTTCCATTAAACTATGAATGGGTGTTGTTGGTAGTCTTAATTAAACTCCATAATCAATTTGCTTTGTGCACGCCTCACGGAAATATATCATTCATTTAAAATAGATTCTAGTGATTGTTTTCAAAGGTTTCGATGTAATTAATTATGGATTTGAAATGAATTAAAATAATATCAAATATTTGTTTAAACTTCTAACTCAAATTAATGAAACATGAGTTTTGGAAATCTAGAAGGGAGATGAATATTATTGACGTGCAACAATTAAGTTAGAGTGCACTCGTTGTATATTTTTTATATTTATTTCAAAACTATGATTAATTATTTCTATTCTAATAAATTAATGTATAAATTTACTCTTATTAACCACTTTAGTTTATTTATCTATTTAATACATATATTCACATATGTTACACAATGACATTGTTCGATTTAAAGGAACTATATTTTATATTATGTTGGTACAAATATTAACTTGAAGGATTTTTTGTTGGTATTAATTTGATGATATTAATATAAAATGAATAAGATTTGATTATTTTCCAATAAAGAAATATACAGAGAAAATAGTAATTAAACATATAAACAATATTAATAATAGAATATTATTTATAGATTTTTAAATCAAACAAAAAGAACATACTTAACCACGCCAATACTATCCACGCAAATACTATCCATAAAGTTCTAATAATCTTGTAATAGACTAACCACATAAGTGATAAGCCGAATGCCACATTTATCTTCCAAACAATCTAATCATTCTCAACTAGAACTTGCCCTTACCATTCTCAACTAGAGCTGCCCTCTGCCGCCCCTGGTTTGATTATTCATAACTTTGCACCAAAGCAAATAGTAAACCAATATGCCACCTCAGAAGACATGACTACTATGTATGTGACTGTGGATGATAGCGTGCTCTTGTTATATACATTGGATACTCCTAGTATCAAGAAATTGAAACTTTTTTTTTTTTTTGCTAATTAAGAAATTGAAACTTAAAGGTTACTGCTAGAACATAGCTAGAAACATAGATTTCGATTAAATTATTTTCTTACTCCAAACTTCTGAATCCTAACTAGAAACTATGAAACATTTCCAATTTCTAATTCCCCAATATCATGTACATATATCTAAATCTCTATAACTAATCTTCACAAAAGAATCTTAATAATATCAAAAGGAGTACTAGTCAAAATGAGTTTAAAAGAACCACACACATATACTTAATTGGATGCACTTTTATTAAGGGTCCTGGTTTCTGGTTGTCGATGACTGCAATCTTATGTTCGCAAAATTTTCGTGAACAGATTTGTTACGCAAATTATGTGATTGTAGGGGATCACGTTACTCTATCCGTACTTCATTTTTTGGTTTTAGAGTTTTTTCTCTACAAAAATTTTTCTCGGACAAATGGTTTGCCAACCATACATTTTATTATTTATAGTGTACAGTACATACTTTGAAAATCATGAGCATTTTAAGTGTTGGAACCTAGATCCAAGTCTTGTTGCCGAGCGGCACCTCTCAATACTACTGATATACACCCTCTGTCTCTTTATGTTCTTCCCATTTAGAATGTCGGGACTGTTCTTAACAAGAGATAAATTACTAATTTACGTCTAATTTATAAATCTAAATATAGTCATGAGTGATCTTGTTGGATTCGTATATACGAGTACTTTAATACAGTAAAGTTTTTATTTTTAATACTAATATAAAATTAAAGATATTAACGAGTAAAAGTGTGCGTTGGCAAACGTGTCCAAGAGAAATGGGAAAAGTTTTATGAGACGGAGGGAGTAGTATTATGTATACTAGCTTATAGCCCGTGCAAAGCACGGGTTATTTTTATTTTTTTTAAATTTGTTTATAATTTAGTATATATAATATTTTAAACATTATTTTTAGTTTATTATTAAATCTAAATTAATATGCTGTTGATGGGAATCGAACCTTCAACTTTTCTATATAACATAATCTAGTATTGATTTTATATTAAAATGTTGTTGACGGGATTCGAACCTTAGACCTTCAACTTTTAGTATTGTTGTATCTAACGGTCATGATCTATTTGAATTGAAGATCTAACGGTTGTGAATGAGGATAACCAAAAATAAGGGATAACCAAACATAAGGGATAACCAACTACAAATTATACCCCCTTTCACTTATTATAATATAGTATAAAAGTATAGATTACACAAAAAACACACTCAAAAAGATCTGAAATCCCACGCGGTTCATTGTTTGTGTTGCCATATCTTGTTGATCCAATGTTTTTAAACTTTTAGTTACATTCAAAAAACTATTTAAAGCACCAACAAGTAGGGCTGTAAAATGATCCGGACTATCTAGTATAATCTCGATTTATATTCGGTTCGAAAATATGATACATATCCCAGATTCGTTTTATAAATGATTCAAATTCGGATAAAATATGATCCCGGATAAGAGCATCCATATACCCGATCAGATTAAGACTCATATTTTTCTTATAAAAATGATCCTACCCGAATATGTTTAATGATCCATATTTGGTCCAAACCCGAATCTGAATTATATTTTTATTTCATTATATTTCTAACTGAATAGCATATTATAATTTCTTAATAACATTAATAAATTTAAATTTTCATAAAATACGAGTTATTCACCTGAGTATTTATCATCAAATACTTAATAGATCAAATAATTCAAATAAAAATGATACATAATGTTACTGAATATTTGACTCGTATTCGATGGATCACAAACTTCTCGATAAGAAAAAAGAAAATATGATACTGGCTCATATTCGATTCAGATCCAAATCTTAGTATTCGGGATCGGTTTAGATCCGAATAAAATGATCCCGGACCCAAATCTGGACACTGTAAAAGTAAAATTATCCGATACTTGAGTGAAGGGGTGTCTGGTTCTACCCGGATCATTTTTCAGCCAACCAACAACACTATAAGATCTGCGCTTAAATTTGACGGACAAATTTCCGTCAAATTTAAGAACTTCCGTCATTTTTATACTCCTTTCCGTTGAATTTAAGGTAAATATGACGGACAATTTTCCGTCAAATTAGAAGGCGTCACATATAATGCTTCCGTCATATATAAAAGTTAAATACAACGGATCTTAACCGTCAAATATATGTATTTATAAATGTGACGCTCATTTCCGTTGAATTTATACAGTCCAAAATTCTCACTTAAAATTTTGAAAAATTTGAATTCCCGCCCAATTATTAAATTTGGCGAACTATTCCGTCACATTTATACTCCCACCAATTTTTTCACAAAAATTTAGAATTTTGTTTCCCGCAAACTGAAATTTTGATTTTCCCGCTTAAACACTAAATTTGACGGACATCCGACATTTCTAATAGCTACTAAATTTGATGGACATCCTTTATTTTAAAAAAATGTTAAATATGACAAATGTTAGTCGTATTAATACTTCATTCATATATGAAGTATTTCCATCAAATTAATATAACCATATTTATATATGAATATTATCATTTGTATGCAAATTATAATTACCACCTATATATGAATAAAATTGAAAATAAACTAAAACTTGTATGTATAAACACAACTAACGAATTAAATAATCCATTACCAAAATAAAGTTTTAAACAAATAATCTGATCTGCAGTACATCTACTAAACAATATCCGGAACATAATTTAATTCTTAATCTATCCTACATAGAATTCATCCATTCTTGCAAAATGCATAAAAGAACCTACTGTACCTAAAACAACCCATGCTAAAACATTAATCTAACCCAACATTTCCTCATCAGAAAGGTGAGGGATCTCATTATGATCAGAGCCATCATGATCAGAAGGTATATCATCCTGCAAAATACAAAACAAAAATTATAATGGATCCCTTCTAAATGTAAAGTAACTTCACATACTTTGTAGTGTAATAAGAGATATGTAACGCCCCGACTTCCCAATACTAAAAATATACTTTTATAATAAATTATTGGATTTAATTAAATAAAATAGAATTTGATACAGGGGAATTTTTTTAAAAATTTCAGCATGAAGTATTCGTAATATGGACTATCCACCTGTATTTTGAACCAACCAAATTCATAAAAAGGAAAATAACTGCAGTTCCAACTAATTAAGAAAACATAACATCTGTTCGACCTGTCCTAACCGATCAGGTGAACCATACTACTATGCCCTCCCGATCATAAAACAAGATCGGGACACACAACCAAAATTAAATACATACAAGCTGATAACCAGACATTAAATCATAAAACAACACCCCACTACTAACCCGGATCTCTAACAGGTAGTGGTATGAAACAAGCAACTACTAGCTAAGTTATTATATTACAATACTAAATTCTTAATTAAAAGATACATACGCTCCACAATTATAAATACAACCAACTATAACTATTACACAATTCTCTACTGATACCCAAAAGTCCAACCTTGTACTAGAGCCAAACTAGTCTGTCTACAGCCCACAACAAGTTCTTCTCCTGATATAGCTCCTACGTCGTATCCTTTTCTTCCTTAACTGAAAAAGGGTTATAAACAACAATAAGTGAGCCAAATGCTCAGCAAGTAACAATATAGATGCCAAAATAAAAATCAACAACAAGAGTACGGATACAACGATATAAGAATCATTCTCTGAGTTTTTCCAAAGTTTGGCAATTTGTAATTCATTCCAAAAATAGGGAGAGAGAGAGAGAGAAATGAATTTCTCTTTTTATATCAAATTTCCCACCTTTAAAACATTTTAATTAAATTAAGGATTTTATTAAAATCGGACAATACGGGTGATCAGCCACGTAATGTCCCCATACCGGACACTAGGTCCCTCTGGACTTTGAAAATTGGGTTCCCAATTAGGCAACACATTGGCCTCTATTGCTGGACTAGGACCACCCTAGCCTCTTACGCCAAATTAAAGAGCTGGACTAGGACCACCCTAGCCTCTTACGCTAATTTAAAATAATTAATTAAATGTCCATAAAGTAAAGCAAGTTTCGATGAATGGAATTCTTAGGCAATAATTCAGAGTAGGGGATTTATTCTGTTTAACTTCAAGAATAAGTGACTGAAAGTCAAGTAAGAAATCTAATTTAATTGCATAAGGTTCGCAAGGTAGGGTTCAAGTGTGATTCACAGGTATTTAAAAATAAAGGTTTATCAAGTTATGACCATTTTAGAGGTGTAATACAAGGCGGTATCGAACAAGGTATGGCTCGGGAAAAAAAATAGGAATTTAAGCAATAAGGGAAATTAATTAATTAGGGACTTAATAAGAATTAGGGATTTGGAGTTTAGTTTCAGGTTTATAAGGTGTATTTAGGTTAGTGCAGATTAAAGAATTAAGCAGGAATTAAGGTTTGAGCTAATACAAAAGGTATAACATACAACGGGGTTTATAATTCAACAAGAATTAATATAAGGAGGGAGTACAGTAGTTGAAAAACAACAATCTATAAGGGTAACAAGAAAGTATAGAGGATTATGCAATAGTTAATAGGGTTTAAACAGTGTACTGCAAAGGATTCAACAATTTCTGGAGAGAAACAACATTAAGTTATGAGAATTTAAACAATGAATAATTAATATGGTTTAAACAGTGTAGTGCAAGGGATTCTACAATTAACTTGAAGGAAACGACAAGAAATTATGAGAATTTAAACAACAATTCATGTATAATTGAAAGAACCTGAACTGAAATAAAAGGTTCGAGTTACTTGCCTTAACCAAATATTTCCACGCTAGTCACTTGGCTCAAAAACTCTCAGCCTTTGCCTTTCCTTTATCCCTTAAGTCTACGCTCTTCGAATCTACACATATAAAAACACTACTTCAGAATTCTATAAAATACTCGACGTTCGTCTTTAAACATTTACCCTTAATCTACCCTTGCGTTAACCCATGATCACTAACATAAATAACTAAATATATAAATATATATAGATAACTTACATCATACATACTTACCAAACAACTTACCATTATTAGCTAAGCAACTAAACACATAGCATCTATGACATGAAATCATATAAGCCACTTAAGCATTTAATACATAATACCAGCTTAATTTTAAAAACAACTTAAAATCTTATACTATAAATTTTATGACCTATAATTCTAACAAAAATCGGGCAGAGTTTCCTTTATAAAATGGACTATCCCGTCGGAGTTCAACCGACTCAAATCATAATCAAATACATCCGATGGATTACAAATCCACCTACAAGCCCAAAGGATTTCTAATTATAATCTCTATGTACCAATAACAATTTTACTTAATACGAATAAATTATACCTATCGACAATTAACAATTTAATTCATTTTCGAATAAAATTACCAAATCATACTTAAACAATTTCTAAAATCACATAATTCATCATAATCCGAATAATTCATCCTTATACAAATAAATTCGAATTTTCAGAATCCTCAAACAATCATATATTTGAAATAAAAATCCAAGAGAGATATATATATATATATATATATATATATATATATATATATATAATCATATACCAAGAACTTAAGCAACTAAATTTCTAATTAACGAACCAAAATATTCATATAATCCCAAAATTCAAAATTTAAAACACACACACCCTTCAAGAAACGCACGCACCCACACTGTTGTAGCTCATAAACATCACCACTGCTCACAATCGCTGCAACACACACTCACTAATTACTCTCACACACACACGATTACATACAGTAAACACACGCACGCACATGGAGCCTCAGATTCAACGCACACAATCTGCTCACACCAAAACCCGCACACACAATCCGTACAGTCGAGTGGAACGGAAACAGGGGAAATAACGGGGAAGGGAGGAGGGAAAACAGCGGGGAGGGGAAGAGATTTACCAGTGAAACAACAAAAATCGAGTAGAACCCAGGGGCGGGATTGTACAGAAGGACGAGAGAGTGCCTGGAGAGGAGATAGAAAGAGACCAACCCAGCCGAGAGAGAGATTTTTTTTTTTTATCCGAGAGAGAAAAAAAATTAGAGGGAGGTTTTGTTAGTTTGAGAGAAACGGGGAGAGACTAGAGAGTTCAGGAAGGGTCGAGAGAGATTGATTGTAAACTGATAAAAAAAACTAGGGATTTGAGGGTTTTAATTTGGGGAAAAATGGTTTAGAAATTTTAAAACTAATTTTTGTTTCTAATTCAAACAAATTAAAATTCAAATGGTAAAATAACAATTAAATAGATAGTAACTGAGAAAAAAATACAAAATTATTTTTAAAAGGTAGATAACAAAATTAGCTACCTCCTCAAATTTTTAAAATATTTTTAGGATCAATAATGGATTATATATGAATTTTACAAAATTAAATCAATAAAATACAAAACAATTCATAAAATCATTTTAAAATCCTTAAAAATCAAAATAAATCCATCTGCTATTTTTAAAACTCAAATAAACTAATAAAGTTAATAATGCAAAAGATTTCAAAATTTTTACTAATTTTGATGATTTTATAAAATTTCCAAAAGATAAATAACATATGAATTAAAGAGGATTTATTCACCAAAAAAAACAAAAAAAATAAAATAAAATACATAGACTTATTCAACACGTATAATCATCAAATAACTCACAAATAGGATATCACACATATTTCACTTCCTCAATAATATTCACATCACATAATTCACATTTAATATTAAATAAATAATTATAAATATTAAAAATTTCTGAGGCGTTATATCCTTCCCCCCTTAAAAGGATTCTGTCCCCAGAATCTCACCTAAGTGAATAAATAAGGATAGTTTTCTAGCATCTCGTTGAGTGAAGATATACTTCAAACTTTTGTGGTCCGTGTAAATCTCACATTTTTCACCATACAGATAATGTCTCCAAATCTTTAGTGCGAATATAATTGCTGCTAACTCCAAATCGTGAGTCGGGTACTTCTGCTCATGAGGCTTTAATTGTCGAGAAGCATACGCAATCACCTTTCCATGTTGCATCAATACACACCCTAATCCCTTGTATGAAGCATCACTGTAGATCACAAAGTTTCCTTGACTGTCTGGTAAGACTAACACTGGTGCTGTTACTAATCTTTTCTTTAATTCCTGGAAACTCTCTTCACACTTCTCATTCCATATGAACTTCTCATTTTTCCTAGTCAACCTGGTCAATGGTGAGGCGATCTTAGAGAAATCTTGAACAAACCTCCTATAATAACCAGCCAATCCCAAGAAACTTCTCACTTCGGTGGGCGTTCTCGGTCTGCTCCAATTCACCACAGCTTCTATTTTTGCGGGGTCAACTCTAATTCCTTCCCTACTGATAATATGACCTAGAAACTGCACCTCTTCCAACCAAAACTCACATTTTGAAAACTTGGCATACAACTTCTCTGCTCTCAATATTTCTAACGCAATCCTTAAATGTTCTGCATGCTCTTCCCGGGTCTTGGAATATATCAAGATATCATCAATAAAAACTATCACAAATTTATCCAGATGCTTCCTAAAGACTCTGTTCATAAGATCCATAAATGCTGCTGGAGCATTGGTTAATCCAAATGGCATCACTAAGAATTCGTAATGTCCATACCTTGTGCGAAATGCCGTCTTTGGAATGTCTTCAGGTTTGATCTTTAATTGATGATAGCCCGATCTTAAATCAATCTTCGAGAAATAAGCTGCTCCCTTAAGTTGATCAAACAAATCATCGATTCTCGGTAAGGGATATCTATTCTTGATGGTCAGCTTGTTGAGTTCTCGATAATCGATACACAATCTCATACTACCATCTTTTTTCTTGACAAACAGCACAGGAGCTCCCCACGGTGATACACTTGGTCTTATGACTCCCTTATCTAAAAGTTCTTGTAATTGTGTTGCTAACTCTTTCATCTCCACCGGTGCCATCCTATATGGTGCTTTGGACACGGGTTCTGCTCCAGTTACTAGGTCTATAGCAAACTCCACTTCTCGATCTGGAGGTAAACCGGGTAATTCTTCTGGAAAAACGTCAGGGAACTCGTTAACAATTTGTATATCTTCTATCTTCGGTGCATGCTTCTCTACGTCCGTCACGTGTGCTAAATACGCTTCACAACCTTGTCTAAGTAACCTCTTGGCTTGCATAACACTCAGAAATTTCTTCACATGCCCTTGTCCTTGAAATATTACTTCCTTATCATCCTCCGCCTTTAATCTCACCTGTTTCTTTCTACACTCAATCTGTGCATCATAATCAGCCAACCAGTCCATTCCTAAAATTACATCGAATTCTCCCATCTCGAAGGGTATCAAATTGGCATAGAAAAGGTAACCACCTATCTCTATATTACACTGAGGACACACTTGATTGACAGGGACTTTATCTTGGTTTGCCACCTCTATCACTAAAGCTTGCTCTAAAGGTCGAATTTCACATTGCAATTTACTAACAAACTTGTTGGAAATGAAAGACTTAGTAGCTCCAGAGTCAATTAAAACTTTAGCCTCTATTGAATTCACAGGAAGCGTACCTGCAACAACATCCATTTCTTGAACAGCATCCTGCATAGTCATGTTAAAGGTTCTGGCTCTAGGTTGAGACGTCTGGGTCTGAGATGGAGGTCCAGTTATCCTCAGGGCATTTGCCGATGGGGATCCGGCTATCCTTAAAACATTTCCTGACTGAACTGCCTCCTTGCAATCCTTAGCAATATGACCAACTTTCCCGCAGTTGTAGCATGTTATCCCTGATTTTGAAGTCGGGCACTCTCCCGCGTAATGTCCCTTCTTGTTGCATTTAAAACAAGTAATACTTAGTCCGTGGCAAACTCCCGAGTGCTTCTTCCCACAAGTTGTACATTCAGGTAAGGTTGGTCTGATTGCAAGCTGCTGATTGGTATTCTGAAGACGTTTACCTTGACCACCGTTTCCATTCTTCGGTTTCTGAAAACCTCGGTTCCTGTCAAACCGACCCTCATTCCTTGGCTTGAACTTGTTATTATTATTGCCTTTTGGGTTCTGACTTCCCTCAGTACTTTCTATCTTCCTTTTCTTTCCTGCTTTCTCTTTCTGATACAATTCACTTTCACCTTCAACAATCATAGCCTTCTCCACTACCATTGCATAGTTCTCTAACTGAAACACCGCCACCTTACTACGTATCCATGGCTTTAGACCCTGTTGAAATCTTTTAGCTTTCTTTGCCTCAGTATTGACATACTCAGGAACAAACCTTGCTAACTCTGTGAATTTTGCCTCGTATTCTGCCACGCTCATGTTTTCTTGTTTTAATTCTAAAAACTGAATCTCCAGATGATCTTGCATATACCTTGGAAGATACTTCTCGAGAAATAACTCGGTGAATCTCTGCCATGTGATCACTCCATCACCTTGCAACAGTTTTGTTGACTCCCACCAATAATTTGCTTCAGCTTTCAAGAAGTAACTAGCATATTCCGTCTTCTGATCTTCTCCTACCTTTACCAAAGCAAAAGCCTTTTCCATTTCATTAAGCCAAGCCCTAGCTTCTATAGGGTTGACAGTACCTTTGAACTCTGGAGGGTGTACGGCTTGAAAAGCTTTGAAGGTCACAATTGGTTGGGCGGGTCGTTGCTGAGCTAGTGCGGCTGTCTGTTGTTGAAGAAGTTGGAGAATTTGAGTCATAGTCGGGTCAGCTGGATTTTGGTTGCCAGTGTTCTGGTTTTCAGGATTTGTAGCAGTTGTTTTCTTCTTTGGAGGCATGATTCTGATAAGAAAACAAGAAACTTATTAAGCAACAGGCTAATATATACAAAATAAGGTTTTTCGAATCCTGGATTTGAGTTACCTATGTTCACAAGAATTTTAATGGGGTAAAGAATCAAGGAAGCATAGGTATTATCTTGGGCAAGTAATTCTAACAGGAGATATTTAGGCAACTCAGAATGGTAATAAAAGGTGTGCAGATAACGAGAAAATAAAGGTCATGGTACCAACAAAGTTAATATAACACAACAGTTTCAGAGTTCAAGGTACACTGTTAACCATCCTACTACAAAAATAAATACCGAGGATAATCTCAATCATCCACCATCTGCGATAACGATATAGCGAGTAAAGAAATTATTAAAGCGATAAAAGAATATCCTAAACCTACTACCTACTATCCTAATGATAACCTACACCTATCGCTCCTATCCTATACCTATACCTAATCCTGGCTTGTTTCAGTGACCAAAACCTGATAGCTCTGATACCAACCTGTAACGCCCCGACTTCCCAATACTAAAAATATACTTTTATAATAAATTATTGGATTTAATTAAATAAAATAGAATTTGATACAGGGGAATTTTTTTAAAAATTTCAGCATGAAGTATTCGTAATATGGACTATCCACCTGTATTTTGAACCAACCAAATTCATAAAAAGGAAAATAACTGCAGTTCCAACTAATTAAGAAAACATAACATCTGTTCGACCTGTCCTAACCGATCAGGTGAACCATACTACTATGCCCTCCCGATCATAAAACAAGATCGGGACACACAACCAAAATTAAATACATACAAGCTGATAACCAGACATTAAATCATAATACAACACCCCACTACTAACCCGGATCTCTAACAGGTAGTGGTATGAAACAAGCAACTACTAGCTAAGTTATTATATTACAATACTAAATTCTTAATTAAAAGATACATACGCTCCACAATTATAAATACAACCAACTATAACTATTACACAATTCTCTACTGATACCCAAAAGTCCAACCTTGTACTAGAGCCAAACTAGTCTGTCTACAGCCCACAACAAGTTCTTCTCCTGATATAGCTCCTACGTCGTATCCTTTTCTTCCTTAACTGAAAAAGGGTTATAAACAACAATAAGTGAGCCAAATGCTCAGCAAGTAACAATATAGATGCCAAAATAAAAATCAACAACAAGAGTACGGATACAACGATATAAGAATCATTCTCTGAGTTTTTCCAAAGTTTGGCAATTTGTAATTCATTCCAAAAATAGGGAGAGAGAGAGAGAAATGAATTTCTCTTTTTATATCAAATTTCCCACCTTTAAAACATTTTAATTAAATTAAGGATTTTATTAAAATCGGACAATACGGGTGATCAGCCACGTAATGTCCCCATACCGGACACTAGGTCCCTCTGGACTTTGAAAATTGGGTTCCCAATTAGGCAACACATTGGCCTCTATTGCTGGACTAGGACCACCCTAGCCTCTTACGCCAAATTAAAGAGCTGGACTAGGACCACCCTAGCCTCTTACGCTAATTTAAAATAATTAATTAAATGTCCATAAAGTAAAGCAAGTTTCGATGAATGGAATTCTTAGGCAATAATTCAGAGTAGGGGATTTATTCTGTTTAACTTCAAGAATAAGTGACTGAAAGTCAAGTAAGAAATCTAATTTAATTGCATAAGGTTCGCAAGGTAGGGTTCAAGTGTGATTCACAGGTATTTAAAAATAAAGGTTTATCAAGTTATGACCATTTTAGAGGTGTAATACAAGGCGGTATCGAACAAGGTATGGCTCGGGAAAAAAAATAGGAATTTAAGCAATAAGGGAAATTAATTAATTAGGGACTTAATAAGAATTAGGGATTTGGAGTTTAGTTTCAGGTTTATAAGGTGTATTTAGGTTAGTGCAGATTAAAGAATTAAGCAGGAATTAAGGTTTGAGCTAATACAAAAGGTATAACATACAACGGGGTTTATAATTCAACAAGAATTAATATAAGGAGGGAGTACAGTAGTTGAAAAACAACAATCTATAAGGGTAACAAGAAAGTATAGAGGATTATGCAATAGTTAATAGGGTTTAAACAGTGTACTGCAAAGGATTCAACAATTTCTGGAGAGAAACAACATTAAGTTATGAGAATTTAAACAATGAATAATTAATATGGTTTAAACAGTGTAGTGCAAGGGATTCTACAATTAACTTGAAGGAAACGACAAGAAATTATGAGAATTTAAACAACAATTCATGTATAATTGAAAGAACCTGAACTGAAATAAAAGGTTCGAGTTACTTGCCTTAACCAAATATTTCCACGCTAGTCACTTGGCTCAAAAACTCCCAGCCTTTGCCTTTCCTTTATCCCTTAAGTCTACGCTCTTCGAATCTACACATATAAAAACACTACTTCAGAATTCTATAAAATACTCGACGTTCGTCTTTAAACATTTACCCTTAATCTACCCTTGCGTTAACCCATGACCACTAACATAAATAACTAAATATATAAATATATATAGATAACTTACATCATACATACTTACCAAACAACTTACCATTATTAGCTAAGCAACTAAACACATAGCATCTATGACATGAAATCATATAAGCCACTTAAGCATTTAATACATAATACCAGCTTAATTTTAAAAACAACTTAAAATCTTATACTATAAATTTTATGACCTATAATTCTAACAAAAATCGGGCAGAGTTTCCTTTATAAAATGGACTATCCCGTCGGAGTTCAACCGACTCAAATCATAATCAAATACATCCGATGGATTACAAATCCACCTACAAGCCCAAAGGATTTCTAATTATAATCTCTATGTACCAATAACAATTTTACTTAATACGAATAAATTATACCTATCGACAATTAACAATTTAATTCATTTTCGAATAAAATTACCAAATCATACTTAAACAATTTCTAAAATCACATAATTCATCATAATCCGAATAATTCATCCTTATACAAATAAATTCGAATTTTCAGAATCCTCAAACAACAAAAATCGAGTAGAACCCAGGGGCGGGATTGTACAGAAGGACGAGAGAGTGCCTGGAGAGGAGATAGAAAGAGACCAACCCAGCCGAGAGAGAGATTTTTTTTTTTTTATCCGAGAGAGAAAAAAAATTAGAGGGAGGTTTTGTTAGTTTGAGAGAAACGGGGAGAGACTAGAGAGTTCAGGAAGGGTCGAGAGAGATTGATTGTAAACTGATAAAAAAAAACTAGGGATGTGAGGGTTTTAATTTGGGGAAAAATGGTTTAGAAATTTTAAAACTAATTTTTGTTTCTAATTCAAACAAATTAAAATTCAAATGGTAAAATAACAATTAAATAGATAGTAACTGAGAAAAAAATACAAAATTATTTTTAAAAGGTAGATAACAAAATTAGCTACCTCCTCAAATTTTTAAAATATTTTTAGGATCAATAATGGATTATATATGAATTTTACAAAATTAAATCAATAAAATACAAAACAATTCATAAAATCATTTTAAAATCCTTAAAAATCAAAATAAATCCATCTGCTATTTTTAAAACTCAAATAAACTAATAAAGTTAATAATGCAAAAGATTTCAAAATTTTTACTAATTTTGATGATTTTATAAAATTTCCAAAAGATAAATAACATATGAATTAAAGAGGATTTATTCACCAAAAAAAACAAAAAAATAAAAATAAAATACATAGACTTATTCAACACGTATAATCATCAAATAACTCACAAATAGGATATCATACATATTTCACTTCCTCAATAATATTCACATCACATAATTCACATTTAATATTAAATAAATAATTATAAATATTAAAAATTTCTGAGGCGTTATAAGATACCAAATAAATCACTAATTCAGCTATTCTAATTAGTATAATTATATACTAGTAAATTTGCACACTAAGGTTAATGATCCTAGAACCACCTCCAGCTGATTATCCTATATGTTAAAATGTTGAAAGAACAAGTCAGTGTTCATAATTTGTGTTCTTAGAGCAACACCACCATGTCATAGCTTCAACTTTCTTTGTAGGAGAAAAATTTTAAATGCTAAGAAATTTGTCATATGATTATAGTTGATGCGTTAATGGTATTTAACTAATTATACTGCCATAATACAAATTGGAAAATCATCTCTACCTAGCTATTAAACAACCAAATACTACATTTTATGTATTAGCATAAATGATGCTCTTATTCTAACGTCATACTTTGGTACATATATGTACCAATCTTTTCTTGAATCTGATTTAACAAAATCTTTAAGTAGAAATAACCTTTACTATATACGACTATCTACATACATAAGCTCATGAAAATTCAGTTAATCTGCTAAATCTACTAATTTTTTGATTCTGTATAGGACATATGCTTTAGTTTTAGAATATTGTAAGGCCAGTGATATTGCTACAAATACCCTACTAACAATATAGGCTAACCTTGTCATAAATATAAAACCCTGATACCCATATATATACCCATATATATATATATATATATATATATATATATATATATATATATATATATATATATATATATATACTTGTACTCAATATCATAATCACATATATAAAAAAAGGTTCTAATACCTCTATGATTGTCTTTCCGTCAGTGTCCAAGATCTTACTAGCTGCCATGGATGTAAATCGGACGTACTCAACAAAATGTGTATGATTAGGAGGAATGACTTCTTTCGCAAGGTGTTGAACATCGGCATCTAACTCAGAGCGGGGCACAGAACTTACATTACCCTTGGAATGAGCTATGACGGCAGCATGACCAATGGCTTGCTGGAGTAAGTCATCAGAAAGGCGCGTAGAACTGGTACGAGAGGCCATAATCCTGCCAGTTGATGGCACATCAGTACCATATATGTCTATAAGCTTCTCACGACCCTCCATATAAACTCTATTTTTCAAATGTGCTGTCGTGCCTAGCTCTTTCGAGGCTTGGGAGGCAATATCCGCCTCTAAACGTCTTCGTTTTGTTGGTGACAATGGAGGGATATTCCTTGTAGATGAGGTGCCTGCCTCACTCTCGTTATTGTCACCCTGCATCTAACTATCTCTATACCCATCCCACAACTTCACAAGCACATCCTACAAATTAAACAACACACCAGGTTCAATGATTTGTGTATATAATATTTAATTAATACGTGTAAAATTATACCTTCATACGCTGTGCAGTAGGTGTCCAGAAATCACTTTTGTGCGTAGCTTCAAAAAATTCAACTTGTGTAACTGGCCTGTCCTTTTCTTTCTCAAGCTCCTATTGTAACAGAAAGAATTTATTAAAGAACTTCAAGTAATCTGAAAAGTAACCAAACTGTACACACTAGTTCATGGGGTAATAACAAACTTTAAAGAAATGGACAATTAATTAATCTAATTTATTAGGTGTAAGTTGAAGTAACTAAACAACATTAATGTTACAAATAAATATAAAAAAAAAACTTACTTGTCTGAAAATAACATAGGGCTTTGCACCAGTGGTGTGAATAACATCATATGTCCCCCGATTTATTTTATTTTGGTTCGACAAAGACTTGAATTTAGAAGATTCCCACCAATCACACAACGAATCCCATATAGGAGGATCCACGTATGGGGGCCTTACATCCCGTAATGTGGTTCCTCGTCGACTAGCCGCAATCCTCTCATTAGCTTTTTTGCGCTCATAAAAAAGTAATTGTCTCATATTGCTGCTCAGGTGAGCCTTCACCTTAGCATGTGCCTCCTCCACTGTCATCCCTTCCTCGTAGTCATAGTATGTCTATTTTTAAGATTTTAAAAATCATAAGTACAATTATAGGTACTACAAGACTTAGGGCTGTTCACGAACCGAACCGAGCCGAGCTTTGACCGAAACGAGCTGAGCTTTGACATTAACGAACCGAACCGAACTTTGATCTTAACGAATCGAGCTGATTTCTTAACGAACCGAGCCGAACTCGAGTTGTTCACGAAAAGCCTTGAGCCGAGCTCGATCTGAGCTTGAGCTGTTCGCGAACAATTAATTTGGTTGGAGATCTTAGTAGATCACTACTATTTTAACTAGTACTAGTAACTAGTGCTTTGTCACGGATTGTTATTTCTATTTTTTAAAAAATATTTCTCGACGATTCAACGGTACGGATGTCAAGATATATCTAATTTAGTGATATTCCTAAATTTTCAAAAAATAAAAAATTAATTTGATTGGAGATAAAAAAAATTAGAAGTAAAAATTTTGATTTTTATCGAGTTTTAATGAGCCAAACCGAGTCGGTGCTGAACACCCTAAAGTTCGATTCGAGCTCGTTAAATTTAATAAACAAAAATCTTATTCGAGCTCGACTCAAGCTCTTAACAAGCTCGAGCCAAACCGAGCTCTTATCAAACCGAGTACAAGCTCTTCGTCAAACAGCTCTAACAAGACTACAACAAAGTCACGCCCCCCCCCCCCCCCCCCCCCACACGTATACCTTTACACTCACAATTCCAACCGAAAATCACAAGCCATTACAAGACAAACAGTACCATCCCCATTATGTTCTTTAGCTCCCTCCACCGCCTCTTATTCTTTCCTTTAGTCATGTGGCGACTACTATTCCTACTATTAGCCACCGTCTCACTCCACCGTGCAGCTGCCGTCACCGGTGGCAAGTGGGACCTTCTACTATCAAGCGTTGGCATCACAGCCATGCACATGCAGCTCCTTAACAACAACCGTGTCATCATGTTCGATCGTACTGATTTCGGTAGTTCCAACATATCACTGCCCAATAACAAGTGTCGAATCGACCCAAACGACACTGCTCTGCCTACTGACTGCACCGCGCATTCGGTGGAATACAATGTGAAGAAGAATGTAGTACGTCCTTTAATGGTACTCACTGATGTCTGGTGTTCTTCAGGAGCTGTCATGCCGGATGGCAGATTAGTCCAGACAGGTGGATTTAATGATGGAGATCATGCTGTTAGAACTTTCAGGCCATGCAATACTGATACATGTGATTGGGAAGAAATCAACCCAGGATTGACTCAGAGAAGATGGTATGCTACAAATCAGATTTTACCTGATGGCCGTCAAATTATAATTGGTGGCCGTCGCCAGTTTAATTACGAGTTTTATCCGAAAACCGGGGGTACTAAATCATATGGCTTGCCACTTTTAGTGCAAACTAATGATCCAAGAATTGAAAATAATTTGTACCCGTTTGTTTTCTTAAATGCTGACGGAAATTTATTTATTTTCGCAAATAACAAATCCATACTATTTGACTATGCTAAGAATGTGGTAGTGAGGACCTACCCAGATATTCCCGGTGGCGATCCTCGGAGTTATCCGAGCTCTGGCTCTGCTGTTCTTCTACCTCTAAAAAATTTACAAGGAAGTAAAACTGAAGCTCAAGTTTTAGTTTGTGGTGGAGCACCAAAAGGTGGATACATCAATGCAGAAAATAGCAATTTTGTACAAGCATTGGATACTTGCGGTAGAATTAAAATTACCGACCCGAAACCGCAATGGGTCATGGAAAAAATGCCTATGGCCCGGGTCATGGGTGATATGGTGTTGCTTCCTAATGCTAATGTATTAATCATTAATGGTTGTTCAAAAGGTACTGCTGGATGGGAGGTGGGTCGGGACCCTGTTTTGACTCCAGTTTTGTACAAACCGGATGGTCCAGTCAGGTCAAGATTCGAGACGCAAAACCCAAGTACCATCCCAAGAATGTACCACTCAACAGCAGTGTTGCTAAGTGATGGCCGTGTTTTAGTTGGAGGAAGCAATCCTCATGTTTATTATAATTTTACTGGCGTTTTATTCCCTACAGAACTGAGGTTGGAATCATTTTCGCCTGCGTATAAGGATCCTGGTTCAGCTAATTTACGTCCAACTATCATTTCACCTGTTACTCAAACGAAAATCGGGTATGGACAACAAATACCGATTCGTTTCACAGTTCCTGGTAGAGTGAACAGAGATTTGGTCAGGGTAACAATGGTTGCACCATCGTTCACCACACACTCATTTTCTATGAACCAAAGATTGTTAGTACTTGGGAGCGGGAAAGCCACAATCGTAGGTCGATCGACTTATCAAATTCGGGTAACGACACCCGGGACGGGAAATCTAGCACCATCCGGTTACTATATGATATTTGTGGTCCACCAGGACATTCCTAGCGAAGCTATCTGGGTCAAAATTCAATAGTTTCGACCAGTCTTTTATATGAAATAGATAAAAAAAAATTAACTGTTGTCTTTCTTGGTTAAATGTAGCAGGACTACGATACAACATTGTGTGTGATTTTACATGCGTTCCTATACTTGTAAATGAATGAGATGTTCCTTTTAAATGGATCACCTCTGGTATAAATATATGTATATACATTTCTCAAATTTATGTCACACCAGATTAAGTCACTGGGGATGTTCCTTTTATAACACTCTCGAGTTTCAGGTGCTGCCGTAATGGTAAATTAAAATTGATATTTGAATAGTCCAACAAAAATCAGCTTTTGTTGAAGTTATCAAAAGTATACGAAAGAAACACAACACCTCAACTCTTGAGTCCCAAAATGTGGACGAAAGGAAAATAATATAAGCTTTTACAGTCCCTAGCTGGTCAAATATTGAAGTGAGTGTTTTCATGGTGTTGGTTCTAATTTTGAATGTGTTCTTTATAATGATAATATTTTTTGTTGATTTCGTAGAAATGTCATTAAAATGGATCATTTATAATATGTGATTTTGCTTTTAAATGTGATGTAGAACAATACATTATCCATAGATGATGGTACATCAATTAACTGGATCATTCATATTATACATGTGGTGTTCGACAGAAGAAACCATTATTGTTGATTTAATAGATTTGTCAAACAGGACCATACATGATTCCTTTAATCTATACATCATATGATCATATTACATCGAAAGTATATTCGAATCAAATTTCTTGTACACAAAAATTGTGGAATCGGATAAAAATGCATATTCGAAATTTCGATGTTCTTCGCTTTTCATTTGATTCTTAATATATATGTTTCAATACATATATTAGAACACATATATAAGGGTACATTTGTGGAAAATTTAGCTTCATTTTTGAGTAAGGGAACACATATAGCAAGAATTTCAGTTTGTGATTATACTGCTCGGATGTTAATATATATTAATGGTTATTATGGTTTGTTTTTAAATGTTTTTTTCATGAATCGTCGAGATCTTAATTTATTTTTTTTCCGATTATCATCTTATTATCAACGATTATGGTGGTTCATTTTGAGATATTTTTTCATGAACTTAATTTTAACTTTCTCGATCATGTTCCTATATTCATTAATGGTTATTGTGGTTTGTTTATATGTGAGATTACTAAAGATTGATGTTATGGTGGTGCACGGCACGTCCTAATATATATAGAATGCGGACCACCATTCTCTTAATACAACTTGATTCACATTTACTAATCAGACTGCAGACAGCTCACTATCGAAAACAACCTTAATTAAGCTTACCTTACGTATGCATAAACACTTTTTAAAAGAGAGATATGGCAATTTGACACCTCTTTGACTATTTATAGAGAAGACACTATAATAGGCTATAACCAGTTCGGATTGGACTTAATCCAACACATCTACAGCTAAGGTCCAAGATGCGTGAGACGGGACTACTAGATGTGGCATGTATGAGTCATGATTGTGGTCCCACATGATAATGACAAATAAAGAAGTTCTATGATTGGTACAATTACGTCTCTATCAATCCATGTGCTGACATGACCACGGCACACGCCACCACAATTATGACCTGGACAAGTGAGGAATATCTGCAGCATACAGGTGTCCCGCGTACCTGGGACAGGTGTCCCAAGTACCTTGGATCCAATGCTCATGATTGCAGGTACCAATCTCTAACCCTAATCCCTGGTCTATGAACGTAACCCCTTCACCTTTTTCTCCTGGGGGGTTGGTACCTGCAATCATGAGCATTGGATCAAGTTACTCGGGACAACTGTCCCAGGTACGCGGGACACTTGTATACTGCAAATATTCCCCACGTGTTCAAGTCATAATTGTGGTGGCGTGTGCCGTGGTCATGTCACCACGTGAATTGATAGGGACGTGATTGTGTCAATCATAGGACTTCCTTATTTGTCGTTGTCATGTAGGACCACAATTAATCATGACTCATGCATGCCAGATCTAGTAGTCCCGTCTCACTCATCTTGGATCTGGTGTTAGGCCCGGTCCGAACTTAGCCTATCACACTATCACAGTTACTATCACAGTTAATATGGTGGTTTATATGTCACGGGCCGCAAATGCACCGATGCTTCATATGCAGACTTATCAAAACTTGATCACGGGTTTCATATAATCCATAAATATCAGTCAACTATTATATATAAATTTTGCAAAAAAAAGAAAATTTGGAACTGAGCTAGGTTTCCGCCCATATACTACAAACTGAGGCATATGTGGCTACCGTCACTGTCCCTGTATCTTGATTAGTCTCAGATTTATGTGAAAAATTTGATGTATAATCATGAAGAAAGTGAATGAGAGCAGCAAGTAGCTAGCTAGGAGTTCACATGGTAGGGACCAAACTGAATCAGATATATAAAGAATGAAAAAATAGAAACTTATTTTCACTGCAAGTCTCCGTTAACTTGTTACCGGATGTGTCTATACATATTTTGTGTGGACATGTTAATATGAATACAAGCCAAAGGCTTTTTTTTTTATTACATTGCATGGTATATTGAGATTTCACATGAAGCTTTATCAGAGCAGATGCTTTTCTGTAAACGGCCGAATCACGAAAGGCTCACTAGTCTCTATGCGTTTTGCTCTGCTGTTTCCAATCAGGCCACTGATACAATATTAGCTCAGTACAACTCCCAATTCCTCCTTAAGTCTAACTCATTCCTGATGGGCAAAAAGATCGCTCAATCTTTACTGTCAAAATTGGCGGGCAAAATTATAACCATAGGGAATAAGATAGATTATAATTATAAACTTTACAAGTTGATAGATCTCTCTATAACATTTTTGCCATGGTGGCCGGGGGCCAAAAAAATACGGTACCATTAACAGTGCTCTAAAAATCAAAACCCTCTAGGAATCAAGACATCATATACAGAAAATGTCTATTGTCTTGCTCAGTGCACATTGTACTTTTCGATAGATACTTTTATTCTGTTTACGTAATTACTTTAGGTTGCATCTTAAAGCAGTCGTCACAATTCGAATTTAACTTGTGCTATCTAGTGAAAAAGAAAAGGGTGATAGCCACTTTATGTGCTTCCTGTTTTTAATCCTATAAAACCGACTAGAGTGAAAAAAGAAGCAGCAGAACCTAAAATACTATAAAAGTCGAAGTTTTGCAATGAACACGCATGTGACTTGAACTCGCTGAAATGGAGACTGCACTACATAAGAATTAAGTACTAGGGACATACTAATCAGGCACTGCAATCTGATACACGACGACACTGTCAAGTCGAGTACTAAAACAAAAACTTAAATAGTGATACAGTCCGCTTATATCTGCTGTTTCTGGATTATGTATCAGATTGTGCAGACAAAATCACCTTTTTTTAAAGGGCTACAGCAGCTTAATAAGCTGTGCAGACATGCCTGAATTTCTGTTTTGCTAGCTTGATTTAATCATCTAACCAGGGTAATCTTATTCAAAACTACTTGCTAGCTGTTAGTCCTTGTGATAAGTTAATTTTTTTGGTTTTAAATGGCGACTTTTACTTTGCGGAGCTTGAATATTTCCGCTTAGGTTTCTCGTATCTGGTTGCTAACGTGGTGGGGTGGGGTGCTAAGCATTTAAACTCGAATGCGGGAGAGAGTTGAACGTAATTTGCACGAAGACACGCACTTCATATTTGCACTTCGCATTTTTGCTCAAATAAATAAATATATTTGGGCTTAATGTAACTGTAGAATTTCTAAATTTTTTTGTTAATTCAACTTGTTCTTAAGAAACAAGTCCAAGTTTACAAGTAGTTGGTGTTCATTCAACCGGTTCTTAGAGCTTTTTTGTAGAGGCCTCTGTGCAGCCTTTGTTGAACCTGTAAAGCATCTCCAACCCTGGTCACCTGTTAGCAAAAAATCCTACGTGGCTTACATTTATACCTAATATGTAAAAAATGGGCTTCTCCAATGCACTCAGCTGTTAGGAATAATTTTAGATAACAGGTTACATGTTTTCTATATTTGTTGATCCATTCATGGTCATCTATAATTTTCCACGTCATTGTCTTTCTTTCCTGCTAGTACATATATACATTTATTCAATTAACTTCATCCTAAATTATTTTAATTATTAAAACTATTTTATTTAATCAAATAACATATATCCTTGTATTAAAATTTTATTTTATTGAATTTAAAAATAATAAAATAACATATTTTTAAATAATAAAGTTATTTAAATTAATTATTTAATATACATATTTATATAAAAATTTTATTTTATTGAATTTAGAAAAAGTTTAGTTATGAGTTTTATCTACAATAAATAAATAATATCTAAAAATATAATTGTTAGAATTTGAAAAATAATAAAATAATATATTTTTAAATATAACTAACCATTATAGTTAATACCACTGGAGCACACAGGCTTACAGGTTCAGCAAATTTTACATAATCATCTATTTTTATAATTTTAGTTAACAATTATGACTATCACCCTTGGAGATGCTCTAAGGAGTTGTGTTTCAACGGGGTTAGCTATATTTCAAAAACAGTATTTTATTATTATTTTAAATAATATAAATAAATTTTAATTTTAATAATATTTATTTGTGTTATTGCTTTTAAAAATATTTTAAATATTATAATTTTATTTTTTAATATTATAATTTTATTTTTTAATTTTTTAATATTTATTATTGTTATTGCACATGAGATAATTTGGAAGATAATTTTTTTGCTAACAAAGTAACAGGTAAGTTTGATCTTCCAAATCTAGTAATCTTGAACTTGGTTTTCTAAAATTTTAGCTAAGGTTACCGTTGGAGTGGGGGAAACCAGACCTGCTAGCAAAAAATTTCACTTGTGCCACTTATATATTATATCTAAGAGGAGCTATGCGTTGGAGTTGCTCGTAAGAAACGAGTCCAAGTCCACAAGTAGCTGCTGTTAATTCAAGTGGTTCTTAAGAAACAAGTCCAAGTCCACAAGTAGTTGCTTAACAAAACAAAATGAGGTCCATGACATATCATATTTTCTTGGGCTCAGCTTCATAACTTTAACTTGGTAACATCTAACTGGGCTGGAGGTTGATAAAGGAGTATCTCTTTTGTAAGGTTGATAAAGGAGTATCTCTTTTTACAAAGCAGATCCTGGAGTTGGACGAGTTCAATTTGGAGCTATGCAGGATTAGCAGGGGTTTGTAGCCTCAACTTGAGAAGTAGCAACTGCAATGTGACTACTAAGAGCATTCGTGTAAATGATATAAAATATTGATTTTATAAAAGTGAAAATAATTGGTTATTTTTAAATTATTGTAAATATAATATATTAGGGTCATGTAGATACACTTAAAATTAAAATTGTAATTAGAACTATTTAATATATAATGTTACAAAATATTAGACATTTTTATAATATTTTAATTATTTTTTAATATTTTTTATCATAATTATTTTTTAAAACATATCATAATGATAAAATATAAGTTGTGTTACGTGAAAAACAATTTATTATTTGAAAAAATTAAGTATTTTAGAAAACAAACTAATATGTACTGCACATCATAATCTTTAATTATATATGTGTGATGTAGCAAACTAAAAATATAGTGTACCAGCACAACGAATTTTAATTTAATATACGGTTCTGATTTGAGTTAATTGCATTTTGCATCCCCAGCTTTACTTCAATTTCAATTATGTATATGTAGTTTCATAATTTGCACTTTGCATCTCCAAACTTTAAATCATAGGTCAAATCACAATCTTTTATACGTTTTCAATCAAAAATAATATTACTTATAACGAATGTATTGACAAATACGATATAAAATTCTGCAGTGATCTTATAATTTATATCTTAAGATGGTACAAATATATTTTAATGATTTTATATGTATCATATATTATAGAAAACCCAACTTTACTTAATTGAAACATATTAGTTCAATGTTTTACAAATATATTATAATTGATTAATTGTCAACAAATAATATTAAATTATAATTTAAAAATTTTAAAAGTGTAAAATTAGTTACATGTTTAAAATCAAAAATTTATATCATCACTACAATAATTTTATATCGCATTTGTCAATAAATTTTTTAAAAATAATATTAGTTTTGATAGAAAACATATAAGGAGTTATGATTCAACTTATGATTCAAAGTTTGGGGATGTAAAGTGCAATATATGAAACGACATATACATAATTGAAATTGGAGTAAAGTTAGAGGATGCAAAATACAATTAACTTTGTTAATTTTAATATAGTAATAGATAATGTGTAATATGATAGAGATTCAACAAATATAGTAAATTTATTGGAGTAGACTAAGTTTTTTTACAAAAAAATTTGTACAGTTGGAATTATATTTTTTTACATAATCTCTAAAACTCTTGTGTGGCATAAAAATCTTTTTTATGATATGCCACATAAGATTTTAATTAAAGATTTTATTCCACTGAAAATGCTCTAAGAGCATCTCTAATAGCATTATGTATAATGATTATGTAAAATAGTTATTATGTATAATTTGTTTAACTTGTAATTAAGGTCCCGCTTGGTATTGCTGTTGCAGACAGTAACTGTAACGCCCCCATACCCGGTAACCTGAATTGGGCGCCACCCAACCAATAACAAATACTAATACCTGAAAAATAAAACTTAATACACCAACGATTCCTCTCCGAGGATCGATCTCAGGTTATGGTATGAAACAAGAATCTAAATTTCAGCATTAATCTAACCACTATACCTTTTATCCGCAGCGTAGTCCATTACCATATGCATCTAGGCTGACTCTGAGATCTATTCTTTATAAAATGCCTCACTGCTCTTATTCGAATTGTAATACACAGGTATCCAACTCCTTAACCCTAACTGAAAGGGAAAGATAGAACAAAGCAAGAATGAGCCAACAATGCTCAGCAAGTTAATAATATAGTGAAACAACAATATCACGATAGTTCATTGATGAACAATATCAATGAGCCGTGAGGGTAGGTTCGCGAGCAATCATCATACGAAAACGAATTTATCTCAGGGGAACAATTCAATTTCCATCATAGGATTATATTTCCATTTTCTTCGAATCATACTTTCATGAAAACATTTCTCTTTTTAAAACCATTCCAACATTAAAACATATTTTTCATAAAACCTTTTAAAACATTTTCATTGATTGGAGTTTTTCCACGACTACGGACAATACGGGTGATCAGCCACGTAAAGTCCCCATACCGGACACGAAGTCCCTGTAAGAACCCAGATTTTTGGTAGAATTAAAACTTTTATTAAGTAATGGAATATAAGTGCAACAGTTGTTCTAATGAATGGAATGGATATGGATTCCAATGTTTATATGCCATGCAGAATGCAATATGTTGATAACTTAGATTAGAATAATCTATCTAATAGAAAGTAGGATATGGTGATTCTAACCGAGGAAGAATATTCTCATGTCATCCAAATCGATATCTGTTATAAGTCCAGTGGTTCCGTAAAAGAGATAAGGAACGCTCGAAAGAGAACGAGGATATTTTTCTAAATATAAGGATTAAAGAAATAATAATCAATGAATAGTGTTTTTGGTGGAAATTGGAATATTATTAGACGACGCTATATAGAAGTACCCGGAATGGATTTCTGAGTTCGTATTAATGATCCAAGGGGAAAATAAGTGTATGTAAAAGCTGTCGGATTCTGAAAAACAGCACTTTCATTTTTTTCGAGATTTTCCCTAGACACTGAAAGATTTAAGGATTTAATAATGAGATTTGAGGAATTTAAATTCAAGAATTATAAAGGAAGATTAGGAATGGTAGTATAAATATTAAGAAGGTTTTCGGTAAAACCCTAACTAGAAATCCTTGAGATATTCTTCCGACCGATCAATCAAATTGAGCAATAACCAGACAAAGAACAAGCATGAAGCCAAGATACATGCATGTGCTAGTGGATAAGAGCAAGTAACCAAGTTAGTTACAAGAGGAACTAGCAACATTAAAATCAAACTAGTACTTAGCAAGATTATATCTTCCAACCACAAGAATGCAACACATGGCCACTTGAATTGCATCATCCATGACCTAGCACTTTATTAAAGCTACTTTATGATAGATATTATCTAAATACACTACAATAATACAAAGTAGATGAGAACAAAGCAAGAGAAACTGTTAGGTCCGATAAGATTGTAGAAGGGGGGGTTGAATACAATCTTTACCTTTTTATCGAAATTTTTCCTTTAAATTAAATTTGATAAAGACAAATTTATGTGCGGAATTATTTAACACAATTTTTCAAGTTGAATATAACTGTATATTAACTTGATGTGGTGTTACAAAATCAGTATAACAACTTATCAAGATGTTAATAACTAATTAGAAAATTCGACATGAACTTTTCTAATTTAGTTAATAATAATCAAGATAAGAACTAAGAAACTTAATTCGCTAGTAGTACAAGAATCACAAATAAACAAGTTCTATCGGATAGAATATAACAAAGATTAAGAACTTGAATTTCTGGGAATTGTTTAAGCTTTGGTGTTCTTGGTGTTCTTGAGAGAGAGAATTCTGCTCTGGATTTTATGTTTCTGCTGTGTTTTCTCCGTTATGACTTAATCTGGTCTGTTCTGTTCTTTTATATCAGTAACAGGTCTTGCTGGCTTTCTATAGGATATTTAACTGCTCCAGCATGACTTAAACTGCTTCCAAGACTTGATTTTCCTTCATTAAGACTTACACAAACCTCCATTAAGACATAAAATGTGTCGGTAAGACTTACAACAGCTGACAGAGGTCGGTAAGACTTAAATCAGGTCGGTAAGACTTAAATCAGAAAAGCTTCTGTCGGTAAGACTTAAGATTAAGTCATACCGAATTTTCTTCTCCAAGACATAATCTGTTTTTCTTTCTTTAAGTCATATTGATTCATTTAATTAATTAATGATTAACTAATTCATATTTAATTGATACAATAATTAATTTAATTAATAAATTAATTCTTCTAGAATTAATTCATTTAATTAAATCAACTAAATAATTTATATCAATTATAAATGAATTTAATTAAATCAATAAATAATTAATTTAATTCTTACAAACCACTAAAGGTAGTAAAGAATTACCACTGATTTGTGTTGACGTTCGATGTACTGTCTGGTTCATGAACGACTAACTTCAATGATGCTTCTTCACTTTTGACTTTAGGTTGTGGTTTGTTTCTTCTCTCAATTCTCTTGTACTGTAACTGATCTTCAAACTATCACTCGAAAAATCTCTGTCACTGTTCTAATGAATCCATTCACTTCAATGCTGTACTGGGGCTTGATCAGATAACCGAATCGTCTTCCAGTGTATGACATCAAAACTATAGATTGACTTTTCTTCTTTCTTCTGACAGATAATACTTCTTGAGATTCCTGTGACAGTTCATATGTATATTTACTTATTACAATTTGGTTTAAGTTGATTAGGATCCTCTAACTACAAATAGGCTGAGTCATATGCCTTTCAATCTCCCCCTATTTGTTTGTTAGACAATAACAAGCAAATTTCTAGAGGATACCTCAACTAATCCAACTTAACCAAATGAAAGATAAAACTTTAAATACTAAGTAAATATGAAAAAAAGTTCTGGTTTATATTTAACATTTGCCAGATTCAAACATGAAAGATAAATACAAGATAGATGATCCTCTAGACTGATCATATGATATAAATTCCTATCAAGATTTATCTAGGCTCTAAAGATATAACATGTAGAGCAATTCTTTTTCTTCAGTTGTCTTCCCTTCTGAATTCTCCTTCTTCTGGTTCATCTGTGACTTGAAGTTTCATGTGTAGATCAGAATCAACAAGACGTTCTCTTCTTGATGACAGTCCTTGAGGTAAGACTAAAGGAATTCCAAGCTTCTTTCTCAGTTCACCTTGAAATTTCTTGTAATCTTTTATGTTCGTTTGTGCATAGGAACGAATGTGATCTGCAGCTATTACCTTTTCTTCAGTCAAGTATCCATGATTTCTGACAGCATATTCAGCATATACCAAGTGCTTTGCATGATGTTCGTATAACTCATCTGTCTGAAGATTGATTGAGTGAAGTACCTCTCCCTTAAGAAATTTTATTTGTGGAGGTTCCTTAATCACTTCTGGTCCAGCTCTTTCAGCAAATTCTTTGAACTTTTCATGTAACAATACACCTAGCTCAGAAGATGTTCTTACCTTAGGCCTAAGTACCCATATCTCTGTCAGAGATCTGTCATAAAAGAACTGAATAGATACTCTGAAAGTTCCAACTTTATGACAATCTACAAATATTACCAGCTCATCAGATTTGGGTTCAAATGCAGTAGTTATCCTGATGACTTCTACCTGTAAGGCCTTTATATACATTTCATGAATTGGATTTGCCAGTTTGAATTCCTCGAGAATTTGTCCAAGACGACGATCTTCATAATCAGAACTCTGAGGTGAATTAATTGCTCTTTGAGCACGTTCCCATTTGTCACCGCTCTTTAGTCTGATATATGTCTTTCTCTTCTCAACATTTATAGCATGTAGTCGTTGTAATGCTTGTTGTTCAGCTTTCTGAAGTTCTTCATTTTGTGCAATTTGCTCTAATGATTTTTTAAGTTTTTCTTCTCTCAGTTACAAATTAGCTTCCCTTTGAGCAAATAATTCTTCAGATTCTTTCTCAGCTTGTTGAGCTTCAAATTCAGATATCACTGGTCCTTCATCTTCCCAGTGACTAAGATCAGGTTCAGGAAGTTCTTCACCTTGATCAGGAAATTCAAGATCAGCAAAAACATCGAAGTTATCCGGTTCACCCGTGTAATAATAACCTGTGTTCTTGTCTTGAATTTCTTCTTCAGTTTCTTCAACTACTTTCTTCCTCTTATCTTCACCTTGGTCAGATTTACCAGATTTTCCTTCTCCTCCCTCTCTTTCTTTAGTAGTTTTATCTTGTGACCCCTTTGATTTCTCCCCCTTAGTTGAGGAATCCTCTACAGATTTATCAGTTGCCCCAGCTTAAGGATCTTGTTCATCATCATCACCATCCTTGCTTGTAAAGAATTCAATTTCTTCATTCGTAGGTTTGCGACTTTGACTTACAAGATTAAACAAATGTCTTAACCCTTTAGCCTGGTGTGCATTTTGCTTTTCGATCTGGTCCAGACGTGAATCAGTAGATTCCTGATTGTGCTGTACCTCTGACTGTAGATTATCAACTTTCAAGGAAATCTCAGAAATTAACATGTCTTGAGCAACAGTAATATCTCCAGAGTCATCAAGTGCCTTTTTTATGAGAGAGTTCGAGAGATTCAATCTTCTTGGTGAAAGATGTCTTTAAGTAGTTTATGTCCTTCTTCATTACAGCAAGCTGACTATTGACAGAGGTGGATGAAGAAGATCGCTCACCCACTTGTGCTCTAAGGATTTCTGTTTCAGCCTTGCTGACTGCAAGTTCTTTCTCTAAAGCAGTTATCTTTTCTAATAATGAGAGAGTGTATGTGTCAGTGTGTGCGCTCACCTGGCGTTCACTTTGAGATCCACTCACCTGAAGTGCATGTGTTTCACTCAATTTTATGGTATTCCTCACATCACTCCTCTCAGATTCCTTAGCTGCTTCCAGATTTGTACCTGCATGTAAAATCACCCTAGCCTCCTCTGGGAAGGTCAGTGGTGGTGCAATGGGAGTTCGCAAATCCCTGTCCTTAATCAAATCTTCTTGAACATTTGAAATTGTTGACTGAATTGCTTCAGTAATAGATTGATCAAGTTGCCTTCCACCTTCTCCAGTCGAAACTGCGAGTGGAAAATCCCTTGTGGGAGCCAGGAGTGTTTGTCCTGGGAGGGGAGATGATGGTTCTATTAAAGTTGGCTGAGAACCAAGATTTCCCTCTAAAGCCTGTGAAGACTCTTCTACCGTAACTATGGTAGGCACTGTCACATTTTCTACGTGCTCTCCTTGCAGTGTGTCCTGAGACTCATCTAAAGGTATGTCTTCCCCCATTGTGAGTAATAAGGGAGGTGTGCTTGACTCACTACAAGGTGCCACAGCCCTATGTCGAAATTCAATAGAATCATCCTGTTGAGAAGATGATTCTAGTAACTGTGTAACGGCAATATCAACTTCCATATCCTGTTGGGAGGATACAGACGGGCTTACAGTTGCCTCAGTTTGAGTTCTACTTTTCTTTTCTAGAGGCAGAGCTGTGGGTTCACTCATACTACCACTACCGATTCGACTTCTTTTGACTTGCAATTTCTTTCTGGAGTGAAAAGATATGAGTTTTGTTGGTTGAGTGTTTGGCTCTACGACCTTGGTTAGAGGTTGTGGTACTACAACCCCTTGGTCAGACCTACCAACCACTTGGGTTCCAGAAATAGATTGAGAAGTAGTAGTTTGAGGAACAGAAGGCAATACCTGGTCAGTTGATTCTGCAACAGTCTTTGATAAGATGGGTTGATCTGATTCAGGTTCAGGGACAGATGCAGTTTCTTGCACTGGATGTTCAACAGCAAGTGCAGCTGGCTGAGGAACAATTTGCTGAGCAGGTTCAACTTGTTGATTGCCTTGATTTTCATTATCAACAAGTATGTTTTCCACTGGTGGTTCAGGGTTTTGTTCTGGTTGTTCAGGTTCTGGTACAGGTTCAATAACAGGTAGTTGTATATAGTTTGACATGTATTGGGTGACAACTACAGGTATATTTGTGAATTTAGGCTTGTTGCTGTACTCAGTGAACAATCTGGTAGTAGGTTTACCTGACGCCAGTGACTCTCCATTCAGGAATCGGGCTTGGTTTTCTAGTTCCACAAGATGATTAAAAATCAATGACAAGAATCTTGGATAATAACATGATACTTTATGTCCATTATCAAAATTCTTCTTTGCATTAATGATTCTTCTAACCATCGGAACACACAGTAGTCTACCAATATTAATTCTTCGGTTGTGTGCAACTGCATATCCAATATGCTGCAAGAAAGATGGTAATACCCCGAAGTTCCCTTTAGTAGTATTGGCAAAGACTCTACCTAAAGTGTCAAACAGATAATCCCATTCCTGAACGAAGTTCTTTTTATTCCAGACAGTTTGATCAGGACTGTCTTGATAGAATACACCATTTAAAAAATTATTCAATTCTTGATCTGATGGTAATTCTTCGAAATTTTTAGTTGGAAAATTTAAGACCGTATTTATTGTATTTTCATTCACTGTGTACTGATTGTCTTCTACAGAGAAGACAAAAGATCTGTTATCATTAGAAATGACAGCAGTAGTACACATGATTCGCAAAGGTTCAATTTTCAGAGGAGCATCCAATCTCAAAGGATTGCGAACCAGTGAATTTTCATTTAAAAACCGAATCCACGGTCGAAAACGTTCAACTGAACATTTTTCTGGATCAAAATAACCGATTAAATTATGTTTAATAATTTCAAATCGATCAGTCATTTTAATCAAGATTTAATTTCCTTGAAAATTTCAGATTTTACAAATTTTTAATTTAAAAATTAATTTTTCGAATTAATAATTAATTAAAAATTCGAAATAATTAAAAGTTCTTCAAAAATTCTGAAAAAATCACACAATGATCCTTGTATACACACAAACACACGTGTATTTTTAGTTTTGCAAGAATCAAGCTCAGTTCTCCAGAAAAACAGATCTTGCAAAGCGATTTTTTGAAAATAAACTCTTCAAAGACCGAACAAAATCACGATTTTAAACCACCAAACTGATGAGAATTGAACAAGGAATCGTTCAAACGAGTTTATAGCTTGATTCCAGTTTGATTCTAGTGAAAATCGGGCATGAATTCGACTTAGTGTGTGTGTGTATTGTATGTATATGTTCTTGTTCTCTAAGACTTAACTTGAGAGACTTAAAATGAAATAAGACTAAAAACTACTAACTACTAAATATATACTAACCTGTTCGAATAAGACTTAAAATTATAACTAATAAGACTTAACTACATTAAGACGAATAAGACTTAAGAAGTTATCTAATAAGACTTAATACTATATTAAGACATAACTGAAATATATATATATTATACTCGAATATGACTTAATTAAAAAAACAAGACTTAAAAACTGTTACTAATAAGACTTAACTAAGAAAACTAAGACTTAAATTGAATAAGACTTAATCTAAAAATAAAAAGACTGAACTAATAAGACTTAAAAAATAAGTAATTAAGACTTAATTTATACTGACTAGCGAATATGACTTAGATTTAAAAACTCGGTAAGACTTAACCTGTTTAAGTCATACCGATTTTAAATTAAGTAATATTGACTGTTTTTCCTAATTTTAAGTCATATTAACTTTAAATAAACATTAAAAACAATATAAAATATATAATTAACTTATAAAAATAATAAAAATATTATAGAAAATTAAACAAATAATAAAAATAATTATACATACCATATGCTAACCTATTAACGAAAACAAAGCAATATTAACAGGACAAACATTACAAAACATATGATAAATTAATTAATAAAATAGAAATAAATATCTACAAATATTCTAAAAATACAGAAGTATGAAGTATTAAATAATATGAATAAACAGAGTGAAAAATAATTAAACAAACAAGAAAATCAGATGGTAAAATAATTATACAAGTGATTTCAAACAACAAATATTCACATAATAATCACTTGCAAAATTATTAAAGATCAAATTTCAGATATTAACAGTATTAATTACTAGGACTGTTTAACATACCCAATTCACTAACAATTCTAGTGAATGAGGATTCATTAAGCGACTTAGTAAAAATATCTGTAGTTTGATCTCCAGAGCCTACAAATAGTAGTTCCACTGTACCATTCATTACATGCTCTCTTATAAAATGATACCTTATATCAATGTGCTTTGTCCTTGAGTGCTGCACAGGATTGCTTGCGATTGCTATGGCACTTGTATTATCACATAAAATAGGAATATTTTCCAATACAATGCCATAGTCCATTAATTGATTCCTTATCCATAAGATCTGAGCACAACAGCTTCCAGCAGCTATATATTCAGCTTCGGCTGTAGAGTTGGAAACTGTTTGCTGTTTCTTACTGAACCAGGATACCAATCTTCCACCTAGGTATTGACAACTCCCAGATGTACTTTTCCTGTCTACAACACTTCCTGCATAGTCAGAATCTGTATATCCAATTAAAGTAAAACCAGATTCATTAGGGTACCAGATGCCTAAATTAGGCGTACCCTTTAGATATCTTAAGATTCTTTTGACAGCAGTGAGATGGATTTCTTTAGGGTTCGCTTGGAACCTTGCACACAAGCATGTGGCAAACATTATATCTGGTCTACTAGCAGTTAGGTAAAGCAATGAGCCAATCATACCTCTATAGCCTGTGATATCTACCTTAGCAGAACTTTCACATAAACCAATTTTGACAGCTATAGTTGATGGTGTCTTTGCTGATGAGCACTCCTCCATGTGATATTTCTTGAGGAGCTCCTTGATGTACTTAGATTGACAAATAAATATTCCATCTTGTCTATGACTTATTTGTAATCCAAGAAAGAATTTCAGTTCTCCCATCATGCTCATTTCAAACCTACCCTGCATTAACTTAGAAAACTTCTTGCACAGAAGCTCATTAGTAGACCCAAATATAATATCGTCCACATAGACTTGGACTAGTATTATATCATTCTTATGTCTTTTAGTGAAGAGCATTTTGTCTATGACACCTCTTATAAAACCATTTTCTAATAGAAATTCAGAAAGGGTGTCATACCATTTTCTTGGGGCTTGCTTAAGACCATAGATAGCTTTGTAAAGAAAGTAAACATAGTCCAGATGATCTTGATCTTCAAAACCAGGGGGCTGTTCTACATACACTTCTTCATCTAGCTTACCATTCAGAAAGGCACTCTTGACATCCATTTGATAAACTTTGAATCTTGAATAGGATGCAAATGCCAAGAATATTCTGATGGCCTCAAGTCTTGCCACTGGAGCATAGGTCTCGTCATAGTCAATGCCTTTAGCTTGAGAATAACCTTTAGCTACCAGTCTTGCTTTGTTTCTTATCACAGTGCCATCTTCATCTAATTTGTTTCTGAATACCCATCTTGTGTCCACCACTTTTCTATCTTTAGGTCTGGGTACCAGCTTCCATACTTCTAGTTGCTTAAATTGATTGAGTTCATCTTGCATAGCAATCACCCAATCAGGATCAGATAGAGCTTCTTCTACTTTCTTAGGTTCCAAGACAGACAGGAACCCAGAATAATTACATTGATTCTGATAAGCTCTTCTTGTTTTCACACCAACATCTGGATCACATAGAATCAGCTCAAAAGGATGAGCTCTATTCCAAACAGTTTGTCTGGGAAGAATTGATCTTGACGATTTGCCTTGATCTTCAGTATGATGTTGAGTATGACTTGTTGACCCTTCATTATCTCCCCCTGAGTTGTTGCCAGTTTGACTTGTTGATGGTTCAAGAGTATCAGTGGTGTCTTGAAAGTTATCATTGTTTTCACCAGCATCACCTTGATCATTACTACCAACATTTGGATTATTATTATCAGCAACAACGTCAGGTTGATTGTCATCATCTGAATCTGAGTCTGACATATCATCAAACTTAAGCTTTTCAGATGGATCTTCATTTTGGATATTTGGGAGTTTTTTGTCATTAAATGTAACATTGACACTTTCCAAGGTTTTCTGTTGATCAATAAGATACACCTTGTAGGCTCTTCTAGTATAACCAATAAATATTGCTTCATGTGCTTTTTCTTCAAATTTACCACCTTGATCATCTCCTTCTTTCAGCACAAAGCATTTTGTCCCAAATACATGGAAGTACTTGAGAGTTGGTTTCTTGTCATGTAGAGCTTCATATGGTGTCATCATTAAGTCTTTATTGATAAGTGTTCGATTCTGGGTATAGCATGCAGTGTTGACAGCTTCAGCCCAAAAGCTCAATGGAAGCCTTGATTCACTTAGCATTGTACGTGTAGCTTCAATCAAGGTTCTAATCTTTCTTTCAACTACCCCATTTTGTTGAGGAGTTCTGGGAGCTGAGTACTGTCTTGTTATACCCTTTTCAGTGCAAAATTCATTCAGAACTGCATTCTTGAACTCAGTTCCGTTGTCTGACCTTATAGCTCTAACTGGACGATTAGAATCCAGCTCAATTAACTTAATGTGATCAACTACCAGTTGTGGAGTTTCATCTTTTGAGTTCAGAAATAGTACCCATGTGAATTTTGAGAAATCATCAACAATCACTAGAGCATATCTTTTTCTTGACATGGACATCACACTAACTGGACCAAACAAATCCATATGGAGAAGTTGTAATGGTTCAGTTATTGATGATATGTTAGTGCTCCTGTGAGTTGCCCTTTTCAACTTTCCTTTTTGACAAGCATCACATAGACCTTCCTGTGTAAATTCAATCGAAGGTAAACCTCTCACCAACTCTCTTTTCACTAGAGAATTCATTGTTTTGAAGTTTAGGTGAGAAAGTCTCTTGTGCCATAACCAACTTTCATCAGTGGATGCCTTTGAATAAAAACATCTAATTTCTTCTGTGCTTCCAGAGTTCATATTGGCTATGTACAAGTTTCCTTTTCTTACTCCAGTCAACTGCGGCCTTTCATTTCTCTTGTGTGATATTAGACAATTCTTCTTGTTGAAATGAACTTCATAACCTTTGTCACAGAATTGACTAATACTGAGCAAATTGTGCTCAAGGCCGTTCACAAAAGAGACATCTTCAACGATAACATTTCCAGCTTCTAATCTGCCATATCCATCAGTTTTACCTTTGCTGTTATCTCCAAAGGTAACGACTGGGCCGGCCTTCTCCACCACATTTGTCAGCAGGGCTTTATCTCCGGTCATATGCCTTGAACATCCACTGTCCAGAATCCACATGACTCGATCAACCTGTTTCAAACCCTGCAATGACAAATTGGTTAGACTTTCTTCGGAACCCAAATTTGATTGGGTTCGGAGTACTTAAAGAATTGACCTTTATCAGGCAAAGCAACACTCTTTATTTTAGCAACATTTTCTTCAGGTACTGGACATTTAACCCTGTAAACAGCTTTAACTTGTTTTGGTTTCAGCTTGGGTAACCATGTCTTCACCATATCTTGAGAAGGACTTGAAGTCTTAATCTTAGAATTAGGTGGTGTTACAGTCTTGGATCTAACATGTTTATTTCTGCTCATCTGCTGTCTAGGAGCATTCTTATTAACACATGCATGATTACCGTTAAAGTAAGCAGACATTATATTAAAAGCACAAGACATGCAATTAACAACATCACACTTTTTATGAGCAGTATCAATAACAGGAATAACATGCATGGTAGATATGTTGTTGCATTTATTCATGTTGTTACTTCTACTACTAGTTTTCAAGGAACTAGTAGACTCACCAACTCTTTCTGCTTTTATAAACACAGTCTTTCTATCTTTATCATTTTTAACAACTTGATTACTTTCTAAGACTACGCCATTAGCTACATCCTCAATGCGCATTTCTTCCTTAATGATTAAAGATGTTGTATCCAAAGGTTCTGCTATGGATGTCTTAAAGAGAGGGTTACTAACACCCTTAAGCACTAATGGTATACCCCTATCTACAGCACTGACACGATTAGGGGTAATAATGCTTTTTCGACCAACAGCTTCATTATAGTCAAACCCAATACCCACGGTTTGATTAATAACTTGTTGGTTAAACAACTCTTTAGCCACTTTACATGAATTAGAAGTAGCACTAGCTCTTATTTCTAGCTCAGCTATTGTTTCACGTTGTTGAACCACTATCAACGCTAGAGACCTCTCAAGTTCTTTTAGAATTCTTATTTCTGATTTTTGTTTATCATGGCAATTTTGTACATCGTGTAATTCTGATAATTGATTACTAAGATCTGTAATTAACAAATTTAGCCTTTCAATCTCTCTATTAGCATTACCTAGTGTATCACTAAGTTGATAAATATATTGACTATCAGTACATGATACCTCAGATGAAGTACCACTGGAGTTATCAGATTTTGCCATCAGGGCAAGATTGCCATACTCTTCATCTTCAAAGTCTGTATCATCCCAACTTTTTCCAGCAGCCACATAGGCTTTACCTGTCTTCTTCTTCTCAGATCCAAAGTCTTTTCTTTGGTTTTGTTTTGGCTTCTGACATTCAGTAGCGAAGTGTCCAAGTTCATTACAGTTGTAGCATCTAATTTTACTTCTTTCAACTGTTCCAGTTTTGTAACCTCCTCTGTTACTTGAGGATGAAGAACCTCCTCTCTGGAACCTGTTATAGTTAGATTTGTACCTGAACTTGGGATTCTTCCTGAATCTGAAGTTGCTGAATTTCCTTACCAACAAAGCCATGGACTCATCTTCCAACTGATCTAGCTCTTCTAACGAATAGAAGTCTCCTTCATCTGGACTAGCATTCGTTTGACCAACTTCAACTTCAAGCTTACCACTGTCAACATTACAAGGTGAAATAACTTTATCTTCCATTTCCTGTTTGTTCTCAACAATAAGAGCTGTAGAAGTATTAGCAACTCTTCCTTTTCCATAAATCTCCTTTTGTTGAGATTGTTCCAGTTCATAGGTTTTTAAAACACCAAAGAGTCTTTCTACAGTAATTTCACTTAGATTCCTAGACTCTCTGATAGCTGTAATTCTATGTTCTAGATGAACAGGCATTGACAGTAGAAATTTTCTGTTGATCTCTTTCTGAGTGTAGTACTTGCCATGCATCTGTAAATTGTTGACAAGTTTGTTATATCTTTCAAACACATCTTGAATACTTTCATTGTATGCTGATCGAAAGTGTTCATACTCAGAAGTCAGAATTTCTAGTCGATTCTCCCTAACTTCCTCTGTTCCTTCATTCACAGTTTCAATGGTTTCCCACATTGCTTTGCAGTTTTGCAGTTAATCACATGACTGTACATTACAGAGTCTAGAGAGTCTATTAAGATCAGTCTTAAATTAATGTCAAGTCCAGCTTCCTCTCTTTCAGCAAGAGTGTAATCAGAAGAGTCTTTGTGTACATACCTTGCCGGGGAAATAACTTTTCCATCAGTAACAACTTCAGGAATTATTCCAAAAGGTATTATAGGTCCTTCTGATAAGACTTTCATGTATTTAGGATTTGCAACCTCGAGGAACATTAACATTTTGTTTTTCCACATATCATAACTGTTTTTGTCATATATGGGAATTTTCATAGTTCCAACTTTAGAAGACATGATGAATTTTTTAAGAGAGTTAAAAAATTCGGGGATGATTTTTAATCGAGTAAAATAGGATCTTTGATTTGTGTATCAATCAATTTGCTCTGATACCAATTGTTAGGTCCGATAAGATTGTAGAAGGGGGGTTGAATACAATCTTTACCTTTTTATCGAAATTTGTCCTTTAAATTAAATTTGATAAAGACAAATTTATGTGCGGAATTATTTAACACAATTTTTCAAGTTGAATATAACTGTATATTAACTTGATGTGGTGTTACAAAATTAGTATAACAACTTATCAAGATGTTAATAACTAATTAGAAAATTCGACATGAACTTTTCTAATTTAGTTAATAATAATCAAGATAAGAACTAGGAAACTTAATTCGCTAGTAGTACAAGAATCACAAATAAACAAGTTCTATCGGATAGAATATAACAAAGATGAAGAACTTGAATTTCTGGGAATTGTTTAAGCTTTGGTGTTCTTGGTGTTCTTGAGAGAGAGAATTCTGCTCTGGATTTTATGTTTCTGCTGTGTTTTCTCCGTTATGACTTAATCTGCTCTGCTCTGTTCTTTTATATCAGTAACAGGTCTTGCTGGCTTTCTGTAGGATATTTAACTGCTCCAGCATGACTTAAACTGCTTCCAAGACTTGATTTTCCTTCATTAAGACTTACACAAACCTCCATTAAGACATAAAATGTGTCGGTAAGACTTACAACAGCTGGCAGAGGTCGGTAAGACTTAAATCAGGTCGGTAAGACTTAAATCAGAAAAGCTTCTGTCGGTAAGACTTAAGATTAAGTCATACCGAATTTTCTTCTCCAAGACATAATCTGTTTTTCTTTCTTTAAGTCATATTGATCCATTTAATTAATTAATGATTAACTAATTCATATTTAATTGATACAATAATTAATTTAATTAATAAATTAATTCTTCTAGAATTAATTCATTTAATTAAATCAACTAAATAATTTATATCAATTATAAATGAATTTAATTAAATCAATAAATAATTAATTTAATTCTTACAAACCACTAAAGGTAGTAAAGAATTACCACTGATTTGTGTTGACGTTCGATGTACTGTCTGGTTCATTAACGACTAACTTCAATGATGCTTCTTCACTTTTGACTTTAGGTTGTGGTTTGTTTCTTCTCTCAATTCTCTTGTACTGTAACTGATCTTCAAACTATCACTCGAAAAATCTCTGTCACTGTTCTAATGAATCCATTCACTTCAATGCTGTACTGGGGCTTGATCAGATAACTGAATCGTCTTCCTGTGTATGACATTAAAACTATAGATTGACTTTTCTTCTTTCTTCTGACAGATAATACTTCTTGAGATTCCTGTGACAGTTCATATGTATATTTACTTATTACAATTTGGTTTAAGTTGATTAGGATCCTCTAACTACAAATAGGCTGAGTCATATGCCTTTTAGAAACCAAGCAAACTCCATCTCTCTCAAACTGCCCAGCAGGAAAAACAAGGAAAGAAAAATTCATATCTCCCAATATAGAGATCTATAAACCACCAAATTTTAACCATAGCTTCTCCACTCCATGGGTAAGGTTTGTCCAAAATTTCATGGCCAACAAAGAAGCGTAGCCTAGTCAAATACCTTACCCAAGTTGAAGATGCCAAACTGCCCTGTTCTTGACAGTTTCTGTCCAGCGGAAAAAGGGGGCTCAAAACCCTAGCTAGGAAGCTTCAAATTTGATGATCTAGGACTCAAAACAAAGCTTATGAAGAGGCCAAGATGTGGTAAAAATTTGAGAGCCAAACTCTTATTTTTCGATTTTCTATGATTTTTAGAAAAGTAATGATGAATAGTAATCCTTAGAAACTAACTTTGTTTTCTTGCTTGATTTTGATGATCTAAGCTAACTTAAGGCTATAGAAGGACAAATCAAGGCTTATTAAGGTCTTAGCACACTCCAAGGAAGGTAATCATCTCAAGAAACCCTAGCTCTTAGTTTAAGTTTTGATGATTATTGGATGATTTTAGATTAGTATGTTCATGGTGATGTTATAAGCATGATTATATAGTTGATTAGTTGATTTAAGAGATATAATGATTATGATGATGAAGTGATAGACACTTTTAGATGAGAATCATGTGTATAAGATGTATGTATGCCCGGTGTGGCTTGGTGATTGATGAAACAATTTTGAACGTTCGATTTATAGCCATTGTAATGCCGAAATTTCGTTAACCATTGAAATTCGTGCATAATCAGTAGGTGTAAGTTCCTGATCTTGTTAAGTATACAACATGCCCTTGTAGATCTCGAGTCAGAGACCGTTTTGGCGTGAGAATCGAAGCAAACGGACTTACGGTTTAGGATTTATGGTCAAAATCGTAAAAGTGGTTCGAAACCGTAAGTGCAAGTTCGTAACTGAAATTGAACCCCGGTAAAACATGTAATTCAGTGGCAAATCTTGGTAATTAAATATTAGAGATCATAAGGAAGGTGTGGGAGAAAACCTCATGTCAAACGGATCGTTTTTCAATTTTATAAAAATGTTCAAATCAAGATTAGGTGCGAATGAACCCCTTAAAGGACACTTGGTTATAACATTGGAAAATCACTTAGATAACGATAAATAAATCTCGAGGTATAACCTTTATTAGTAAACGACCGACCTTAGAACTTTTGTGGCATAAGTACCTACCAAGAGTAAGTGTAATGACATGCCTTGATAAAGAACAAATGTCGGGTCATAACGATGTTAATAAGGGTTACACTAGAGAGTGCATAACGAGGTAACTTGAAAACGTGTTTCGATCTAAGTAAAGTATATACTTAGCTTTTGAAAGCATTAAGTGATTAATCTCGAATACTTTGACTGTTTATAGATCACCGGACTGACCCAGGACACACTACCCCTACAAGATTACCAGGCAAGTTTCCAATACTTTGGAACTGTTGTTGTGATAATATATATGATTTGATTTTTGGTATACATATGCCATAGCATGCATGCCTACTTTCAAGATATATTGTGATACTTGTTCCTTGAATTATTGTTGGCTTATAAGCTAGATAGCTAACGTATCGGTTATAAGCCGGGTATTGCTAAGACCCTTAGAGAAGGGCATATGAATCTCATTCTTCGAATATAGACCGGGAGTCAGTATTTCTTCATATATCGTGATCATTTTCGGAGAAAAAGATTTAAGTAAATATTTTTCCATTATTTATGTAATAAATATTATCTTGAACATTCATTTGAACTTTATTTATTCAATGAATATTATCTTCAATATTCATTTAAAGTCGATTCAATTATCGAATATTATTTCAAATATTCATTTGATAGTTATTTCTTCAATAAGTATTATTAATTTGAATATTTATTATTTATTCAATGAATGTTATTTCGAATATTCATTTGATAATTATTTCTTCAATAAGTATTATTAATTTGAATATTCATTATTCATTATTCATTCAATGAATATTATTTTTAATATTTATTCGGGGTTTATTTTGAGCAACATTAAAACTATTCTTTAAATATTTATGATTTAATAAATATTTTTTGAATATTTATTTAATTCTTCTAACTCGTTTTAAAAACGATTTACTTCATTCAAATATTATCTTCGACACTCGAGTATTATGTAAATTATTCTGAGCCTATTCATTAGTATTCTTATCAAGGAAGGTTCTCACCGATTTTATTCTTCATTCAAAGCTATCTTCCAAATTATAAGGGAACCTTACTTGAGAAATGTTATTTATCTTGTTGACTTCCCGGTCATAAATCTTTTGAAACTATTATTTTCATTCGCAACTTGGTTGCTACTTATTTATTGAATCTTTGTGTACCTTCTCATCATTCGAGGGGTAAGAGTGTTGGAACAAGTTGATATCCATTAACAAGCAGCAGCTTGGGAAATATTGGTGAATTTTCCTTTCAAACTAGATACGACTACTTTGTGGAGTCTTATCAACAAGTATTATACTTGGGGAAAGGGGGACGAACTTTACGTTCAGAGTCAAGGATTCTATTCGAACTAGGAGTTGTGTAAGAGGCCGAGTAGCGCCGATCCATCCCATTTGGCCCAACCGTTGGCCGGGAAGATCTAACAGGGCGGTAGACAAGTAAATCCGTCAGCTCTTCCTTCTACCGGTAGTAAATCTAATTTGAGCTGTACAATCTGCGACTTATCATCGTAAGGATTGGAACAACGGGCGCGGTGAATACTCCAGCATTAGTTCATCATTGAAATTTATTTATTTTCTACAACATGAGATATCCCTCTTGTTGACAGGGTTTGAATACTGATCAGAACTGAAAATACACTTTGACTTACCTTGTAACTTCATCTTTTACATTATACTGGCACTATCTTCGTAAATGCATGGCATATGGTTTCAACGATATTATAGACTTGTTTTATATATTATTGTTCAGTTATATATTATCTTTGGTGGGCTATTTCTCACCCTTGCTTTATTTACTATATCACAACAACAGCTAGACCAAATGGCCCGCACTAGGTGCACTTGGCGCAAGCAGGTGTCAACCGTCAGAGGATTAACCACTGAGGTCATAGCTGCCATTGCTAAGGAGGAAGCTATTGGTAGGCTAGTCTTTAGCTTTAAAGTAGATAATGTATTTATTTATTTGGCATATGTAAATGGATGGCAAAGAGCATGTTATAGTTAATGGAAAATCTTTTGGTTTGTAAAAACTCAAACTTGTGATTAATAATATTTATAGTTACTCTAATTTCATCTCTGGGACTATAACGGGTGTGTTTTATGTTGTTGTTCGGGTCACAAGGTTGTAATTCAATTTATGATGGTTTTGTGGATGGAAATTGAGACCGTAACGACCGGATCCCTGATCCCGGATCTGGGGCTGTTACAGTCCCTCTGGACCTTGAAATTGGGTTCCCAATTAGGCAACACATTGGCCTTTAAAGCTGGACTAGGGGAACCACCCCTAGCCTCTTACGCTAAATAAAAGTGCTGGACTAGGGGAACCACCCCTAGCCTCTTACGCTAAATAAAAGTGCTGGATTAGGGGAACCCCCCCTAGCCTCTTACGCTTCTCCAATCTATAAAAACCTTTAAAATTTTTAAAACATTTCACTTTTAAGTCCTTATACTCACTGATAACAGATTAGCCCAGTATAAGGATTTTTTTTTTTTAAAAACATCTTTAATTACTTAAACCATTTTAGGGAGCAACATTAAAAGATTAAGGGACATAGAAGCTTCGATATAAAGAATCATAACAACAAAGCAATAAGATTAAACTGGGTATGGTATAGTTTAGCAAGACAGAATTATGAATTAGTAAATCAACAAGGCATCATTAATAAATTAAAGAACAAGCAATTATTAAGATTCTAGAAATTGAACAGCAATTATAAGGAAATCAAGGAATAAAGTGATCTGAAGTTCAACAATAGATTTGAGTACTGCACAAGCTATAACCACTTATTTCAAAGGTTACCAACTGATAAAATTTTCATGGCAAAATTCGAAGTTACATAAAGATTTGAATAATTTAAAACGAAGATTTAAGAAATTCTCAATTACCTAAGGTCTCACTCTTGTCATCTAAACACTCATAGGCTTTGTTGGTTCGAAAACTAACTACGCAAGCGTATGTGGTCACAAGTAATATAATAAGATCGATCCCACGAAGATTTGGTGTTTGTTCAGAAATAGTGCTTATGCAACGACGTATGATTAAACAACAAACTACTTGAATTGATATAAAAGGGGAGTTTTGTTTTATTATTTTTAATTGATTTATCAAAATAATAATACTAAGTAATTCGAACTACTTGATTTAATTAAACGAGATTTTATATTTGAGAAAAACATTGGATTCTAATTTCATTACTTATTTCATTTAGAATTGATGCCTTAATTCAAAGTGATTTGATAATTACGAAAGCTAGCCGGGAACACGAAACTAACATAAGCGCCTTTCAGCCTTAACTTATATCAAACCACACGAACATCAACTTAAAAAGATAGAAATTGCGTGGACACCGTTTATGCTTAGATCCTATATGTCTATAAGATTTGAAAACATAATAGGTTTACGAATAAATTCCTTTATTATGACTACAGAGGGTGATGTGATCCAAAACTCTACCACTTATCGTAAATGTACATGACAATTACGAACCTATGCTAACATGGCAAATTCTAAATTCCCAAATCCACTTTCGCATTCATTAGGAATTAATAATTTAGACGATAGCTACGCATCTAATAAATTAAGCGCAACCATATTAGGCAATCAGAATTTTTATCATAATACAAATTATTAAGGCATCGAATAGATCATCATCATGGGATTAAATGAAAACATGACAGAAAATTGCATGAATTAAATATGAAATTACAAGAGTTTAGAAAATAGAACCGAAATAGATCATCATCATGGGATTAAATGAAAACATGACAGAAAATTGCATGAATTAAATATGAAATTACAAGAGTTTAGAAAATAGAACCGAAATAGCTTCCAATGAAAGAGAAGAGCACTCCAAGTAATCCCCGTAAAATCTTTAACTAAAATAGAACTTATACTAAATTTGCAGAAAATTAAAGTGTATGAAATAAAACTGAAAATACAAAGAAAACTAATAAATTTTAGAGAGAGTACAACTGAGAATTCAGCTCAAGGATGATTTTAAATCTAAGGAAAACACTCCTATTTATAGGAGAAATCAGCCCACAATTAGTACTAAAAGTTTGGCTGAAAGCAAATAACGGCAAAGAAAAAATGAGAACTGGGCGGCTATCAAACTTGTACAACTCAGGCGACCACTTTCTTTTACTTAATTGATTTTCTTAATCAACTACTTGCTTTTCTTTGCCGACCATCTTTTATAACTCAAAAGGGGCTTATTTCGTCTTTATTATAGACAGCTCCTAAAATGCTTTTTAACCCGCACAGCTTATAATCTTTAATTAATAAATAATTATTTTAATCCAGAAATTTTTAAAAATAAATATATAATATTATTAGATATTTATAAATATAATTTTCTAAATAAATAAAATATTTATTAATATATATAAATCTTTAAGTCCTAAGCTACGGTCTATTGAGGGTCTGGAACCGGTCTCCTTTTGCTTAACAAAAAATATATCAATTCCAACCGGGATTCCAGCTTTAAGAATATATCACTTTTCATCTTTTTGTCATAATTCTATTTCCTCTTTGCTCGTCCAGGTGTAAGCTACGGTCTCTTGAGGATCTGAAACCGGACTCCATTTGCTTAGCAAAAAATATAACTATTCCAACCGGGGTTTCAACATTAAGAATATATCACTAAGAATTTCTTTATGATAATTCTTTTTCCTCATAGTCAGTCCACTTGATAATAAAATCCTTGTGATTAAATTCCGAATTGAGGCAAAAATCCGAATTGAGGCAAAAATCCACCATTTTTTAGTCTTTTATCGCCACGATACCTAAAGTTGCGAGTTCTGCACAACAAGGACTGAAACAAGATAAACGAATTAAAAGACACAACATACTTAAAGATAAACCACCAATCTAGGTCGAATTAGCGCATAATAAGTGGATATAAAGTGCACTTATCACACCCCCAAACTTAAACCGATGCTTGTCCTCAAGCGAAAACAGACTCGACTACCTCTAAATGCATGAATGCAACTGATGCAAGGATCCCATAGGCAAAGCAATAACCAATTTAGTAGAGTGCCTCAGAGAATGTGATAATTCCAAATAGAAATCGACTAAATACCCGCATATTAACATTTACAAGCACAGAAACGTGCGTGTGTGCTTAGCCCACCAGATATACTCCCTACACTAGTTCAGAAATATAGCCTATTCTTTGACCAAACAATCACAAGTTTATAAATAGAATGAACGTTAAACACTTAATAACTCAGAGACACCTTCATACTTATTCAAGTTTGCCAAGGATTAAACATGCTTTATTTAGATCATTCAACTGCTATATATACAAAACTATGCTACTTATGTTTATTTGACCGTGCAATGGTTGAGGTCCCTAAAGACTTATGCACTAATACTCTTGTAGTGAGCGTTGGGTTAATGGATCCCAGACCGAGAAAGCCTTAGGTCACTAGGCACAAAGTCCCCTAGAACTTAATTGCTCGAGTATTAATGAGCCCAACCGCAGTCAATTATGCCCATATACACTCATATATTTTTCTATTCTTTTTCCTTTTAATTATTATTATTTTTTTCCTTTTTTTCCTTTTTTATTTTTTTAAATGAGTGCGTTTCTGTAACACCCCCAGATCCGGGATCAGGGATCTGGTGGTTACGGTCTTACATCCATTCATAATATTTGACTTGAGTCCACAATAAATAAATCACATGCTGTGACCCCACAATAATATCCACTCACACACACAACAGTTATAGTCCCAGAGATGAAATTGAAATAAGTCTTACATTAAAGGATTACGAATAAACGTTATTACAATCCCAAAAGGATAACATCATAAGTGTAACAGTTTTGCCGTTGATTACATTAATTATACATATAGTTAAACAGGAAACAAAAGCTGTCTAACTAAGCTACCTCAGCAATGGCGGCTAGCATTTCAGCGGGGAGTCCAGTGGGTCGGGTAACCCGCTTGCGCCGAGTGCGCCTAACGCGAGCCATCTGTCCTAGCTGTTGTTGTGACATAATATGAACGAAGCAAGGGTGAGCAGAAGCCCACCAACAATAATATAACTGAATAGTGATGCATATATACAGTAGTTCAAAATATCCTTTGAAATCATATGCCATGCATTAATGAAGTTATTGCCAGTACAATATAAAGGATGAAGTTACAAGGTAACTCAAAGTATTTGTTTTGTGGAAATATCTGCTATATCAAAAGTAAGCGAGATATTCTCATTATCATTAAAAGAGGAACTTGCATGAAAGGATTGCAATTCCCGCTATGAACACTTCTCCAGCTCTGCCAACAGTAATCATGTTGCAGGAAATAAATAATTTTGGATGATGAACTAATGATGGAGTATTCACCGCGCCCGCTGTTCCAATCTTGATGATCAGTCGAGATTGTACAGCTCAAATTGGATTTACTACTGGTAGAAGGAAGAACTGACGACTTTACTTGTCTACCGCCTTACTAGCTCTCCCCGGCCAACGGTTGGGCCAAAGGGGATGGACCGGCGCTACTCGGCCTCTTACACGACTCCTAGTTCAAATAGAATTCATGATTCTGAATGTAACGTTCGTCCCCCTTTCCCCAAGTATAATACTTGTTGATAAGACTCTACAAAGTAGTCGTATCTAGTTGGAAAGGAAAATTCACCAATCACTTCCAAGCTATTGCTTGGTAACGAATATCAACTTGTTCCAACAATCTTACCCCTCGAAAGATGAGAAGGTAAACAACGACTTAATAAGTCAATAGCACCCGAGTTGCGAGTGAAGAGAATACTTTATGACCGGGAAGTCGACAAGATAATTAACATTTTCCAAGTAAGGTTCCCTTATTATTAGGGAAATAGACTCAAAGAAGAATGATGTCTGAGAACCTTTCTTGATATATGATTAATAATAATATGACTCCGAAATATTTTCCGTAATAATCGAAGAAGATAAACCTTATCGAGGTTATTCTAAGTATGGGATAAATATTCAGAGAATATTTAATGAATTAAAATATTTTACAGAATATTTAGGAATATGAAAGAATATCTTTAATCAGAGTATTTCTCAAATAATCCTTGAAGAAATATCGAGAGAATATTTATTGCATAATTAAATATTCAACTGAATATTCAAAATAATATTCATTAATTAATAAGACCTGAAAGGAATATTTAAAATATTTAAAATAATATTCGATGATTAAATAGAACCCTGGATGAATATTCAAAATAATATTCATAATTAATTAGGAATTTAAATGTTTATCGAAAAAGTAATATTCATTTAATGAATAATATTCTAAATGAATATCAAGTAATATTCATTTAGTAATCCAAGCTTTAAAGGAATATTCGAGATAAGACTCGATAAATAAATCAAGTTTCAGGTGAACGTTAAAATAATATTCATCAGGTAATTACTATCTTAAATGAATATTCAAAAGTAATATTCATTTAATGAATAATATTCTAAATGAATATCCAAATAATATTCATTTAGTAGTCCAACCTTTAGAAGAATATTCGAAATAATAATCGATAAATAATTCGACTATGAATGAATATTAAAAAATATTATTCGTCGAATAGTTACGTTTAAATAATTATTTGAAGTAGGGATCGTTAAATAAATAATCTCGAACGAATATTCAAATAATATTCGTCGCCCGAATAATGGAAAATATTTACTTAGATATTTTCTTTCGAGGTAATCTCGATATGTCAAGAAATATTGACTCCCGGTCTATATTCGATGAATAAGATGGATACGCCCTTCTATGAGGGTCTTACAATAACAGGCTTATAATTGATACGTTAGCTATCTAATTTATAAGCCAATAAATAATCAGGGAACAAGCATAACGATATAACTTGAAAGTAGGCATGCATGCTATGGCATATGTATAACAGAAAACATATATATATATATATTTATATTCAATCACAAAAACAGCCTAAAAGAAGGGAATTGAAACTTGCCTGGTAGTCGAGTACGGTAAGGGGTAGTGGTAGCGGGTCCCGGGTCAGCTTGGGGATCTATAAATAGCCAAGGCATTCGGGATTAATCACTTAACATCTTAAAAGTTAAGTTATACTTAAATTGAAACACGTTCTCGAGTTATCTCGTTATACCCCTTTTAGGGGATTCCTTTTTATCATTGATCAGACCCGACATTCGTTCGTTAATACGACATGTCATTGTACTTATACTTGGGACATACTTAAGTCATACAAGTTCTAAGGTCGATCATTACGAACCAATATTATACTCCGAGTTTTATCGCCCGTTTTCTAAGTGTTTTACCGAAGTTATAATAGAGTCGTCTTTTAGGGGTTCGTTCGCGTTTAACCTCGACTCGAATATTTTTAATAAATCGAAAAACGATCTTTTGACATACGGTTTTCTTTCACACCTTCCTTTTTACCTCTAGTATTTATTTACCAAGATTCGTCATGACTTTACATATTTTATCGGGGTTCAATTTCAGTTACGAACTTTCGTTTACGGATTCAAACTACTTTTAGTAAATCGGTCATCAATCCTAAACCGTAAGTCTGTTTGATTCGATTCTTTTTCCAAAATGATCTACGACTCAAGATCTACAAGGGCATGTTGGATACTTGTCGAGTTTCGGCCATTAGACCTACTGTGATGCACGGTTTTCAATGATTAACGGAATTTCGGCATTATAACGGCTATAATACGAACGTTCCAAAAATCACAATCAACAACCCAAGCCACACCGGGAATCTAAACAACTTATACACATAATAAACATCTCACAATTCCAGAGGCTACTTATCTTAGCATCAAAATCATCATGCATCTTAAATCATCTAACTAATTACATAATCATGCTTATAATTATCACTATAATCATACCAAGCTAAATCCATCAAAAACATTCATAAATCTCAAATCAAATGCTAGGGTTTCAAGAGATCTACCTTCCTTGGAGTATGATATAACCTTAATAAGCTTGGTATGGTCCTTGTCTAGCTTAATCAAACCTTAGATCATCCAAAGAAATCATGAAAACAAGATTAGTTCTAAGAAAACACTATTCATCATCACCTTCTTGATTTTATATCTCAAGAATGGAATGGAATTTGAAGCTAAAATTTATAGGGGATCTTTGTTATGATATGAAGTACTTACCCTAAAAATTTGAAGATCAAACAATGGTGGGAACCCCTCTTTTTAGCTCCTTGGCCGAGAGTTTGAAGAACAAAAAAAGAATGGGGAGTGTTTGCTTGGTTTCTTGCTTTTCTTTGTTCAATCTTGCATAAAGTGACTTTTTGAGAGATAATATCTCATCTTGGTGTGTTAGTGGGGTGTGATGTCATGGATGATGAGTTTTGTAGGACAAGTGTTGTGTTTTGCATGGTTAAAAACTAACCAAGTGTTTTGATTTCTAAGTACTAGTTATGTTCCAATTAATCTAGTTACTCTTGCCCACTTGGTTCCTAGATATTTATTCTATTAGGTTGCACAAGACTCTTGCTTCCTCTGCTTGTTTCTGTGTCCGGTTATTGCCCGTTTCGATTGATCGTTCGTAGGAATATTTCACGGATTTCTAATTAGGGTTTACCGGGAATCTTTCTAATATTAATACTATCATTCTCCATCTTTCTTTCTAACTTTCCAATTTAGATTCCTTAAATCCATTCATTAAATACGTAGGGCTATCGGTGTCCAGGGAACTCTCGGAGAAAATAAAAGTGCGGTTTTTCAGAATCCGACAGCTTTTACATACACTTATTTTCCCCCTGGATCACTAATACGAACTCGAAAATCCGTTCCGAATACTTCTATATAGCGTCGTCTGATAATATTCTTAATTTCCACCAAAATCACTATTCATACTTATTCTTTACTTATTCTTTTAGGGTTGTACAATTGTCCCTGATCTCTTTCGATCGTTCCTTAACCTTTTTACGGGCCCACTGGACCAATAACAGATATCGATCTGGATGACATAAGAATAACCTTCTTCTTTAGAATTATCAAATCTTAATTCCCTAGGAGATAGATAATTCTTATCTAAAGTGTTAACCAATAGTATTCTTCATGGCATATAAAAATTTGAATCCAAATCTATTCCTTTCGTTCATTATCTCAATCGTTACATCATAGTCGTAATCACTCTTTACCATTACCTCAGTACATAATAAAAAGTTTTATTTATATCCAAAATTTGGGGTTCTTACAGTCTCCCCTCCTTAAAAGGATTCCGTCCCGGAATCAGGTAGGAAGCAAAGATTCGTTTGTCTTTCGTTCACTTTTTAGCTTCCCGGTCAATTCTTAGTCGTTCTACCCTTTCTCCGCACATCTACTGGTGCTACTATACGTACTTTATCTTTTTCCATCTACTTTGCTACTTTTCGTACAACACACTATCCGGGTTATGCTTTTAATCAGTCTTATCCTTATTGATACCTGCAGTGGCTTTGGTATCACTATCGTGCTGCGAATTCGGAGATAACCTCGCTCGCATTGTGCATTTCCAGATCGCTTTAATCTTCGCAATCTCGATCAATATAGAGAAGTGGAAAGATTTATTGAGAGATCACTATGATCAATGAACATTTATTATATTGCATAGTTAGTACAGAAGGGGGCCAGCCTTTAGTACTTGACAAGCAATTAAACAAGTTATGGTATTCCACTTAGACTTCTATCACATAGACAGATAGTCACGTAGCAGTACCTCCCCTCCTTAAAGGGTTGTTCTTCCCAATTCATAAAGAAGATGAATAAGAGAGAAGAAAAGAAAAGAATCCTAAAGGATTATAGAAATTTTTCATGATTGTAAAATATCATACTCAAAATTTACCTCTGAACTATAAAGGTTCATCAAAGAAGAAAATCATCATAATTATATCCAATACTATTTGATCGCAATCTCACGTGTCAACATCTCTTGCTGCTTTGTCCATTATTCTATGGACCGATACTCTGGTTCAACCTTAGCACACTTACTTTTGGAAAATCTTTGAACCTCTCAGGTTAAAACTTAGTTTCTCGCTTGACACCATTGTTACTGACATTCCATGTCACGCTACTAGCTTTTTCATATCTATAATATTAACACTATCAGGTTGTCATCCCGAGAATTCATCAGAGAACCCTTTTTTTTTAATCAATTCATAACCTTCCTTGCATCATATTCCCTAGTTGCTTTCCCAGTCTTTTCTTTATCAATCACATCCTTCTTATTATCTGATTCTTATTTACTTCTATTATTTACTTTCACCTTCATCTTTTTATTGAGATATCTTTTGCACTTGGTACCTCCTTATTGATATCCCATTACATTTACTCTATAATCATCACATTGTTCCAATTTAAATTCTCCGAAATGAATCTGGCCGATTCCTTTAACTTAGATTCAATATAATCTACTTCTGTCAACTTGTTTCTCATCACTTATTCTTTTCTACCCGCGGTTTTCCACACGTTGTCTTTCGTAAGTCAGACCAAGTCGTACATCTACCTGCTCGCACTCTTAACATCTGTTGAGCATCTGCGTTTTACTGGTGTAGCTTTGCCACATGAAACACGTTACTACCATGCTATAAGCTTTGGGGGTAAAAATGGCTCGAATGCCACCTTCCGAACACTTTTAAACTCTCAGGTGGCCTAATAAGTCTCGGGCTCAACTGCCCTTCTCTCTAAGTCTCATTAATTCTTTCTACAGGAATACAGTTAGCATCCTGAATCATCAACCTCATATTCTCTATCTTGTTTGCGTAGAAGTATACTAACACAAACTTTCTTGTCATTCATCAACATGCCATTTAGATTATCAATAGCAACACTTTCTTTATCTTTACGTTGTCATCTACTTTCTTAGAAGAATCACCATCGCTTGTTGTTTACGTAGTGCGTTAATAGCTAACCATACGGGTTTCAATCCTTTAGGGAGACAAAGTAATCACTATTCCTTATCCATAAGGAACACTTCCTGAACTTGATGTAGATATTACACGAAGTAGATAAAATTGCAGAAGGGTTTCAAGCATCGCAGCTATGTCAGGTTGATGAAACTATCACTCATGCAGCTTCCATAAAAGACTAGAAACTTAACGGTTTACTTCGTCAATTTTGTATCATGGTCCTGGTTTGCCTCAAAACGGGACCTTCTAAGGTACGTAATATGCTTAAGACTCCATCAGGAATCGATTCTTTACTTAAATTATTATTACCTTCGATTCTTGCACAATCATCAAAAGGAATGTAAATTCCTCCACTCCGATATGACCTTCAAGATCTTTCCAAATATCATTTTGTTTTTTTCGGTATGAACATTTGTAATTATTCCTTTATACTTAGACTGTCGGCCACCTCATTGGCCTTTTCTGATAATAATAATTTCTTGTAATCAATGTTCTCTGGATACGTTCCAACTCAAATTTTTTTCTACCTCATTCCCATCACTGTTGGGTTAAATCATTCTCCCTTAAGCTCTGCTGAAGGAGAAAATATAACTATCAGTCTCTTTCCATAAGTTATTGTTTCCACCTACCCGTGGGAACTTTATCACGTTTATTCCCAATCCTACTTAGGATACTTCTTTTCTTAGTTCTTTCCTTATCTTAGGATAATCTCAACCTTTATAGGTTCAATCCATACTTCCTCAGGGTTTCATACATGCCTCATCTGGCATTATTGTTACTATGTCATACATTCCTTACCAAACTTCCATTTTGAAGTTCGGAATATTACCATTTTCCTTGTAAGGTTTCTTAGGTCGCCCTTATCTTTCTTCCTGTATTTTCTAGGTACAGGGTATAACAAAATGCCATTGATCAATACTCTAATAATTCTGTCTATGTTCTTTCCAGAACACTTTTTAATAATCCTTACGGATCATTGTTGCATTAGCAAATCCAACTCATATCATTTGAATTCACAATGTCTTTATTAGGGTTAATGCCATCCCTTGTGCATTCCCCAGGGTTTGTCTTAATTTATGGATATCCTATCCTTAATTCAACTGCCAAGGAATTCTTGCATCCTATAATTGGAAATCAGATCATGTATCCTTAATAAGGGTCTCTTTTCAATCATTCTCATTTGATAATCGGTCGGTGGCTTAATGCTAACCTCTTCTTTCAGATGGTTGTCAGCCTATTTGACCTTCCAAAAGACAACGTATATCTATTTGCTTTCTTACAGAACTTGGTAATGGTAGCAAGGACGTTCTGGAAGATATTGGTCGAGTTCAACGTGAATCTCTTAGTGCTTATCATTCTTCTCAAAGGTACTTACCTTAGGCAAAAAATTTTACAGCATACTAATCAATCTCTGACCATTTCTATATTCTCTTCATAAATCCTCATTGTTTACTTCCTTTAGTCGTAATATATTCATGGTATTCATGGCACCCTAACATCATACAACTCAAGTCACTATACTTCCATTTTTCTCGTAATCTTGGACAACCATATACACATGAGTCACTTTAGTACGGGTTACCCCATCCCAAAAAGGTCTAGTAAATTCCCCATCAAAACATGGGTTGCAAAGGGTTTAGTAGAAGATTCCTACGATCTCATTAATATTTCCTTTATATCAGAAGCCCTTGCAGTCGGTGCTTACTTAGAAGCAACCCTGCTTTGTCTTTTCATTGCTGGTCTAGTCACTTTATAGTCCATTGTGACTTGGCCTCAACTGGCCACACTAAAATAAAAATATATGATTTTAAGGGTTGGCTAATTAGCATTACTTTTCTAGCAATTGCCGGCATAATGTCTTCTTCTTTGATACCTTTCTACCTTTCCAAAACTTTACTTCATATAAGTCTTAATCGGCTACTCAGCGCCGTCTCCGGTCACCTTTTCTCTACTTTTATCTTTTCAGCTACTCTTATCAATCCCACGTGCCACATAAGCTTACCATTCCTGGCATAACAGCCTTTTCACTTGAGTCAATCCCGGAGTTTCTCAATCCAACTGGTTTCTTAATTACATTTCCTGTTTTCGTCCAATCTTACTTCATCATTTTATCTCTACCATCGATTGTAATACTCAGGGTCCGTCTTCTAACCCATATAGCGGCTACCTTACCCAATTCATGGGGTTCACCCCAGTATCTACTCTCTTCCATGACGTTCTCTAATAATCAGAAAGACAAGGTTTGCCAAAATTCGTTGAAGTTCTTTCCAGAATCAGGGAAATTTTGATCAATCTACCCACCTACTGGTAACATTAAGGAGACCAGTTTCGAAACCTGAAGAATAGTTCTATGAACCTCCAAGCAGGTGGAATCATAAGCAGTCATAGTTAACGAAATAATCATCATCAGATTGGAAGTTTACCCACTGGAGAGGAATCAATTATATACATCCCTTAGAAGGGAATCAATAGTTTCAAACTGAAACCTGTCATAACGTCCTGATACCTATACGTCCTGATATTCAATACTACCAAATGTCGGTCTACCTAACCCTTTATGCGAAGCGTTGTTGGAAGCACAAAGTCTCCTTTTTCCATTAAGCAATGCCAGCTCTTGGTCATCACCAATTTCACCTTTTAGCTCCAGGAAGATTTTCTCACATTTTCTCTTTAACTGCTGATCGTATTACTTGATCTATTATAATTCTGCATCGAATTAAAATTAAGGTAACTACTATAATTCATTGAAAGAAAGAATTTAATATTCCTCTGAATTACATGCATCTAACATTTCTGGTTCATTATTTTACTGAGTTGAAATTAACCCTATACTTAGTCTCTGGCAGTAGTCTCATTACGAGTTCATCTTGACTCACTGGTCTTATCTTCCGGTAGGTTCTGAGATCATTGTCTTGCTTACTACTTCCTTATATAACTTTATCCAATCATGCTGTCACTTCCCAATGTCTTTTCTTTCTAACTGATTCATTCATAAAATGAACATTTCCCTTAATAAAACCACCTTATTAACCTCAATTTGGTTCCATAATTTACAACCTACGACACCTGCCTTCTCATGGCGAATTATTACTGACCATATTCATACTAATTCATTTATCAAATGATATGGCACTTACTGCCTCCTTCTCAACTATTCCTAGGGACTCTGCTCCTCGCCCTAAATCGATGTCTTTGATAATCATACATCCCTCTAGCTCTTTCTTCGTTAATATGGAAGTCTCTAGGGATTCTCGTCTATTCCCGTATAAGATCTCAAGTGATCCTTTCAATCCGTCTTACTTGCTGGTACTACCTCCAGTAGACCGGCTACGAATCCAACATGAATCTTCAGTTCTCTTGCTTATAACTCAGTTCTTTATGCTTCCTTTTCTGAGCACTATACTTTAATCATCACAGTTTTTCTGGCTGCAACCCTCATTCCTCAAGGGTAAGCTCCTTATCCTAACAGGATTTTTCCTTATCTGCTGGAACCTCTTCCAGGTCTCCAGTAGGGTACTCCATCGAATTACCCGCTGATCTTCAGCATATAAAGCATCATCGCGCTGCTGCTCGTATGCCTCAAGGTCTGTCGCCTTACTCGTCAATACGATATCGAGCTAAGTTACTATCACGATACTTAAGAGTTCCCATAAGGGTTTTATATGTCATCACTACATTAAGTAGTCCGACTATGAACTTGGCAAGAGTTCTTATTATCTTAATGAATTTATTGTTTTAACGTCGCCTCATCTCTGGGGTTTATAACGTACGCTCTGATACCCTTTCTGTAACACCCCCAGATCCGGGGTCAGGGATCTGGTGGTTACGGTCTTACATCCATTCATAATACTTGACTTGAGTCCACAATAAATAAATCACATGTTGTGACCCCACAATAATATCCACTCACACACACAACAGTTATAGTCCCAGAGATGAAATTGAAATAAGTCTTACATTAAAGGATTACGAATAAACGTTATTACAATCCCAAAAGGATAACATCATAAGTTTAACAGTTTTGCCGTTGATTACATTAATTATACATATAGTTAAACAGGAAACAAAAGCTGTCTAACTAAGCTACCTCAGCAATGGCGGCTAGCATCTCAGCGGGGAGTCCGGTGGGTCGGGTAACCCGCTTGCGCCGAGTGCGCCTGACGCGAGCCATCTGTCCTAGCTGTTGTTGTGACATAATATGAACGAAGCAAGGGTGAGCAGAAGCCCACCAACAATAATATAACTGAACAGTGATGCATATATACAGTAGTTCAAAATATCCTTTGAAATCATATGCCATGCATTAATGAAGTTATTGCCAGTATAATATAAAGGATGAAGTTACAAGGTAATTTAAAGTATTTGTTTTGTGGAAATATCTGCTATATCAAAAGTAAGCGAGATATTCTCATTATCATTAAAAGAGGAACTTGCATGAAAGGATTGCAATTCCCGCTATGAACACTTCTCCAGCTCTGCCAATAGTAATCATGTTGCAGGAAATAAATAATTTTGGATGATGAACTAATGATGGAGTATTCACCGCGCCCGCTGTTCCAATCTTGATGATCAGTCGAGATTGTACAGCTCAAATTGGATTTACTACCAGTAGAAGGAAGAACTGACGGCTTTACTTGTCTACCGCCTTACTAGCTCTCCCCGGCCAACGGTTGGGCCAAAGGGGATGGACCGGCGCTACTCGGCCTCTTACACGACTCCTAGTTCAAATAGAATTCATGATTCTGAATGTAACGTTCGTCCCCCTTCCCCAAGTATAATACTTGTTGATAAGACTCTACAAAGTAGTCGTATCTAGTTGGAAAAGAAAATTCACCAATCACTTCCAAGCTATTGCTTGGTAACGAATATCAACTTGTTCCAACAATCTTACCCCTCGAAAGATGAGAAGGTAAACAACGACTTAATAAGTCAATAGCACCCGAGTTGCGAGTGAAGAGAATACTTTATGACCGGGAAGTCGACAAGATAATTAACATTTTCCAAGTAAGGTTCCCTCATCATTAAGGAGATAGACTCAAAGAAGAATGATGTCTGAGAACCTTTCTTGATATATGATTAATAATAATATTACTCCGAAATATTTTCCGTAATAATCGAAGAAGATAAACCGTATCAAGGTTATTCTAAGTATGGGATAAATATTCAGAGAATATTTATTGAATTAAAATATTTTAAAGAATATTTAGGAATATGAAAGAATATCTTTAATCAGAGTATTTCTCAAATAATCCTTGAAGAAATATCGAGAGAATATTTATTGCATAATTAAATATTCAACTGAATATTCAAAATAATATTCATTAATTAATAAGACCTGAAAGGAATATTTAAAATATTTAAAATAATATTCGATGATTAAATAGAACCCTGGATGAATATTCAAAATAATATTCATAATTAATTAGGAATTTAAATGTTTATTGAAAAAGTAATATTCATTTAATGAATAATATTCTAAATGAATATCAAGTAATATTCATTTAGTAATCCAAGCTTTAAAGGAATATTCGAGATAAGACTCGATAAATAAATCAAGCTTCAGATGAACGTTAAAATAATATTCAACAGGTAATTACTATCTTAAATGAATATTCAAAAGTAATATTCATTTAATGAATAATATTCTAAATGAATATCCAAATAATATTCATTTAGTAGTCCAACCTTTAGAAGAATATTCGAAATAATAATCGATAAATAATTCGACTCTGAATGAATATTAAAAAATATTATTCGTCGAAGAGTTACGTTCAAATAATTATTTGAAGTAGGGATCGTTAAATAAATAATCTCGAACGAATATTCAAATAATATTCATCGCCCGAATAATGGAAAATATTTACTTAGATATTTTCTTTCGAGGTAATCTCGATATGTCAAGAAATATTGACTCCCGGTCTATATTCGATGAATAAGATGGAAAGCCCTTCTATGAGGGTCTTACAATAACCGGCTTATAATTGATGCGTTAGCTATCTAATTTATAAGCCAATAAACAATCAGGGAACAAGCATAACGATATAACTTGAAAGTAGGCATGCATGCTATGGCATATGTATAACAGAAAACATATATATATATATATATATATTCAATCACAATAACAGCCTAAAAGAAGGGAATTGAAACTTGCCTGGTAGTCGAGTACGGTAAGGGGTAGTGGTAGCGGGTCCCGGGTCAGCTTGGGGATCTATAAATAGCCAAGGCATTCGGGATTATTCACTTAACATCTTAAAAGTTAAGTTATACTTAAATTGAAACACGTTCTCGAGTTATCTCGTTATACCCCTTTTAGGGGATTCCTTTTTATCATTGATCAGACCCGACATTCGTTCGTTAATACGACATGTCATTGTACTTATACTTGGGACATACTTAAGTCATACAAGTTCTAAGGTCGATCATTACGAACCAATATTATACTCCGAGTTTTATCGCCCGTTTTCTAAGTGTTTTACCGAAGTTATAATAGAGTCGTCTTTTAGGGGTTCGTTCGCGTTTAACCTCGACTCGAATATTTTTAATAAATCGAAAAACGATCTTTTGACATACGGTTTTCTTTCACACCTTCCTTTTTACCTCTAGTATTTATTTACCAAGATTCGTCATGACTTTACATATTTTATCGGGGTTCAATTTCAGTTACGAACTTTCGTTTACGGATTCGAACTACTTTTAGTAAATCGGTCATAAATCCTAAACCGTAAGTCTGTTTGATTCGATTCTTTTTCCAAAATGATCTACGACTCAAGATCTACAAGGGCATGTTGGATACTTGTCGAGTTTCGGCCATTAGACCTACTGTGATGCACGGTTTTTAATGATTAACGAAATTTCGGCATTATAACGGCTATAATACGAACGTTCCAAAAATCACAATCAACAACCCAAGCCACACCGGGCATCTAAACAACTTATACACATAATAAACATCTCACAAGTCCAGAGGCTACTTATCTTAGCATCAAAATCATCATGCATCTTAAATCATCTAACTAATTACATAATCATGCTTATAATTATCACTATAATCATACCAAGCTAAATCCATCAAAAACATTCATAAATCTCAAATCAAATGCTAGGGTTTCAAGAGATCTACCTTCCTTGGAGTATGATATAACCTTAATAAGCTTGGTATGGTCCTTGTCTAGCTTAATCAAACCTTAGATCATCCAAAGAAATCATGAAAACAAGATTAGTTCTAAGAAAACACTATTCATCATCACCTTCTTGATTTTATATCTCAAGAATGGAATGGAATTTGAAGCTAAAATTTATAGGGGATCTTTGTTATGATATGAAGTACTTACCCTAAAAATTTGATGATCAAACAATGGTGGGAACCTCTCTTTTTAGCTCCTTGGCCGAGAGTTTGAAGAACAAAAAAAGAATGGGGAATGTTTGCTTGGTTTCTTGCTTTTCTTTGTTCAATCTTGCATAAAGTGACTTTTTGAGAGATAATATCTTATCTTGGTGTGTTAGTGGGGTGTGATGTCATGGATGATGAGTTTTGGAGGACAAGTGTTGTGTTTTGCATGGTTAAAAACTAACCAAGTGTTTTGATTTCTAAGTACTAGTTATGTTCAAATTAATCTAGTTACTCTTGCCCACTTGGTTCCTAGATATTTATTCTAGTAGCTTGCACAAGACTCTTGTTTCCCCTGCTTGTTTCTGTGTCCGGTTATTGCCCGTTTTGATTGATCGTTCGTAGGAATATTTCACGGATTTCTAATTAGGGTTTACCGGGAATCTTTCTAATATTAATACTATCATTCTCCATCTTTCTTTCTAACTTTCCAATTTAGATTCCTTAAATCCATTCATTAAATACTTAGGGCTATCGGTGTCTAGGGAATTCTCGGAGAAAATAAAAGTGCGGTTTTTCAGAATCCGACAGCTTTTACATACACTTATTTTCCCCCTGGATCACTAATACGAACTCGGAAATCCGTTCCGAATACTTCTATATAGCGTCGTCTGATAATATTCTTAATTTCCACCAAAATCACTATTCATCCTTATTCTTTACTTATTCTTTTAGGGTTGTACAATTGTCCCTGATCTCTTACGACCGTTCCTTAACCTTTTTACGGGCCCACTGGACCAATAACAGATATCGATCTGGATGACATAAGAATAACCTTCTTCTTTAGAATTATCAAATCTTAATTCCCTAGGAGATAGATAATTCTTATCTAAAGTGTTAACCAATAGTATTCTTCATGGCATATAAACATTTGAATCCAAATCTATTCCTTTCATTCATTATCTCAATCGTTACATCGTAGTCGTAATCACTCTTTACCATTACCTCAGTACATAATAAAAAGTTTTATTTATATCCAAAATTTGGGGTTCTTACAGTTTTGCTCCATCTCATTCCACCCCTAGACTACTCATAATATGTATATGAGCGGCTACTAGCCTTTGACGCCTAACCTTATTAACTCTCATAGCTACTAAACTTTCAGCAAACAATCCTTGGTTTCCCCCAAACTTAGACTTTAGTACTCTTATGCAATCAAGGGAATATAGAACATTCTAAATATAGACAAGTGATTATTCTTAACAAAACAACAAGTATGTTCCGGAACTAGTTTAAGAGCAATCGCCGAGACTTTGTTAAGAATGTGTTTCTGTAGCATGCAAGTCAATTCATAAGTATTTAAATTAGCCCTCTATTCATCATTATCACACTCAGATTCATCATTGGCTACTAAACGGAACCACCAAGCTCTACGGGATCAAAAAAAATATGTTATGCAACTAATCATGAATATGCAATATTTTTTATAATATGCATTATATGAAATTATACTAGCATGGTATATTATGAACTACATGAAACTATATGCAATACCGTGTTATCCTAAATCACCCCCAAACTTAAAATATTCAATGTCCTCATTGAAGGTATAGATAAAGGATGAAAGAGAACTCCCCTAACTGTCGGCATCGTCACCCTCCTCGGATGGTGAATCAAGTGGTGGAAAAGCTGCATGAGCTCCAAACTGAGGCCAGTCTACCTCGAAAGAAAAAATTTTCTTTTGCGAAGCCAGCTCCTGTAATTCGTCAATGACCTGCACACTTGACATAATACTAAATAAAATCAAAATAAAAACAAAAACATTAAACCTATGGGTTGCCTCCCATGAAGCACTTGTTTATTGTCGCTAGCTTGACGATTATGCTGCTTGATCATGTTGGGGCAAGAATAGCGGTGACTTCCTCACGGTTCACCATACCACCGAAGTAATGTTTCAATCGCTGTCCGTTCACTTTAAATGGATTATCAGAGAACCTGTCATAGATCTCGACGGTGCCGTGTGGAAATATATTTTTGATAGTGAATGGACCCAACCATCTTGACTTGAGCTTACCTGGGAAAAGTTTAAGTCTAGAGTTGTACAAAAGGACTAATTGACCTGGTTCAAATGATTTATGTACCAGCTTCCTATCATGCCATCATTTTACCTTTTCCTTGTACATTTTTGAGTTCTCATATGCTTGCGAACGGAATTCCTCAAGCTCATTAAATTGTAGCATTCGCTTTTCACCTGCAGCTTTCATATCAAAATTTAATTTTTTTAAGGCCCAGTAGGCCTTGTGTTCTAGCTCAGCCAGAAGATGACAAGCCTTTTCATAAACCAACTGAAATGGCGACATTCCCAATGGAGTTTTGTATGCCGTCCTGTATGCCCAAGAAGCTTCTTCTAATTTCAGTGACCAATCTTTCCTGGACGGATTAACCACTTTTTCTAGGATCCGCTTGATCTCCCGATTGGAAACTTCTGCTTGCCCATTTTTTTTGAGGATGATAGGCAGTAGCGACACGATGGGTTACACGATATTTGGCCATGAGTGCTGTGAACTGCCGATTATAGAAATGAGACCCTTCATCGCTGATTATTGCTCGTGGTGTTCCAAAGCGTGTGAAAATATTCTTATGCAGAAAGTTTAACACCACTTTAGCATCGTTTGTAGGCAGAGCTTTGACTTCTACCCAATTGGACACATAGTCCACCGCTAGCAGAATGTACTGGTTATTGCACGATGAGACAAATGGTCCCATGAAGTCTATCCCCCAGACATCAAAGATTTCCACTTCCAGGATCATGTTGAGGGGCATCTCATTCCTTTTGGAAATATTTCCCACTCGTTGACACCTATCATATTTCAGTACAAAGTGATGCACATCTTTGAACAATGTTGGCCAGAAGAAACCTGCTTGCAGCACTCGGGTAGCTGTCCTTTCCCCACCATAATGACCTCCGTATGTGGTGGAATGACAATCCTGTAGAACATCCTCTGACTTGCTGTAGGGTATGCAACGTCTGATCATCCTGTCTGCACATTGTCTGAACAAGAATGGCTCATCCCAATGATACCATTTTACGTCATGCAGAAACTTCTTTCGCTGGACTGACGAAAATTCGGAAGGGATGATATTGCTCACTAAGTAGTTTACAATATCTGCAAACCATGGCTCTTCCCCTTGCACCACAAACAGCTACTCATCAGGAAAGTATTCATTAATTAGAGTATTATCCCCATTAGCTCTTCCATGATCTTCCAGCCGTGATAAGTGGTCTGCCACTTGATTTTCCATTCCCTTCCTATCTTTGATTTCTAGCTCAAATTCCTGCAGCAAAAGAATCCATCGAATTAGACGTGGCTTTGCATCTTTCTTTGAGATCAAGTATCTAATGGTTGTGTGGTCAATGTAAACTGCAACTTTCGTGCCAAGTAGATATGATCTGAATTTGTCAAACCCATAGACGACTGCAAGAAGCTCATTCTCAGTGGTGGTGTAATTCAGTTGTGCATCAGTGAGGATCTTACTAGCATAGTAGACCACGTGGAACACATTCTTCTTCCGTTGGCCCAGAACAACTCCCACCGTGAAATCACTGGCGTCACACATCATTATTGGGTTCTGAGGCATAAAACGCAGCGGAATAATGTAAATAAAACAAAAATTTCGAAACCCAAACCAGGATCCATGTATAATTATGGACAGATTATGGAGAAACGAATCATACCTTTAAAACGTTACTTTCACAAACTCAACGGAGATCCTAGCTTGTAATCACCACACACAATCTTCACGTCAAGATCTGTTTCTTTAAGGTAATCCACACGAATGTCCGACCGTCCAACGATCCGAGGAGCCAGGTACTAGCCCGCGAAGAACAGTCTCTCTCTCTAACCTCTCAAAGAGCTGCTATGGTTTTTAATAAAACGAATTTATGAAATCCCTTACCCTAAAGTAATACATCATCATGTATTTATATGAGAGATAGTGGGCTAAAATAAAAAAACCGAATTGGGCTTCCTTAAACCCAATTCTAATTTTATTTTGATTTTATTATTGGATTTCCTTAAACCCAATTCTGTTCTTACTTTATTAAATTCGAATTTACTTAGATAATTAATTAGGACCAGTCCAATTAATTAAATAGCCAATTCTTTATTTAATAATGATTTAATTTAAATTCTCAATTTAAATTAAAACTCCTTTTAAGACATTCTAAGTGTGTGACTCTATAGGTTATTATTACGTTGGCAACGATTTTAAAGTCTCAATTAAAATCGTAAACAAAGAGCGGCATCTAGTAATACATCATTGCTACCCAAGTAATAATAATTTAAATGGTGATCCATATTAAACCTTTCGTGATTAATGTTTCCGTGTAATATAATCCCTTTAACCATATATTATAGATTAAAATCGAGGCATGTATTTAGTCATCCTCTTCAACATTTAATCCGAGTTTACTTGATACATGAGTAGACTATTAAAACAAATCATTATTTGAGCACGACCATGCATTTTATAGTCTCACTCAATCAAGAGGCCAATAACATCTCTCCTAATTATAGGAGGGTTAAATCCTTTATCTATCATTCATATTTCTCATACAACTCATGATATACCCGATGTCCACTTTTATCATAACCCAGTCAAAGGTAACTTTTAATGTAGTCAAAGTATATTAATCCTCATATAGAAATATAATGATCTCAAGTCAAAGGATCATTACACCATTATCACTGTGAGTCTTTCTTATGACTTTATTAAACATGAAGAATCTCACTATGGGTCTGTCCAGTACCATGTACTCCTACATGTACCTATGTATTGACTTTAGTATCTCCATACTTATAACCAATGAGATGTGGTTATCAGTCAAACAACATACTACTCTATTTATGTATTATTATTGTCCTATATAATAATACTCGACTAGGGACCTTTAAGAATATGATATATATATATATATATATATATATTATAATCTCAAGTTCAAGTCATATAATTAAACTATACAATGTGTATCATGATTCTAAGGACATTTATTATGCTAACAAATATATCGCAGTAATTAAAGTCATAATAAATACGTTTATTCAAAGAAACAATGTATTGCCTCTAGGGCACCTACACTAACAATCTCCCACTTGCACTAGAGCCAATCACCCATGTATCTAATACCCATGGAACTAGTATGACCATCGTTCTTCTGCTGCGACAAACCTTTGGTCAGTGGGTCTGCAATGTTATCATTTGTGTGCACTTTACATATTTGTATATCACCCCTTTCATTAATCTCTCGAATAAGGTGAAATCTCCTGAGTATATGTTTGGATCGGGAGTATGATCTAGGTTCTTTAGCATGTGCAATGGCTCCATTATTATCGCAGTATAGATCAATGGGATCTGCGATCGATGGAACCACTCCCAAATCAGTAATGAATTTTCGAATCCTAACAGTCGCCTTAGCTGCTTCACAAGCTGCAATGTACTCAGCCTCCATTGTAGAATCAACTACTGTTTCTTGCTTTGAACTCTTCCAGCTTACAGCACCTCCGTTTAGACAAAACATAAAACCAGACTGTGATACAGTATCATCCCTGTCTGTTTGGAAACTTGCATCGGTATAACCTTTTACAACCAGTTTCTCCTCTCCGCCATACACCAAGAATGAATCTTAAGTCCTTTTCAGGTACTTTAGAATATTCTTGACTGCCGTCCAGTGACCTTCACCTGGATTAGACTGGTATCTGCTCGTCATGCTCAAAGCATACGAAACATTTGGGCGAGTACATACCATTGCATACATGATAGATCCAATTGCTGATGCATATGGAACCTTACTCATGTGGTCCTTCTCATCCAATGATTTTGGACACTGGTCTTTAGAGATCGTTATCCCTTGAGATACAGCGACAAATCCCCTTTTTGCATTTTGCATACCAAAACGATGCAAAACCTTATCAATGTATGTACTCTGACTTAGACCGATCATCCTTCTAGATCTATCTCTATAGATCCTCATTCCTAGAATGGGTTTTATATCAAACGGGCCACTGATCTCATTAAAAAGTATCAAGTAGCTCCCCAGTCTCCACGGGGACTCATTTAAGCCACTAAACTAAGAAATATATCATTTGCCCCCCCTGCATTCACAAAAATAATACAATTTATGGTGGCCTAAGTGAGAATAATACAATCTATCCAAGATTGAACTTTTTTTTGCCACCATAAATTTTATCCAAGACACTTAGGTCACCATAAATTGTATTATTTTTATGAATACAGGGTGGAAAATGATATATTTCTTAGTTTAGTGGCTTAAATGAGTCCCCGTGGAGATTGGGGAGTTACTTGATACTTTTTAATGAGATCAGTGGCCCGTTTGATATAAAACCCTTCCTAGAATGTAGGTTGCATCTCCTAAGTCTTTCATAGAGAAATTGCTCCCTAACCAAGTCTTAACAGCCTTTAGAGAAGGTATGTCATTCCCCATTAGTAGTATATCATCAACATATAGTACTATGAATGCCACATAGCTCCCACTAACCTTCTTGTAAACACAAGGTTCATCTTCATTTTGAACAAAGCCATACTCTTTGACTATTTCATCAAAACGGATATTCCATCTCCTAGAGGCTTGCTTCAATCCATAAATGGATCGACGTAATTTACATACCTTGCTAACATTACTTGGATAGACAAAACCTTCAGGTTGTGTCATGTACACATCCTCTTCAAGGCTTCCATTAAGGAAGGCTGTTTTGACATCCATTTGCCAGATTTTATAATCATGGAATGCTGCAATTGCAAGCAAAATCCTTATGGACTTGACCATAGCCACTGGTGAGAAAGTTTCATCATAGTCAATACCATGAATTTGTTTGAAACCTTTTGCAACCAGTCTTGCTTTATAGGTCTGAACATTTTCATTCTATGTCAGTTTTCTTTTTGAAAACCCATTTGCACCCTACGGGTTTTACCCCTTCAGGTGGATCAACCAAATTCCATACTTGGTTTTCGTACATGGAATCCATCTCAGATTTCATGGCTTCAAGCCATCTCTTAGAGTCTGGACTGTTCATAGCATCTTGGTATGTGAGAGGCTCATCTTCATCTATGAGCATCAAATCACCACATTGAGTCAAAAAAAATCCATATCTCTCTGGCTCATGGCGAATTCTACCAGATCTACGAACAACCTGTGTTTGTTGAGCATTATCATCATCCTGCTCTTGTTCCACTTCAGGTTCAATGTTGTTTTGTGATTCTCGATCTTCATCGAGATCTATAGTTCTCCCACTGTTTCTTTTGGAAACAAAATCTCTTTCCATGAAGACAGCATCTCGAGCAATAAACACTTTCTGCTCAGAAGGACTATAAAAATAATATGCCTTTGTTTCTTTAGGGTATCCCACAAAATTTCACTCTTCGGATTTAGGTCCAAGCTTGTCAGATACTTGACGTTTCACAAACGCCTTGCATCCCCAAACTTTCATAAAGCTCATGCCTGACCGTTTCTCCTCCCATATCTCATATAGAGTCTATTGAACCTTCTTAGTAGGAACACGGTTAAGTGTGAAAACCGCTGTTTCTAGAGCATAACTCCAAAAACTTATTGGAAGATCTTCATGACTCATCATCGATCGTACCATGTCCAACAAGGTGCGATTTCTCCTCTCTGAAACTCCATTCCATTGAGGTGTACCTGGCGGAGTGAGTTGTGATACAATACCACACTCCTTTAAATACTCTTTGAATTCGGTGTTAAGTATTCACCCCCACGATCGGATCGTAAGATCTTAATACTTGCACCACCGCCAATTTGCTTCTCTACTTCAGCCTTGTATTCTTTGAACTTTTCAAAAGAATCGGATTTGTTCTTCATAAGATATACATATCCATATCTACTGAAATCATCAGTAAATGTTATGAAGTAGTAGTATCCTCCTCTAGCCATCACATGCATTGGGCCACATACATCACTATGTATTAGCTCAAGACGTTGAGTGGCCCTTTGACCTTTACCAGTGAAAGGGGCTTTAGTCATCTTACCAAGCAAACAAGATTCGCATTCTTGGTATGATTCAAAGTCAAACTTATCCAAATATCCATCCTTATGTAATTTGGATATGCATTTCTCATTTATATGGCCTAGACGACAATGCCAGAGGTATGTTTAATTTGAGTCATTAACTTTAAGTCGTTTGTTTTCTATATTACAGACAGGATTATCTAAATCAAGAACATATAAACCATTAAACAAACGCGCAACACCATAGGTTAAATCATTCAAAGCAAAAGAGCAACTGTTGTTCTTTATTGTAAACGAAAAAGCTTTCTTGTCCAAGCAAGAAACAGAAATAATGTTTTTGCGAATCGCAGGCACGTAAAAACAGTCTTCAAGTTCTAAAACAAGCCCAGAGGGCAAAGATAAATAATAAGTTCCAACAGCTAAAGCAGCAACTCTTGCTCCATTGCCTACTCGTAGGTCCACTTCTCCCTTAGCCAAAGTCCTACTTCTCTGCAGTTCCTGCACATTTATACAAATGTGAGAAGCACATCCAGTATCCAATACCCAAGATGTAGAAGTAGACAGATTGACTTCTATAACATAAATACCTGATCCAGAAATCTGAACAACCTTCATTTTCTTCAGATCCTCCAAGTAAACAGGACAGTTTCTCTTCCAGTGACCAGTTTTCTTACAGTAGTGACATTCACCCTTAGCAACCCCACCTTTAGGCTTTAAAGCCTGTTTGGGACTGACTTTGGCTTGGGTGTAGAATCAGATCCAGTCTTCTTCTTACCCTTCCACTTGCCTTTCCCCTTGGCCTTACCTTTATTCCCCACCATCAGTATGGGAGCGGGTTCAGCTGTCTTCATGTTGGTCTCATATGTTCTCAACATATGCAACAATTCAGTTGGTGTTTTGTCAAATTCATTCATATTGTAGTTCACAACAAACTGAGTGAATTTGTTATTCAAAGAATTCATGATTAGGTCAATACCAGTTTCCGCAGCAATCGGGAAACCCAAAGTAGCAAGGTACTCAATGTAACTAATCATCTTCAGAACATGTGGGCCAACTGGTTCACTTGCCCCTTGTTTGCAATTAAAGAGTGACTTACTCGTGTTGAACCTTTCTTGACGAGTTTGGCTTGCAAACATGCTTTGTAAGTGCTCATTGGTAGTATATGCATCCATATGCACATGCTGTCTTTGAAGCTCAGCACTCATAGTTGCCAACATAAGACATGCAACATCATTTGCATCATTCTCATCCCTTGTGTGGGCCGCTATTTCCTCAGTAGTAGCGCCCTCGGGAAGGGGACCTGGCGGAGGGATATCAATGCAATGAAGCTTACGCTCCTGCCTGAGGACAATCCTCAAATTCCTCTGCCAGTCTAGGAAGTTCTTTCCTCTTGTCAGCTTGTCCTTCTCAAGGACTGATCGTACGGATAGTGTGTTTGTGTTGTTTGCCATTACTTAGTATCTACAATGATAAAAGCACAAAATAAACATTAGATTGTCTGAATTTATAAATTATAATGTTCAAATGATTATGATATATATTCATAATATATCTCCCACTATTTTTATCAAATCAATAGCCCTTACTATTAATTTGGAAAGTATATCCCATAAATCTTTCTAGTGAGCCAAGATCCATATTTCGTCATGTCCTAAGTCAACCACAGATAGTCCTTAAAACATGATTATTTAGGTAGATAACAGTTGTCAATTATATCATATATAATTCTTGGATAGTTTGGTGATAAACGATTGATCTTATCTATCAAATAGATTTTCAACCAAACTCTATGCTTCTAAGTTCATAATAGTTGAATATAACCGTTTATTTCCACCATATTATGATGACTCAGTTAAGTTAGACCCAATGATACAACGGCCGAATATAACTGTTTATATTCGTCGCATCTTACCACGATAGACAGGAGTCCCCTGCCACTGACAGCCCTTTCCCTTATCGATCTAGGATTTGATGAGTGTTCATTCATTGGAAAGCATCCGATTAAAACTTAATATTTTGTTAAGGGGTTTAGAATTAAAAACGACCATGATCCCATCATAAAGAGATTCCCAATTTTTTCCTTGAATTAAATACTTCAAATCAATATTCACCAATAGTTTGATTTCCAGGTTGTTGGAGGAGTCACAAGTGGCCTCGCTTAATACCCAACTTCCTCACAGGTAAAACCCGTTTTTGACAAAATCTCCCCATATCGAAATAATTGAAAATTCGTATTTAATTTCGTGTTTCATAAACACAGATTTCTCATGATCGTTATGTTTAATTTTAAAATCTCGAATCGTTACAGATTTTAACTTGTTTAAGCAGGCATGACATGGGTGATGCATCTAATACATACATGATTAATCTAATCAAACATGCATCTTTATCTCTACGCATACATTATATATCGCATACATTCATATATATGTAAAGTGCAGTAAGTAAACATGCTTGGTTATGGCCTTTATCCTAAATGATCCTTTTCAAGCTAATGAAAGGATCAAGGTCAATCTGTGGTGGATAAATATAAATACAATTACAAGTCTTCATTCTTCTCTTTCTCCTTGGTTGCTTCTCCTAATTGATCGTCCTTCAATCTTCAAGTACATTACATTGAATAATTGAATACAACATATACTAATGTACTTACATAATAAAACTAGAGTTACATTCGAGGTTAAACAATTACAAGAATGAAGTAAACGACATGCAAGTCGTATTTATAAAACCATAAACCATTAAACTAAGGGTCTTAAGGCCATAACCAGCACCATGCTCAAATAAACAATTAAGAACATATAAACAAACACTGCGGGGGACCGGGGGCGGTAGCCCCCGGGCGGGGTCCGGGGCGGCAGCCCCGGGCGGGGTCCGGGGGCGGTGGTCGAACTTGGGATTTTTTTAATTCCAGAAGACTCGTCCTCTTAAGAAATCATCAATTTCTTAACAAAAGATCATATCTTTTAGCCTCTTCCGCCACTGCATCATATACAGTTCTGGAAGCATGTATCATATACATTCAAATCGTATCCCAGTTTACGGATCGTGTCCATACACAATCTGTCCAACAGTTTATATCACTATATAAACCAGACAACATGCATAACATACAAAAATCGTATACTGATCTGTCATGAAAGATTGTAAACATGCTTGTATCATTATATCATAATATTTAACGTAACAGAAACATTTATGAATGACATATCATATTATAATCGACATATCTCATAACTGTTTCATGGCAGATTCATATAACATGCATACATGCATCGAATACAGTAAACACATAACCAAATCAGCCCCTTATACACGTAGATCTGATGCCATTGCTGGGTTCCGAGGCATAAAATGCAGCGGAATAATGTAAATAAAACAAAAAATTCGAAACCCAAACCAAGATCCATGTATAATTATGGACATATTATGGAAAAACGAATCATACCTTTAAAACGTTACTTTCACGAACTCAACAGAGATCCTAGCTTGTAATCACCACACACAATCTTCACGTCAAGATCTGTGTCTCTAAGGTAATCCACACGAATGTCCGTCCGTCCAACGATCCGAGGAGCCAGGTACTAGCCCGCGAAGAACAACCTCTCTCTCTCTCTCTAGCCTCTTAAAGAGCTGCTAGGGTTTTTAATAAAACGAATTCATGAAATCCCTTACCCTAAAGTAATACATCATCATGTATTTATATGAGAGATAGTGGGCTAAAATCAAAAAACCGAATTGGGCTTCCTTAAACCCAATTCTAATTTTGTTTTGATTTTATTATTGGATTTCCTTAAACCCAATTCTGTTCTTACTTTATTAAATTCGAATTTACTTAGATAATTAATTAGGACCAGTCCAATTAATTAAATAGCCAAAACTTTATTTAATAATGATTTAATTTAAATACTCAATTTAAATTAAAACTCCTTTAAGACATTCTAAGTGTGTGACCCTATAGGTTATTATTACGTTGGCAACGATTTTAAAGTCTCAATTAAAATCGTAAACAAAGAGCGGCATCTAGTAATACATCATTGCTACCCAAGTAATAATAATTTAAATGGTGATCCATATTAAACCTTTCGTGATTAATGTTTCCGTGTAATATAATCCCTTTAACCATATATTATAGATTAAAATCGAGGCATGTATTTAGTCATCCTCTTCAACATTTAATCCGAGTTTACTTGATACATGAGTAGACTATTAAAACAAATCATTATTTGAGCACGGCCATGCATTTTATAGTCTCACTCAATCAAGAGGCCAATAATATCTCTCCTAATTATAGGAGGGTTAAATCCTTTATCTATCATTCATATTTCTCATACGACTCATGATATACCCGATGTCCACTTTTATCATCACCCGGTCAAAGGTAACTTTTAATAGTCAAAGTATATTAATCCTCGTATAGAAATATAATGATCTCAAGTCAAAGGATCATTACACCATTATCACTGTGAGTCTTTCTTATGACTTTATTAAATATGAAGAATCTCACTGTGGGTCTGTCCAGTACCATGTACTCCTACATGTACCTATGTATTGACTTTAGTATCTCCATACTTATAACCAATGAGATGTGGTTATCAGTCAAACAACATACTAGTCTATTTATGTATTTTAATAATACTCGACTAGGGACCTTTAAGAATATGATATATATATATATATATTATAATCTCAAGTTCAAGTCATGTACTTAAACTATACAATCTGTATCATGTATCTAAGGACATTTATTATGCTAACAAATATATCGCAGTAATTAAAGTCATAATAAATACGTTTATTGAATGATCAAATGACATAAAGATTTATTCAAAGAAACAATGTGTAAGAACCCCAAATTTTGGATATAATTAAAACTTTTTATTATGTACTAAGGTAATGGTGAATAGTGATTACGACTACGATGTAACGATTGAGATAATGAATGAAAGGAATAGATTTGGATTCAAATGTTTATATGTCATGAAGAATACTATTGGTTCACACTTTAGATAAGAATTATCTATCTCCTAGTGAATTGAGATTTAATAATTCTAAAAGGAGAAGATTATTCTTATGTCATCCAAATCGATATCTGTTATTGGTCCAGTGGGTCCGAAAAAGGGTTAAGGAACGATCGAAAGAGAACCGGTACATCTATATAACCCTAAAAGAATAAGTAAAGAATAAGTGGTGAATAGTGATTTTGGTGGACGTAGGAATATTATTAGACGACGCTATATAGAAGTACCCGGAACGAAATTCTGAGTTCGTATTAGTGATCCAGGGGGAAAAATAGTGTATGTAAAAGCTGTCGGATTCTGAAAAACAACACTTTTATTTTCTCCGAGATTTCCCTGGACACTGATAGAGTTAAGAATTTAACGAAGGGATTTAAGGAATATAAATTCGAAAGTTAGTAAGAAAGATGGAGAATGATAGTATTAATATTAAGAAGATTCCCGGTAAACCCTAATTAGAAATCCGTGGAATATTCCTACAAACGCTCAATCGAAACGAGCAATAACCGGACAAAAGTAACAAGAAGAGGAAGCAAGAGTCATGCATAAGCCACTAGAAAATATCTAGCAACCAAGTGGGCTCAAGTAACTAGCTTGGTTATGGGATGAACAATTACTTAGCTAAATCCAACTCCAAGTTAGCTAGCAACCATTTAAAACACAACACATGTCTTGCCCAATTGCATCATGCATGACCACACCACCTTTAATAAAGCTACTTTAGCTAGATATTATCAAGATGAGGTGTATTATGCATGAGAACCAAGCAATCAAAGATCAAAAACTCCATTCTCTCCATTTTGTTCAAACTGCCCAGCAGAACACCCTCAAAGAAGTAAATTCATATCTCCATTTATATCCATGATACAATCACCAAATTTTGACCACAACCTCTCCAGTCCATGGGCAATATTCGCTCAAAATTTCATGGCAATCTAATTAGTATAGCCTAGTCAAATCTCCTCCCCAAGTTGAAGAAACCAAACTGCCCTGTTCTTGACAGTTTCTGTCCAGCGGAAAAAGGGGGCTTAAAACCCTAGCTAGGAAGCTTCAAATTTGATTAACTAGGACTCAAAACAAAGATTATGAAGAGGCCAAGATGTGGTAAAAATTTGAGAGCCAAACTCTTATTTTTCGATTTTCTATGATTTTTACAAGTTTAGGGTGATTAGTAACTTTCAAGAAACTAACATTGTTTTTCTTGATTCTTTTGGATGATCTAAGCTTTGTTAAAGAAATCTATGGATTATACAAGGCTTACTAAGTGCATACACACTCCAAGGAAGGTATAAACTTCAAGAACCCAAGTTTTTGTTTTGAGTTTTAATGGAGTTTTAGATGAGATTTGGTGATGATGTTAGTATAAGCATGTTTACATGATCATGTAGTTGTTCTTAGTAGTTATTTAGTCATGATTCAAGTCCTTGATGATTTTGAGGTTAAGATCAGTGGTTCTAAGACTTGTGGATATGAGAATCATGTTTATGAATTGTGTTGATGCCCGGTGTGGCTTGGTTGAGTTGTTACGATTTTAAAAACGTCCGATTTATAGCCGTTGTAATGCCAAATTTTTGTTAACACTTAGAAACCGAGCGTGAAAGTAAATATAAATTCCTGACCTTGATAATATTATGACTGGTCCTCGTAGATCTCGAGCCATAGATCGTTTTGGCGCGAGAATCGAAACATTCTGACTTACGATTTAGGAGTTATGGTCAAATTACGAAAAGTAGTTCAAAACCGTAAACGAGAATTCGTAACTAAAATTGAACCCTCGTAAAATACGTAAGTCAGTGGAAAATCTTGGTAATTAAATACTAGAGGTAAAAAGGAAGGTGTGAGAGAAAACCTCATGTGAAACGGATCGTTTTCCGATTTATAAAAATGTTGGAATCAAAGTTAAACGCGAAGGAACCCCTAAAAACCCGCTTGGTTATAACTTTGGTAAAATACTTAGAAAACGAACGATAAAACTCGAGGTATAATCTCGGTTCGTAATCGATCGACTTTAGAACTTATACGACCTAGGTATATACCGAGCGTGGGTATGATGACATGTTGTAATAACGAACAAATGTCGGATCATATTAGTAATAAAAAGAGTTACACTAAAAGGTGTATAACGAGATAATTCGAAAACGTGTTTCGATTTTAGTGAAGTTATACCTAGACTTTTAAAACGTGTTAATTGGTTAATCTCGAATGTTCTGATTGTTTTTAGATCATCGAGCAGACCCAGGACACGCTATCTCCACCCACACCTGATTACCAGGCAAGTGTTCAAAACTCTAAACTTGTTGTTGTGATAATATATATATATGTGATTGCCATTTTACATATGCCATAGCATGCATGCCTATTGTCAAAATTATATTATGATACCTGTTCCCTGAATTGATATTGGTTTATAGACTAGATACGAATTATCAATTATAAGTCGGATTGTTTGGATAAGACCCTAAACGAAGGGCATATGATATTCATTCTTAAATATAGACCGGGAGTCGGTATTTTGAGATATAGATAGTCGTGGAAACCCGGAGGGATTCCAACGACAGATTATTATTTATCTGAGGAATGTTATTATTAAACGTTATTTATATTCCCATAAAGTATCAATTACTTGGAAATATTTCGAGGAATGTTATTCGAGTATTATCTCAGTCGAGAGATATTAAATGAATGTTAGTTTCGAATATTCATTTAGAGTTGATTATTTAATGAATATTATTTTGATATTCATTAGAAGGTTATTTATTAAATTAATATTACTTTCGAATATTCATTTAAGATTTTATGTACTTGATGAATATTATTTTAAAATATTCATTGGAAGTTCTATTTACTTAAGGAATATTATTTCGATTATTCCTTTAAAGTTTTGATTACTAAATGAATATTATTTGGATATTCATTTAGAAGATTATTTACTAAATGAATATTATTTTCAAATATTCATTTAAGGTTTGACTTATTTATTGAATATTATTTTAAATATGTATTGTTGTTTAATTATTTAATGAATATTATTTTGAATATTCATTTAAGGAGGGATTTATTTAGTGAATAATTATATATATTCATTCGAGGATTACTTATGAGCAATATTATGATTTAATAATATTCCGTAATTATTATTGATTTAATAAATATTCTTGGAATATTTATTTAATTGTTTTAAATTCTTTTTAAAATTATTTATATTATTTAAAGATTATCTTTCACCTCCAGATATTATGTAAAATATTTCGGAGTCTTTTTACGACTATTTTATCAAGGAAAGGTTCCCAACTCTTTATTTTTCATTTAAATCTATCTAAAAAGGATTTAAATGCTCGCTCAAACTTCCATATTATAGGGGAACCTACTTGAGCAATGTTATTTATCTTGTTGACTTCCCGGTCATAATTTATCCTTTTCACTCGCAACTTGGTTGCTATGGACTCATTAAGTCCGTGTATACCTTCTCATCATTCGAGGGGTAAGATTGTTGGAACAAGTTGATATCCATTAACAAGCAAAAGCTTGGGAAATGTTGGTGAATTTTCCTTTCCAACTAGATACGACTACTCTGTGGAGTCTTATCAACAAGTATTTCACTTGGGGAAGGGAGAACAAACTCTACGTTTCAATGCTGTGGATTTATTCGAACTAGGAGTCGTGTGTAAGAGGCCGAGTCGCGCGGTCCATCACAAGGCCTAACCATTGGCCAGGGAGTTACTATTAAAGGCAATCTACAAGTGGAGCCGTCAGTTCTTCCTTCTACCGGTAGTAAACTATATTGGGCTGTACCATCCCCGACTGATCATCAGGGAGTGGGACAGCTGACGCGTGATAACTCCAGTATTGGTTCATCTCCCAATTTGGGAATTCCCTGCAACATGTATCGAAGAGACTTCTTTCAGGTTGACGGTGTCTTCCACAACACGTATCAAAGAGACTTCTTTCAGGTTGTAGGACTTCGAAAAATGTTAATAACTGGAATTGCAATATTTTCCTTGCAAGTTCCTCTTTATATGATAAATGATAATATCTTGTTATTTTGATTTAGTAGATATTTCCACAAAATAAATATTTTAAGTTACCTTGTAACTTCATCGTTCATATTATACTGGCATCATTTCCGTAAATGCATGGCATATGGTTTGAAAGATACTTTTGAACTGTTATATATTATCGTTCATTTAAACATTATTGTTGGTGGGCTAGTGCTCACCCTTGCTTTATTATTATATCACAACAATAGCTAGACCAGATGACTCGCACAAGGCGCACTCGACGCTGGCGGGGACGATGAGACTACCAGAGCCGAAGAGAAAGTTTTTGGTAGGATAGATTCATTCTTTCAGTACCAAATATATTGGCTAGTATGACTTATGATAACGGATGGCAAAGAGTATGTATTCACATTGTAATTCTTTTTGGATTGTAAGAACTCATAATGTGCTTAATAAAATTTGGTAGTTACTCTGATTTCATCTCTGGGACTATAACGAGTGTGTTTTATGTTATTGTTTTGGGTCACAAGGTTGTAATTTAATATTTTTGTTGAGTTGTGGATGGGAATTGAGACGGTAACGACCAGATCCCTGACCCCGGATCTGGGGGTGTTACAATAATGGTATCAGAGCGTACGTTATAAACCCCAGAGATGAGGCAACGTTAAAATAATAAATTCACTACGATAATAAGAACTCTTGCCAAGTTCATAGTCGGACTACTTAATGTAGTGATGACATATAAAACCCTTATGGGAACTCTTAAGTATCATGATAGTAACTTAGCTCGATATCGTATCGACGAGGAAGGCGAAAGACCTTGAGGCATACGAGCAGCAGCACGATGATGCTTTATTATATGCTGAAGATCAGCGGATAAATTCAATAGAGTACCCTACTGGAGACCCGGAAGAGGTTCCAGCAGATAAGGAAAATCCTGTTAGGATAAGGAGCTTACCCTCGAGGAATGAGGGCTGCAGCCAGAAAGACTGTGATAATTAAGATATGGTGCTCAGAAAAGTGAGCATAAAGAACTAAGCTACTAGTAAGAGAACTAAAGATTCGTGTTGGATTCATAGCCGGACTACTGGATGTAGTACGAGCGAGTAAGATAGATTGGAAGAATTACTTGAGATCTTATACGGGAATAGACGAGAATCCTCAGAGACTTTCATATTAACGAAGAAAGAGCTAGAGAGATGTATGATTATCAAAGACATCGATTTAGGGCGAGGAGCAGAGTCCCTAGAAATAGTTGAGAAGGAGGCAGTAAGTGCCATATCATTTGATAAATGAATTAGTATGAATATTGTCAGTAATAATTCGCCATGAGAAGGCAGATGTCATAGGTTGTAAATTATGGAACTAAATTGAGATTAATGAAGTTTTTTATTTCAGGAAAATGTCCATTTTATGAATGAATCAGTTAGAAAGTGAAAATATTGGGAAGTGACAGCATGATTGGATAAAGTTATATAAGGAAGTAGTAAGCAAGACAATGATCTCAGAACCTACCGGAAGATAAGACCAGTGAGTCAGGATGAACTCGTAATAAGGCTACTGTCAGAGACTGAGTATAGGGTTATTTCAACTCAGTGAAATGATGAACCAGAAACTCTAGATGCATGTGATTCAGAGGAATATTAAATTCTTTCTTTTCGTTGAATGGATTATAGTAGTTACCTTAAGTTTACTCCGACGCGGAGTTATAATGGATCAAGTAATACGATCAGCAGTTAAAGAGAAAAATGTGAGAAAATCTTCCTGGAGCTAAAAGATGAAATTGGTAATGACCAAGAGTTGGCATTGCTTAATGGAAAAAGGAGACTTTGTGCTTCCAACGATGCTTCGCATAAAGGATTGTGATGTGTGCTTGCGCAGCACGACAAAGTACTTGCGGATGCATTCGAACAGCACGGTCCACCAGATCGGATGGCCTTAGTAGTGCCAATTTTGTGGAACAACCAACTCCGACGGTAATGTTCCTTCTGAGACTAGTAGTCAGGTAGACTGACATTTGGTAATATTGAATATCAGGACGTATAGGTATCAGGACATTGTGACAAGTTTCAGTTTAAAACTGTTGATTCCCTTCTAATGGATGTATATAATTGGTTCCTCTCCATGGGTTAAACTTCCAACTTGATGACGATTATTTCGTTAATTATGACTGCTTACGGTTCTACCTGCTTGGAGGTTCAGTGAACTATTCTTCAGGTTTCGAAACTGGTCTCCTTAATGTTACCAGTAGATGGATAGTTTGACCAAAATTTCCCTAATTCTGGGAAGAACTTCAACGAATTTTGGCAAACCTTGTCTTTCTGATTATCAGAGAACATCATGGAAGAGAGTAGAAACTGGGGCGAACCCCGTGAATTGGGTAAAGTAGCCGCTATATGGGTTGGTGGACAGACCCCGGTTATCGCGATTGATTGTAGAAATACAATGATGAAGTGTGATTGGACGAAAACAGGAAATGTAAGTAAGAAACCAGCCGGACTGAGAAACTCCGGGATTGACTTAAGTGAAAAGGCTGTTATGCGAGGAATGGTAAGCTTGCGTGGCACGCGGGATTGATAAGAACAGTTGAAAAGATAAAAGTTGAGGAAAGGTGACCGGAGACGGTGCTGAGTAGTCGATTAAGACTTATATGAAGTAAAGTTTTGGAAAGGTAGAAAGGTATCAAAGAAGAAGGCACTATGCTGGCAGTGCTAGAAAAGTAATGCTATTAGCCAACCTCTAAAATCATATATTTTTATTTTAGTGTGGCCAGTTGAGGCCAAGTCACAAAGGATTATCAGGTGACTGGACCAGCAATGAAAGGACAAAGAAGGGTTGCTTCTAAGTAAGCACCGACTGCAAGGGCTTCTGTTAAAAAGGAAATATTAATGAGATCATAGGAATCTTCTACTGAACCCTTTGCAACCCATGTTTGGATTGGGAATTCACTAGACTTTTTGGAATAGGGTCACCCGTACTAAAGTGATTCATGTGTATATGATTGCCCAAGATTACGAGTAAAAATGGAAGTATAATGACTTGAGATGTATGATGTTAGGGTATCATGAATACCATGAATATATTATGACGGAGGAAAGTAAACAATGAAGGTATATGAAGAGAGTATAGAAATGGTCAGAAATTGAACAGTATGTTGTAGAAATTTTGTCTGAGGCAAGTACCTTCGCGAAGAACGATAAGTACTAAGAGATTCATGTTGAACTCAACCAATATCTTCCAGAACATCCTTGCTACCATTGCCAAGTTCTGTAAGAAAGTAGATAGACATAAGTTGTCTTTTGGAAGGTCAAATAGGCTGACAACTATCAGAATGAAGAGGGTGGCATTAAGCCACCGATCGATTATCAAATGAGAATGATTGAAAAGAGACCCTTATTAAGGGATACATGATTTCATTGCCAATTATAGGATTCAGGAATTCCTTGGCAGTTGAATTAAGGATAGGACATCCACAAATTAAGACAAACCCTGGGGAATGCACAAGGGATGGCATTAACCCTAATAAAGAAATTGTGAATTCAGATGATATGAGTTGGATTTGCTAAGGCAACAATGACCGTAAGGATGATTAAAAAGAGTTCTAGAAAGAACATAGATAGAATTATTAGAGTATTGATCAATGACGTCTTGGTATACCCTGTACCTAGAAAATGCAGGAGGAATGATGAGGACGACCTAAGAAACCTTACAAGGAAAAAGTTAATATTCTGAGTTTCCAACTAGAAGTTTGGAAGAGAATGTAAGACACAATAACAATAATGCCAGATGAGGCATGTATGAAACCATGATGAGGTATGGATAGAACCAAAGAAGGTTGAGATTATCCTAGAACAAGAAAGAACTAAGAGAACAAATATCCTAGGTATGATTGAGGGTAACTTTGATAAAGTTCCCACGGGAAGGTGGAAGCAATGACTTATGGAAAAAAAGGGCTGATAGATATGTTTTTCTCCTTCAGCAGAGCTTAAGGGAAGATGCTTTCACCCAACAGTGATGGGAATGAGGTAGAAAGATTTGAGTTGGAATGTATCCAGAGAACATTGATTACAAGAAATTATTATTATCAGAAAAGGCCAATGAGGTGGCCGACACTCTAAGTATAGAGGAATAATTGCAAATGTGCATAGCGAGGGAACAAAATGATATTTGGAAGGACCTTGAAGGTCATACCAGAGTAGAGGAATTTACATTCCTTCTGATGACTGTGCAAGAATCGACGGTAATAAGAAGTTTAAGTAAATATTTGATTCCCGATACGTCTTAAGCAAACTACACACCTTAGAAGGTCCCGTTTTGAGGCAAACCAGGACCATGATACAAAATTGACGAAGTAAACCATTAAGTTTCCAGTCTTTTATGGAAGATGCATGAGTGATAGTTTCATCAACCGGACATAGCTACGATGCTTGAAGCTCTTCTGCAATTTTATCTACTTTATGTGATATCTACATCAAGTTCAGGAAATGCTCCTTATGGATAAGGAATAGTGATTACTCTGTCTTCCTAAAGAATTTGAACCCGTATGGTTAGCTATTAACGCACTATTTAAATAACAAGCGATGACGATTCTTCTAAGAAAGTAGATGACAACGTAAAGATAAAGAAAGTGCTGCTATTGATAAGCTAAATGGCATGTTGATGAATGACAAGCAAGTTTGTGTTAGTATAATTCTGCGCAAACAAGATAATGAATATGAGGTTGATGATTCATGATGCTAACTGTATTCCTGTAGAAAGAATTAATGAGACTTAGAGAGTAGGGCAGTTGAGCCCAAGACTTATTGGGCCACCTGAGAGTTTAAAAGTGTTCGGAAGGTGGCATTCGAGCCAGTTTTACCCCCCAAAGCTTATAGCATGGTAGTAACGCGTTTCATGTGGCAAAGCTACACCAGTAAAACGCAGATGCTCAACAGATGATAAGAGTACGAGCAGGTAGATATACGACCTGGTCTGACTTACGAAAGACACCCTGTGGAAAATCACGGATTGAAAAGAACAAGTGAGGAGAAACAAGTTTGGCAGAAGAAGATCATATTGGATCTAAGTTAAAGGGATCGGTCAGATTCATTTCGGAGAGTTTAAATTGGAATAAAGTGATGATTATAGAGTAAATGTGACGGAATACCGATAAGGAGGTACCAAGTGCAAAAGGTGTCTCAATAAAGAGATGAAGGTGAAAGTAAATAACAGAAGCAAATAAGAATCAGATAATAAGAAGGATGTGATTGATAAAGAAAGGACTGGGAAAACAACTATGGAATATGAATCAAGGAATGTTATGAATGGATTAATAAATGGGTTTTCTGATGAATTCTCGGGATGACAACCTGATAGTGTTAATATTATAGATATGAAAAAGCTAGTAGCGTGACATGGAATGTCAGTAACAATGGTGTCAAGCGAGAAACTAAGATTTAACCTGAGAGGTTCAAAGATTTTCCAAAAGTAAGTGTTGCTAAGGTTGAACCAGAGTACAGGTCCAGAGAATAGTGGACAAAGCAGCAAGATAAGTTGACACGTGAGGTTGCGATCAAATAGTATTGGATATAATTATGATTAATTTCTTCTTTGATGAACCTCTATAGTTCAGAGGTAAATTCTGAGTATGATATTTTACAATCATGAAATCTTTCTATAATCCTTTAGAACTCTTTTCTTATCTTCTCTCTTATTCATCTTCTTTATGAATTGAGAAGAACAACCCTTTAAGGAGGGGAGGTACTGCTACGTGACTATCTGTCTATGTGATAGAAGTCTAAGTGGAATACCATAACTTGTTTAATTGCTTGTCAAGTACTAAAGGCTGGCCCCCTTCTGTACTAACTATGCAATATAACAAATGTTCGATTGATCATAATGATCTCTCAATAAATCTTTCCACTTCTCTATATTGATCGAGATTGCGAAGATTAAAGCAATCAGGAAATACACAGTGCGAGCAAAGTTATCTCCGAATTCGCAGCACGGTAGTGATATCAAAGCCACTGCGGATATCAATAAGAACAATAAGGATAAGACTTGGTAAGAACATAACCTGGAAAATGTGTTGTACGAAAAGTAGCAAAGTTGATGGAAAAAGGATAAAGTACGTATTGTAGTACCAGTAGATGTGCTGAGAAAGGGCAGAACGACTAAGAGTTGACCCGAAAGCTGAAAGGTGAAACGACAGACAAACGACTCTTTGCTTCCTACCTAATTCTGGGACGGAATCCTTTTAAGGAGGGGAGACTGTAAGAACCCCAAATTTTGGATATAATTAAAACTTTTTATTATGTACTAAGGTAATGGTGAATAGTGATTACAACTACGATGTAACGATTGAGATAATGAATGAAAGGAATAGATTTGGATTCAAATGTTTATATGTCATGAAGAATACTATTGGTTGACACTTTAGATAAGAATTATCTATCTCCTAGGGAATTGAGATTTTATAATTCTAAAAGGAGAAGATTATTCTTATGTTGTTAAATATAATTGATGTGTTTTAATCAGTGTTTAAGTGTTACAGGGAGTTATCAGAGTTTAGCTGGAAGCAGTCAGAGTTTGAGTAAACTCTGACAGGTGGAAGCTCGACAGAGTTTGTCAAACTCTGTCTGGAGGAAGCGCGTCTATTGTTCAACAGTGATTGAAGATTAATTATGGAAGCGATATCTTTGAAGATTGGATAGCTATCAAAGAGATCGAGTTGACATAGGAGACGTGTGACAATCTGTAATTGATATCATTGTATAGCTGATTATTAGGAATATCAATTAGAGATTGTATCGTAGCTGTATGGTATATAAATACAGATAGGTTAACCCTAGAAGGGTATCGATAACGAATTATCTTTATTGTAACCTAGCAGCTCTTTTTGATATTTTACATCACGAAGAGGGTTCGAAATACAAGAAGTTTTTTTTAAGTGCATAAACGCTTTTACTTGTTAATCTCTCATACAAAGTTGATTATTAATTGTGTATTCGGCCTAACAAGTGGTATCAGAGCCAATCTATTACTTTATTACAGGTTAAGATCCAAACATAACAATAATCATGTCAGTAATTCCTCCACCAACACCTACTATTTCTGAAAAGGCTCCTACTACTGTGAGTCGTTATGAACCAATCAGGGTTCCTATTCTGAGGCCATTAGAGTATGCTATGTGGAAGGTCAAGATGACTATGTTTCTGGAGGCTACAGATCCAGAATATCTTTACAGGATTTATGAAGGCCCTCACAATCCTACAAAGCTATCTGTTGCAGTTGCTGGTGAAGCAGCAAAAATGGTTCCAAAGGAAAAGAAGGACATGACTCCTGAAGATCTATCATCAATTGCTAAGGATGCAAAAGTTAGGTATTTACTGCATAGTGCTTTAGACAATGTTATGTCTAACAAAGTCATTAACTGCACCATTGCAAAAAAGATATGGGATGCTCTTGAAGTCAGGTGTCAAGGAACTGCAGCTATTAAGAAGAATATGAGAAACATACTCACACAAGAGTATGAACATTTTGAGGCTAAACCTGAAGAGACCATGACAATAACATTTGATAGATTCTGTAAACTGATTAATGATCTGTCATTGGTCAACAAAGAGTATGATCTAGAAGACTCGAATCTCAAGTTTCTTCTTTCTCTACCTGAAAAGTGGGATGTGAAAACAACGACTATTAGAGACAACTATGATCTTGCTGAAACAGAGATTGATGAAATCTATGGACTGCTCAAAACTCATGAATTGGAAATGGAACAGAGAAACAGGAGATCAAGTAGAAAAGGAAAGTCTGTTGCTCTTAATGTTGAAGAGAAGCCTCAGAAGAAAGAGGCAACAAGAAGGAAAATGAAGGGAAAAGCTTTGGTCATACATTCAGAAAGTGATTCACCAAACTCTGATTATGATTCAAACTCTTCTGAATCATCTGACTCTGAGGATGATGAAGAAGAAATGAGAAAAATGGCTGTGTTGATGGTGAAGACTTTCAAAAAAATGGGCTTCAAGAATTTCAAGAAAGGAAAAAGGTTTTCTAGGGATTCAAATGAAGACAGGAAAAGCTTCAGGAAGTCTGATAAAAGAGATTCTAAAGGAAAGAAGGATAAGTCTGAAATTCAATGCTACAAGTGTAAGGAGATGGGTCACTATGCTCCTGAGTGCAAGAAGGGTAAAACTGGAAAGGTACTCTACACTAAAGGCAGAGATTGGGCAGATACTTCAGATTCTGATGAAGAAGTAAACTATGCTCTCATGGCTACTACTGAATCAGAATCCTCTGAAAATCAGGTACCTCTAACTACCTATGCTTATAATATTGATGACATTGCTCAATTAAGAATTTATCTTAAGTCTTTGCATATAAGTTATAGGGATCAGACTTTAGAAAATGAGAGGATAAAAGCTAAAAATTCTGAACTTAAAGAAAGAAATAAACTTGTTGAAGAGAAACTTGAAAACATGCAACAAGTTCAGAAAGAGAGAGATGATGCTGTTTGCAAAGAACAGAATTTGCTTCAGAAGTATAAACAACTAGAGTCAGAGTTGGAGGAAGCAAATAATAAAATTAGGACTTGGACTAATTCTGGAAAGGACACTCAACAGATTTTTCAAACAGACACTGTTGGTCTAGGTTATAATGAGGGAGATGAACTTAGATTTCAAAATCAAGTTAAAGTCAGAACTAAATTTGTTCATGGAACCAGTAAATTTTTGTCTGAAAATGAAAAGGAAGCTGTCAAAAGAAAACCAGTAAAAACTAGTGTTAAACAGGTTAATATTGGTTCAATGACAGATAAACAACTCAAACATAAACTGAATGAGTTAAAATCTGTTGAGAAAAAGAAAGTGTCAAACAAGAACAGAAATGGAAAAGTAGGCATCACTTCAGGAAATAAACCAATGCTTGCCAGTTATGCTCCAAGAAAGACATGTCATAACTGTGGTAGTACTAAGCATCTTGCAAATTTCTGCAAGAAAAATAAAAATATAAATTCTTTACCTGAAAAGTCTGAGGTAAAGAAGGATTTTGCTAGAACTAAGCCACAGACTTTATGCACACACTGTGGAAGCACCTGGCATTCCATTTATACTTGCAGAGGATACCATGCTATCTATCATAATTACTATGAACTGAAACCCAATCTGAAATGGGTTAAAGTTGATACTGCAAGTGTGAACACTGATACTGTTAGCTCAAACTCTGATAATGTTAATTCCGCTGCAAAAGCTAACAAAGTTAAGAATGCCAAAGGATCCAAGCAAGTCTGGATCCTTAAAACTAATCCTCAGTAATTGTTTGTGATTGCAGGGTAACAGGGAGGCAACCCTAGTCGTGGACAGTGGATGTTCAGGACACATGACTGGAAATAAAGCCCTGCTATCAGAATATGAGGAGAAGGCTGGCCCAAAAGTTTCCTATGGTGATGGCAATATAGGAAGAACATTGGGATATGGCAATATCAATCTTGGAAATGTCATCATCAACAATGTAGCTCATGTCCCAGGACTCAACCATGACTTGATATCTGTGAGTCAAATCTGTGACAAGGGATATCATGTAGATTTTCAACCTAAATATTGTGAAGTTATCAGCAAATCTACAGGAAAGGTTGTTCTAGTTGGTCACAGGCAAAACAACATTTATGAAATCAAGCTTTTGATAGACTCTGTTGGAAAAGCTGTTTGCCTGTCTACAAGAATGTCTAGTGAAGAGAGTTGGAAGTGGCACAAGAAACTCTCACATTTGAACTTGAACAACATCAATGAATTGATCAGAAAGGATCTTGTAAGAGGACTCCCAAAGACCCTGTTAAATGTTGATGGCCTATGTGACTCATGTCAGAAGGCTAAACAAAGGAAGTCATCTTTCAAGAGCAAGACAAAATTTTCTATCACTGATCCCTATCATCTTCTGCATGTTGATCTCTTTGGTCCAGTAAATGTTATGTCTATTGCAAGGAAGAAATATGCTTTAGTCATTGTTGATGAATACACTAGATTCACTTGGGTGTATTTTCTAGCAAAGAAGGATGAAACTGCATCGACTCTGATGGAGCATGTGAAGCTTCTAGACAAAGGATCAAGCAACAAAGTCAGAATCATCAGAAGTGATAATGGAACTGAGTTCAGAAATGCAACAATGGAAGAATTCTGCAAGGACAATGGAGTGAAACAAGAATTTTCAGCACCTGGTACACCACAACAAAATGGTGTAGTTTAAAGGAAAAATAGAACCTTAATTGAAGCTGCCAGAACTATGCTTGATGAAGCAAAATTGCCAACTTATTTCTGGGCAGAAGCTGTTCAAACTGCTTGTTTTACTCAAAATGCAACACTGATCAATAAGCATGGCAAGACACCATATGAGATGGTGAAGAAAAAGAAGCCTAACCTGAAATACTTTCATATTTTCGGGTGCAAATGTTTTGTTTTGAAGACTCATCCAGAACAGTTGACCAAGTTTGAGCTAAAGGCAGATGAAGGAATTTTTGTTGGCTATCCACTGTCAACAAAGGCATTCAGAGTTTACAATCTGAGAACTAAAGTGATCATGGAATCTATACATGTTTCTTTTGATGATAAGAAGATAACTGGACTTGAAGACAAAGATGAATATGATCAACTCAACTTTGAAAATGAAGTTTTAAACTCTGATGAAGGAAACTCTGATGAAACAATTCTGATAGACTCTGTTGAAACAAACTCTGAACCTCTACTGGTAAATTCTGGAGAAACTTCTCAGTCACAACAAAGGGAAGAACCAGTTGAGGGGGAGCATGATCAAGATGAAGACTCAAACACTGATACTGAGTCAACTGAAAAATCTGGATCAAACTCTGATGCTTCAAACTCTGAAAATTCAAATTCTGACTCTGGGCAGTCAAGTTCAGGGGGAGTCTCAGAAAACGAAGATAGATCACAACAAAATCAGGAGAGCATGGATCAAGGGGGAGGATCACATGCTGATAGAAGTCATTTGCCTTCTGCTAGGAAATGGACTAAATCACATACACCTGATTTGATAATTGGTGATCCAGATGCAAAAGTAAAGACAAGAAGTGCTACTGCAAGTGAATGTCTGTTTCATGCATTCTTGTCTAAAAATGAACCAAAGAAAGTGGAAGAAGCTCTTCAAGATGCAGACTGGATAACAGCAATGCAGGAAGAGTTAAATGAATTTGAAAGGAATGAAGTTTGGACACTTGTACCAAGGCCAAAGAACAGATCTATTGTTGGTACTAAATGGGTTTTCAGAAATAAGACTGACAGTGAAGGTGTTATCACGAGGAACAAGGCTAGACTGGTAGCAAAAGGCTATTCACAGCAGGAAGGAATAGACTATGATGAAACATTTGCTCCAGTAGCAAGATTGGAGGCAATCAGAATTTTTCTAGCATATGCCTCTCACAAGAAATTCAAAGTGTTCCAGATGGATGTGAAAAGTGCTTTTCTGAATGGAAAGCTTGAAGAAGAAGTGTTTGTTGAACAACCACCAGGATTTGTGGACCCCAAATATCCAGATTATGTCTACAGGCTAGATAAGGCACTATATGGACTTAAGCAGGCACCAAGAGCATGGTATGAGACACTTGCTCAGTTTCTTCTAGAAAGTGGATTCAACAGAGGAACAATTGACAAAACTCTGTTTTATTTCAATCAAGGAAGTGACCTCCTTTTAGTTCAAATTTATGTTGATGACATCATCTTTGGGTCTACTAATGATAAACTCTGTAAGAAGTTTGCCAAGCTCATGCAGTCCAGATATCAAATGAGCATGATGGGAGAGCTTAGTTACTTTCTAGGCCTACATGTGAAACAAACAGAAGATGGAATTTTCATTAATCAAGAAAAATACACCAGAAATCTTCTCAAGAAATTTGGTATGCTTGACTGTTCATCTGCATCAACTCCCATGGCAACAGCAACTAAATTGGACAAAGACACAGGAGTTTCAGTGGATATGACAAACTACAGGGGCATGATAGGATCTCTTCTATACTTGACAGCTAGTAGGCCTGACATCATGTATGCAACCTGTCTTTGTGCAAGGTTTCAGGCAGATCCTAGAGAGCCACATCTGACAGCTGTGAAAAGAATCTTCAAGTATCTCAAGGGCACCATATCATTAGGTCTGTGGTACCCCAGAGAATCAGATTTCAAGCTACTTGGGTATTCTGATGCAGACTTTGCAGGCTACAAGGTAGACAGAAAGAGCACTAGTGGAAGTTGTCAATTTCTTGGTGACAGACTTGTTTCCTGGTACAGCAAGAAACAGAAATCAATCTCCACATCTACAGCTGAAGCAGAGTATATTGCAGCTGGTAGCTGTTGTGCACAGATCTTATGGATGAAGAATCAATTGCTGGATTATGGATTGAGGTACAGTAATATCCCTATTTACTGTGATAATCAAAGTGCTATTGCTATGACAGGTAATCCAGTACAGCATTCAATGACCAAGCACATCAGCATAAGGTACCACTTCATCAGAGAACACGTGGAAGAAGGAAATATTGAACTACATTTTGTATCTACAGAACAACAGCTTGCAGATATCTTCACTAAACCATTGAGTGAAGCTACATTTACAAGACTGGTCAATGAACTAGGAATGGTCTCTGGTTCTGACTAGAAATGTTGGTTAGATTCAAACTTTACTTATGTGATGTATTAATCATATTTCCTGATTGGTTAAATGCTAAGTGAACTCTGTTGATTAAACTCTGTTATGCATACTCTGTTAAACTCTGTCAGCATGTCTGTATGTCATACACTGTTAATAAGTTTGATAAACTCTGTGAACTCTGAGTTGATTTTTGTCTGAATGAAAACACCAATGAAGAAATATGTATGAAGCATGATTCTCAGCAATTAATCATGAATCTTTCTGAGTTATTGTGATCTAATCTTAGATTGTGCAGAAAGTTAACATAGCATGATACTGGCTCATATTTATAGCATCTCTTAGTTTATTTTGTCCTAAACTCTGAGTCTATAAATACTGTGTGCATTACCATTCATGAAAAACTACTGATGTTGATGAACTCTAAACTCTGTTAGTTATACTCTGATAGAATAAAATGTTTACTGCAATACCCCAAAGAAAATGTATATAGGTTGGTATACTCCTTTGAGATTATGTTGGATACTAGGATGACCCAGGAACCTATTGGTATATAATATGTGCTAAAATTCTCTGATTTTTGGTGACTAGTTAAATACTAGGATGACCCAGGAACTTATCAAAATGATAAGGGCTAAAATTTTTGAATTTTTGGTGACTGGTTCCAACCTCTGATTACTGGAATTAAAAATAAAAAAAATGAAAAAAAAATTGAATAAAAAAATAAAAAAAAATGTGTATATAAAGGGGGTATAAAATAAAAGTTACTGTATATAGTTTGATTACTTCAGAGTTTAGCTTTCATCATACAGTCAGTGTTTACTATGACAGTTTGTGCATCCAGTGTTTATTGATTTACTTTATGGATTTTATGAAAAATTAGATGCTCTAAAAATTGACTTAGTAAACTCTGCTTCACACACACAAATATTAACAACTGTGCAATTTATGAAAGGGTTTCGGTGATAAAGTTGGAGAATTGACAAACGCTGTTGATTCATGATTTGTACTCTAAGGTAAATTTTCACTTGGACAATTTGAAAGTCTTGGAGTAAGTAGGGTTTTTGACAACTGTTAATCAGTGGATAGTTGATGAATGTGTTCTTTATATGATTACTTTAATTAGTTTTCATATTCTCTTCTTGATTCATTTTCTTGAAGAACAGTTCATATAACATAAATAACAGTTGCAGAACACAATGAATATGATTAGAGAAACAAAATTTTCATTAATAATAAGAAAGAGATTACAAGCAAATATTACATCTTTTTGTTCTCTCTATCTGCTAATCTATTCAACAGGAAAGTAAAAGGTCCGTCCACACCACTCCATTGTTAGCAAAAATTCCCAGATCCCATCTTTGCCACTTTATTTGGGTGGAAGTTGAAGGGATAAGGTTATTTTTGCTGACATATTCATTAACAATGGTTGGTGGTGTTGGATGAGGATGCCTTCGAGGAGAGCCATGCCAATGTTGCTTGGAGGGCAGCATCGATGTCGATCACCCTTGCAGGTTTCTCTCTCTCGAGCTCTTCCAGACCAGCATCCATTTGCATCCACAGCGTCTCAAGCTGCCTTTCCCACTCAAACGCTTCAAATTCTTCACGCATATAGCTGAAGATGTCCCTATTCTCGACAAGATGAAGGTTCTTTTCTTTGATGGTAAGGTTGGCCATTGTTTTTCAAGAGTATTTGGTTTGAAAGGTTTGTGATTTTACAAGGGAGACTGAAAGGTTAAAGATTTAATGAAATAATCTGAGCAAGTCTCTAGGCCTTAAATAGAGATGGGTAAGAACGAAGTTCTTAATCGCTTCGTATTCTGGTTATTAAAGGCAACAGGTAAACGCTTCAAATTCTGGTTTTACTTGGGTCCAGATATTTTAAGAGAGTATTATTTGATTTTTGTTTAAATCAAATATTTTAATGTTTTAATTTTTAATATACTCTTCTTAAAAATAAGCGCACGTGACCCACTCGCCCTTTAATGTGTCCCACTTACCTATTATCGTGTCCCACTACACATTAATCAAGGAACTGATTGAGTGTTTGTTACATAAGAGATTGAGTTTTTCATTACTTTAATCACTTTTGTGCCCAAACGATTTTGCTTTATTCTTACATCTCACAGTTTTCTTATTTTTCTCTTGGGCACTCACGCAAACACCTTTTCTACATACATATCTCTTGGAAATTCTTGCAAATTTCTTAACTCAATGGCATCTAAAGCATTCACTGCTCTTGGTTTACGGTTTGTTCCTAACAACTATGAAGCTCCACTCTATCATCAACGCGTTCCAGAATCGTTTCATCTCATGCAGAACTTCTTGAGGGATTCAGAGATTGGACAGGCTCTGATTGGACCTGCTACTCTTTCTGCGTCTCAAATTGCTACATTCTGGCAGAATTCAGTTTATGAGGATGGAGGAGAGAGTGGAACTCCTACCATTATCTTCACTTACGAAGACCAAGATTATGTGATTACTCCACAGACTGTACGAGATACAATGGGGTTTGACACACATACTTCTTATACTCTGGTTAATGAAACTTATCTGAGAGAGATGCTACAAGAGATAGGTTACATGGAATCTCTTGACAAGCTTGGCGGTATAAAGAGGAGACCAAATCTCATAAAGGAATGGAACTTCTTCTTTAATTGCATAACAAGGACGTTCCAGAAGAAAGTCACAAACTGGGATGCCATTCCAATAGACAGTCTCCAAATCGGGTATTCTCTACTCTATGGTACTAATTTTGATTTTGGTCGACATGTTTTGATGAGCTTAGGTGATAAACTGTCAGAATCTACTACTGTTTATTATGCTCATTTTTGTCAAATGTTGTTCAATGCATGTGTACCTGGTCTCGAAATTGATGAAACTGATGAAATTGATCCTTTTAGAGTCAATAAGAGAATATTCTCTGATATGACTAACAAGGATGTTGGTAAAGCAAATCTCCCTGCTTTTGTCATGCCTCTTGCTCTGCGAAATTTTCTCAATCAACCACAAGAACCACAACAACCTGAACCACAACAAGATGAACCTGAACAACAACAACAACCTGAACCACACCCTGAACCTCAACCAGAACCAAACACTGAACAACCAAACACTGCATCACCTGCTCACTCAGCACCTACAAAACAACCTTCACCCACTTCATACACAAACTCTGATTCGTCACAATCTCCACCAGCATCACAGTCTAGAATACAAAGAGTTAAGAATGCAATTACTAAACGACATGCAAGTCTAAAGCAGGCGGAAGAGACACAAAGAAAATCAAAACGGAAATCTCCTGAAGCTGTTTACACTAGAAGGGTGAAAAGAATGAAAGCTCGGGCAAACATGCCTAAGTCACCATCTAGTGAAGAGGATTCAGATAATGTACCTCTAGCAAGACGAAGAAAACTGATAGTCTCTGATTCCGTGGATGAAGATATTAAAGCTCCAGAGGTTGTTTCACAGCAAACACCTCCTGTTGAGGTTGAGAAAGATGACATACCTGCAGAGGATGTAATGCCTGCAGAGGACAAAATGCCTGCAGAGGACAAAATGCCTGCAGAAGAGGATGCAAGAGATGGTGTTTCTCCGATAAATGATATTCCTGATTCATTTATGCCATTCTCTGATCCTATCTCTGATATTGGTGTAGCTGATCAACCTATGGCTGTTCTTTCTGAAGCTGTGGCATCTCATACTGAGTTAATATCTGATGCTCACCAAACTGTTGAAGAAGGTGAAGAAATTGATCAGGCAACCAAAGTCACTTCTCAGTCAATGCCTGTTGCTGAGCCTGAGCAACATGGAGAAAATCTTGACAAACCTACAGAAGAAATTGCTAAACCTATGGCTGAAGATGAACCAGTTAAAGCTACAAGTGTTTTAGCTGAAGGTGACAGTAGTGCAAACTCTGATGCTTCTCTGAGTGCACCAGTACAAACTGACGATAAACATACACCTTTTCCTCAACCTTGTACTTCTCATGAAGTTGAGAGAGCACAATTTGCCAAGAATGCTGCTGAATGGTACAAAGAAGATTGTATTTTTCCACAAGGAAGAGCAGCTAAGTTTGTTAAGCAAAGTGCTGATACTATCTCCAATCCATAGATTCTTTCTTGCTTGAAAGCAACTATAGTTCAAGTTAAAACTCTGGATAGACGATTTGATGATACTAATTTGGCAATCACTGCTTTGCGAAATGAGGTTGTAGCTAGAGAGATGAAGATGGAAAGAGATTCGAAACTAGTGACTACAAAATTCTCTAAAGCTCAAGACAATCTCTTTGCCAGGCTGACTAAAGTTGAAGAGAACCAGTCTGACTTATCTGCTAAAATTGATTCTATTGTTACCTCCCTGGAGTTAATTACTTCTATCCTTATGCCTGATGATGTCAAAAAGGGGGAGAGAGTTGTCAGAAGGGATAGTACTGGAGATGGAGGGGCAAGTAACAAAGGAAAGAAAAAGGCTGAAGAGGTTCAAACTCTGAGAACTAGCAAGTCATCAAAATCACAGTCTGTTGGGAGAAATACTGATACTCAAGGTACTTCAAGGACCAAGAGTTTGCTGTTATCTTCTAATCCACAAACTGATGAAGAATTGGCTGCTAAGCTGTTCATTGAAGAGAATGAGGAAGGAGTTACGATTGAGGACATTGAAGCTAAGGAAAAGAGTTTACAAGAAGAACATCTTAAAGCTTTAAAGTCTGATAAGGTACAAAGAGGAAAAGCTCCTAGACCTGTTGTTAAAGGTGTTGTGATCAGAGAAAGGACTGATGTTAGTCAAAGCTCTCGGTTCTCAAAGGAAGCAATTGCAGCAGAGGCTAAACTCAAGCTAAAAGGCATTGAAGGTGAAAGTTCACAGAAGAAAGTTACAACTTCTGTTGCATCACAAGCAATGATCACACCTTTACACTCTTCATAGTTGAAATCTGTTTTTGGAAAAGGAACAATTCATGATCCAAATGTGTTATCTGGAGTCTCAATGAATGTTTCTGATGGAAAAGCTTTATCTGGAAAGGTTGGTAATAATAAGGGTGGACTAGGTTCACATAGAGACAAAAGGCAATATACTGGTCCTAGAGATCCTTCTTCACTGGTTGTTCCAGGTCGTGGTGTTCCTCAAGAGAGTTTGGACAGACTGGAATCAGTGCAGTTAGTTCATCAGAAGAGTTTAGACAAGGATTTTCTTTTATACTTCATGGCTGATGGGACAGTATTTAAAGTTGGTGAGGATGATATTGGCTTGAAATTTTGGGAAGAACTAGAGTATGTCCTATATCTTCTCAAGGTGAATAGTCGAAGGACTCAGTCAGTTGCTAATGTGCTCAGACAGAAAATGACTCAGAATCTGGCAATCAGAGGACAGAAATACAATAGCAGATATATTCCTAAGTACAGGGATTACAAAGGCAATCTCATTGAAATGAAGAAAGGTACTGCAAAGTTAAAAACTGATTTGGGAATCACAGTACTTGATTTCAATACACAGGCAGAAAAAGTCAGATTTATCAGAATGGGTAATGAAATGAGAAGGAACAAGATTTATGATCTTAGGGCTGCTATCTACCAGACAGATGAAAGTGATCCTCAGCTCAGAGAAATCAAAGAAGCAATGAAGATTGAACTTGAAAATGCAGAAAGAAGATTGCTGATTGATTATCTCAGAACCATGCCAAATCTTGAAATGATAAGAGATTAAGTTCTGTAAGAATTTTCTTATTCTCTATAGTTTTTATTAAGTAGAAGCTTAAACTCTGAATTTGTATAAACACTGTATTTGTCTATTTGTTTTGACATCATCAATTACTGTCATTAACTTGTACATTTTTGCTAATGAACAAGTTGGGGGAGATTGTTAAATATAATTGATGTGTTTTAATCAGTGTTTAAGTGTTACAGGGAGTTATCAGAGTTTAGCTGGAAGCAGTCAGAGTTTGATTAAACTCTGACAGGTGGAAGCTCGACAGAGTTTGTCAAACTCTGTCTGGAGGAAGTGCGTCTACTGTTCAACAGTGATTGAAGATTAATTATGGAAGCGATATCTTTGAAGACTGGATAGCTATCAAAGAGATCGAGTTGACATAGGAGACGTGTGACAATCTGTAATTGATATCATTGTATAGCTGATTATTAGGAATATCAATTAGAGATTGTATCGTAGCTGTATGGTATATAAATACAGATAGGTTAACCCTAGAAGGGTATCGATAACGAATTATCTTTATTGTAACCTAGCAGCTCTTTGTGATATTTTACATCACGAAGAGGGTTCGAAATACAAGAAGTTTTTTTTAAGTGCATAAACGCTTTTACTTGTTAATCTCTCATACAAAGTTGATTATTAATTGTGTATTCGGCCTAACATATGTCATCCAAATCGATATATGTTATTGGTCCAGTGGTTCCGAAAAAGGGTTAAGGAACGATCGAAAGAGAACCGGTACATCTATATAACCCTAAAAGAATAAGTAAAGAATAAGTGGTGAATAGTGATTTTGGTGGACGTAGGAATATTATTAGACGATGCTATATAGAAGTATCCAGAACGAAATTCTGAGTTCGTATTAGTGATCCAGGGGGAAAAAGAGTGTATGTAAAAGCTGTCGAATTCTGAAAAATAGCACTTTTATTTTCCCCGAGATTTCCCTGGACACTGATAGACTTAAGAATTTAACGAAGGGATTTAAGGAATATAAATTCGAACGTTAGTAAGAAAGATGGAGAATGATAGTATTGATATTAAGAAGATTCCCGATAAACCCTAATTAGAAATCCGTGGAATATTCCTACAAATGCTCAATCGAAACGAGCAATAACCGGACAAAAGAAACAAGAATGAAAGCAAGAGTCATGCATAAGCCACTAGAAAATATCTAGCAACCAAGTGGGCTCAAGTAACTAGCTTGGTTATGGGATGAACAAGTACTTAGCTAAATCCAACTCCAAGTTAGCTAGCAACCATTTAAAACACAACACATGTCTTGCCCAACTGCATCATGCATGACTACACCACCTTTAATAAAGCTACTTTAGCTAGATATTATCAATATGAGGTGTATTATGCAAGAGAACCAAGCAATCAAAGATCAAAAACTCCATTCTCTCCATTTTGTTCAAACTGCCCAGCAGAACACCCTCAAAGAAGAAAATTCATATCTCCATTTCTATCCATGGTAAAAATTTAAGAGCCAAACTCTTATTTTTCGATTTTCTATGATTTTTACAAGTTTAGGGTGAATAGTAACTTTCAAGAAACTAACATTGTTTTTCTTGATTCTTTTGGATGATCTAAGCTTTGTTAAGGAAATCTATGGATTATACAAGGCTTACTAAGTGCATACACACTCCAAGGAAGGTATAAAATTCAAGAACCCAATTTTTTGTTTTGAGTTTTAATGGAGTTTTAGATGAGATTTGGTGATGATGTTAGTATAAGCATGTTTACATGATCAAGTAGTTGTTCTTAGTAGTTATTTAGTCATGATTCAAGTCCTTGATGATTTTGAGGTTAATATCAGTGGTTCTAGGACTTGTGGATATGAGAATCATGTTTATGAATTGTGTTGATGCCCGGTGTGGCTTGGTTGTGTTGTTACGATTTTAAAAACGTCCGATTTATAGCCGTCGTAATGCCGAATTATTGTTAACACTTAGAAACCGAGCATGACAGTAAATATAAATTCCTGACCTTGATAATATTATGACTGGTCCTTGTAGATCTCGAGCCATAGATCGTTTTGGCGTGAGAATCGAAACATTCCGACTTACGGTTTAGGAGTTATGGTCAAATTACTAAAAGTAGTTCAAAACCGTAAACGAGAATTCGTAACTGAAATTGAACCCTCGTAAAATATGTAAGTCAGTGGCGAATCTTGGTAATTAAATACTAGAGGTAAAAAGGAAGGTGTGAGAGAAAACCTCATGTGAAACGGATCGTTTTCCGATTTTATAAAAATGTTGGAATCAAAGTTAAACGCGAACGAACCCCTAAAAACCCGCTTGGTTATAACTTTGGTAAAATACTTAGAAAACGAACGATAAAAAATCGAGGTATAATCTCGGTTTGTAATCGATCGACTTTAGAACTTATACGACCTAGGTATATACCGAGCGTGGGTATGATGACATGTCGTAATAACGAACAAATGTCGGATCGTATCAGTAATGAAAAGAGTTACACTAAAATGGGTATAACGAGATAATTCGAAAACGTGTTTCGATTTTAGTGAAGTTATACCTAGACTTTTAAAACGTGTTAAGTGGTTAATCTTGAATGTTCTGATTATTTTTAGATCATCGAGCAGACCCAGGACACGCTATCTCCACCCACACCTGATTACCAGGCAAGTGTTCAAAACTCTGAACCTGTTGTTGTGATAATATATATATGTGATTGCCATTTTACATATGCCATAGCATGCATGCCTATTGTCAAAATTATATTATGATACCTGTTCCCTGAATTGATATTGGCTTATAGAATAGATACAAATTATCAGTTATAAGCCAGATTGTTTGGATAAGACCCTTAGCGAAGGGCATATGATATTCATTCTTAAATATAGACCGGGAGTCGGTATTTTGAGATATAGATAGTCGTGGAAACCCGGAGGGATTCCAACGACAGATTATTATTTATCTGAGGAATGTTATTCTTAAACGTTATTTATATTCCCATAAAGTATCAATTACTTGGAAATATTTCGAGGAATGTTATTCGAGTATTATCTCAGTCGAGAGATATTAAATGAATGTTAGTTTCGAATATTCATTTAGAGTTGATTATTTAATGAATATTATTTTGATATTCATTAGAAGGTTATTTATTAAATGAATATTACTTTCGAATATTCATTTAAGATTTTATGTACTTGATGAATATTATTTTAAAATATTCATTGGAAGTTCTATTTAATAAAGGAATATTATTTCGATTATTCCTTTAAAGTTTTGATTACTAAATGAATATTATTTGGATATTCATTTAGAAGAATATTTACTAAATGAATATTATTTTCAAATATTCATTTAAGGTTTGACTTATTTATTGAATATTATTTTAAATATTTATTGTTGTTTAATTATTTAATGAATATTATTTTGAATATTCATTTAAGGAGGGATTTATTTAGTGAATAATTCTATATATTCATTCGAGGATTACTTACGAGCAATATTATGATTTAATAATATTCCGTAATTATTATTGATTTAATAAATATTCTTGGAATATTTATTTAATTCTTTTAAATTCTTTTAAAAATGAATTATATTATTCGGAGATTATCTTTCACCTCCAGATATTATGTAAAATATTTCGGAGTCTTTTTACGACTATTTTATCAAGGAAAGGTTCCCAACTCTTTATTTTTCATTTAAATCTATCTAAAAAGGATTTAAATGCTCGCTCAAACTTCCATATTATAGGGGAACCTACTTGAGCAATGTTATTTATCTTGTTGACTTCCCGGTCATAATTTATCATTTTCACTCGCAACTTGGTTGCTATGGACTCATTAAGTCTGTGTATACCTCCTCATCATTCAAGGGGTAAGATTGTTAGAACAAGTTGATATCCATTAACAAGCAAAAGCTTGGGAAATGTTGGTGAATTTTCCTTTCCAACTAGATACGACTACTCTGTGGAGTCTTATCAACAAGTATTTCACTTGGGGAAGGGAGGACAAACTCTACGTTTCAATGCTATGGATTTATTCGAACTAGGAGTCGTGTATAAGAGGCCGAGTTGCGCGGTCCATCACAAGGCCTAACCATTGGCCAGGGAGTTACTATTAAAGGCAATCTACAAGTGGAGCCGTCAGTTCTTCCTTCTACCGATAGTAAACTATATTGGGCTGTACCATCCCCGACTGATCATCAAGGAGTGGGACAGCTGGCGCGTGATAACTCCAGTATTGGTTCATCTCCCAAATTGGGAATTCCCTGCAACACGTATCGAAGAGACTTCTTTCAGGTTGATGGTGTCTTTCGGAACACGTATCGAAGAGACTTCTTTCAGGTTGTAGGACTTCGAAAAATGTTAATAACTGGAATTGCAATATTTTCCTTGCAAGTTCCTCTTTATATAAAAATGATAATATCTTGCTTATTTTGACTTAGCAGATATTTCCACAAAATAAATACTTTAAGTTACCTTGTAACTTCATCGTTCATATTATACTGGCATCATTTCCGTAAATGCATGGCATATGGTTTGAAAGATACTTTTGAACTGTTATATATTATCGTTCAGTTAAACATTATTGTTGGTGGGCTAGTGCTCACCCTTGCTTTATTATTATATCACAACAATAGCTAGACCAGATGACTCGCACAAGGCGCACTCGACGCTGGCTGGGACGATGAGACTAACAGAGCCGAAGAGAAAGCTATTGGTAGGATAGATTCATTCTTTCAGTACCAAATATATGGGCTGGTATGACTTATGATAATGGATGACAAAGAGTATGTATTCACATTGTAATTCTTTTTGGATTGTAAGAACTCATAATGTGCTTAATAAAATTTGGTAGTTACTCTGATTTCATCTCTGGGACTATAACGGGTGTGTTTTATGTTATTTTTTTGGGTCACAAGGTTGTAATTTAATATTTATGTTGAGTTGTGGATGGGAATTGAGACGGTAACGACCAGATCCCTGACCCCGGATCTGGGGGTGTTACACAATGTATTGCCTCTAGGGCACCTACACTAACAATCATCTCAAATGGATCGTCCCAATTAGGTGCTGTAATGATGGGAGCAGTAGTCAGCTTTTCTTTCAAGTGCTCAAATACAGTCAGACACTCTTCATTAAAGTTGAAATGGCTATCCTTCTCCAACAAGTTGCATAATGGTTTTGTGATTTTAGAAAAATCTTGGATAAATCTTCGATAGAATCCGGCATGGCCGAGAAAACTACGGATTCCCTTAACTGAGATTGGTGGAGGAAGATTTTCAATAGTCGCCACTTTAGCCTTATCCACTTCGAGCCCCTTCCTAGATACCTTGTGCCCGAGAATGATTCCTTCTTGCACCATGAAATGGCATTTTTCCCAATTGAGCACCAGATTGGTCTCAACACATCTTTTCAGCTCCAGACTCAGGTTGTGCAAGCACTCATCATAAGAAGTTCCTAAAACTGAAAAATCATCCATGAAAACCTCCACATTTATTCCAATCATGTCAGAGAATATGGCCATCATGCATCTCTGAAAGGTGGCAGGCGCGCCACAGAGTCTGAAAGAAACCCGTCGGAAAGCAAAAGTGCCAAAAGGGCAAGTGAATGTGGTCTTCTCCTGATTTTTTGGGGCGATACAAATTTGATTGTAACCTGAATAACCATCAAGAAGGCAGTAATACTCATGGCCAGCCAGCCTGTCCAACATCTGATCAATGAACGGTAGAGGAAAGTGATCTTTTCTGGTGGCTTTATTCAACTTCCGGTAATCCATGCATACTCTCCACCCTGTGACTGTCCGAGTAGGAATGAGCTCATTATTTTCATTAGCTACCACTATCATGCCTCCTTTTTTAGGCACACATTGCACTGGGCTCACCCACGAACTGTCTGAGATAGGATAAATGATTCCTGCATCAAGCCATTTAAGAATTTCCTTCTTTACCACCTCTTTCATGATAGGATTGAGTCTTCTCTAATGTTCGACAGATGGTTTGCTTCCTTCCTCAAGAAGAATCTTATGCATGCAATAGGAGGGGCTGATTCCCTTAATATCTGCTGTGGTCCACCTGATTGCTGATTTATACTCTCTCAGAATCCGCAACAGCTTGTCTTCTTCAATACCTGACAGGTTAGCAGCAATAATAATAGGTAATGTAGATGAATCACCGACATATGCATACCTCAAGTGATCCGGCAGAGGTTTGAGTTCGAGTGCAGGGGCTTCTTCAACAGATGGTTTAAGACGCCCTTGAGAATTCTTAAGATCTGCTAACCCGAGAGACTCAAATGGAATGTCGAACCTTCTTTTCCACGAAACTGCATTCAACAGCTGAAGCTGCTTTGCTCCTGCTTCGTCTTCACAATCAGAATCCCCTATCAAGGACCTTTCTAAGGGATCTAACTTTAGCGGTTGTTCCTTCTCTAAGTTCACTGACGAATCGACCATGTCCACTTTAAAACACTCATCTTCATCTGTTGGGAATTTCATTGCGTTAAATACATTGAAAGTGACATTCTGATCTTGCATTCTCATTGTGAGTTCTCCTTTTTGCACGTCGATCAAAGTTTGGCCTGTAGCTAAAAATGGTCTTCCCAAGATGATGGGAATCTTCTTGTCCTCCTCAAAATCTAGTATAACAAAATCCACAGGAAAGATGAGCTTTTCCACTTTTACCAAGACATCTTCCACAATACCTCTCGGATACGTAATCGACCGATGTAAGGAGATATTTGTAGGTTTTGGATTAGGCAGACCAAGTTGCATGAACACAGACAACGGCATTAAATTTATACTAGCTCCCAAGTCACATAAGCATTTGTCGAAAGATAATTTGCCTATAGTGCATGGTATTGTGAAGCTTCCAGGGTCCTTGAGTTTCGGGGGCAATTTATGTTGCAACACCGCACTGCATTCTTCTATCAAAAAAACGGTTTCCAATTCCTCCAGTTTCAATTTCCTTGATAGAATACCCTTAATGAAATTAGCATAACTAGGCATTTGTTCAAGAGCCTCTGCAAAAGGTATGTTTATATGTAGCTTCTTGAATAACTCTAAAAACTTTGCAAACTGCTTATCCAATCTCTGCTTCTAGAGTCTCTGCGGATATGGTGGAGGGGGTATATTTGACCTGAGATGCTTTCTCAGATGACCCTTTGACACCCTCCGGTTTGCTGATGCTGATTTCAGGTTTCGAGATCTCCGTTTGTTCCTCCGTAGTGGTGTGGCTGCCCTGTGCCTACTGCTGTTCGATTACCTTTTCAACTTCTTGGTCCTTTGTGATTTTGCCAAATCTTAAAGTGATAGCTTTGACTTGCTCTTTGCCGTCCCTTTTTCCAGGGTTTGTTTCTGTGTCGTTAGGAAGAACTCCTTGCGGCTTGTTGAGTAAGGCGTTTGCTATTTGGCCAATTTGGTTTTCCAGAGTTTTAAGAGATACAGCCTGGCTCTTACACATCAATATTAGTTCATCCAATTCTGATTTCTCAGTAGACTGTTGGCCTGGACCGACATAATATTGTTGATGAAATCCCGGAGGTTGAGATTGTTTCGGGGCGTACTGATTCTGAAGTTGTTGCCACTGCTGTTGATGTGATCCTGAAGGATTGTATGGTCTGGCTCCATATTGCTGATTTTGGGTTTGATGGTATGGTTGTTGTTGATATTATTATGGTTGTTGTGTTTGATATGGTGGTTAAGTTTGATATGGTGGTGGTTGCAATCCATTTTTATTATTGCTCCAGCTGAAGTTAGGATGGTTTCAATTGTTGGGTTGGAAAGTGTTTGGGACTGGGTGCTGTTGCTTTTGAAATTGCTCATAAAGTGCACTGATTCATTGGAAATTGCACATTGATCCGTTTCATGTCCACCGGCGCATAGCTCACAAACACTCGCCACTTGCTGTACCCCATAGTTTGTCAAAGAATCCACCTTCATGCTTAGCACTTCGAGCTGAGCTGATAGAGATGTGGCTGTGTCAACCTCGAGGATTCCTGCCACCTTGTGTTGAGGCATCCTCGGTGTCGGATTCTGATACTCATTAGCCGCCATCATTTCAATTAGCTCGTAGGCGGCTTCATAGCTCTTAGCCCATAAGGCTCCCCCTGATGCTACATCCACGATTGGTCTTGATTGCCATCATAGACCATTATAAAAGCAATTAATCACCATCTAGTTGGCCATTCCATGGTGAGGGAATTTTCTTAGCATTTCCTTATAGCGCTCCCAAGCTTTACATAAAGATTCCCCCGTCTGTTGTGTGAACTAAGCAAGAGCATTCCTTATGGCAGCTGTTTTTGCCATTGGATAGAATTTAGTGAGGAACTTTTGAGCGAGTTCTTCCCATCTTGTTATCGAGCCAGCTGGAAGAGAGTGCAACCATCCCTTAGCTTTGTCCCGTAGAGAAAATGGAAAAAGCCTCAACTTTACAGCATCATCTGACACGTTGTTGAATTTGAATGTGTCACAAATCTCTATGAAGTTCCGGATATGCATATTTGGATCTTCCGTAGGCGCTCCCCCGAACTGGACAGAGTTTTGTACCATCTGGATTGTGCCAGGTTTGATTTCAAATGTGTTGGCTGCAATGGCTGGCCTGACGATGCTCGACTGAATATCATTGATTTTCGGTTGAGAATAGTCCATCAACGTCTTGGGCACAACATCCGCCATTTCTAATGCTTCTTCCAGCTTTATTACGGTTCTTGATTTAAGAGTTTAGGCACGCGTTAGCATAAACAACTCAAGATCCTTATACTGGCAGAGCGAGAAAACACGACGCGAGAAAAAAAAAATTCCAAGTCAGTTAAGTTTAACCTCCGTTGATGTTAAACACAAATTCAGAAAATAACACCGAAGTCCCCGGTAGCGGCGCCAAAAACTTGTTGGTTCGAAAACTAACTACGCAAGCATACGTGGTCACAAGTAATATAATAAGATCGATCCCACGAACACTTGGTGTTTGTTCAGAAATAGTGCTTATGCAACGACGTATGATTAAACAATAAACTGCTTGAATTGATATAAAAGGGGAGTTTTGTTTTATTATTTTTAATTGATTTATCAATAATAATACTAAGTAATTTGAACTACTTGATTTAATTAAACGAGATTTTATATGTGAGAAAAACATGGGATTCTAAATTCATTACTTATTTCATTTAGAATTGATGCCTTAATTCAAAGTGATTTGATAATTACGAAAGCTAGCCGGGAACACGAAACTAACATAAGCGCCTTTCAGCCTTAACTTATATCAAACCACACGAAAATCCACTTAAAAAGATAGAAATTGTGTGGACACCGTTAAGTTTAGACCCTATATGTCTATAAGATTTGAAAACATAATTGGTTTACGAATAAATTCCTTTATTATGACTACAGAGGGTGATGTGATCCAAAACCCTACCACTAATCGTAAATGTACATGACAATTACGAACCTATGCTAACATGGAAAATTCTAAATTCCTAAATCCACTTTCGCATTCATTAGGAATTAATAATTTAGATGATAGCTACGCAACTAATAAATTAAGCGCAACCATATTAGGCAATCTGAATTTTTATCATAATACAAATTATTAAGGCATCGAATTATTAAATTACGTAAATAAATCCATTAGAATCCCATGACGGCGATTAGTTCATAATCAAACAGATCGTCATCATGGGATTAAATGGAAACATGACAGAAAATTGCATGAATTAAATATGAAATTACAAGAGTTTAGAAAATAGAACCGAAATAGCTTTCAATGAAAGAGAAGAGCACTCAATGTAATCCCCGTAAAATCTTTAACTAAAATAGAACTTATACTAAATTTGCAGAAAATTAAAGTGTATGAAATAAAACTGAAAATACAAAGAAAACTAATAAATTTTAGAAAGAGTACAACTGAGAATTCAGCTCAATGATGATTTTAAATCTAAGGAAAACACTCCTATTTATAAGAGAAATCAGCCCACAATTAGTACTAAAAGTTTGGCTGAAAGCAAATAACGGTAAAGAAAAAATGAGAACTGGGCGGCTGTCAAACTTGTACAACTCAGGCGGCCACTTTCTTTTACTTAATTGATTTTCTTAATGGTTAATTGGCTAATTCATCACTGAACTGAACCTCAACTTGAAAGTGGGTAACTGAACTCAAAAAGCTTGCAGTCAACTCATCATACTAATTAAAACTTACAATCTCATAACTGCCGTCAACTCATTTAACGGGACTGACGGAAAGTTGATGTGGCAAGAATTTTAACGGGTAAAATGGCTAATTCATAACTGAACTGATCCTCAACTTGCAGCTGGGTAATTGAACTAAAAAAGGTTGCAATCAATTCATCAGTTAGTGTTGTAAAAATATTCTAAACAATAAAATATAAAATTATATGATGGAACGATATTTTTTTAATTATATCTAGTGTTATAAAAATATTCTAAACAACTAACTTATTAAACTAGCTCTTTAGCCCGTGCAAAGAACGTGCACCCTCCAAATTTCAATTATTTATTGATTTTCAAAAATATATCTAATATATCTGTATGTTGTACGAGATAGTTAATATTTGTAATATTCATCTTGTGAAGCTAATCATTGTCCAATTCATTAGATTGTTATACTTGTATATATGAAAGTTTATTTATCATCTTTATGTAAATTTGAACTTAATTCTACTATGAGAATAATACTTTTAAAGTACGATTTAATATGCCTAATGTAAGAATCATTATATTGTGGGTATAATTATTTTTTGGATATAATTTGGATATCAAAAAGTATGAACGACTACACCACAAGTTGAATATAGACGTATTATATGACAACTTTTCCTTGTATATTTTAAAAATATTGCTCTAATTTAGTGGTGATGATTGTCTCATTTCACTTTATAATCGGGTCATATATAAATTTCATATATTTTTTACTTATTAAATATAATGTATAATTTTTTTCCCAATATTTGAGTTTAGATAATATGGCATGCAAGTGATGTACATATTATATAAATATATGTGTGTGTGTGTGTGTGTGTGTGTGATAATTTTCACACAATTTTATACCACATAAAATCTAATTTTGTAATCACTTTTTTTGCTTGTAATCAATTCGGTTAATTGCTATTAACTTTTTTCGTCTAAGACACAAGTAGACATATAAGTCATAAGAAGATGTTTGTTCAAGTACAAATTGTAATATGAAAATATTGAAATAATATTAAATAATGAGATATGTGCGTGTTTTAATGTGTAATTTCAGTTATCCAGTTGTAAGTTTTTTGAGTTCAATTACCCAGTTGCAAGTTGAGGGTCAGTTCAGTTATGAATTAGCCATTTCATCCCTTATTTGTACAAAATTAACGGACCTCCGTTAAAAGTCAACGAAAGTTAACGATCGTGCAAGCTTTTAATAGTTTAATTATGAGATTGCAAGGTTTAATTAGTTTAATAACGTTAATGCAAGTTTTTTGAGTTCGATTACCCAACTGCAAGTTGAGCACGAGTTCAGTTATGAAATAGCCAATTAACCCATTTTCTTAATCAACTACTTGCTTTTCTTTGCCGACCATCTTTTATAACTCAAAAGGGGCTTATTTCGTCTTTATTATAGACAGCTCCTAAAATGCTTTTTAACCCGCACAGCTTATAATCTTTAATTAATAAATAAATATTTTAATCCAGAAATTATAAAAATAAATATCTAATATTATTAGATATTTATAAATATAATTTTCTAAATAAATAAAATATTTATTAATATATATAAATCCTTAAGTCCTAAGCTACGGTCTATTGAGGGTCTGGAACCGGTCTCCTTTTGCTTAACAAACAATATATCAATTCCAACCGGGGTTCCAGCTGTAAGAATATATCACTTTCCATCTTTTTGTGATAATTCTATTTCCTTTTTGCTCGTCCAGGTGTAAGCTACGGTCTCTTGAGGATCTGAAACCGGACTCCTTTTGCTTAGCAAAAAATACAATTATTCCAACTGGGGTTTCAGCATTAAGAATATATCACTAAGAATTTTTTTTATGATAATTCTTTTTCCTCGTAGCCAGTCCACTTGATAATAAAATCCTTGTGATTAAATTCTGAATTGAGGCAAAAATCCGAATTGAGGCAATAATCCACCATTTTTTAGTCTTTTATCGCCACAATACCTAAAGTTGCGAGTTCTGCACAACAAGGACTGAAACAAGATAAACGAATTAAAAGACACAACATACTTAAAGATAAACCACCAATGTAGGTCCAATTAGCGCATAATAAGTGGATATAAAATCCACTTATCAGGCTTCAGTTGCCAAAATGGCATGACAATAATGAGTTTGAATAATTAAGAAGATCTCAATTCATTCTCGACTTTAACCGTCACTGAGCAACACTTGCCTCAACAACAGTATAAACCTCGAATTAGTTTACATAAATTTGAAGGAAAACTTACTTTGAAGAATATTAGCATAGACGAGGAATATTGAAATAAAATGATTTTTAAAGAAATCTTCATCTGAACGATAGGTGAGGAGCATAAACAATAATAGAATAATTTGAGAATGTATGTTTATAATTTAACAGAAGAAGAATGTCACTGGAAATAAGAATAAAGAGTATAGGCCCTAACAAAATGATTTGAAAGGAACATCGTATAATTAACAGAACAGGTTCACATTATTCAAAATAAATATGAAGAGTATTTATATAAAATAATTTTTACAGAATCATCACCTGAACGATAGGTGGCGGGAAGCAACAATTGAGAAATAATTTGAGAATAATTATCTGAATGCTAGTTAAAGAATAATGTCACTTGAAACAAAAGAATGGGGTATAGACAAAAGCAACATGATTTGGAAGAAATATCGTATAAATAACACAAATAGTTTCACATCACTTGAATGATAAGTGAGGGATAATATACTTGCCTCAATACACGCAGTTTCCAATTTCATCACACTGATTCTTTACTCACTTTACATCCATCTCAACTTCTTTATACCTTGACCTTTCTTCGATCACACATCCGTCTTTCCTTTATCACTTGTCAACCTCTACACGAGCACACTCGTCAACTTCGATAATTATTCCATTCCTCAAGATTCCGTCTACACGTGCGCCAGCTCTAAGTTGGCCTCCTACTCGTACCTATATAAAAGTAAGTACTACTTCAGTACAATGCCAATCCGAAACCTTACAGTCTATTTTAGTCTACCCATACGTCCCCTAGCTCGTGTAACCACAATAACACGTATATCACATAAGATTATACTTGTAAAGCATCTTTAGTATAAACAGTTAAACTAAGTAAATACCTATCTCGTATAGCACATATTGGTTATACTCGTAAAATAGATTAGTAAAATCATATAACACACTTAAGCACGTAATACGTATCATCCACTTACACTCTTACCCTCTACTACGTATATCATATCAGTTTACAAATAATTCTTATCAAATTACTGTAAGAATTACAAAATAATTCTAGCAAAATTCGGACAACATCTCCTTTGTAATATTGTACTACCCGTCAGAATACAACCGACACAACAAGCAATCTACCACTACCCTTTTTATCCAATGTCAATACAAATCGACCAACAATTAACGGTTCATACGCCGCAAGTTCATATCAAATTCACTACTTAATTATCTGAAGAATTAAATAAAATCACATAGACATACGTATAAATCATTAATTCAATAATTAGAAATTTACAATCATCAAAATTCAATCATTAACTATTAACTATTATCAATACGAATGAGTTATCACTTAACAATCTTTATAACTTTGAAAACTTCGAAAATTCAACTAACAATCACAAATTACCCATACAGTGAATTTAACCCATAATTAACACACATTAAATTGATTAACTAACATAAAGCAAGGACCCTCAATCCATAATAATCGAATAAAATTTTACCACTATACAATTACGAAATTTTCAACCACTCTTTTCATAACCGTGTTTAAACAATCACCTAGTTAACAGCTACTAGCAAATTGGACTAAAATATTAAGAAATTTTAGGTTCAGGGTCTATCATAGCCTACACACCAGCTCAAACTAGATCATTGCCGGTGGTGATGAACTCCGGAGGTGCCCAAAATCTAGGTTTTCAATCATGGAGCTTCATCACAGTAATATTTAGCATATAACAACGATTATCACATCCCAATCATTATAAATTCAAGTCAAACTCACTGCAATAAGAATCGGCCAGATATGTACATGAATACATACACTCGGTAAAACACACACACATCGACATAGCCCACACACACACCTAGGCACTCACATTCGAACACGCACACACAGCTCGAAAGAGGAGAGGAGAAGGAGAGACTTGCGAATAATATATACACGAAATCAACACACCCAGTAGCAAATGTTGAACACCCAGTAGCATGGAGTAGTGGTTGATAAGACTATTATTCAGAAAAGAGAAATGATGAACAACTTCGAATGTCATAAAGCAAATGTTGAAAGAGACTTGAAATCCGTCTCTTTGGATTTGGATAAAAGTAAGCAACATGCAACCAAATACACCATATGGCATAAAGATGGAAGTAGAATGATGTATGTTGACAAGGATTTCAATATGATCATAGGGTCAACAGTGGTAGACAGGTACAGCCTCAAAATGACATCTGAAGTAGTAACACGTAGAATTGATTTCTTTGTGTTGGCAAGGATGGTGGAGCTTTTGGTGAGTCATGGCAATGTCCCTAAATCAGCCATGGAACACGACCAGAAATACTATGCTGAAAGATATGCTGAATTCTATGAGAAACATGGTGACTGGATGGAAATTGATGATGCCAACTGATGTGATAAAAATAAGACAATTAAAATCGCAAGCTCACGATCATCGTTTTAATATTTATGATTCGTTCCACAGAGACTATATATATTTTTTTGCTATCCTTAACTATTAATTTAGGCGAACTAGACAATTAATTTTGAGAGAATTATTTATTTAAATATCTAACAAAATATTTAAAACTCGAAACTAAAAAGAAATATTTACGCAAGACAATCGACTAATCAAAGAAACAGAAATGGTACCATAATTTCTAAGCCGAATTTTAACAGATGTTAATAAATTAATGCAAGTTACATAAAAAGAAAACAAAGCTTGTTGGCTTGCGGACTATAGCTAAATGGGCTAGCAACTAAGGAGACATGGACCAAACTAACAAAATCAAAAGAAAATAAGAAAAATTATGAAATGGGAGAAAGAAAATTAACTACGGATGAAAGTGATGGAATGCAATAATTAGAAAAAAATATTAATTAATGATTGAAACAACTACAATAATTATTAGACTATTTAATGATGACACCAATGATTATACTATAAGACAAGAATTAAACAAATCATGCTAAATATTAACAGAAGGCTATCATATGGAATTCAGCTAGGATATGGGCCTAGAATATATTATGGGCTAGATGATACATGTTATGGACTCAACAATGATTTTTCTTTTGGGCCGGAACTAACAAGAAAGCAAAGTAATAAACTAACTTAGTAATCATATATGAACCAGAACAAAACAGGGGAGGTAATATGCTTCGAATTAACACAGAAAACACGTAATGAAATTTTATAAACTAAAATGTTTTTGTTGGTTTTTTTACACTAACACATCAAAAATAACATTTAGATCTACAATTAAAAATTATGAAACCCAAAATAAAATGGCAATTTAAAAGGACTCAAATACGATAATTACCTGACAACAAGAAAATAAAAATCATTACTTTCAACCCCAAGTGGTTAGCATTTCGCTACTTTGTCCACTAATCGGATTTACTAAAATAACAAGAGTGAAGCAACAAGAACGAAAGATCAAGACAAGAAAATAAAGAGAGAATGAAAATTTGCATTAATAAAAGGAAAGTGTCTACAAGATGGAGGCTACAAAATTTAGGTTAACTAAGATTTTTAAAAGGAAGCAAACCAACTGGGCTGGCTAGAAAGAGAGAAAGTAAGATAAAGAGTCATTCCTTGTTGTTCTCTCCCCTCTGGTATTTATAGGACAACATGTCTAACCATCATAGTATGAATATAGCAAGAAAAACTGGAATTGAATTTGTTCATCATTGACTATACCAAAATTTCTCATTCTACCTACCACTGCACAGCTCATCACTTTCTAGATATAGTATTATAACACTTATTTATAGATAAGAATTAGGGTTTTGGGGTGTGTTTGAAATATTTCAATTTGCTCCAAGCTCCTAATTCTTTTTCCTTCTTCTTTTATTCTAGTCATTTTTCTTCCTCTTTTGTCCTTCCTTGCACTTTATTTCTTTATTTTGTCATTTCTTTATTTTCGTCGAATCTCCTGAAATGGAACAAAATAATTTATAAAAATACGAGTTCAAGCAATAAATAGGTAATAAAAATATGCAAAAATATGCACTTATCAAATGCCCCCATACCTATCTTTTGCTCGTCCTCGAGTAAAACAAAAAGAAAAAATGCAGAATAAAAAACCTATACTCACTGTCGTAGGAATCACGGGTAATTTTAGGTTTACCAACCCGTTAAACTCATATACGATCTCTGCAAGAGGAGTGTTGTCTCCTAAGGGTTTACAGAAGATATACCCATAAAATCTTTGAGATAAATCAGCAAGTATCCAACTTTCCTCTTTCAATCTACCTTTCATTGGTGTCAACAAAACAATTTTTTAGGAAAATATATGTCTTAAAGATTATTCTAATAATAGCCAAGTTATAGGTTTTCACAATCCACATGAGTAGACTCTAAAAATTTACAAAAATCCCAAGATGTGTAGTGAATTTAAGGCCTTTGATGGGTAAGTACATACGAATATTTTCTCTTTTTCAACCAATATTGAACTGACCCAATCTCTATTAAAACAAGGTTCTAGCCAAACTTCACGTTCTTAGTATTTAGACCGATCGTGCAATGGTTGAGGTCCCAAAAGTCTTTTGCATCAATGCCCATGTAGCGAGTTTTAGGTCAACAATCCCAGATCACAAGACCTTAGGTTGCTAGGCACAAAGTCCCCTCGAACTTACTTACTCGGATTATCAATGAGTCCAACCTAGCCGATTTCCCTACTAAGAATTTATTATTACAAAATTACACTAGCACTCTACAATTACAAAACTTTATTGACTTTTTTTTTTCTTTTTTTTTTTGTAAGACACTATAGGAGCAAAATCTTGCAAAGGTTTGATTCGACATTGTTCTAACATGTGGGTTCTCTCTCAGGTATCGAATAACATTCCTATGCAATTTTTCCATCAAATGTCTTGTGCAAATGTGTCGTCTTGGACTTTTAAGCAAAAATTTGTTTGGCACAAGTTTCAAGAGGAAAGCCTTACTTGACTACGTTCAAATTATCTAAAGGCATTATACATATAATTTTTAAAAAATAGTTAACACCAACTAGTTCTAAAGTTTAAAGAGTGGGAAGGACAACTAAGCTAAAATATCTTTATTTTTGGATTTTTAAATTTTTAAATTTTTTCAATTTTATGTATTTATACTAAAAACCCTCCCTCATACCTAAATCATGCATTATCCTCAATGTATGCAAATGCAAGAGAAATGAGTAAAGGAGATTGAGGAGATAATACCTGACAAGGGTTGACGGAGACGAAAAACTTCTAAAAATTACGAAAGAAAACAACTCACACACACTTGTACACCCCCATACCTATCTTTCACGAGGGGGGCTTAATGAATAAAACTGAATTAGCCGATACCGGTGGGAAAATTGGGATGCAGCTTCGAGAAAGAATCAAGACATTTTTGAAACTTTTGATTAGAAAATACTTTCTCAAGCAACATGGAATCATTCAACCTTATGGAACAAGTTTCACTAATGTTCTCCCTAAACCAACTTAAGGCTTCTTCATTTTGTTTAAGCAAATTAAAGATAATGAAAGTTTGGTCATGGGTTGAATCACTAGGAATAACGTAAGATAAGGGTCCATATTCTCCTAAGGGCTGATCAAACTCGGGATGATACATGGTTGAGTCAAATGCAGGAGGTGTTCCCACGAGACTTTTAACAACGGGCTCAACACTAACAACCTCAGGTGGTTTCCCCCACTTGGAACAAATGTCATCCAACTCTCTCAACATCTCTTCCGAGGTCATACCCCTCAACGACTCATTATACGCTTGATTAGACGCATAGTTGACTTTAAAATCCTCCTTGAGAAGAGACTCAATTTCACCATCCTCAAAGCTAGACCATGTGACAAACTTGTTGACAACATTAACCCCTTTTTATTGTTCATAAAGCTCATTGGGTTCTTTTCCTACATTGAAAATGTTAAGGTCAATGGTCATGTTACCAAATGTGAGTTTCATCGAACCATCCCTACAATTGATCAAGGCATTGGATGTAGCAAGAAAAGGTCATCCTAAAATGATCAGAATTTGGTTCTTAGGATTCATGACGGGTTGAGTCTCGAGAACGACAAAGTCAACCGGGAAGATAAAGTCACCAATCTTAATCAAGACATCTTCTACTAAACCTTTAGGCATTTTGACAGAACGAACAGCTAGTTGAAGTGTCATGTTTGTCTTCTTAAGTTCACCTAACCCTAAGGCTTGATAGACAGAAAATGGAAGAAGATTCACACTCGCTCCTAAGTCAAGTAACGCTTTATCCTCAAAGGTATCGCCTATGACACAAGAAATTGTACACAAGAAATTATAGGACATCCGGGGTCCTTATATTTTATGGGAATTTGATTCGAAAGAATTTATTTAACATGAGAGGTCAAAAAGGCTTTCTAGGGACGTGGGTGGAGCGCTTATGAGTACATAAATCTTTTAGACACTTAGCATAAGAAGGAATTTGTTGAATTGCATCTAAAAGAGGAATGTTTATCTCGACATGCTGAAAGACTTCCAAAATCTTATCTACTTGAGCCGATTGTTTGTTTGAAAGGAGTCTTTGAGGATAAGGAGCGTTAGGCTTAAAGACACGTTCACTAGGTTCTTCGGGAATGGATTTTGAAGATGAAGGTTCAAGAGGTGAAGGTGGTGTACTAGCTGACTTGAGAGGCTCGGGATTTGGGAGTTGTGCGGAGTGATCAAGGCTAGGGTTCGGTTCACCATAGGACTCTTCTTTTTCGGGAGACTCGACACCTACTTGATTTTCAACATGATTTCCCGACCTTAGAGAAATGATATCATTAACATTTTCATGAGGTCTTCGATTGAGAGGAAATTTAGGATTGACCTCGGGTTGACTTGGGAACTTGTTCTTCTCTCGCTCACATATGGCGTTGGCTAATTGGCTCACTTGAACCTCTAACTTAGATATGGCTTGAGTACTAGCATTTAAAATTTGCCTATCTTGAGTCATGGTTTGCATGAAAGTTTGTTGAGACTGAGCCAAATTAGTTGTTGATTTTAAAAGCGAATCAATACTCTTTTCCAAGGAATTAAGTCTCTTTTCCGACTCATGAAAACCGGGAGGGTGGGCGGATGCTTGAGTTTAATAAAGACCTTGATTTTGAGTCGGGTAAGAGTTCGGCTTTTGAAAAGAAGGTGGCGGAGATTGGTAGTTTTGACCTTGACTCCATGAAAAATTCGGGTGGTTCTTCCAACTGGGATTGTATGTGGTGCAAAAGGGTCATTCCTAGGGGTTGGTTGAAACATGGCATTGACTTGCTCACACTTGGGAAAGTTCGGAAAACCTTGATTATAATTAGAGCACATAGACACTTGTGAGGGGGCCTTACTAGTATCTAGGGCTTCGAGTCTTCTAGTTAGAGTAGCTAATTTGGCATCGGTTGCAATCGAATTTCCAATCGAATGCAAATCCCTAGATGAGCTGGACGACTTGGACTTATTAGTGTAATAACCGCAAATTTCCGAATAAAATTTTCGTACTCGATATTTAAATTTTAATTAAGAGCGATGCACTAGTATATTTTAATTAACGCGTTTTTGTAAAATTTCGAAATTTTATATATTCATATGAAAGTAAATATTATATTATATCTATTTAATTATATTTACTTCGTATTTATTAAAATTAGGAAAATAGGATTTTAGTTTTGGGTCGAATTTATTTATGAAACGAAATTAGAGTCTCGTTTTAATTAGCCAGCACGGGGGAAACGAACTCTTTTCACCAAACATTGCACTAACATAAACATGATCATTACTCTTTTTTAGCATTTATTTTTGTCTCCCATGTTTTAATTTTTTTTTAATTTAATAATTATCCACTTACAACATATGATTATGTTTTTATGGAACACTAAATGATTACACCCCACTTGTTTATACAATAACCAAAAACTGGGCCTTATATTTACAAAACAGAATACAAACCGAGCTATACAGACAAAACTCACACAAAACCGACTACATTTCTTTTTCTCTCTACAAAACACAGTATTAACAATCCATCAGGTAGTTCTTTTTTCTTTTCTTTCTTCTGTTGATTGTTTGTGTTCCGATTTTTGTGCTGTCCGAATGATTTGCTAATGGGTGTTGGTTTTGGTCGAGTGTGTGATTGGGTGTGGCCGTGTACGGTCGGAATGGAGGGGAGGAGGTGTGGTGTGTTGTTGTTGTGGTGAAATAAGGGGAGAGAGAAAGAGGTTGATTCGGGGTGTTAAGGGAGAGAGGAGCAGGGGTGGGAGAGATGACGATGAGAGACAGAGAGAGGTCGAGAGAGAGAGAGTTTGAGTCAGAGATAAGGAGGGGTTGTGGTTGATGTATATTTGTATGTAGGGATGGGCATCGGGCCACTTCGGGGCCGGGGAGTGCTATCCCCGCCCCCATCCCCGAATTCAAACCCGATCCCCGTCCCCGGCCCGATCCCCGTCGGAGATTATTTTATATTCCCCGTCCCCGGCCCAAAACGGGTAACGGGGATTCCCGCGGGAAATCGGGGAATTTCATTTTTAAAAAAAATAACATTTTAAACAATTTTAAACACTAACTAGTGAGTTTGAAACAATTTTTTAAGCACTAAATTAAGATAGAAAAAATATTACTTAAATAAACAATTATAAATAACATGGAAATGAAGTTATTTAACTACTAGAAAGACAAACATATAAGATTAAAATATTATTTTGTTTTCAATATAAAGTATTGAAAATTCATATATATTAATATATGATTATCAATATATATATATATATATATAGGTAGTGGGACCCACATACCACTGTTGCAGTGGAAATAATATTAAAATAATAACGTATCAATAAAAAATTAATGATCGTATGTTTTTAATCGGAATTTATATATAAATATCTATATAAATAATAAAAGGGGTATATTAGTTTTAAAATTTGAGTATTATTAAATTGTGAGAAATAATTAATTAAATAAAATTGTAATTGATTCAGTAATTAAATAAAAATATTCTGTGATTATTTACCATAATTTAGAGATTTATTGATTTATTGATAAAAGAGAGAATAATTATGAATAAATAGAGTAAAAATATGGTTTTATTTAGAAAACTGATATTTAATATTTACGGTTTATTTTGATTAATTAAATCAAATCAGATTATTTTAGAGACTAAAATCGGAGTAATATTTAATTAATTACGAGATTAAAAATGGAAGAGGAATTAGTTGGTGAGGTTAATAATAATAAATATGGATTTAATTTGAATAAAAATGGATTCTTGAGTTATTTCATTTTGAGAATAAATAGAGATTTTTATTAATTAAATTAGAGAATTTTAGAAAATTCATAAGAGCTATTTATTTTATTTTTAAAAGTGCATTTTTAATAGCTAGCGAATACTTAGAAATTATTAGAGCCCTTTTTTTTAGAATTGTCTTACAATTAAATAATTTGAGATTTCCAGATATTAAAAATAGGATATATTATCCAGATTTAATTCCTGAGCTCGAAGAGAGATTTATTTATCCGGGAATTACTTTCCGTTATTTATTGTAGAGATTTTCATGAGATAATATATTATTATTAATTATATTATCTGATCGGGAATATTTTATTCTGACGAATCGCTCACGTATTTCTGGTTGCCATTTTTAGAGGATAATTCTCGAGCCGTAGATCGAAGCCAAGTTCACGGGTAGAGTGTAAATTTTATCTGCATTCATTTGCACTTCGAGATCGAGGCAAGTTCCTTTCTACCCTAACTCTTAGAGACTTGTATTTCTGTTCGTATTATTTCATTCGTTAATTATTTTCGAGCTATCAATTATGAGATTTATCTGTTGCTCCTTATGACACAATTATTTCTTTTAAGCATTATCCCTCGTTAAATATTACGATACTATTAATTAAGTCTACTTATGAATTATACTCTTTATAAGCGTAGAAATAAATTCGTTGCTATCGGGTCGATCTCATTAAATCGAGATGACTATTATTTTGATTAAGTGAAACTAATTTCATTTGTTCGAGATAGTTAAATTCATTCTTCTCAGTGGAATTTATTGTACAAATTCAACAATAATTTATTGATTATCTTTTAGTTGGTTCCTCGTTCGAATCAATCGATAAGAGTTATAAAATTACAATCGTTAGAGTTGTTACGTGTTGATCAAGTGAAAAATACTCTATTCAACGGCTCATCAATTTTGAGTATTATAATCATTCGAGTGGTACTATTTGTTCGGTACGACACAAAATATTTCATGATTAAGACTATTCTCATTATTTCGAGACAGTTGCTTTTATTGTCAAGGTTTGGCATTTTATTCGTCTCAACAATGAAATATTACTATTGAGAGTTTACATCAGTCCATTGTTCGGATTGGTGGTAAAATTGAGTCAGACTGGTAGTCCGCCAGATTATTAAATATTTTCCTGGAAGAATTATCTCAAGTTATCTGTTCACCAAATATTCGTGAATTCTGTATTCTACTGGTCAATTTTGGAAAAGAGACCCATTATAAAGAAAGAGAGACTTGTTTACCGTTATGCGGACAAGAGATTATTTAGGTACTATGTTGCCAGGGTTGTAAGAACCCCAAATTTTGGATATAATTAAAACTTTTTAAGTAAGGATAAAACGAGGAACAATGATTCCGACAACAAGGTCACCAGCTCTAATGAATGGTGGTTTCAAAGAACAATGACTGTAATGAATGGATATTGCTTTGGACAATGATCCTGATGCATTGGTATATTGTCAGAATATAGTAATTCGATGGTTGAGGACCTAGATAAGAATAACCTACCATCCAGAAAGGAGCTAATGGATCCTTGGAGGGAAATGAGTACGTGCATAGTATTTCCCGTACGTGCATAGTATTTCCCATACGTGCATATTGTTTCCCGTACGTGCATAGTGTTTCCTGTACGTGCATAGTATTTTGGTGGATGAATAGTGATTTTGTAAGTTGGAAAACTTTTCACGCCACCCTATGTACGGAACGTGATATGGATGTTTCGAAGTCATATTAGTAATACGCGGAGGAAATAAGTGAATGCAGAGACGATCGGAATTCAGAAATTCCAAATTCTTTTCGGTATAATATTTGACCGGACAGTGGATTAAATATTATTATAATCCAAGAATTGAGATATTAACTTTGAGGATTTGATATTTTGGGATGTTATTATATTTGATTTAAGAATGAAGGTAGGAAACCACTGAGGAGTGGTTATGGCTACTGTAAGAACCCAGATTTTTGATAGAATTAAAACTTTTTAGTATGTAATAATATGGGAATGAATAGTGGTTATGACTGCGATGTAACGAATGTCTATTAAATGAATGGAATGGATTTGAATTCAATTATTTACATGTCATGCAGAATACTTTTGGTTGACGGCATAGGTAAGAATGATCTATCTCCTAAGGATATAAGTATATTACTTCAAGTAAGATTATTCTTGTGTCATCCAAATCAATATCTATTATAAGTCCAGCGGTTCCGTAAAAAGGTTAAGAAGCACTCGAGAGTGAACCAGGTTCATTTTCCTAATTATAGGAATTAAATAAAAATAAGTGATGAATAGTGATTTTGGTGGAATTTGGAATATTATTATAATAATGATATACCCGGTATTCGGAACGGATTTCTGAGTTCGTATTAGTGATCCAGGAAGAAAATAAGTGTATGTAAAAGCCGTCGGATTCAGAAAAAGAGCACTTTTATTTTCTCCGAGATTTCCCTGGACACTACAAGACTTAAGGAGTTATAAAAGGGAATTAAGGAATTTAAATTCGAGAAGTATTAAGTAAGATGAAGAATAGTATTAGAAATATTAAGAAGGTTTTCGGTAAAACTCTAACTAGAAACGAATGAGTTATTCCCTCGAACGATCAACGAACAAGCAAGGAAATTGAGTAATACCCAGACAAAGGAACGAATAAATAACCAAGAGACAAACAAGTGCAATTGGTGGGAAAAGGAGAAACCCAAGTAACATCCTTATAAGTCAACTACAAGATGAGTGGTGTAATTGCATTCTTGCAAAAATGGAGTTGTTTGTTGTAGTGCCAACACTTGGCCCAATGAGGAAGCAACAAGTGGCACCATTGGATTGCCAACAACACATTAAAAGAGATGCATCCATTATATATGCAAGGGTTATACATGTATTAGCCATAAATCACCAAAACAAAACAAACCACCACCATTTTTCTCCATTTCTTCATAAAAATCTGCCCATTCTTAGCTAATTGGAAGTCCAACTTCCAACCATCACTTGTTCTTCAAATTTTTATGGTAAGTACTACATATCATGGTAATGATCTCCTAGAAATTTCAGCTTCAAATTCATCTTTTATCATTTTCAAATAAATCATCAAAGATGATGATGAATAGTGTTCTTCATAAACTAACTTTTATTTCTTGATTTCTTTTGATTATTCAAGCTATACTAAGGCTAGATAAGGGCTAAACAAGGCTTGATAAGTTCATACATACACCAAGGAAGGTATACCACTCTTGAAAACCAAGCTCTTAGTTTAAGTTTTGGTATTTTAGATGAGTTATATGGATTTAATGCATGTTTAGGACCTTAAGATTATGATTGGGATTTATTAAATGTGAAATTAGTTTAGATGAACGGAAAGACATTGCTTGGTCTTAGTTCATGGTTGAATAACATGTAAATGTTGTTTGGAGTGGAAACTATGATTATTGGATGGTTTGAAATTTGGAAATCATGTAAACATAGCCGTCGTAATGCCCGATTGTCGTTAGCCTTAAGAAACCGTGATTAGCAGTAGCATGAACACACTGTCCAGTCTCGGATTTTGCCATGAAAGGCTAGATTATGTTATAAGCTTCGTTTTGATATAAAGATCACGTGAAACGGACTTACGGTTTAGGATTTATGACTAAATTACTAAAAGTAGTTCGAATCCGTAAACAAAAGTTCGTAACTGAAATTGAACCCTCGTAAGCAATGTAACGTCATGGCGAATCTTGGTAAATAAATACTAGGGGTAAGAAGGAAGGTGTGAAAGAAAACCGTATGTCAAAAAGAGCATTTTTTTATTTATTAAAAATGTTCGAGTCAAGGTTAAACGAGAACGAACCCCTAAAAGACGACTCTTTTATAACTTTGGTAAAACGCTTAGAAAACGGGCGATAAAACTCGGAGTAAAATATTGGTTCGTAACGATCAACCTTAGAACTCATATGACTTAAGTATGTCCCAAGTATAAGTGCAGTGACATGTCGTATTAACGAACGAATGTCGGGTCGGATCAGTGATAATAAGTAATCCACTAAAAGGGGTATAACGAGATGACTCGAGAACGTGTTTCGATTTAAGTATAACTTAACGTTTAATATGTTAAGTGATTAATTCCGAATGCCTTGGCTATTTATAGATCACCAGGCTGAACCGGGACCCGCTACCACTACCCCTTACCGTACTCGACTACCAGGCAAGTTTCAATTCCCTTCTTTTAGGCTGTTGTTGTGATTGAATAATATATATATATGATTGCTGATATACATATGCCATTGCATGCATGCCTACTTTCAAGTTGAATTGATACACTTGTTCCCTGAATGTTATTGTTGGCTTATAAGCTAGATAGTTATATATCAGTTATAAGCCGGTTATTGTAAGACCCTCATAGAAGGGCGTATATATCTTATTAATCAAAAATAGACCGGGAGTCAATATTCCTTGATATATCGAGATTACCTCGGAAGAAAATATTTAAGTAAATATTTTCTATTATTTGGGCGACGAATATTATTTGAATATTCGTTCGAGACTAATTATTTTAACAATCCTTACTTCAAATAATTATTTGAACGTAACTATTCAACGAATAATATTTCTCAATATTCATTCAGAGTCGAATTGATTATCGACTATTATTTCGAATATTCTTCTAAAGATGAGACTATTAAATGAATATTGTTTTGGATGTTCTTTTAGATTATTATTTTATTAAATAAATATTACTTTTGAATATTCATTTAAGATATTAAATACTTGATGAATATTATTTTAATATTCATCTGAAGCTTGATTTAATTATCGAATATTATCTCGAATATTCCTTAAGGTTTGGATTACTAAATGAATATTACTTGATATTCATTTAGGATATTATTCATTAAATGAATATTACTTTTGAATATTCATTTAAATTCCTAATTAATTATGAATATTACCTTAAATATTCTTTTCAGGTCTTATTAATTAATGAATATTATTTTGAATATTCATTTAAATATTTATTTATTCAATAAATATTCTCCTGATATTTCTTCAGGGATTATTTTGAGCAATACTCTGATTTAAGACATTCTTTCATATTCCTAAATATTCTGTAAAATATTTTAATTCAATAAATATTCTCTGAATATTTATTCCATACTTAGAATAACCTCAATAAGGGTTATCTTCTTCGATTATTACGAAAAATATTTCGGAGTCATATTATTATTAATCTTATATCAAGAAAGGTTCTCAGACATCATTCTTCTTCGAGTCTATCTCCTTAATAATAAGGGAACCTTACTTGGAAAATGTTATTTATCTTGTCGACTTCCCGGTCATAAAGTATTCCCTTCACCCGCAACTCGGGTGCTGTTGACTTATTAAAAGTCGTTGTTTACCTTCTCATCTTTCGAGGGGTAAGATTACTGGAACAAGTTGATATCCATTACCAAGTAATAGCTTGGGAGATATTGGTAAATTTTCCTTTCCAACTAGATACGACTACTTTGTGGAGTCTTATCAACAAGTCTTATACTTGGGGAAAGGGGGACGAACGTTACATTCAGAATCATGAATTCTATTTGAACTAGGAGTCGTGTAAGAGGCCGAGTAGCGCCGGTCCATCCCCTTGGCCCAACCGTTGGCCGGGGAGAGCTAGCAAGGCGGTATACAAGTAAAGCCGTCAGTTCTTCCTTCTACCGGTAGTAAATCTAAATTGAGCTGTACGATCTCGACTGATCATCAAGATTGGAACAGCGGGCGCGGTGAATACTCCATCATTGGTTCATCATCCAAATTTATTTATTTCCTGCAACATGATTACTGTTGGCAGAGTTGGAAAAGGGTCATAACTGGAATTGCAACCTTTTCTTGCAAGTTCCTCTTCTTAATAACAATAAGAATATCTTGCTTACTTTGATGTAGCAGATATTTCTACAAACAATTACTTTAAGTTACCTTGTAACTTCATCGTTCATATTATACTGGCATCATTTCCGTAAATGCATGGCATATGGTTTGAAAGATACTTTTGAACTGTTATACATTATCGTTCAGTTATATATTATTGTTGGTGGGCTATTGCTCACCCTTGCTTCATTATTATATCACAACAACAGCTAGACCAGATGACTCGCACAAGGCGCACTCGACGCGGGCGAGGACGATGAGACTACCAGAGCTGAAGAAGAAGCTATTGGTAGGGTATATTTATTCTTTCAGTACCAAGAATAGGGTCTAGTATGACTTATGTAAATGGATGGCAAAGAGTATGTATTATATTGAAATTCTTTTGGATTGTAAGAACTCATAATGTGATTAATAAAAATTTGATTGTTACTCTGATTTCATCTCTGGGACTATAACGGGTGTGTTTTATATTGTTGTGTTGGGTTATAGAGACGTAATTTATTTTATGTTAAGGAAAGTTCAATTGTTGTGGACAGACTTGGAAACCGTAACCACCGGATCCCGGACCCCGGATCTGGGGGTGTTACAGAAGTGGTATCAGAGCGTACGTTATAAACCCCAGAGATGAGGTGACGTTAAATCAATAAATTCAATAAGATAATAAGAACTCTTGCCAAGTTCATAGTCGGACTACTTAATGTAGTGATGACATATAAAAACCCTTATGGGAACTCGTAAGTATAATGATAGTAACTTAGCTCGATATCGTATCGACGAGTAAGGCGACTGACCTTGAGGCATACGAGCAATAGCGCGATGATGCTTTATATGCTAAAGATCAGCGGGTAATTCGATGGAGTACCCTACTGGAGACCCGGAAGAGGTTCCAGCAGATAAGGAAATCCTGTTAGGATAAGGAGCTTACCCATGGGTAATGAGGGTCGCAGCCAGAATGACTGTGATGATTAAGATATGGTGCTCAGAAAAGTGAGTATAAAGAACCGAGATATTATTAAGAGATCTGAAGATGCATGTTGAATTCATAGCCGGACTACCAGATGTGGTACCAGCAAGAAAGAAGGATTGGAAGAATTACTTGAGATCTTATACGGAAATAGATGAGAATCCTTAGAGATTTTCATCTTAACAAAGAAAGAGCTAGAGGGATGTATGATTACCAAAGACATCGATTTAGGGCGAGGAGCAGAGTCCCTAGGAATAGTTGAGAAGGAGGCAGTAAGTGCCATATCATTTGATAAATGAATAAGTATGAATATGGTTAGTAATAATTCGCCATGAGAAGGCAGATGTCATAGGTTGTAATTTATGGAACCAAATTGAGGTTGATGAAATTGTTTTATTCAGGAAAAATGTCCATGTTATGAATGAGTCAGTTAGAAAGTAAAAACATTGGGAAGTGACAGCATGATTGGATAAAGTTATATAAGGAAGTAGTAAGCAAGACAATGATCTCAGAACCTACCGGAAGATAAGACCAGTGAGTCAAGATGAACTCGTAATGAGACTACTGCCAGAGACTGAGTATAGAGTTAATTCAACTCAGTTAAATGATGAACCAGAAACGTTATATGCATGTGATTCAGAGGAATATTAAATTCCTTCTTCTCTTTGAATGGATTATAGTAGTTACCTTAAGTTTACTCCGACATGGAATTATAATAGATCAAGTAATACGATCAGCAGTTGAAGAGGAAAATGTGAGAAAATCTTCCTGGAGCAAAAAGGTGAAATTGGTAATGACCAAGAGCTGGCATTGCTTAATGGAAAAAGGAGACTTTGTGCTTCCAATGACGCTTCGCATAAAGGGTTAGGTAGACCGACATTTGGTAGTATTGAATATCAGGACGTTGTGACAGGTTTCAGTTTGAAATTATTGATTCCCTTCTAAGGGATGGATATAATTGATTCCTCGCCAGTGGGTAAACTTCCAATCCGATGATGATTATTTCGTTAACTATGACTGCTTATGATTCCACCTGCTTGGAGGTTCATAGAACTATTCTTCGGGTTTCGAAACTGGTCTCCTTAATGTTACCAGTAGGTGGGTAGATTGATCAAAATTTCCCTGAGTCTGGAAAGGAATTCGGTGAATTTTGGCAAACCTTTTCTTTCTGATTATCAGAGAATGTCATGGAAGAGAGTAGAAACTGGAGCAAACCCTGTGATTTGGGTAAGGATGCTGTAAAATGGGTTAGTAAACGGACCCTGAGCATTACAATCGACGGTAGTGATAAAATGATGAAGTGAGATTGGACGAAAACGGGAAATGTAAGTAAGAAACCAGCCGGACTGAGAAATTCCAGGATTGACTTAAATGAAAAGGCTGTTATGCCAGGAATGGTAAGCTTGTGTGGCACGCAGGATTGATAAGAATAGTTGAAAAGATAAAAGTGGAGGAAAGGTGACCGGAGACGGTGCCGAGTAGCTGATTAAGACTTATATGGAGTAAAGTTTTGGAAAGGTAGAAAGGTATCAAAAAAGAAGGCACTATGCCGGCAACTGCTAGAAAAGTAATGCTATTAGCCAACCCCTAAAATCATATATTTTTATGTGTGGCCAGTTGAGGCCAAGTCACAACGGATTATAAAGTGACTAGACCAGCAATGAAAAGACAAAGCAGGGTTGCTTCTAAGAAAGCACCGACTGCAAGGGCTTCTGATATAAAGGAAGCATTAATGAGATCGTTTGAATCTTCTGCCGAACAACCCATGTTTTGATTGGGAATTCACTAGACCTTTTTGGGATGGGGTCACCCGTACTAAAGTGACTCATGTGTATATGGTTGTCCAAGATTTCGAGTAAAATGGAAGTATAGTGACTTGAGATGTATGATGTTAGGGTATCATGAATACCATGAATATATTATGACGGAGGAAAGTAAACAATGAAGGTATATGAAGAGGGTGGCATTAAACCACCGATCGATTATCAAATGTGAATGATTGAAAAGAGACCTTTATTAAGGATACATGATCTGATTGCCAATTATAAGATACAAGAATTCCTTGGCAGTTGAATTACGGATAGGATATCCATAAATTAAGACAAACCCTGGGGAATGCACAAGGGGTGGCATTAACCCTAATAACGACATTATGACTTCAGATGATATGAGCTGGACTTGCTAAGGCAACAATGACCGGTAAGGATTATTAAAAAGAGTCCTGGAAAGAACATAGATAGAGTTATTAGAGTATTGATCAATGACATTTTGATATACCCGGTACCCAGAAAATACCGGAGGAATGATAAGGATGGCCTATGAAACCTTACAAGGAAAAAGGTAATATTCCGAACTTCAAAAATGGAAGTTTGGTAAGGAATGTATGACATCGTAACAATAATGCCAGATGAGGCATGTATGAAACCCTGAGGAAGTATGGGTTGAACCTATAAAGGTTGAGATTACCCTAAGATAAAGAAAGAACTAAGAAAAGAAGTATCCTAAGTAGGATTGGGAATAAACGTGATAAAGTTCCCACGGGTAGGTGGAAGCAATGACTTATGGAAATGACTGATAGTTATATTTTCTCCTTCAGCAGAGCTTAAGGGAGAATGCTTTAACCCAACAGTGATGGGAATGAGGTAGAAATGTTTGAATTGGAATATATCCAGAGAACAAGGGTTACCAGAAATTATTATTATCAGGAAAGGCCAATGAGGTGGCCGACAGTCTAAGTATAAAGGAATAATTATAAATGTTCATACCGAAGAAACAAAATGATATTTGGAAAGACCTTGAAGGTCATATTGGAGTGGAGGAAGTTACATTCCTTTTGATGATTGTGCAAGAATCGAAGGTAATAATAGTTTAAGTAAAGATTCGATTCCTGATGGAGTCTTAAGCATATTACGTAGGTTCCGTTTTGAGGCAAACCAGGACCATGGTACAAAATTGATGAAGTAAACCGTTAAGTTTCCAGTCTTTTCTGGAAGATGCATAAGTGATAGTTTCATCAACCGGACCTAGCTGCGATGCTTGAAACTCTTCTGCAATTCTATCTGCTTCATGTTATATCTACATCAAGTTCAGGAAGTGTTCCTTATGGATAAGGAATAATGATTACTTTGTCTCCCTAAGGGATTTGAAACCCGTAGGGTTAACTATTAACGCACTACGTAAACAACAAGCGATGGTGATTCTTCTAAGAAAGGAGATGACAACGTAAAGATAAAGAAAGTGCTGCTATTGATAAGCTAAATGGCATGTTGATGAATGACAAGCAAGTTTGTGTTAGTGTACTTCTGCACAAACAAGATAGAGAATATGAGGTTGATAATTCGTGATGCTAAACGTATTCCCGTAGAAAGAATTAATGAGACTTGGAGGGAAGGGCGGTTGAGCTCGAGACTTATTGGGCCACCTGAGAGTTTATAAGTGTTCGGACGGCGGTATTCGAGCCAGCCTTACCCCCAAAACTTATAGCACGGTCATAACGGGTTTTCATGTGGCCAGGCTACGCCAGTAAAATGCAGATGTCAACAGATGATAGGAGTACGAGCATGTAGATATACGACCTGGTCTGACTTACGAAAGACAACCTGTGGAAAACCACGGATAGAAAAGAACAAATGATGAGAAACAAGGTTGGCAGAAGTAGATTATATGACTCTAAGTTAAAGGGATCGGGCCAGATTCATTTCAGAAAGTTTAAATTGGAATAACGTGATGATTATAGAATAAATGTGACGGAATACCGATAAAGAGGTACCAAGTGCAAAAAGGTGTCTCAATAAAGAGGTGAAGGTGAAAGTAAATAATAGAAACGAGTAAGAATCAGATAATAAGAAGGATGTGATTGATAAAGAAAAGGCTGGGGAAGCAACTATGGAACGAGAAGCAAGGAATGTTATGAATGGGTTTTCTAATGAATTCTCAGGATGACAACCTGATAGTGTCAATATTATAGCATGAAAAAGCTAGTAACATGATATGGGATGTCAGTAATAATGATGTCAAGTGAGAAATCTAAGATTTAACCTGAAAGGTTGAAGGATTTCCCGAATGTGAGTATCGCTAAGATTGAACAGGAGTATTTGTCCATAGAATAATGGACAAAGCAGCGAGATATGTTGACACGTGAGATTGCGATCAAATAGTATTGGATATAATTATGATTAATTTCTTCTTTGATAAACCTCTATAGTTCAGAGGTAAATTCTGAGTATGATATTCTACAATCATGAAAGCTTTCTATAATCCTTTAGAACTCTTTTCTCTTCTTCTCTCTTATTCATCTTCTTTATGAATTGAGAAGAACAACCCTTTTAGGAGGGGAGGTACTGATACGTGACTATCTGTCTATGTGATAGAAGTCTAAGTGGAATGCCATGACTTGTTTAATTGCTTGTCAAGTACTAAAGGTTGGCCCCCTTCTGTATTAACTATGCAATATAACAAATGTTCAATTGATCATAGTGATCTCTCAATAAATCTTTCCACTTCTCTATATTGATCGAGATTGCGAAGATTAAAGCGATCAGGAAATGCACAGTACGAGCGAGGTTACCTCCGAATTCGTAGGGTGATAGTGATACCAATGTTACTGCAGGTATCAATAAGGATAAGACTGAGTAAGAGTATAACCCGTATAGTGAGTTGTACGAAAGGTAGCAACGTTGATGGAAAAAGGATACAGTATGAATTGTAGCACTAGAAGATGTGCTGAGGAAGGGTAGAACGACTAATAATTGACCGGGAAGCTAAAGAGTGAACGACAGGCAAACGACTCTTTGCTTCCTACCTGATTCCGGGACGGAATCCTTTTAAGGAGGGGAGACTGTAAGAACCCCAAATTTTGGATATAATTAAAACTTTTTAAGTTAGGATAAAACGAGGAACAATGATTCCGACAACAAGGTCACCAGCTCTAATGAATGGTGGTTTCAAAGAACAATGACTGTAATGAATGGATATTGCTTTGGACAATGATCCTGATGCATTGGTATATTGTCAGAATATAGTAATTCGATGGTTGAGGACCTAGATAAGAATAACCTACCATCCAGAAAGGAGCTAATGGATCCTTGGAGGGAAATGAGTACGTGCATAGTATTTCCCGTACGTGCATAGTATTTCCCATACGTGCATATTGTTTCCCGTACGTGCATAGTGTTTCCTGTACGTGCATAGTATTTTGGTGGATGAATAGTGATTTTGTAAGTTGGAAAACTTTTCACGCCACCCTATGTACGGAACGTGATATGGATGTTTCGAAGTCATATTAGTAATACGCGGAGGAAATAAGTGAATGCAGAGACGATCGGAATTCAGAAATTCCAAATTCTTTTCGGTATAATATTTGACCGGACAGTGGATTAAATATTATTATAATCCAAGAATTGAGATATTAACTTTGAGGATTTGATATTTTGGGATGTTATTATATTTGATTTAAGAATGAAGGTAGGAAACCACTGAGGAGTGGTTATGGCTACTGTAAGAACCCAGATTTTTGATAGAATTAAAACTTTTTAGTATGTAATAATATGGGAATGAATAGTGGTTATGACTGCGATGTAACGAATGTCTATTAAATGAATGGAATGGATTTGAATTCAATTATTTACATGTCATGCAGAATACTTTTGGTTGACGGCATAGGTAAGAATGATCTATCTCCTAAGGATATAAGTATATTACTTCAAGTAAGATTATTCTTGTGTCATCCAAATCAATATCTATTATAAGTCCAGCGGTTCCGTAAAAAGGTTAAGAAGCACTCGAGAGTGAACCAGGTTCATTTTCCTAATTATAGGAATTAAATAAAAATAAGTGATGAATAGTGATTTTGGTGGAATTTGGAATATTATTATAATAATGATATACCCGGTATTCGGAACGGATTTCTGAGTTCGTATTAGTGATCCAGGAAGAAAATAAGTGTATGTAAAAGCCGTCGGATTCAGAAAAAGAGCACTTTTATTTTCTCCGAGATTTCCCTGGACACTACAAGACTTAAGGAGTTATAAAAGGGAATTAAGGAATTTAAATTCGAGAAGTATTAAGTAAGATGAAGAATAGTATTAGAAATATTAAGAAGGTTTTCGGTAAAACCCTAACTAGAAACGAATGAGTTATTCCCTCGAACGATCAACGAACAAGCAAGGAAATTGAGTAATACCCGGACAAAGGAACGAATAAATAACCAAGAGACAAACAAGTGCAATTGGTGGGAAAAGGAGAAACCCAAGTAACATCCTTATAAGTCAACTACAAGATGAGTGGTGTAATTGCATTCTTGCAAAAATGGAGTTGTTTGTTGTAGTGCCAACACTTGGCCCAATGAGGAAGCAACAAGTGGCACCATTGGATTGCCAACAACACATTAAAAGAGATGCATCCATTATATATGCAAGGGTTATACATGTATTAGCCATAAATCACCAAAACAAAACAAACCACCACCATTTTTCTCCATTTCTTCATAAAAATCTGCCCATTCTTAGCTAATTGGAAGTCCAACTTCCAACCATCACTTGTTCTTCAAATTTTTATGGTAAGTACTACATATCATGGTAATGATCTCCTAGAAATTTCAGCTTCAAATTCATCTTTTATCATTTTCAAATAAATCATCAAAGATGATGATGAATAGTGTTCTTCATAAACTAACTTTTATTTCTTGATTTCTTTTGATTATTCAAGCTATACTAAGGCTAGATAAGGGCTAAACAAGGCTTGATAAGTTCATACATACACCAAGGAAGGTATACCACTCTTGAAAACCAAGCTCTTAGTTTAAGTTTTGGTATTTTAGATGAGTTATATGGATTTAATGCATGTTTAGGACCTTAAGATTATGATTGGGATTTATTAAATGTGAAATTAGTTTAGATGAACGGAAAGACATTGCTTGGTCTTAGTTCATGGTTGAATAACATGTAAATGTTGTTTGGAGTGGAAACTATGATTATTGGATGGTTTGAAATTTGGAAATCATGTAAACATAGCCGTCGTAATGCCCGATTGTCGTTAGCCTTAAGAAACCGTGATTAGCAGTAGCATGAACACACTGTCCAGTCTCGGATTTTGCCATGAAAGGCTAGATTATGTTATAAGCTTCGTTTTGATATAAAGATCACGTGAAACGGACTTACGGTTTAGGATTTATGACTAAATTACTAAAAGTAGTTCGAATCCGTAAACAAAAGTTCGTAACTGAAATTGAACCCTCGTAAGCAATGTAACGTCATGGCGAATCTTGGTAAATAAATACTAGGGGTAAGAAGGAAGGTGTGAAAGAAAACCGTATGTCAAAAAGAGCATTTTTTTATTTATTAAAAATGTTCGAGTCAAGGTTAAACGAGAACGAACCCCTAAAAGACGACTCTTTTATAACTTTGGTAAAACGCTTAGAAAACGGGCGATAAAACTCGGAGTAAAATATTGGTTCGTAACGATCAACCTTAGAACTCATATGACTTAAGTATGTCCCAAGTATAAGTGCAGTGACATGTCGTATTAACGAACGAATGTCGGGTCGGATCAGTGATAATAAGTAATCCACTAAAAGGGGTATAACGAGATGACTCGAGAACGTGTTTCGATTTAAGTATAACTTAACGTTTAATATGTTAAGTGATTAATTCCGAATGCCTTGGCTATTTATAGATCACCAGGCTGAACCGGGACCCGCTACCACTACCCCTTACCGTACTCGACTACCAGGCAAGTTTCAATTCCCTTCTTTTAGGCTGTTGTTGTGATTGAATAATATATATATATGATTGCTGATATACATATGCCATTGCATGCATGCCTACTTTCAAGTTGAATTGATACACTTGTTCCCTGAATGTTATTGTTGGCTTATAAGCTAGATAGTTATATATCAGTTATAAGCCGGTTATTGTAAGACCCTCATAGAAGGGCGTATATATCTTATTAATCAAAAATAGACCGGGAGTCAATATTCCTTGATATATCGAGATTACCTCGGAAGAAAATATTTAAGTAAATATTTTCTATTATTTGGGCGACGAATATTATTTGAATATTCGTTCGAGACTAATTATTTTAACAATCCTTACTTCAAATAATTATTTGAACGTAACTATTCAACGAATAATATTTCTCAATATTCATTCAGAGTCGAATTGATTATCGACTATTATTTCGAATATTCTTCTAAAGATGAGACTATTAAATGAATATTGTTTTGGATATTCTTTTAGATTATTATTTTATTAAATAAATATTACTTTTGAATATTCATTTAAGATATTAAATACTTGATGAATATTATTTTAATATTCATCTGAAGCTTGATTTAATTATCGAATATTATCTCGAATATTCCTTAAGGCTTGGATTACTAAATGAATATTACTTGATATTCATTTAGGATATTATTCATTAAATGAATATTACTTTTGAATATTCATTTAAATTCCTAATTAATTATGAATATTACCTTAAATATTCTTTTCAGGTCTTATTAATTAATGAATATTGTTTTGAATATTCATTTAAATATTTATTTATTCAATAAATATTCTCCTGATATTTCTTCAGGGATTATTTTGAGCAATACTCTGATTTAAGACATTCTTTCATATTCCTAAATATTCTGTAAAATATTTTAATTCAATAAATATTCTCTGAATATTTATTCCATACTTAGAATAACCTCAATAAGGGTTATCTTCTTCGATTATTACGAAAAATATTTCGGAGTCATATTATTATTAATCTTATATCAAGAAAGGTTCTCAGACATCATTCTTCTTCGAGTCTATCTCCTTAATAATAAGGGAACCTTACTTGGAAAATGTTATTTATCTTGTCGACTTCCCGGTCATAAAGTATTCCCTTCACCCGCAACTCGGGTGCTGTTGACTTATTAAAAGTCGTTGTTTACCTTCTCATCTTTCGAGGGGTAAGATTACTGGAACAAGTTGATATCCATTACCAAGTAATAGCTTGGGAGATATTGGTAAATTTTCCTTTCCAACTAGATACGACTACTTTGTGGAGTCTTATCAACAAGTCTTATACTTGGGGAAAGGGGGACGAACGTTACATTCAGAATCATGAATTCTATTTGAACTAGGAGTCGTGTAAGAGGCCGAGTAGCGCCGGTCCATCCCCTTGGCCCAACCGTTGGCCGGGGAGAGCTAGCAAGGCGGTATACAAGTAAAGCCGTCAGTTCTTCCTTCTACCGGTAGTAAATCTAAATTGAGCTGTACGATCTCGACTGATCATCAAGATTGGAACAGCGGGCGCGGTGAATACTCCATCATTGGTTCATCATCCAAATTTATTTATTTCCTGCAACATGATTACTGTTGGCAGAGTTGGAAAAGGGTCATAACTGGAATTGCAACCTTTTCTTGCAAGTTCCTCTTCTTAATAACAATAAGAATATCTTGCTTACTTTGATGTAGCAGATATTTCTACAAACAATTACTTTAAGTTACCTTGTAACTTCATCGTTCATATTATACTGGCATCATTTCCGTAAATGCATGGCATATGGTTTGAAAGATACTTTTGAACTGTTATACATTATCGTTCAGTTATATATTATTGTTGGTGGGCTATTGCTCACCCTTGCTTCATTATTATATCACAACAACAGCTAGACCAGATGACTCGCACAAGGCGCACTCGACGCGGGCGAGGACGATGAGACTACCAGAGCTGAAGAAGAAGCTATTGGTAGGGTATATTTATTCTTTCAGTACCAAGAATAGGGTCTAGTATGACTTATGTAAATGGATGGCAAAGAGTATGTATTATATTGAAATTCTTTTGGATTGTAAGAACTCATAATGTGATTAATAAAAATTTGATTGTTACTCTGATTTCATCTCTGGGACTATAACGGGTGTGTTTTATATTGTTGTGTTGGGTTATAGAGACGTAATTTATTTTATGTTAAGGAAAGTTCAATTGTTGTGGACAGACTTGGAAACCGTAACCACCGGATCCCGGACCCCGGATCTGGGGGTGTTACAAGGGTTGAATTAATAACCCACTATGATGCTAGCATTCATACACATATATTAGATTGTTGATATCATATTGTAGCTGTGATCAGGCGAAGTGCGGTGTCAATGGAGGACGGTATTCTTGGTCGGTTAGTTGATCGCCCCACCGAGATGCCGAGAGGTGGAAGACCAGTTTATTCTTGAATCATGAGTTATCCGAGTTATATCAAATGAGTCTTTCGAGTATTCTATTTCGAGACGAGTATTGAGTCTTTCGAGTATGCTATTTTCGAGATGGGTTTGAGCCAATTCAGATTGTGATATCCGATATTAAAATTTTGAGTATTTCTTTCGGTAAACCTTATTATATTTATATACCGAGCAAGAAGAGAACTTTCTGAGCACTATGGTTGCTCATTCTTGCTTTACAACATTTTATTCAGCTGTCAAGATGGAAAGAGGCAAGACGTCCAGCCAGGGATACAGAGGGAAGGAAAAAGCTCAATGCTATGCTGACAAGAACTAGGACATCCAGCTGGAATCTTTATCTTTATACTTTTGTGAACGTTTGCAAGATATTATCTTGAGATGTAATAAGTTGGATTGTACTATTTTGTGAGACGATCTTGGAACTGCGGAGTGGGACATTTATGCTCCGTTGTAATAAATATTTTGTTTTATTATTGCGTTATCGTGTGCTGCAGGATATTGAGACAATGTGACGACCCGGGTCCCCGGTCAGGGTGGATTTGCGGGCGTTACAATTTTGGTATCAAAGCCTTAGTTATATTTTTAGGAATCGTACGAGCCTAGAATTATAACACGACGTGAGAAATTTAGAGATATAATACGATGTTGAGATTTTGGCACTTAGTGCCTTACACCTTTATATATATTTATAGGCACATCTAGTCGATTGGAACCTGGTTGTGACCGAAACTTTTCCTACTTTTGTTGATGTCTTCATCAGGATCTACCGGTTTCTTACCTATGCGACACAGATCTCCTACACCATACCCACTAGGACCTCTAGATCCCAGCTCAGGTTCAGACAGTGACCCATCTGAGGAGTATATGCTGATCATCAGTGACTCGGAGGACTCTTCTATTCGGATTCTTACACCTTCCCTCCACACGTGATAGACTTGGTAGATTCTCCTGACCAGGTCATTGAGATAGCTGATTCTCCTATGCCTGCGATAGACCTAGAGGCTCTTACTCCTGAGACTACACTTATTTACCCTCCTGAGATGTTCAGAGTTGAGACCCCAGTGCCCGAGATTACTGATCCAGTTGATGAGAGCCAGCTTTCACCCGTCCATACTGAGGTGGTGCCTAGCTCAGCTGTTCCAGTTTCAAGAGTTGCTACACCTACTAGGGCTACAGCTTTCTCAGATTTTGTTACTGCTCCTATCCCGATTTTTACTTCGGCTCCGACAGTCCCTACTATACCGGATTACATGTTCCCACATATCGGCGACACTCTTGTTTGTGATACTTCTCCATCTGCACACACTATACCTGTTCCTGTTCCGACTCAGCCCATTGTGGCTACTGTTGCTACTGCTGCTATGCCACCTGTTCCTCCTGAGTATGTTGGGGTGGCAGGAGAGATGGTCCCTTGGCACATTCACCATACCATGTTCCAGCATTCCCTATGGTTATGGTCTCGCTATGAGGAGATCTTTGCTACTAGGGATGGTATTCTTGGACTGTTGACTATTCCAGATCCTTTTGTTGTGCATCATGGAAGGAGTCTACTGGTTAGAGACGTCCCGATGGAGATCATGCATCAGATTGCTCTCACTATTTTGACTGGACTACAGACTGACTTTGCTGCCTTGCCGTCATCCAGTACCGGGCAGATTGATCGGGACAGAGTTGCCACTATGATTTCAGATATCGTCACAGAGTTCCATAGGAGGGTCGGCGAGATGTTCCCCCGCTGATGACATATATGCATGCTTGAGCATCCCCATCGTTTGGCTTGTATAGCTAGTGGTGACCCAATTTCTGGATGACATCACGTTAGATTTTCTGTATTAGGGTGCACATATTCTCATGATCTATGTACTTGATGTAGTTGATTTTATGACCAGCATGTAGGGTAATAATCCTTATTATTCCCCACGATGTACTATATTCAGATTATCGGTTTGTATTATTATGAAGTATTCAGTATTATGACCTGTACTGTACCCGTGTGGTACCTCTTTATTATTACATGTTCTGATCTGTTAGTAGAACTATTGTCTTACTTTATCTATTAGAAAATTTTGTACTGTAGAGTATCATATGATATTGTTTCCCCATGTTACCCCGATATACATGACAACTTCTTTTCAGAAACTACGACTTAAAATGAGTTTAACCAAAATTTGAGAACCAAAGATTAATAACGATTGAATTTTAGTACTTATAAGGTTTTCCCGAGAACCGCCATTTAAACTGAGATAGATCTTTACAGGTATCTTAAATTTTTTTTATAACTAGGAATAAGAGTAATCGTTTATAAAGAGACCAGAGAGAATCACGATTTTGAGTATGATTTATTTTGAGAAACCAGGAATTTGATCGAGTAATTATTTATGAATGCCTATCATAACTATGCCATCAATGGTATCTTTTGACTGCATATCGGTGATATAACGTACCTTATTGTTTTCGCTATATAGAAAAAGATGCCACCTAGGAGAGGAAGACCCCCAAAGAATCTTCGTCCTCAAGCTGAAGCGAACCCAGAGAATGAGGTTCCACCTCGGAACCCAGGCCAGAATCCAAACCCGGAACCAGAGGCCGCTCAGAATCCCAACCCGATGAACCTACTTATGAACTTTCTTCTTCAACATGCTCAGAACCCTCAACCTCAACAGAACCAACATCCAGTAGGAGGAATTCCACCTCCAGCTCAACTGACTCAAGCTACAGTGAGTTTCAAATCATTCAAATCTTTGAACCCACCTAAGTTTAAAGGTACCACTAACCCAGTGGCGGCTAGAATCTGGTTACGAGAGATAGAAAAGACTTTTGAGATTGTAGGAGTGGAAGAAGACAAGAAGACAGTGTTTGCAGCGTATATGTTAAAAGGTGAGGCTAATTACTGGTGGGAAGCGAAGAGAGCTATTGAAAGTAATGTGGTTATACCGTGGGTCAGATTTACAACATTGTTCCTAGAGAGGTATTTCCCCAAGTATCTGGAGAACCAGATGGAAATTAAGTTTTTAGAACTCAAGCAAGGGACGATGACTGTTGCAGACTACGAGGCCAAGTTTACAGAACTCTCGAGGTTTGTACCCTATCATGTAGACACTGAGGAGAAGAGAGCAAAGCGTTTCCAACAAGGATTGAAGCCCTGGATACAGAATTGAGTTGCAGTGTTCGAGATCACCAATTATGCAATCTTAGTTCAGAAAGTGGCTACAGTGGAAAGTGGAAGCGAACTGTACCCGAAGGATGGAAATAAGAGAAAGTTTTAGAGCATCGGAAGAAACTTTTTGAGAAGGACTGACAATCGAAGCGACAAGAAACCATTTGTGAAGAGGGAGAATAGAAGCACCGATACAAGAAGGTTTGGGAATCAGGACACCCGAGGAAGCAACCAGAGGTTCCAATAGCCACAGACAGTTAGTGTGATGCAAGGAAGGCCACTATTACCAGAATGTAAGACATGTGGGAAGAAACACCCTGGACCCTGTCATCAAGCGAGCGTGAATTGTTATAACTGTGGACAAAAGGGTCATTATGCTTCTAGTTGCAAGGATAAATCTGTCACCTGTTTCAACTGTGGAAGAAAATGTCACGTGTCCCGAGACTGTCGACAGCCTGCGAAAGAAAATCCAGTGCCTCGACTCACAGCACCTCCCAACAACAAGCCGACAGCAAGAACCTTCAACATGACTGTAAGAGATACCGTCGATGACAGCGATGTGATAGCAGGTACGCTTCTAGTAAACTCTGAGGATGCGTGTGTTCTAATTGATTCGGGAGCTACCAAATCTTTTATTTCTGAAAACTTCATGAATAAGTTGAATCTTGAGTCTGTGCCCTTAGAGGGAATTCTGAACATAGAAGTAGGTAATCAAGAAGTCATACCAGTAAACCAATTGTGTCCGAATTGTTCTATAGAGATACATGGGCAACGTTTGGACGCAGACCTCATTCCTTTTAAGTTAGGGGAATTTGACGTAATCCTAGGGATGGATTTGTTATCACGTTATGATGCTCAAATAAATTGTCGTCGTAAGAGGGTCAGTTTAGGTGGACCTAATGGTATAAGGATTCCGTTTCGCGGACAGAAACCGACTAAAGATTTCCTGTCAATAATTCAAACTAAAAGATTACTTCGGCAAGGATGTCAAGCCTATCTGGCTCATGTGATAGATACCGAGAAGCAGACCCCTACGATCGAAGAGATCCCCGTAGTTAATCAATTTAAAGATGTTTTTCCTGACGAGTTGCCGGGAATTCCACCAGATCGAGAGATAGAATTCACAATTGATCTAGCACCAGGAACCGCACCAATCTCAAAGGCGCCGTATATAATGGCACCAGTGGAAATGAAGGAATTGGCAACACAACTGCAAGAATTATTAGAAAAAGGTGTGATCAGACCAAGTGTATCCCCGTGGGGAGCTCCAGTATTTTTCGTGAGGAATAAGGACGGATCTATGTGACTATGTATTGATTATCGTGAACTGAACAAGATGACCATCAAGAACAAGTACCCTATACCTCGAATCGATGATCTATTTGACCAACTTAAGGGAGCTACATATTTTTCGAAGATTGATTTAAGATCCGGCTATCATCAACTAAAGATCAAGCCTGAGGATATTCCTAAGACTGCTTTTAGGACCCGATATGGACATTACGAATTTTTAGTTATGTCTTTTGGATTGACGAATGCGCCAGCTACTTTTATGGACTTGATGAATCGTGTGTTCAAGAGGTATTTGGACAAGTTCGTGATTGTATTTATTGATGACATCTTGATATACTCGAAGTCTCCTGAGGAACATGCTGAACACCTCCGATTGGTTCTGGAAACGCTGAGAAAGGAAAAGTTATATGCAAAATTTTCGAAGTGTGAATTCTGGCTGAAAGAAGTTCAATTTTTAGGACACATTGTGAGCGGCGAAGGGATTTCTGTAGACCCCGCAAAGATAGAAGCCATAGCAGATTGGGAGAGACCCAAGACTCCAACAAAGGTTAGAAGTTTCCTTGGATTGGCCGGATACTATAGTAGATTCGTGAAGGATTTCTCAAAGATAGCTACGCCACTGACTTGATTGACCAGAAAGAGTGAAAATTTTGAATGGACCCCTAAATACGAAGACAGCTTTCAAGAATTGAAGAAGAGATTGACTACTGCCCCAGTGTTGACCTTACCTGATGAAAAAGGTGATTTCATGATTTTTAGCGATGCTTCTCACAAGGGTTTAGGATGTGTTCTGATGCAACACGGAAAAGTAATAGCTTACGCCTCTCGACAACTGAAGGAATATGAGTCCCGTTACCCTACTCACGATTTGGAACTTGCTGCTATTGTTTTTGCCCTCAAGATTTGGAGACATTTCCTCTATGGAGTGAAATGCGAAATTTACACGGATCACAAGAGATTAAAGTATATATTCACGCAGAAGGAATTAAACATGAGACAGAGAAGATGGTTAGAATTGATCAAAGACTATGATTGCTCGATAAACTACCACCCAGGGAAGGCTAATGTTGTAGCTGATGCTTTAAGTAGAAAGGAAAGACTTAACCTGTTGACAACCTCAGAAGAATTGGTCAGAGAATTTGAGAGAATGGAATTAGAAGTCAAGGTCCCAGTCCAAAACAATGAAAGAGTTTACAACATTCAGTTTCAACCAGAGTTACTCGAAAAGATTCGCCGTTGTCAGGAACAAGTAATGAAAGAAAGAAGATCGGAGTTGACCGGAGAAGAATTTCTAAGTTCAAAAGATGATAAGGGAATTAATTGATTTGCGTCGAGAATATGGATTCCTAATGTTACAGAATTGAAGGAAGAAATTATGAGCGAAGCACATAACTCGAGATATTCCATTCACCCAGGGAGCACAAAAATGTATTATGATATCAAGCAAAGCTATTGGTGGCCTAACATGAAGAGAGAGATTGCAGAATGGGTAAGCAAGTGTTTAACCTGTCAGAAAGTGAAAGCCGAACATCAACGACCAAGTGGACTTTTACAACCCTTAGAGATACCCGAGTGGAAATGGGAGCATATTTCCATGGATTTTGTCGTAGGATTGCCCCGAACTAGAGCCAGCCATGACGCAATTTGGGTTATCGTCGACCGACTCACTAAATCTGCGCATTTCCTACCAATTAGTGATAAGTACTCCATTGAAAGATTGGTAAACATATACCTAAAGGAAATTGTAGTTCGTCACAGAGTGCCTGTTTCAATTGTATCTGATAGAGATGCCCGTTTTACTTCTCGATTTTGGAAGAGTTTTCAAGAATGTCTTGGAACGAAGTTAAATCTGGGCACTGCATATCATCCACAGACCGACGGACAAAGTGAAAGGATAATTCAAATAGTTGAGGATATGTTAAGAGCCTGTGCACTTGAATTCAAAGGAAGTTGGGATGGTCATTTGCCCTTAGTTGAGTTTGCTTACAACAATAGTTACCACTCCAGCATATGTATGGCACCATATGAAGCATTGTACGGAAGGAAGTGTAGATCACCTCTATACTGGGATGAAGTAGGAGAAAGAAAAATACTAGGACCAGAACTACTACAACAAACTAAGCAAGCGACCGAAGTTATTCGAAAAAGGTTAGTTGCAGCCCAGGATCGACAGAAGAAGTATGCAAATCAAAAGAGAAAAGACAAAGCATTTGAAGTGGGAGATAAAGTGATGTTGAAAGTTTCACCTTGGAAGGGAGTTATGAGATTCAGAAAGAAAGGCAAGTTGAGCCCCAGATATATAGGACCTTTTGAGATTCTCAAGAAGATAGGACCACTAGCTTATCAGTTGGCCCTACCTCCAGACCTTCAGCATATCCACGATGTGTTTCATGTTTCTCAATTAAGGGAATACCATTCTGATTTCAGACATGTTATAACCTACGAACCAGTGGAAATACGTCCTGATTTGACCTACGAAGAATAGCCAGTAGAGATCCTAGATCACAAAGTGCAAGAGTTAAGAACTAAGGAAGTAAATTTAGTGAAGGTACTTTAGAGAAACCACCAGGTTGAGGAAGCCACGTGGGAATTAGAAAGCGAAATGCGAAATAAATATCCTGAATTGTTTAGCGCGTAATTTTGATTCCGAGGACGGAATCCTATAAGGGGGAAGACGGTAATAACCGTAAATTTCCGAATAAAATTTTCGTACTCGATATTTAAATTTTAATTAAGAGCGATGCACTAGTATATTTTAATTAGCGCGTTTTTGTAAAATTTTGAAATTTTATATATTCATATGAAAGTAAATATTATATTATTTAATTATATTTACTTCGTATTTATTAAAATTAGGAAAATAGGATTTTAGTTTTGGGTCGAATTTATTTATGAAACGAAATTAGAGTCTCGTTTTAATTAGCCAGCACGGGGGAAACAAACTCTTTTCACCAAACATTGCACTAACATAAACATGATCATTACTTTTTTTTCAGCATTTATTTTTGTCTCCCATGCTTTAATTTTTTTTTAATTGAATAATTATCCACTTACAACATATGATTATGTTTTTATGGAACACTAAATGATTACACCCCACTTGTTTATACAATAACCAAAAACTGGGCCTTATATTTACAAAACAGAATACAAACCGAGCTATACAGACAAAACTCACACAAAACCGATTACATTTCTTTTTCTCTCTGCAAAACAGAGTATTAACAATCCATCAGGTAGTTATTTTTTTTCTTTTCTTTCTTCTGTTGATTGTTTGTGTTTCGATTTTTGTGTTGTCCGAATAATTTGCTAATGGGTGTTGGTTTTGGTCGAGTGTGTGATTGGGTGTGGCCGTGTACGGTCGGAATGGAGGGGAAGAGGTGTGGTGTGTTGTTGTTGTGGTGAACTAAGGGGAGAGAGAGAGGTTGAATCGAGGTGTTAAGGGAGGGAGGAGCGGGGGTGGGAGAGATGGCGACGAGAGACAGAGAGAGGTCGAGAGAGAGAGAGAGAGAGTTTGAGTCGGAGATAAGGAGGGGTTGTGGTTGATGTATGTTTGTATGTGGGTGTCGATTGGTGGTAGAACGAGAGAAAGAGAGGGGAAAGAGAGTGAGGGTGAAAGAGGGAGTCGAGATGGGTCGGAGAGGAGAGATGAGGGAGAGGTGTGATGTTGTTGGTTCGTGGTAATTGATGGTGATGGTTGTCGGAGAGATTGAGGGAGGCAGGAGAGGGAGATGGGGGAGAGACAGAGTGCGGAGAGATAAGAGAGATGGGAGAGAGAGAGAGAGAGAGAGACTGGTGAGAGAGATTTTCGGGGAAGGGGAGGTTGCACGGTGGTTGTGGGGTAGGTGGGACCCACATACGGGTAGTGGGACCTACATATTACTGTTGCAGTGGAAATAATATTAAAATAATAACGTATCAATAAAAAATTAATGATCGTATGTTTTTAATCGAAATTTATATATAAATATCTATATAAATAATAAAAGGGGTATATTAGTTTTAAAATTTGAGTATTATTAAATTGTGAGAAATAATTAATTAAATAAAATTGTAATTGATTTAGTAATTAAATAAAAATATTCTATGATTATTTACCATAATTTAGAGATTTATTAATTTATTGATAAAAGAGAGAATAATTATGAATAAATAGAGTAAAAATATGGTTTTATTTAGAAAACTGATATTTAATATTTACGGTTTATTTTGATTAATTAAATCAAATCAGATTATTTTAGAGACTAAAATCGGAGTAATATTTAATTAATTACGAGATTAAAAATGGAAGAGGAATTAGTTGGTGAGGTTAATAATAATAAATATGGATTTAATTTGAATAAAAATGGATTCTTGAGTTATTTCATTTTGAGAATAAATAGAGATTATTATTAATTAAATTAGAGAATTTTAGAAAATTCATAAGAGCTATTTATTTTATTTTTAAAAGTGCATTTTTAATAGCCAGCGAATACTTAGAAATTATTAGAGCCCCTTTTTTTGAGAATTGTCTTACAATTAAATAAATTGAGATTTCCAGATATTAAAAATAGAATATATTATCCAGATTTAATTCCTTAGCTCGAAGAGAGATTTATTTATCCGGGAATTACTTTCCGTTATTTATTGTAGAGATTTTCATGAGATATTATATTATTATTAATTATATTATATTCTGACGAATCGCTCACGTATTTCTGGTTGCCATTTTTAGAGGATAATTCTCGAGCCGTAGATCGAAGCCAAGTTCACGGGTAGAGTATAAATTTTATCTGCATTCATTTGCACTTCGTGATCGAGGCAAGTTCCTTCCTACCCTAACTCTTAGAGACTTGTATTTCTGTTCGTATTATTTCATTCGTTAATTATTTTCGAGCTATCAATTATGAGATTTATCTGTTGCTCCTTATGACATAATTATTTCTTTTAAGCATTATCCCTCGTTAAATATTACGATACTATTAATTAAGTCTACTTATGAATTATACTCCTTATAAGCGTAGAAATAAATTCGTTGCTATCGGGTCGATCTCATTAAATCGAGACGACTATTATTTTGATTTAGTGAAACTAATCTCATTTGTCCGAGATAGTTAAATTCATTTTTCTCAGTAGAATTTATTGTACAAATTCAACAATAATTTATTGATTATCTTTTAGTTGGTTCCTCGTTCGAATCAATCGATAAGAGTTATAAAATTATAATCGTTAGAGTTGTTACGTGTTGATCAAGTGAAAAATACTCTATTCAATGGCTCATCAATTTTGAGTATTATAATCATTCGAGTGGTACTATTTGTTCGGTATGACTCAAAATATTTCATGATTAAGACTATTCTCATTATTTCGAGACAGTTGCTTCTATTTTCAAGGTTTGGCATTTTATTCGTGTCAACCAATAAAATATTACTATTGAGAGTTTACATCAGTCCATTGTTCGGATTGGTGGTAAAATTGAGTCAGACTGGCAGTCCGCCAGATTATTAAATATTTTCCTGGAAGAATTATCTCAAATTATCTGTTCACCAAATATTCGGGAATTCTGTATTCTACTGGTCAATTTTGGGAAAGAGGCCCTTTATAGAGAAAGAGAGACTTGTGTACCATTATGCGGACACGAGATTATTTAGGTACTATGTTGCCAGGGTTGAATTAATAACCTACTATGATGCTAGCATTCATACATATATATTAGATTGTTGATATCGTATTGTAGCCGTGATCAGGCGAAGTGCGGTGTCATTGGAGGACGGTATTCTCGGTCGGTTAGTTGATCGCCCTACCGAGATACCGAGAGGTGGAAGACCAGTTTATTCTTGAATCATGAGTTCTCCGAGTTATATCGAATGAGTCTTTCGAGTATTCTATTTCAAGACGAGTATTGAGTCTTTCGAGTATGCTATTTTCGAGATGGGTTTGAGCCTATTCAGATTGTGATATCCGATATTAAAATTTTGAGTATTTTTTTCGGTAAACCTTATTATATTTATATACCGAGCAAGAAGAGAACTTGCTGAGCACTATGGTTGCTCATTCTTGCTTTACAACATTTTATTCAGCTGTCAAGATGGAAAGAGGCGAGACGTCCAGCCAGGGATACAGAGGGAAGGAAAAAGCTCAAGGCTATGCTGACAAGAACTAGAATTCACGTTTGTAAGATATTAACTTGAGATGTAATAAGTTGGATTGTACTATTTTGTGAGACGAACTTGGAACTGCGGAGTGGGACATTTATGCTCCGTTGTAATAAATATTTTGTTTTATTATTGCGTTATCGTGTGCTGCAGGATATTGAGACAATGTGACGACCCGGGTCCCCGATCAGGGTGGATTTTGGGGCGTTACAATTAGGTTCCTTAGTAGACTCCCACAACATAGTCTTTTCGGCTAACTCCTCGAAAAACGCCCACCCTTCGTCCTCATCCTTCTCCATGAATTTACCTTGACACATAGACTCTAACAAAGCGGTTGTTGGACTATCTAAGGCCTCGTAAACAATCTTACAAAGTCTCCATTTTTCTATTCCATGGTAGGGGCATTGGGACAAAAGATTTTTAAAACGATCAAAACATTTCCAAAAAGACTCGTTTTCCTTTTGATGAAATTGGTTTATCTCATTTGTGATTCTCGTAGTCTTATGGTTTAGAAAATATTTTTTAAGAAAAATGACCACGAATCCCTCCCAAGTTGAAATAGAATTAACCGGTAGGTTATACAACCATTTTTTAGCATTTTTTTAGGAGCGAAATTAATAAGCCTAAGCCTAATTGAGTCCTCGATTAATTGTTAGAGTTTTTACAAAGCACAAACCTCCTCGAATTCAAGGATAAAAAGATAGGGGTCCTCACCATCACTCCCGATAAACTTAGGTAACATACTAATGTGGTGAGCTTTAATCTCGAAATTATTACAATTAACGGGAGGAAGAGTGATACACGAGGGTTGGGATGATCGGGTGGGGTAACAACGATCTTTTAGAGACACGACCATGGTTACTACTGGTTCAGAATTTTCCATAGACTCAGATTCAAAAGAGGAAGAATTCTCAAATGATCTCACTAGCCTAGCAGGATTATTCCTAAGCCAAGTAGTTCGAATAAACCAGGAAAGTAAACACGTAGCAAATAAGTGCGAAAATTTAAACAAACAAAAGAAAGGGTGAAAAATTAAAAGAAAAATTCTAGGCCTAGGGTTCCTTAAAAAAAATAAACTAGACCTTGCTCCAAACTTTAAGGACCACCAAAAATTTGGTAAATCAAGAATTATTCGAACCGATCTGGCCAGGTAGGTGCAAGCATTGCCAAGAGGCTAAACACCAGCCTAGACACCAAAGAGTAGGAATAATTAAAGATTACGTCCTTTTTTAGGTACCTTTCCTAATTGAGCGCGAAAATCCTAGGGGCCATGTCTAATTTAATTTTATTAAGGCTAAGGAGATGTAAAATGAGGAATTAAGTGGTTGTGGGCCAAGGAAAGAGTGATGAAATCCCTTCCCTTATCTTGTGAGTGGTTTTGCCCTTAAAATTTATTTACAAATGATGCAATAAACAACGAGAGATAAAAAACTATAAACAATTATGGATGCTCTAAAATACGTGTCCTAATTCTAAAGTTAAGAAGAATTTAACGTACATTTGGGTCCTCCAGCGATCACCACAATTTATAAGGTACGAAAAATTAAAAACAAAAAAAATAAAAATCTAGATTATGTGAACCTAAGTGATTAAATGCATGATGCAACAATTATGTAATTTCTAACTAATTTTCTTTTAATTTTTCAATTTTCAGTTTTTTTGTGATTTTTGATTTTTTTTTGATTTTTTATAAATAATGAGAAAAAAAAAACGAAAAGAGAGATACGGGTTACCAAAGTACGCTTCCAAAATTACTCGAACTTTATCCACGTCTTGCCAAAGCTTCCAGAGTCTTCAATTTCCTACAAAATAAAAAAAACAAAGCAAGTAAAACTAATCCGAAAAATTAAAAATTAAGGCGCGAAAAATAATTATAGTCCCCGGCAGCGGCGCCAAAACTTGATGTGCTAAAAATAAGACAATTAAAAACGCAAGTGCACGATCATCGTTTTAATATTTATGATTCATTCCACAGAGACTATATATATTTTTTCGCTATCCTTAACTATTAATTTAAGCGAACTAGACAATTAATTTTAAGAGAATTATTTATTTAAATATCTAACAAAATATTTAAAACTCGAAACTAAAAAGAAATATTTACGCAAGACAACCGACTAATCAAAGAAACAGAAATGGTACCATAATTTCTAAGCCGAATTTTAACAGAAGTTAATAAATTAATGCAAGTTACATAAAAAGAAAACAAAGCATGTTGGCTAGCGGACTATAGCTAAATGGGCTAGAAACTAAGTAGACATGGACCAAACAAACAAAATCAAAAGAAAATAAGAGAAATTATGAAATGGGATAAAGAAAATTAACTACGGATGAAAGTGATGGCATGCAATAATTAGAAAAAAAAAGATTAATTAATGATTGAAACAACTACAATAATGATTAGACTATTTAATGATGACACCAATGATTATACTATAAAACAAGAATTAAACAAATCATGCTAAATATTAACAGAAGGCTATCATACGGACTTCAGCTAGGATATAGGCCTGGAATATATTATGGGCTAGATGATACATGTTATGGACTGAACAATGATTTTTCTTTTTGGCCGGAACTAACAAGAAAGCAAAGTAAACAAACTAACTTAGTAATCATATATGAACCAGAACAAAACAGGGGAGGTAATATGCTTCGAATTAACGCAAAAAACACGTAATGAAATTTTATAAACTAAAATGTTTTTGTTGGTTTTTTTACACTAACACATCAAAAATAACATTTAGATCTACAATTAAAAATTATTAAACCCATAATAAAATGGCAATTTAAAAGGGCTCAAATACGATAATTAACTGACAACAAGAAAATAAAAATCGTTACTTTCAATCCCAAGTGGTTAGCATTTCGCTACTTTGTCCACTAATCAGATTTACGAAAATAACGAGAGTGAAGCAACAAGAACGAAAGATCAAGACAAGAAAATAAAGAGGGAATGAAAACTTGCATTAATAAAAGGAAAGTGTCTACAAGATGGAGGCTACAAAATTTAGGTTAACTAAGATTTTTAAAAGGAAGCAAACCAACTGGGCCGGCTAGAAATAGAGATAGTAAGATAAAGAGTCATTCCTTGTTGTTCTCTCCCCTCTGGTATTTATAGGACAAGATGTCTAACCATCATAGTATGAATATAGCAAGAAAAACTGGAATTGAATTTGTTCATCATTGACTATACCAAAATTTCTCATTCTACCTACCACTACACAGCTCATCACTTTCTAGATATAGTGTTATAACACTTATTTATAGATGAGAACTAGGGTTTTGGGGTGTGTTTGAAATATTCCAATTTGCTCCACGCTCCTAATTCTTTTTCCTTCTTCTTTTATTCTAGTCATTTTTCTTCCGCTTTTGTCCTTCCTTGCACTTTATTTCTTTATTTTGTCATTTCTTTATTTTCGTCGAATCTCCTGAAATGGAACAAAATAAATTATTAAAATACGAGTTCAAGCAATAAATAGGTAATAAAAATATGCAAAAATATGCACTTATCACCAACTTGGCTATAAGTTCAGATGAATTAGAGGATGCGTGTAAGTATGACTGGGCAGAAAGAACATCATCTTATACACCTGCAGAAGTGAATGAAGCAACAGAAGCATTCAGGACTACTGAAGAAGAATTCAAAAATGCTGACAAACCACCCAAGTCTGCCAAACAAACTGCTGAAGATCTAGAAACTCAACTAAAAGAAAGTTGCAAGAAGGTCAACAAAATGAACAGTGAGAAAGCAAATTATCAGCCCTGTGTACTGGAAGATCCTCTCAGAATTATAGATGGAAAAGAAGAAATCTATGTAGATAGTTTTCACAAACTAAGGACCAGTATCTTAAAGAATCTCTACTGGAAAGTTGTTGGATCATCTCACAAGCTTGAAATGATATGTGCTTGGGAACTTGAAGTTATCTTTGACCAAAGGAGAGATGAAGATCCAAAACTAGACAGAAAAAGGAGGGTATCCCTCAATGCTTTCCCTGGAAGGAGATTCAAGGTCATCGAAGGCATCTTAAAGTTCAGAACATATACCTATGACTTCAAAACTTGGTTTGACCTGAAAGATGCTAAAGTGTTTCCTTCTCGAGTGATTCATGGATACATTAAAGACATTGAAGATGATGCTAAAACTCCTGAAGAAAAGGCTTTAGTAGAAGACCTCAAAAAATCAAAACAAGAAGCTCTCAAAAGAGAGGGAAGAATCTAGACAGCTGAGGACTGCTCAAATCAAGCTAAGTAAAATTTCTTATTTACTCAACATAAAGGAGTAATTGATTTGCAGTTAGAACATCAATTTTATATTCTGGATTCTTTAACATTCGTCAGACATGGTGTTTTAACTATTCTGATCTATGTTAGTTAAGTTGTCAGCATGCTTTAATTGTAAATTTGTTGTTATTATCCATAAAAACAAATTGGGGGAGATTGTTCGGATTTATGGGTGATAGCTTAGAGACAAATTAACTAGTACTTGTTTTATTTGTATAAACTAAGTAGAACATACTGTCACAGCCATAGTGTGTCGTTGTAATCGAATAAACCACTGTCATGTAATAATTGTATCTCTTTGAAGAAGTTAATACATTTGTTCAAGCCTCAAGATATACATAAGGAAGACAGAAAGCATAAATGTTACTGACACAACATTGACAGTAAGGTTACAAGAAGACAACATGTTGTAAAGTCACGACAACAAGTTTCATCTGACAGCAACATTGGTGGAAGCATGAAGACAACAACATTCTCACACTTTGACAGCAAGTCTGAAAGTCCTGACAGCATCATTGGCGGGGACTCATACTGTCATCCAAGGAACATTCTCATGACAGCAAACTTGGCGTCAAAGGTTACTATCTCAATGGAATATTTGAATTAGGGATTTATCTCAGTCAAACCCGTGACAGTTTAGATGTTCAAGAAGCAGATTTGCTGCATCTTGTCAAAGATTGTAGCAGACCTGCAAGACTACGACAGAAGCTTGAGAGATCACAAGATGAATCTCGACATTTCAAGAGTATGACAAGTCTGCATCTATTAGAATTGTTTTAGCTAGTTTTAGAAAGAACCCAGATTGCTTTATGTTTAATGATAACCTGTTTGTATAGAATTTTGGGAAAGTCACATGGGTGTGCAATTTGTAAGGAGCTGCCACTTGAAAATGATAGCGGCTCCACAACCCATGTGACAGAGATGTTAGAGAAGATTGGTCTTTATAGAGAAACATCTCTCATTCTTTCTGTAATCGATTCAAGAAGTCGAAGCTTGAGAAAATACTTTCTCGAGGTTGTAGCAACACTTTGCAAAATAAATAAAACATTTATTTTGTAAGAATATCTTGAATTACTACTTGTGTTTGCATTTCTTGTATAGATAGTTTACAATCTTTATCATTGTTGTTGAGGTAAAGATTTGGAATTATCTATATTGCATTCAACCCCCCCTTCTGCAATATACTCCGGGATCAAAAACTGGTATCAGAGCTAACAGATTGATATACTAATCTGAGATCATGACGAGTATACAGAAGTCAAGTGGTATCAAGATTCCAGTATTTGATAAAGAGAACTACAATTTTTTGAAAAGAAAAATCTTGTTATTTATCAAAGCTGCACATCCACTGTATTTTGGAATTCTCGAGAATGGCCCCTTCATTCCGAAGAAAGAAGTAGTTGTTGCCACTGTGAATGGTGAAGTAATTCTAGCTCACTAGGTTGCTAAGAGACCTTCAGAATACACAGAGTCTGAGAAAAAAAGGTAGCCTTGGATGATTACTTACAACTCATCTTGCTTGACTCCCTCACACTGGACAAAGCCATGTGTGGAAATGTTATGGGATGCTCATCTGCTAAAGAGATGTGGAACAAGATAGAGTTGTTGTGTGAAGGAAGTGAAGAGGTCAGAGAAAACCAAAGACAAATTCTTGTATCATAATATGAAGCTTTTATGGCCAAGCCTGGTGAAGAGCTCACTCACATGTTTAAAAGATTCAGTAAAATAATAGCTGAGTTACAAATTCATGGAAAGTTCTATGACAAAAAGGAGATTAATGTCAAGTTTCTGCTCACTCTTCCTGAGCACCTTGAGCACAAAATCACTGCCATAAGAGAAGGGAGATACTTGATTGATGTTTCTCTTGAGACTCTTTATGGTGTACTTAAGTCATATGAACTTGAACTCTTTCAGAAGAGAGCTATTCAAACTGGAGGCAAAGGAAAGATGGCAAACATGTCTGGTGAGAGCCACTTGTTTCTCTGCCAAGTGAACCCTCACAAAGTTCACAACCAACACAAGTGCCATCTGTGAAGATTGAGGAGGTGTTGGATGATGAGGAGAAAATGGTTCTACAGCTCAAAGATGTTGAAGATGAAGACTTCTATTCATTAGAAGAGATTGAAAGCATGGATAATCCAACCATGGCATATATGGCTAAAAGATTTAAAAATATAAAGTTCAGAAGAGATAAGCCATATAAGCCACAGGGTCAGGCATCTAATTTCAACAAGGAAAACTCTTCAAAAGCTGCTGGTGGTGCCACAAGAGGAGGATACAAGACAGGAATGGTGGATAGGTCAAAGTTGAGATGTTACAACTGCAATGAGCTAGGTCATTTTGCCACAGAGTGCAGAAGGCCAAAACAGAATCAAAGAATGGAGAAAGGATCTGGTATTCAGTTTAAAAGAAATCAAAGAAGAGCCTATATGGCTGAAGGACAATGCTGGGATGACTCTGATGATGAGGAATAAGAAGAATTTGTAAATCTATCTCTCATGGCTAGATCTGATGATAAAGCAACAAGCTCCTCAAATTAGGTACCATCTCTCATTTTACTTGATAAGTAAACTATTGAAGAATTAAGTGTTGAGCTGTTTAACATTCATGTTAGTTTATCTGCTACTAATGAAGAAATTGTTAAGTTAACTGAACAGAATGAAACACTCAAATCTGAGAATGAAATGCTCTTGCTTAAAACTAGTCCATTAGATTCACTATCTCAAGAAAATGATAGACTAAAAAATGATATTGTCTTTGATAAGGAGATAGAAGGATTCCTAAGAAATAAAATTTTTGAAAATGAATTTAAGCTTAAGGCCTTTAGAAATTCTTCTAAGTTAGTTCAGGAATATCATGAGAATCACACTGAGAACCAAAAGATTGGAATAGGTTTCGACTATGGTAGGAGGCCTGGTAAGGCAACTGTGATTGATGATTGTTCAGATGATGATGCTATCAAATCTCATATTCTCAAGAGAGTTTGTAAACCCATTTTCAAAACTGTTCAAACTGATTTTGATGAGAATTCCTTGCTCATTAAACAAGAGCGTCATGATGAAGATGAGTGCATTGACAGCACATCTATTGAAAGGAAAGAAACTGTCAAAATCCCCATAACAGAAACTTTACCAAGCAATCAGACAGAATGTTCTAAAGAAGCTGTCAACAAGGATAAGACAGAAACTTTCAAAAATACTTTCAAGAGAGTACCTAGGACAGCAATCAGACAGAATGTTCTAAAGAAGCTGTCAACAAGGATAAGACAGAAACTTTCAAAAATACTTTCAAGAGAGTACCCTATGAAAGGTACTGTCAAGGGTAACTCGACAGCAACTTCAGGAAATACTGTCAACACAGATGCTGACAAGCCTAAAAATAGGAATGGCAAGTTAGGAATTGATAAGAAAAATGGCTATGCTTATGTCAGGAATGCCCCTAGGAAGCTTTGCAATAATTACGGATCCTCCCAACACTTAACACATGTTTGTAAGAAACCAAATGAAAACAAGGTTAATGCAACCAAGGTTAAAGGTAACTTACACAGAACTCCCATTATGCAAAGAACAATGAATGTTTGTAGTAACGTTGACTGCATGCCATGCAAAATCACTGCCATGAGTACATGTTTTAATCTGCCTATTCTGTCTACTGAAACATGCTCCTATATGCAAACTGTTGAGACTTCTGGGCCTTCCATTGTTGGTAAAAGGCAGCTTCCACTGAGAAAAGACCAAGTCTTATTCTAAAACTGAGTGGGTAGCAAAAGAAGTCAAACAGGATGATTCAAGTGTTGATTCAAATGTGATTAACGATGATATAAAATGTGATGCTGTAACTGCAGGACCCAACAAGGATTGGGTATCGATGCAAATTAAATATCATCTATTTTGCAGGGCAATAAAAAGAAACAAGTCATGTGGATCATCGATATTGGATGCTCTAGACACATGACAGGTGATAAAGCCATGTTATCACATTATGTTGAGAAAGCTGGCCCAATCATAACTTTTGGAGACAACAACAAAGGTTACACTATGGGATATGGCTGTTTGGAAATGTTGTCATTGAAGATATTGCTCTTGTGGATGGATTAAAGCACAACCTGCTCAGTGTCAGACAATTCAGTGACAGAGGATTTAAGGTTGATTTTGATATGATGGTTTGTAATATCTATCACAAGAAAGATGGAAGCCTTACTCTGAAAGGAGTCAGAAAAGGAAGCTTGTTTGTGGCAGACTTAAACTCTACTTAGAAAGACAAGGTTTATTGTTTCTACAGTAAGGCAACAGTTGGTGATAGCATGATTTGGCATAAGAAACTCTCCCACCTCAATTTTAAGACCATGAATATACTAATGAAGAAGGAGCTGGTAAGAGGATTACCTCAACAAGAATTCTATCAAGAAGGATTGTGTGAGGATTGTCAAATTGGAAAATTGAGATGATCTGTGCACAAGTCAAAGCAACTAAACACCAACACTGAATCACTCAAACTGATTCATATGGATCTCTTTGGACTAGTTAATATGCAATCATCAGCAAGAAAGAGATATGCCTTAGTCATGGTGGATGACTATTCTAGGTACGCCTGGGTAAAGTTCCTAGAATCAAAGGATGAAGCTGCTCAGGAGATCATTGATCACATTAGGGTTCTTGATAGAACTCCTAATGCAAAAGTTTAAATTCTATGGAGTGACAATGGAACTGAGTTCAGAAATGCTACTCTTAGAAACTTCTACAAAGATGAAGGAATTGTTCAACAATTCTCTACTGCCAGGACACCATAGAAAAATGGTGTAGTAGAAAGGAAGAACAGGACTCTCATTGAAGCTGCAAGAACTATGTTGAATGATGCAAAATTACCAATATATTTCTGGGCAGAAGCTATCAACACAGCTTGTTACACACAGAACAGAACCTTAATCAACAAGACTCATGGGAACACTCTTTACTATCTGTTGAGTGGAAAGAAACCTATTGTCAAATACTTTCATGTATTTGGAAGCAAGTGTTTCATGATGATAGACAACCATTAAAGAAAGGGAAAGTTTGATGCTAAAGCACATGAAGGCATTTTCATGGGATATGGATTAGAAAGGACTGCCTATAGAGTCTATGTCATAGAACATAAAGACATTGAAGAAAGTGTGAATGTCACATTTGATGAAACCAAGTTTCCAGGACTGCAAGAAGATGGTCAGATGCAGCCTCTGAGATTTGAGAATCAAGGATACTTGGAAAAAGAACAAATTGTTACTAAAGAACCATCTTGTACTCAAACTCTTGAGTTTGGAGGAGATGCTGTCAACATAAATGATGTTAATCAAGCTCCAGCTCAGTCACAAATAATTACATCTAAACATGAAGCTCATGGTGACTCTGGAGATCTTGAAGAACATGGAGAAGACAACAATGTGGAAGAATCAATTCCTCAAAAAGGAACTGATCAAGCAGAACAAAATAGAAGTTTGCCCAGATCCAATAAATGGAACAAGGATCACCCCTCTGATTTAATCATTGGAAATCCTTCCACTGGAGTAAGGACTAGAAGAAATGTCTCTCCTGATAGCATGCTCTCCTGTTTTCTATCACAAATTGAGCCAAAGACAATTGATGAAGCATTGTTGGATTCTGATTGGGTGATAGCTATGCAAGTGGAGCTCAACCAATTTCAAAGAAACAATGTGTGGAAACTATTACCAAGACCTAAAGGAAAATCAGTTATTGACACAAAATGGGTCTTCAGAAACAAGTTGGACGAAAGTGGAAATGTGACAAGAAACAACGCAAGGCTAGTGGCCAAAGGATACTATCAATAGGAGGGAATAGATTATGATGAGACATTTGCACCTGTTGCCAGACTTGAAGCTATCAGAATATTTCTAGCCTATGCTACACACTGTAATTTCAAGGTATTTCAAATGGATGTCAAAAGTGTCTTTCTTAATAGAGAGCTAGATGAGGAAGTGTATGTTAAACATCCACCTGGATTTGAAGATTCTGAGTTGTATGACTTTGTCTACAAGCTGTTCAAGGCACTTTATGGTTTAAAGGAAGCCCCTAGAGCTTGGTATGATACAATCTCTACCTTTCTGTTGGAGAATCAATTTATAAGAGGTGTTGTAGATAAAACACTATTCTACAAATATCATGGCAAGGACATCATTCTGGTACAGATCTATGTTAATGACATAATCTTTGGTTCTACAAATGAAAAGCTGTGTGAGAAGTTTTCATCTCTTATGAGAAACAAATATAAGATGAGTATGATGGGAGAACTATCATTCTTTCTTGGCCTGCAGATTTATCAAAAGTGTGATGGCATCTTCATTTGTCAAGCAAAATATGTCAAGGAACTGCTCAAGAAGTTCAACTTGGAAGATGCATTACCTGCCAAGACACCTATCTCTACTGCAACCAAACTGGATCTAGATCCTAAAGGAAAGAAAGTGGACTCTAGTACTTATAGAGGCATGGTTGGATCACTGCTATATCTAACTGCTAGCAGACCAGACATAATGTTTGCTACATGTCTCTGTGCAAGGTTTCAAGTTGATCCAAAAGAGTCACACTTGATTGCTATCAAGAGAATCTTTAGATACTTGAAAGGCATTCCAAATTTAGGCTTTTGGTATCCTAAAGACACTGGATTTGATCTAGTTGGATATTTCGATTCAGACTATGCTGGCTGCTAAATTGACAGAAAAAGCACAATAGGCAACTATCAATTTCTTGGTGGAAGATTAGTGTCATGGTTTAGCAAGAAGCAGCATTTTGTATCTACCTCAATTGCAGAAGCTGAATACATTGCAGCTGAAAGTTGCTGTGCTCAAATTCTTTGGATGAAGAATCAGCTTTTGGATTATGGCTTAGAGTTATCAAACATTCCTATCTACTGTGATAACACTAGTGCTATAGCCATCTCAGACAATCCAGTTCAACATTCTAGGACAAAGCACATTGATATAAGGCATCATTTCATAAGGGAACATGTTGAAAAGGGAACTGTGAAGCTGTTCTACATTCCTACGGAAAAGCAACTTGCAGACATTATCACCAAACTGCTAGATGAAGCAACCTTCAATGGGTTGGTAAGTGAATTGGGAATGCTAAATCTAGTATGTTAACTTACTAGTTTTTACATTTTCAAGGTGTTAAATTGCAGCTCATGACAGTAGCCTTCAATGTTGCTGTCATGAGAAGTTACTGTCTTATGTGCTACTTGTTATTGAAAGCATGTCTGCTATGACTATGCTAAATTGAAATTACATGCATATTTTAACTTATATAATGAGTAGTCACGTGACCTTAACTTAAATTACACGCGTGCCAGTGATAATTAGTCGTGTCATTTGAAATGACCCGGGGTAATTGTCAGTCCTTTTCTTTTAAAGTTTAATACTTTATTAAAAGGAAGCGTGTGGGAAACTGTAGCGTCTCCTAGTGTGATATAAATAAGACCGAGGCCAAACCCCTATTTTCTAATTACACACTTAAGAGACACTAGAGAATGAGTAAGAGGAAAGCTTCAGAGATCTCCACTTCCGAGAGCCTCATGTCAGACAAAGGTGAAGAGGTGCCCAAAAAGGAGATGCCAGAGAAAATATAGGAAGCTTCTGCTGCTGAGAACCCTTGGGATCCATGGTTGGATAAGCTCAGGCTTATCTGGACATGCAGGGGATCACCAAGGAGGAGGATGTGGAAAAGGTCGTCAAGGACCTGCTGGAGGAAGCTCTTGCCGAGCTTAATAAGAATTAATGTATAGTTTTTAAGAACTTTTTATGTATTGTGTTTTTTTTAATGAAAATTTCATCGCTTCGTCTTCCCAGTGTTCTTGCTTAGTTCTTTCCCTTATCCTCGCATCTTGGTTATCTGCTGAGTAAATGCATGTATGCATGTGTGTATATGTGAAGGTGTGTATGTGTGCCTGAAACGAGTATGTGCTTTAATCGATTAAAATGCTAATTGGTAATTTTAATTAAGTAATAGACAAAATTCATTTAAAACCCATGACATTTGGAATTTCCGCACAACTTGCTGTCAACAAGGAAAAGTGCTGTCATGAGATTTTTTTAAAAAAGAAAATTGTCTATAAATTACTTAATGGTGACAGCATGTTTTCACGCCAATGTTACTGTCAAGCGAAACATACTGTCACCACCTCAAGATTACTAACGATTTGTTCCAGCGCACAGGTTACTGTCAAGAGTTAGTGGACCGGTGAAATTGGTATTTTTACCTTCACAATTTACAGCCACTAAAAAGTAACTACCCACTACACCACGTGAACATTTAATGGGTTAAGACAAAGTTACTTTTCCCTTTTTCAGTAAAACATTTGCTATTCTCATATAAGCAACTGTCAAACACACATAACTCTCAATAGAACTTCTCTCTCTCAAAAGCTTAAATCTCTCTCTCCCAAATCTCAAAGGAAAAATGGCACCCAAACAATCCTCTTCTCAAACAAACTTTGCTGGTATTCTCTCTGCTGGAGATGCTGGTGAAGGTTTCAAAGGACTTGTATCCTTCATGAACAAGTCCTATCTAGGTCGTGCTATAACCTCTACCCCATCTTTGGACCTAGACAGACTTGAACAATTTTGGCAAACTGCTATTGTTCAAGGAGGTGCAGGTAATGAAGCCATTCATTTCAAAATCAAAGACATTACCTACATCCTCACTATCAAGGGCATCAATAAAGCTCTAGGAATTGGACTGCAAGACAATGAATCATACCAGGAGCTTGCAAGTGATGAAACCCTGAAGAAGTTTTTCTTGAAAATTGGGTATTCTGGCCCTGTTCTTGATGAAGGAACTTCAAGTTGGTACTTAACTGGAGAAATGGACAGGAAATATCTAAGAAAAGTGTGGAGCATGATTATTGATGCAATGGTGAAGGTTTTCTCAACAAAGACCTCTGGGTGGAATTGTATCCTTACCTACATCAAGAAACTCACTCTCTCTCTTGTTCATGGGTACAAAGTGGATGTTGGAAAGCTGCTCATAGGACAGTTCAAATCTGCCCTAGGCAAAAAGGTACATATCCATCCTCGCTTTATTATGATGTGTATAAATTCTTTATGTGGAATTGATGAAAATGCATCTCTCACAATGGAGTGCAATGTTTTGAAATAAATACACACACTACACTCAATTCACAGAATTTAAATGTACATATTCCACTCTGTTTTACACAACACATGGTTGATCAAGTGCCCAACCTTGATTTTCCATTGCCCTCTGGGTATACTATCTTCTCTCTTGAGAATGAAGTTGAATTAAGCCCAAATTCAGTCAACCCACATTATACTCAATTTATACGAGTCAAACCATCTAGACTACCAAAAGCCACCAAAATAGCCCTGCAAGAATCCATGAAAAGACCCTTGGAAACTGGTGTTGAAGGTAATTCTAAGAGTGTTGAAGGAGAAACTGCACTTGATGTAGCAAATAAGGATGTTAGTGAAAGTGAACCCACAGTGGTTCCTCTTGAGCCTAAGAAGAAGAGAGCTAAGAGGGCCAAAGCCACTGTCAGGCATCCCACAGTCTCACAAAAGGATGTGGAGGATAAAAGGGAATCAAACACATCCCTAGATGCTTCTTCTCAACAAGGAGTATCTATTAAAATTGGCCTGTCTCCCAGGGCATCTTGGAAAGAGTCTGCACAAACTCATGAACTCACTCATGAGCATCCCACACTTGCAGAAATGCACATGGAGATAGGGCACAGTGAGGATCAAACTTCAACTATTGATGTTCCATAAGTTACCCCTATGGAACAACCAGTACTCTCTTCTATACCGTCACCTTCTTTATTCTCTATTCCATCAATTGTTTCTTCTCAACAACCTAGAGAATGGGAAAGTACCAACCCTTCAAGTTTTGATCATTCATCTTCTATCATGGATGAGCCCCCATCAAGTGGTCCACAAGAACCCATTGCTCAAAGTGTGATGGACACCACTCTCTTAAATACTGAGTTAGATCATGATGCAATTCTACCAGATATTGAAACAACCAACATCATGATTGATCTCCAGAAAGCAACTTACCCTCAGGAAGTTGCTGTCACAGCCTCGGTTGCTGTCCAGGACATAACCAAAGTTGTTGTCACCCCACCTACTGACAGTAACCTTTTGGATAAAGATGCTGTCACCTCTACATAGCTTGATCAAGACGCAGTCATTGTTGAAGATGCTTCTAATGATGATCATGTGCCAATATCCTCTTTCAAAAAGGTAAAATCTAAACCTTCTCTTTCAATGCATGTTAGTACTGCTCATACCCATGTATCTAGGTTGTGTGAGGGTGTGAAAAAGAAAAGAAAGGTGAGCATAAAAATAAGAGGCAGCCAAATGAGCTGGCAAAAGGAGAGGGACTTTAGCATGTCCAGAGTGAAAAAGAGAGAAACCCCAGCAAACAGGCTCTAAGCCTTGAGTGTTCAACTGTGAGGAGTGATGAGATCACTCAGAAAAATAATGAAAGTGTGAGAACCCCCACGGCCTCCTTGCCCCAATCTTTTCCTTTGCCTCCACTATGGTAGCTACTGGTTTTGCTGAGATTAAACAGACTCTGCTATCATTCTCTGTTGCTCTTAGTGCTGTCAACTTAACTAAGGGGGAGAAAGTGGTAGATCAGAATAGAGTGGTAGATCCAAATACCTCAGACAAAGTGGTAGAGAAGGAGAAACAAGGGGAAACAACAAGGAAGGGGGAGTCAAGAAGTAAGGGGGAGCAGGTGCAAGTTGAAGATGGAGAAGAGAGTGAGGGGGAACCAGAGGAAAAGGAAGAAAGGAACTTTGGTGAAGAACTGAAAGCCTCTGGAGATGGTGATCTTATTGAACATAAAATGGATGGTGAGCCAGTATTGGTAACTAAAGAAGTAATGGAGCAATTACAAGAAACTAAAAAGTATGAAAGACCAATACTGCCTCCTCTGAAAATTAAGGAGCCAACTTCAGAAATCATGGAAACTCCACTGGAAAAACTATGGAGAGAATAGGAGGAGCAAAACAGACTGGGTAAAGGCAAAGATAAAATTCATGAGTACATAAATCTGACAACTGGAACCACCTAGTCTGATGGAAGTGAGTACAGCCCAGATGATGCAGGAATAATGATTGTTAGCCACATGGAGAGTACTTTGAACAACAAGGATGAAGAATTCAGTATGTTGGTGGATAACTCAATCACAGAAGCAGGAGGAGTTTACAACAAAATGTCAACAATACTGAAGGATAAAATAATAGGTATTTCTATGAAAGTTAACTTGGAGAAAAGATGGGCAATTGATGTATATCTGGAAACTGACATTTTAGTATTCATCACAATGCAACTACTGCAAAGCTTGCAAGCAAGAATACTAAATTCCTTAGCAACAAAAGTAAAGGCCAATTCAACAACCTTTAATGAAAGTCTGTTGGCACAGATCAAGAGGCTTGTTGAAGACAAACTCCCAGAAGTGATTGACAATCCATATGGTGTTTGCTACAGGATGACCACAAGTGCAGGAGTAAAGAAAATTGGTTTTCTACATTTGGATGGAGAAATAAAGTTGAAAACTGACTCAGTTATGATAGTACTGAGACACATTCTCAAATCCAGAATTACCAAAGAAAAAGTTAAGGCTGTCAAGGACATTCACAAACTTGTGGTAAAGAGAGATGAGAATCTTAGCTCTTAGATAAAGAAGTTAATTTCTGAAGCAAATGCCAAAAGAAGTGAAAGAGGTAGAAGCTGCACATTTGATGACACCCTTGATGATGTTAAAGATGAACCTGATGGTAGTGGAGGATTTGGTGCACCTGGAAATGGTTCCAAAGCAACTGCTGAGATTTCTGGAAGTCAAACTCAGGAGAAAACAAAAGAAGAAACTCAAAAACTGACAAGAAAGATGCTGATGCTAAAGATGAAGGGGAGATAGACATTCTTGAAGCCTTGGAAGCAAATATTTTAAGGTTTGTTGTTGACTGCCTTAATGCTGAAAAGGATACTGTTAACAAAGACATTGTCAAGAGCTCAAATGAAGATACTGTCATGAAGGACACAGTTGAAAAAGACACTGTCAAGAGCTTGAATGAAGATGCTGTCAAGGACAAGGATGCCAAGGCATTCAAACCTAAAAGGACAAAGAGAAAAACAAGAGCCTGGCGCTCAACTCCTACAAAGGGGAAGACAAAGGCTGCAGCTAAGACAAAGAAACATAGAGTAGTGGTTGATAAGACTATTATTCAGAAAAGGGAAATGATGAACAGCTTCGAATGTCATAAAGCAAATGTTGAAAGAGACATGAAATCCGTCTCTTTGGATTTGGATAAAAGTAAGCAACATGCAATCAAATACACCATCTGGCATAAAGATGGAAGTAGAATGATGTATGTTGACAAGGATTTCAATATGATCATAGGGTCAACAGTGGTAGACAGGTACATCCTCAAAATGACGTCTGAAGTAGTAACACGCAGAATTGATTTCTTTGTGTTGGCAAGGATGGTGGAGCTTATGGTGAGTCATGGCAATGTCCCTAAACCAGCCATGGAACACGTCCAGAAATACTATGCTGAAAGATATGTTGAATTCAATGAGAAACATGGTGACTGGATGGAAATTGATGATGCCAACTTGGCTATAAGTTCAGATGAATTAGAGGTTGCGTGTAAGTATGACTGGGCAGAAAGAACGTCATCTTATACACCTGCAGAAGTGAATGAAGCAGCAGAAGCATTCAGGACTACTGAAGAAGAATTCAAAAATGCTGACAAACCACCCAAGTCTGCCAAACAAACTGCTGAAGATCTAGAAACTCAACTAAAAGAAAGTTGCAAGAAGGTCAACAAAATGAACAGTGAGAAAGCAAATTATCAGCCCTGTGTACTGGAAGATCCTCTCAGAATTATAGATGGAAAAGAAGAAATCTATGTAGATAGTTTTCACAAACTAAGGACCAGTATCTTAAAGAATCTCTACTGGAAAGTTGTTGGATCATCTCACAAGATTGAAATGATATGTGCTTGGGAACTTGAAGTTATCTTTGACCAAAGGAGAGATGAAGATCCAAAACTAGACAGAAAAAGGAGAGTATCCCTCAATGCTTTCCCTGGAAGGAGATTCAAGGTCATCGAAGGAATCTTAAAGTTCAGAACATATACCTATGACTTCAAAACTTGGTTTGACCTGAAAGATGCTAAAGTGTTTCCTTCTAGAGTGATTCATGGATACATTAAAGACATTGAAGATGATGCTAAAACTCCTGAAGAAAAGGCTTTAGTAGAAGACCTCAAAAAATCAAAACAAGAAGCTCTCAAAAGAGAGGGAAGAATCTAGACAGCTGAGGACTGCTCAAATCAAGCTAAATAAAATTTCTTATTTGCTCAACATAAAGGAGTAATTGATTTGCAGTTAGAACATCAATTTTATATTCTGGATTCTTTAACATTCGTCAGACATGGTGTTTTAACTATTCTGATCTATGTTAGTTAAGTTGTCAGCATGCTTTAATTGTAAATTTGTTGTTATTGTCCATAAAAACAAATTGGGGGAGATTGTTAGGATTTATGGGTGATAGCTTAGAGACAAATTAACTAGTACTTGTTTTATTTGTATAAACTAAGTAGAACATACTGTCACAGCCATAGTGTGTCGTTGTAATCGAATAAACCACTGTCATGTAATAATTGTATCTCTTTGAAGAAGTTAATACATTTGTTCAAGCCTCAAGATATAAATAAGGAAGACAGAAAGCATAAATGTTACTGACACAACATTGACAGTAAGGTTACAAGAAGACAACATGTTGTAAAGTCACGACAACAAGTTTCATCTGACAGCAACATTGGTGGAAGCATGAAGACAACAACATTCTCACACTTTGACAGCAAGTCTGAAAGTCCTGACAGCATCATTGGCGGGGACTCATACTGTCATCCAAGGAACATTCTCATGACATCAAACTTGGCGTCAAAGGTTACTGTCTCAATGGAATATTTGAATTAGGGATTTATCTCAGTCAAACCCGTGACAGTTTAGATGTTCAAGAAGAAGATTTGCTGCATCTTGTCAAAGATTGTAGCAGACCTGCAAGACTACGACAGAAGCTTGAGAGATCACAAGACGAAGCTCGACAATTCAAGAGTATGACAAGTTTGCATCTACAGGGCCGTCTCCAGTAATTTGGAGGCCCTAGCTTATATTATCTTTAACTTCTAAGGATAAATATGGGTCTTATCACCCCGATTCCAATTTTAAAAATTTGGTTTGAATTTTTTTTAAATTTTTTCAAATACGTATTTTTTCTTTCTAAAATAAGATTTTTTGAAAAATATTCGGGAAAAAAGGTTTTGTAAAAAAAGGTAGGCAACTAATCAACTAAAATGTAGAATATTAATTTCTGGAATCAAATGCAACTACATTCAGTTCTTAATATAGTAGATATAGTTTATTTTCATTAATAATTTAGTTTATTTGTTAATTTTTCAAATATTATGTAAATGTAAATTATAAAAATCAAACTAGACCAAATTATTAAAACTTTAAATACTTATTCATAAAAACACGGAAGTATAATTAATATTTTCGATAGTGAATCTAGTACATAGTGCTATCAAAATTAAATCAGATTTTTCTTGGCCTCTAATTTATTCTAGATGAAACATTAAAAAATATTGATATTAAATAAAAAATAAAATTTTGTAACAATAATTACTTTACTAATATTTTATTAAGAAAACTGGGCCTGAGGTTGTCCTCAGGGAAGAACCCTGATGTTAAAAGATTTTGTTCCTACAAAACAAGTGGCCCCGCAGGGGAAATTTTGTAAATATAAATTCTTTTACAGTATTTTACATATATACCCTTAAATTTATACTAAAAATCTTTTAACATCAGGGGAGAACCCTGAGGCCAACCTCAGGCACATCAAGCTCTATTTTATTTATACTAAATATTTAATATAGCATAAGAGAAAAATGTGGCCCTACATTTTTTGAGGCCCTAGGCACTAAGCCTATGCCAACTCCCCGTGGAGCCGGCTCTGTGCATCTACTAGAATTGTTTTAGCTAGTTTTAGAAAGAACCCAGATTGCTTTATGCTTAATGATAACCTGTTTGTATAGAATTTTGGGAAAGTCACATGGGTGTGCAATTTGTAAGGAGCTGCCACTTGAAAATGACAGCGGCTCCACAACCCATAAGACAGAGATGTTAGAGAAGATTAGTCTTTATAGAGAAACATCTCTCATTCTTTCTGTAATCGATTCAAGAAGTCAAAGCTTGAGGAAAATACTTTTTCTCGAGGTTGTAGCAACACTTCGCAAAATAAATAAAACATTTATTTTGTGAGAATATCTTGAATTACTATTTGTGTTTGCATTTCTTGTATAGACAGTTTACAATCTTTATCATTGTTGTTGAGGTAAAAATTTAGAATTATCTATATTGCATTCAACCCCCCTTCTGCAATATACTCCGGGACCAACAAGTAACAACAACTTATTTCTGAAAAGCAGGTAAAATGCAGTTTGGTAAATTTTAAAAGCAGCTTTTCTGAAAAGTGCTTTTGGTTGAAAAGCTGCTTTTAGAGAAATAATGTTCCCCCATGCTTTTGAAAAAAGCTGCTTTTCAGTTTTTACAGAAAGCAGTTACTGATATTAATATCAAACCACACCAAAAAATTATTTTAAAAAAAAGAACACGCAAAACATGTATATATCAAAAATATTACAAACAGTTATCTGATTTTCGCAACAGCACTTATTTTAATAGCACTTATTTCAACAGCACAGTAGTTTTTAACAGCAATCTCAAACAAAGCCTAAGATAATGTATTCCAATTGTATTATGAAAAATGTTTGATTATATGCAAAATACAAATAATTGATAATGTCATGGTGATGTGTCAATTATTAGAGTTTTTGTAAAAATAAAATAGATAGCCAACTTGAAACGAAATATGTAAAATTATATCCTATTATATAATAAGAGTAAAAAGGATAATAAGCTAGTACTATCATAGGTCAAGGGTTCGACTCTCACTAATAACATAATTAAATTTAATATTTTATAACTTTATATATATACTAATAAAATATATGATAAAATTTACTTTTCATAACTCATTAATGATATATTAAATTTAATATTATAAACTCATTAATCATCTATTAAATTTGATATTAGTACACGCCAAAAATTTAGTTTACAAGATATCATTTAAAAATTACGAGTACATAAGCACGAAGCAGCCCTCATCTCTTCTATTAAAATATACTACACCTTGGCTTTCGGGAAACAATCCAAATCAAACCAAACTTTAACTACTAAATAGTTCCGGTTCAAAACAAAGATTCATGTTTGTCTTCACTTCATATGTGCATATAATTTACGTTAAATTTGGAAAACAAAATCAGGTAATAATAAGATGTAACAAAAAAGTCAAAAAATAACTTATTATTAGTTACATATATAAATCTTTTACAAAATAATTTATAATATAAAACTACTTGTTAGCCAATAATCATATCCCTATATATAATGAGCGTAAAAGGGATCTTATCCATAATTTTGGTCACAGTACCATCAAAATAATCTCAACTGTTGAATATAATATATTTAAAGATAGACGATCAAGGTTACATCATATTAAAAAGAAAATTATAATCTGAAAAAGATATAATTAGAAAAGGTTGTATTGGAAGTGAATTTTATAAAGAAAATTATAATCTAAAAATGATATAATTAAAAAAGGTTTTATTAGAATTGAATTTTAAAAGAAAATTATAATCTAAAAAGGATATAATTAAAAAAAGTTGTATTATAATTGGATTTTATTTTATTTTTTATTAGTATAAAAAAAATTCATATTTGCTATTTGGGCTTTATATTGGGATCTAAAAATCAGATTTGAATGATTTTACAATCCACGTGAAGATCATAAAATTATCTTTAATTTAGTGATGAATTAATAATTATTATTCAAATGAAAACACTTAAAATCTTAAGAGAAAATATAATTACGAATTTTTACATTAATCCTATTCAATGTAGAATACTACATTGATAATGATATTCAATGTAGAAAACCTAATTATATATGATTTAAATCGTTGACATACACCTTTTCGTATTTCAATATAAACACACTTTTTAGTTTATAACACATTAAGATATAAAATTATTTTTTTGTGCTAGATCCAACGGTTTTCATCTATCTATTTTAAGATCTAACGGTTCTTATTTATTTTGTTGTACGGAGGACCAGACTACCGATTATCAAAGTTTTGGACAAAATTCCTCTTACATTTATTATTAAAATTGTATTTGGTTGTTAGTATAACTATCCTAAAATAATAACAAGGGTATTTTGATAATCAAAACGAATTATAAGTATAATTCATATATCGAATAGAATTTTCAACGTAAAAAATTGCCAATTTATTCTCTATTTTGTTTCTGCGTTGATTTGATTGGAAAATAATCGTTAAATCATCAATAAATTAAAGATTATTTTGTCAATTTCACGTGGGCTGTAAAATCGTTCAAATCAAATTTTAAGAATTTAAGATAGAGTACAAATATATATATATATATATATATATATATATATATATATCTATCAATTTTTTAACAACAAGTTGATATGTAAATTAATAATATATAAAATTTGGAAAATTAATATAATTATAGATATTAAAAAAGTAGCCGTGCATTGCACGGGTTATCATCTAGTTTTAAATAACAGGAGAGAGGATTGAAGATGAGAAAATGAGAACCCTTATGTAAATTAAATGACACCCCAACATTTTAGGCGTTGGAGATGCTCTAAATAAGTTAAATTTTGAGAATTATAAAATATGGTTTTTTCACCTCTCTTGATTTTAATTTACGTCATTTATAAATATCGTCCCTTAAAAGATAACTTGAGAACTTTTTTTAATTCTTTTATCTGTACTATAATATTATAAGCAAAACAACCTCTATTTGGTTGATTGGTAGTTTGGTCATTATTTGATTACTTATATGGTACACTCAATATCAACCATTGGATTTTAAGATAGATTAATGAGAATTGTTGGATATAATAATAAAAAAAACTCTTTTTATACATTTATATTATATTATAAACTACTCCAATAAATATAAGGAAGTGTTTGTATTTTACAAAAACACAACCAACACTCTCATATACTTCCCCGACTATGTTAGTAATTTTATAGCCCAGATAACAATCACGTGCCATTTTCTTACCAGATATTCGCCAGCTGTGGCATATTATCATTTCGAAAAGTTTACCGATATAAATATTTTACTGTCATACCGGCAAGGTTAAAATAGGAAACGAATGGGTAAATCCAATTAATTGAGAATAGCAATGGATGACCAATTAATAAATTAAAACATAATACAGACATTCCATTAAAAACATTATATCCTTATATATAATTATATCCTTATATATAACAAGCATAAGAGGGATTTTATCCAAAATTTTTGGTATGGTCACTGTACTAACAAAATCATATGATCCGTTGGATTAAAAATAGACGATCAAGATTAGATCACATTAAAAAGAAAATTATAATCTAAAAAGGATATAATTCGAAAAGGTATTAGAAGTGAATTTTAAAAAGAAAATTATAATCTAAAAAGGATATAATTATAAAAGTTTGTATTATAATTGAATTTTAAAAATAAATTATAATCTGAAAAAGATATAATTAAAAAGGTTGTATTAGAATTGAATTTTATTTATTTTTATTAGTATTAAAAAGAAATTCATATTTACTATTTGGGCTATATCTTGGGATCTAGAAATCAAATTTAGATGATTTTACAATCAACGCGAACCTCATTAAATTACCTTTAATTTAGTGAAGCTTTAATAATTATTATTCAAATGGAAACACTCAGAATCTCAACAAAAAATATAATTACAAATTTTTACATTAACCTATTAAATGTATAATATAATGTAAATATATAATTTAAATCATTGACATATACATTTACGTATTTTAATGTAAATATAATTTTCAGTTTATAACATATTAAAATATAAAACATTTTTTATGCTAGATATATACAACGGTTTTCATCTATTTATTTTAAGATCTTTGTCGTACGGAGGGCCAGGGATAAGTGCATATTTTTGCATATTTTTATTACCTATTTATTGCTTGAACTCGTATTTTAATAATTTATTTTGTTGCATTTCAGGAAATTCGTGAATAAATAAATAAATGGTAAAATAAAGAAATAAAGAGCAAGGAATGGAAAAAGAGGAAGGAAAAGGACTTAAATGAAAAAAGGAAAAAGAATTAGGAGCTTGGTTGAAAAGGAATCTTTGAAGACATGTGGAAGGTGGAGTCATTCCAACACACTAAATAAGTGTATGGCCAAGATTCACTCATCAAAGCTTAAGGGGAAAGGAAACAAATAGATGGCTAGGATTTCACCACCACACACCACAAATGTATGGTGGGGATTTAACCAACACCCCCCTTAACCCTAATTTATGTCCTATAAATACCCCCTCACCCCCTTGTAATTAATGAACTTAGATTTTAGGTTAGCCTTAATTTCTTGTTTTTTTTTAGTTTCAAATCTTGTAAACACTCTTTTTAATTTTAATGCAATTTCATTTCCTTTAATTTCTCGTCTTGATTCTCATTTATTTTTCCTTGCTTCGTTATTTTCGTAAATCCATGTAGTGGACAAAGTAGCGAAAAGCTAACCATTAAGGATTGAAAGTAACAATTTTTATTTTCTTTTTCGTAGTTATAACTTTTAATTTGAACCCCTTTAAATCTCCATTTTATTGTGGGTTTTATAATTGTTAATTGTAGATCTACTTTTTATGTTTTATGTATTTGTGTAATAAAAAAAAAGTTTTAATTTCCAGCATTTATTTTCGTCTGATTTTTTTGTGTGATAATTCGAAGCTTTAATTCCTTGCCCTGTTCACTTTTTATTCGTAGCTTGCTTTGTGTCTTCTCCCCTGTTTCTCTATTACTTCATTAGCTGTAAAAATCCCTCCCCCCTTTCCTTCTTCGATCGATTAAACCCACCACCATTCCCCTGTTTTTTTTTCCTTCTCTCTCTCCCTCTCTCTCTCTCTCTCTCTCTCTCTCTCTCTCTCTCTCTCTCTCTCTCTATTAGTCGAACCATTCCCCTCTCCCCTTTTGTTTTTAATTCCTTTTTACTTTGTTTTTGAATTTAGTCGTGAGTCGAATCATTAAATCCATCTCCTTTTCTTCTTGTTTTTAATTTCGACTTTGAATTGTTCTGTTTTGTTTTCTGGCGAGTCTTGTTTTGCCGAGTTCGACTGTGTCTGCTCCGAGTTCGATTCGTTAACACTGCTTTGTTCTGTATAGTCGATTCTCCGAGTTGTATTCTTGTTTTCTTGTTTCGTGTTTTTAAGTTTTTCATTCGAGAATCGCTGCTGTGATGATATTGTGGTTTTGTGGTTCTGTGTATTTGAGTTTTAATGCCAAGTCGGGTTTTAATGTTGTTGTTCGTAGTTGTTTAGTATTGTTTGTGTCCGAAATCTGTCAAGCTGTGGTTTGAATTTAATTACTGGGTTTAGCTGAGTTTTTCACCCGTTGAGTGGACTGGTGTGGTGGTGGTGTTTTGTGAGTCTCACTTGAATTGTTGTCGCTGAGCTGAGTCGTGTATTTTGTTGTAGCTGTTACAATGTCGAGTCACTACCGAGTCTATTTCTGAGTTAAATTTCTGAGATACGGGTTACCTTTTCGTTGCTTTAATTTGCTACATTCTGCGTGTTTAGTTTTTGGCTGTTGAATCGAAGTAGTTGAATCGAGTTTTGTTTTCGAGTTTTGTTTTGAAGTAGTTGAATCGAGTGTTTTTTTAAGAAATTAAAAATAGTGTTCTTGGTTGTTTTCGAGTTTTTGGTGTTTTTGTTTTGTGGTTTTGTTTGTCTGAGTAAATTTTGTTTGTTCGAATCGTTGGTTCTGTATGATGTTGAGGATCTTTTTGCTAAATTGTCGAGTTCTGAGTCAGACTGCTGGTTGTTTGAGTTGACTCGGAGTTATTGTTTTTGTTTTTATGAACGAGTCATGTCAAATGTTTCTAAAATTTTCTGTAGAAAAATTGTTTAAGAATAAAATTTTGTGATAATTTAAATTTAGATTTTTCAGAATAATTTTTAGATTAATTTTAGAATAATTTAGAATTCTTAGAATAACTTAGAATAATTTAATTTTAATTAGTTTAAAATAGAATTTCATTTAGTAATTAATTATGTTAAAATCAAAATCATTAAAAAATCCACTTGTCCTAGTTCGATTAAATTAAAAATAAAGGTTTGCGAAAATGTTAGTCTCTGAGGATCAAATCTAATATTACTAGAATGAGATTGTGCACTTGCAATCATTTCTATTTTTTTTAGCACATCAAGTTTTTGGCGCCGCTGCCGGGGAGTAATTATTTTTCGCACCTTAGTTTTTAATTTTTCGGTTTAGCTCTTTTCTCACCCTTTTTCTTGTTTGCATTTTTTCGAGGAATTTGGAAGTAAATTCGGGAAACTTGGATTAAAGCGGAAGAATTTTCTCGGAATTTTGGAAGCTTTGCTTGGGTAAACCGTATCTCTCTACTCTTTCATTTTTTTCCCTTATTTAGAAAATCACAAAAAAAAAATCAAAAATCACAAAAAAATTGAAAATTGAAAAAATCCAAAAAAATTAGTTAGTAAATACATAATTGTTGCATCATGCATTTAATCACTTAGGGTACATCATCTAGATTTTTATTTTTCTTGTTTTTAATTTTTCGTACCTTATAATTGTGGTGATTGCTGGCGGACCCAAGGTACGTTAAATTCTTTCTTTTCTTTAGTTAGAGCACGTAGTTAAGCATCCATAAATGTTTATAGTTTTTTTTTTTACCTCTTTGTTTGTTGCATCATTTTGTAAATAAATCTTAAGGGCAAGTCCACCAACAAGAAGAGGGGAGGGATCTCATCACTCTTTCCTTAGCCCACAACTATTAAATCCCTCATTTTGCATACCCTAGCCATTAATAAAATTAATTAGACGTTTGCCCCTAGGAAACTCGCGCTCACTTAGGAAGGTGCTTAAGAAACGAAGTAATCTTTAATTATTCCGACTTTTTGGTGTCTAGGAAAGCGAAAGCTGACCTGGCCAATTAAGGTTTTGGTGTCTAGGCTGGTGTTTAGCCTCTTGGCAATGCTTGAATCTACCTGGCAAGCCGGTTCGAATAATTATTGATTTACCTAGTTTTTGGTAGCCCTTAAAGTTAGGAGCAAGGTCTAGTTCAATTTTTTTTTTTAGGAAACCCTAGATATAGTATTTTTTTTCTTTTGATTTTTCACCCTTTCCCTTTGTGTGTTTATTTTATCACACTTATTTGCTACGTGTTCCCTTTCATGGTTTATGCGAACTATTTGGATTAGGGATAATTCTTCTAGACTAGTGAGATCGTTTGAGATTTCTTCCTCTTCTGATTCCGAGTCTTTAGATAATTCCGAACCAATAGTAAACATGGCCATGTCTTTTAAGGACCGTTGCTACCCCACCCGTTCTGCCCAACCCTCGTGTATCACTCTTCCTCCCGTAAATGGTAATAATTTCGAAATTAAAGCTCAACATATTAGCATGTTACCCAAATTTACCAGGAGTGAAGGTGAGGACCCGTATCTTTTCATCCATGAATTCGAGGAGGTTTGTGCCTTACAAAAACTCCAACAATTAACTGAGGACTCGATTAGGCTTAGACTCATTAATTTTGCGCTTAAAGAAAATGCTAAGAAATGGTTGTATAGCCTTTCGGTTAATTCTATTTCCACGTGGGAGGGATTTTTGGTAACTTTTCTTAAGAAATATTTTCCAAACCATAAGACTACAAGGATTACAAACGAGATAAATCAATTTCATCAAAAGGAAAATGAGTCTTTTTTGAAATATTTTGATCGTTTTAAAAATCTTTTATCACAATGCCCCCACCACGGAATAGAAAAGTGGAGACTTTGTAAGATCGTTTACGAGGCCTTAGATAGTCCAAGAACCGCTTTGTTACAGTCTATGTGCCAAGGTAAATTTATGGAAAAAGATGAGGACGAAGGGTGGGCATTTTTTGAAGGATTAGCCGAGAGGACCATGTTGTGGGAGTCCACTAGGGAGCCTAATAAGTCGAACGAGTCGTCTAGTACATCTAGGGGTTTGCATTCGATTGGAAATTCAATTGTAACAGATGCCAAATTAGCTACTCTAACTAGAAGACTCGAAGCCCTAGAAACTGGTAACGCCCCTCACAAGTGTCTATGTGCTCTAATTATAATCAAGGTTTTCCAAACTTTTCCGGTTGTGATCAAGTCAATGCGGTGTTTCAACCAACCCCTAGGAATGATCCTTTTGATCCTACTTATAATCCCGGTTGGAGGAATCACCCGAATTTCTCGTGGAACCAAGGCCAAAACTACCAAACTCCGCCACCTTCTTTTCAACCTCCTTGTTTTTAAAAGCCCAATCAAAACTCGTACCCGATTCAAAATCAAGTTCCTTATCCAAACTCGATTCAAGCCCCGACTCAAGCACCCGCCCACCCTCCTGACTTTCATGAGTCGGATAAGAGAATTAATTCTTTGGAAAAGACTCTTGATGCACTTTTGAAATCAACGACTAATTTGGCTCAATCTCAACAAACCTTCATGCAAACCATGACTCAAGATAGGCAACTTTTGAATGCTAGTACTCAAGCCATATCAAAATTAGAGGTTCAAGTGAGCCAATTAGCCAATGCCATGTGTGAGCGAGAGAAGAACAAGTTCCCGAGTCAACCCTATATTTCCTCTCAACCAAAGACCTTCCGAAAATGTTAATACTATCATTTCTTTAAGGTCGGGAAAACAAGTTGATAATTAGGTAGGAGTCGAGTCTCCCGAAGACGAAGAAGAGTCAAATGTTGAACCAAACCCTAAACTTGATCATTCAAACCATACTCTCGAGTCATCTAGTCCCACACCTTCACCACTTGAACCCACATCTTTAAAATCCACTCCCGAGTCATTAGAATCTTCTCATAAATCATCTAGCGAGCCTTCATCGACTCAATCACCACCTTCACCTACCGAATCTTTGATTGTTGTTCCACTTTCAAATTCCATTTCTGATGTGTCTAACGAACGAGTCTTTAAGCCTAAAGCTCCTAATCCTCAAAGACTCCTTTCAAACAAAAAATCTCCTCAAATAGAAAAGATTTTGGAAGTTTTCAAGCAAGTCGAGATCAACATTCCTCTTTTAGATGCCATTCAACAAATTCCCTCTTATGCTAAGTGTCTAAAAGATTTGTGTACTCATAAACGTTCCACTCACGTCCCTAAGAAAGCCTTTTTGACTTCTCATGTTAGTTCTATTCTTTCGAACCAAATTCCCGTGAAATATAAGGACCCCGGTTGTCCTACAATTTCATATGTCATAGGCAATACTTTTGTGGACAAGGCGTTACTTGACTTGGGCGATAGTGTGAATCTTCTTCCATTTTCGGTCTATCAAGCCCTAGGTTTAGGCGAACTTCAAAAGACGAACATGACAATTCAATTAGCCGATCATTCTGTCAAAATACCTAAGGGAATAATTGAGGATGTGCTAATTAAGGTTGGTGCATTCATCTTTCCAGTTGACTTTGTTGTCCACGAGACTCAACCCGTCACGAATCCTAAGAACCAAATCCCGATCATTCTAGGACAACCTTTTCTTGCTACATCCAATGCCTTGATTAATTGTAGGGATGGTTCGATGAAAATCACTTTTGGTAATATGACAATTAAACTTAACATCTTTAATGTCGGAAAAGAACCCAATGAGATTTATGAACAAACAATAGGGGTTAATCTTGTTGATGACATTGTTAATTGGTCAAACCTTGAGGATAGTGAGATTTAGTCTCTTCTCAATGAGGATTTCAAAGTCAACTATTCGTCTAATCAAGAGTATATTGAGTCGTTAAAGGATATGACCTCGGAAGAGATGTTGAGAGAGTTGGATAACATTTGTTCTAAGTGGGAGACACCACCCGAGGATGTTAATGTTGAAGCCGTTGTCAAAACTCCTGTTGGTGAACCACCTACATTCGATGAGTTGTTAGGGGCTTTAAATCACATTTGTTCTAAATGGGAAGCTGAATCTAATACTGACCATGTCAATCCTAGTACCATTGTTACAACTCCCGTTGGTGAGCCACCTCCACTTGATTTTATAACACACCCCTCCACTTTCGATCACATTTTCTTGCAAAAAGACAAACTTCTCTCTGTTGTTATCAATATTGATTTAAACCCAGACCAAGAAATCAAATTAACTAATTTGCTTAAACAACATAAAGAAGCCTTACTTTGGTCTGTGGAAAACACTAGTGGTTACAATGCTTTTACTTGAAAGAATATTTTTATCTTCTTGCAAAAGTCACTAAGGTGTTAGAACTTCAACGACATCTTGAGCTCTTCTCGGAAATTCACTCCAATTTTCCTACCGGCATCGGCTAATTCGATTTTATTCCTTTGCCTCCCCTCGTGAAATTCAGGTATGAGGGAGGAATTGTGTGTGTGAATCGTGTTAATTAGTTGTTTTTCATTTTCATTCATCTCCGTCATCCTTTATCAGGTACTTTCTCACCCTTCTCCTTTCTCATTTCTCTTGCATTTGCATACATTGAGGACAATGCATGATTTAGGTATGGGGGAGGGTTTTGAGTGTAAATATAAAAATCAGAAAATCCAAAAAAAATTAAAAAAATATGAAAAAATCACAAAAAGAGTTGTAGAATTGTAAATAGTAGAGTTCTAATCTTATTCTAATCTTGTTAATTGATTGCTAGTTGCTTGATGCACCCTTACATGCTATGATAATCTTGTGATCCTTTAGCTTTTGATTGAGAAGTTATTTGCTAAGTTCTTGTCCACACACTTACACTAGCAAGGTGAAACTAGTAGACTTATTTGATTTGTGCAAGAAATTAGAAGGTCATGATTAGGTGTAAGATGATTTGGATTTCATGCTTTGAGTACAAGTAGGTGCATTAAGGATACCTTTACTTGAGATTGATTATGTTCTACCACACCAAGTGAGTTTTGAGCCTATATGCACATCTTTTGCATTTATATTCTTTTGCTTGAGTGTCCACTTGTCATTTGCATTGCTAGCACTTGTTTGAGTTCTTTCTTGAAACACATGACATTGATTGATGATAAGATGATAAAGGCATTTAGGAATAACCCATATTTCCCAAAATATCCACACCATCCTTATGTGATCAATTAGTTACCCCTTTGAGCTTAATCAAATTCTTTTCCTGACACACCACATTACTCGCCTAAAACCTTTTTCTTGTACAGCCTTACGTATACTTGATCCCAATTTGTCAAAGGCTAGTAGGAACTTGAGGGAGTAATAAGGTGTGTGAAATGGGTTTACTTTTGTTCATAACTTTTGAGGAAATATTTGTTTTGTTGGTTACCTTGATAGTCGATTTTCAAGTTAAATCTAAAGGAGGATTATGGTTTCTTATAGCTCTCATAAAAAAAAGAAAAAAAGAGAAAAAAAATTTATTATATATATATGAGAGCATACTTATGTCTTTGTAATTCTCCTTCATTCGACTAGTCAAGTCGTTTTGTTGAAAATAGAAAAATAGTTGTGTAGGGAGGAAGTTTGGTGTTGCGCATGATTTCCATGGTGACTACTAGCTTTTGACACTTCACCTTGTTTTGGCCTTACTTGACATACCCTGTCCCTAGCCCCATTACAACCCAAATAAAGACCTTTTGATTGTCATCATTGATGTATGTTGTGTTTAAGTTAGAATGATACCAAATGTCAAGCATCCTTTTGATTTTGTTGGAATTGAGTGCTACACTTACCCTTATTCTTGAGTGAATGTTCTTTTGTGAGTGAAATGTGAGGTATTGCTTGTTTCCTTTGCATATGAGATCTCAAGTTTTGACTCTAAGGTGTGCTCTTGTAGACTTAGCATGGTTTCCAATAATTTTTGCACTTGACATGAGCTTGTAATCACTCGTGCATGCTTCTTTAAGTAGACTATGTGAATCCTTTCATTTTCCACACCAAGACCTTGCAAATTAACTTTGATTCTTAAGTTGATGTATCATGAGAGGACATGTATGTGTGGTGTTGCATTGCCATGTAATCTTTTATACAAATTAGATGGATTTTGTGGATACATTCACTATAGGCCCTCACGAGACCTCACTCGTCCACTAGGGCTGCCTAGGGGTTTAAAGGGTTTGTTGCATATGCCAAATGCAACCGTCACACCTACGAAAAGGAGTATAGGACTTTTTATCTAGATTTTCTTTTTGTTTTACTCGAGGACGAGCAAAATATAGGTATGGGGGCATTTGATACGTGCATATTTTTGCATATTTTTATTACCTATTTATTGCTTGAACTCGTATTTTAATAATTTATTTTGTTGCATTTCAGGAAATTCGTGAATAAATAAAGAAATGGCAAAATAAAGAAATAAAGAGCAAGGAATGGAAAAAGAGGAAGTAAAAGGACTTAAATGAAAAAAGGAAAAAGAATTAGGAGCTTGGTGGAAAAGGAATCTTTGAAGACATGTGGAAGGTGGAGATCATCCCAACACACTAAATAAGTGTATGGCCAAGATTCACTCATCAAAGGTTAAGGGGGAAGGAAACAAATAGATGGCTAGGATTTCACCACCACACACCACAAATGTATGGTGGGGATTTAACCAACACCCCCCTTTACCCTAATTCTTGTCCTATAAATACCCCCTCACCCCCTTGTAATTAATGAACTTAGATTTTAGGTTAGTTGTAATTTCTTATTTTTTTAGTTTCAAATCTTGTAAACACTCTTTTTAATTTTAATGAATTTCATTTCTTTTAATTTCTCGTCTTGATCTCTCGTTTAATTTTCCTTGATTCGTTATTTTCGTAAATCCATGTAGTGGACAAAGTAGCGAAAAGCTAACCACTATGGGTTGAAAGTAACGATTTTTATTTTCTTGTTCGTAGTTATAACTTTTAATTTGAGCCCCTTTAAATCTCCATTTTATTGTGGGTTTTATAATTGTTAATTGTAGATCTACTTTTTATGTTTTATGTATTTGTGTAATAAAAAAACAAAAAAAATAGTTTTAATTTCCAGCATTTATTTTCGTCTGATTTTTTTGTGTGATAATTCGAAGCTTTAATTCCTTGCCCTGTTCACTTTTTATTCGTAGCTTGCTTTGTGTCTTCTCCCCGGTTTCTCTATTACTTCATTAGTTGTAAAACTCACTCCCATCTTTCCTTCTTCGATCGATTAAACCCACCACCATTCCCCTATTTTTTTCCTTCTCTCTCTCTCTCTCTCTCTCTCTCTCTCTCTCTCTCTCTCTATTAGTCGAACCATTCCCCTCTCCCCTTTTGTCTTTAATTCCCTTTTACTTTGTTTTTGAATTTAGTCGTGAGTCGAATCATTAAATCCATCTCATTTTCCTCTTGTTTTTAATTTCAACTTTGAATTGTTCTATTTTGTTTTCTGGCGAGTCTTGTTTTGCCGAGTTCGACTGTGTCTGCTCTGAGTTCGATTCGTTAACACTGCTTTGTTCTGTATAGTCGGTTCTCCGAGTTGTATTCTTGTTTTCTTGTTTCATGTTTTTAAGTTTTTCATTCGAGAATCGCTGCTGTGATGATATTGTGGTTTTATGGTTTTGTGTATTTGAGTTTTAATGCCAAGTAGGGTTTTAATGTTGCTGTTCGTAGTTGTTCAGTATTGTTTGTGTCCGAAATCTGTCAAGCTGTGGTTTGAATTTAATTACTGGGTTTAGCTGAGTTTTTCACCCGTTGAGTGGACTGGTGTGGTGGTGGTGTTTTGTGAGTCTCACTTGAATTGTTGTCGCTGAGCTGAGTCGTGTATTTTGTTGTAGCTGTTACAATGTCGAGTCACTACCGAGTCTATTTCTGAGTTAAATTTCTGAGATACGGGTTACCTTTTCGTTGCTTTAATTCGCTGCATTCTGCGTGTTTAGTTTTGGCTGTTGAATCGAAGTAGTTGAATCGAGTTTTGTTTTCGAGTTTTGTTTTGAAGTAGTTGAATCGAGTGTTTTTTTAAGAAATTAAAAATAGTGTTCTTGGTTGTTTTCGAGTTTTTGGTGTTTTTGTTTTGTGTTTTGTTTGTCTGAGTAAATTTTGTTTGTTCGAATCGTTGGTTCTGTATGATGTTGAGGATCTTTTTGCTAAATTACCGAGTTCTGAGTCAGACTGCTGGTTGTTTGAGTTGACTCGGAGTTATTGTTTTTGTTTTTATTAACGAGTCATGTCAAATGTTTCTAAAATTTTCTGTAGAAAAATTGTTTAAGAACAAAATTTTGTGTTAATTTAAATTTAGATTTTTCAGAATAATTTTTAGATTAATTTTAGAATAATTTAGAATTCTTAGAATATCTTAGAATAATTTAATTTTAATTAGTTTAAAATAGAATTTCATTTAGTAATTAATTAGGGTAAAATCAAAATCATTCAAAAATCCACTTGTCCTAGTTCGATTAAAAAAAAAAAAAAGGTTTGCGAAAATGTTAGTCTCTGAGGATCGAATCTAATATTACTAGTACGAGATTGTGCACTTGCAATCATTTCTATTTTTTTTAGCACATCAGCCAGACTACCGATTATCAAAATTTAGAAAAAAAAACTCTCTTAAAATTATTATTAAAATTATATTTGATTGTTAGTAGAACTATCTTCAAATAATTACAAGGGTATGTTGATATTCAAAACGAATTATATGTAGAATTCATAAATCAAATTGAATTTTCAATGTAAAAATCGTCAATTGTTGCGTAGCTTTAATTGAAAAACAATTGTTAAACCATCATTAAATTAAAAATTATTTTATTAATTTCATGTGGGCTGCAAAATCGTCCAATTCAAATTTTAAGAATTTAAGAAAGAGTCGTCCAATTCAAATTTTAAGAATTTAAGAAAGAGTACAAATATTAAATCGAATGTGTAAAATCTTATACACACACACACACACACACACACACACACATATATATATATATATATATATTAACAGCAATTTAATATGTAAATTAATAACATATAAAATTTTAAAAATTAATATAAATATAAATATTAAAAAAAAAAACCATGCGTTGCATAGGTTATAAGCTAGTATATTATAAGTTGTGTATTACTAAAAAATTAATGTCAAATTTATAAGATCAAATTTCATTTTTACTTATAAGTAACTTTTTTAAGAAAATATACTTTGTTTTCGGCAGGTTAAGCTGAGCCTAAATTAAATTTTTTTTTTTTTTAATCAGGAAACTGACCCTAAATTATCAACTAGTGTAAGTTACAACTTACAAATGCATTAGTTGGTAGGAACCGGCAAGCTGTCAAAACATAGTTTTAGATAAGAGAAAAGTGAGTAGCTACCAATTTTGATTAGAGAAATAGGAAAAAGGCTTTTACATCTCATTTGACTTTGGAAGCAAATGTTGGTTGTGTTTGGCTTAACATTAAATAAGTTGTTATGGATTTAATTTTGGATAAAAATTTTATATTTTAATAATTTTTTTATGAGTGTATTTAATGTATGTTTGAGATTATATAATTTGTATAAAAAAAGTATTTTTTTCCAGAAAAAAATTAAAAATCGTAACTTCTTTCTCAAAATAAGTCAACTTTTTTGGAAAATAAACTCACCAAACACATTACTGCTGTGTGCTAAGGGGAAGCCTTATCTTGTAATTCCCCGTTTCTTGATCTCACAGTATTATTTTCAATGTGATATTTTGACAACAGTTTAATTATTATTAATTGAGAAAAAGGATTCTGAGATTCAATCTCAGGGAACTTTTCCTTAGATACTTTAAAAAGTATACTTTAAATTTAATTGGGTCCGCAGAGTTAAATAAAAATTTCTGATTTTACGAAAATGCACATTCCATAAATATTATGATTTACATATAATTCTCATATATCTCAAGAAATTTACCTGAGATGCTCCCAATCTCTTATTAATTAACTCACAGTATTATTTTCAATGTGATATTTTGACAACAGTTTAATTATTATTAATTAACTTTAGAAAAATGCTAGAAAATCGAAAAAAAATCCCAAATATTTACATATTTCATAATTTGTCTAATAAAATATCGCTTGTATTTATATATTAAAACATGTCCAATATACATGTAAACGGCAATTCCATAATGTCACATCATTTGGAAAGTTTTTTTTAAATTTATTTGATTATCTGACACTAATTTTTTGTCCAAGGGTTCGCACTACTCTTAATTAGGGTTCGCACTACTCTTAATTTTATCATTATTTTCATGTTATATGTCGACAACATTTTAATAATAACCTAATTTGGATAACTAAAAATTAAAATGCAAAGCATGATAAAAACTCGAATATAGCAAAGACAAGTAGGGCTTTCATGAAGAAAATACATGACTGTAATAATAAGGTCCAAGAAAGGTGAAAAGTCACCAAGTGATGAGTTTTAATCATTGGGTTGGTCTTGGGTTTTAGCCACGTGAAATGGGCTCCATGATAATTTATTCTTTAAAGTTTGTTTGAAGAACTGACATCTCATCTTGCCTTATTTTCTTGCTTGTTGTACCTAAATTACACTTAACTAACCAACTCAATTTATTTTTCTTTCTTTTTTATTAAAATAAATGTAGGCATGTATACAAGTGTTTGTTTGTGGATATTGATATCAAGTGAACAACTGCATGATTAATTGTGTTAATAATAAAACCACCGCAGTTGCAGCAGCTGAACATGGGTACTCTCTGTACTCATGTGCCCAAACATGCATGTCAGTAAGATGCCAAAGTACGCTACTAATCCTTGCTATATTATTACTAGTATAAACAAAATAGAACATATTTGATCGATAATTTAGTACATATTTTTAATACATTCAATAGTAACATGTAGATAAATAAGATTTGTGGTATTCTTAAAATTTCGTTATCGAAAAGGTTTGTTTTTTAAATAGCAAATAAAATAAAGTTACAAGTGTTTTTAGAACTATCTCAACAATCAGAATAAATAAAATTTGTTACTATTTTTCGAATGTCGTAAGTACACCAATATGAAAATGAGTTACAACATGAGTTGAAAACGATTAATGTGTTCACAACGTTTTTATGAATACTCACTACATCCAGAAACTATGAAAATCATTAGAAGCATCTATTGTCTTAAAGTCAGACTAAGAAGAACTGACCACAATATCATCATTTAATCCAGCATACCACTCATCTACTGCCTATACAGCTTTGGATGTTGGCATGTTGCTCTTTACAGTAGAATACTACTAGGAGTATTTCTCTTCAAAAAATTAAATAAATGAGTGATTGAGCCAGTAGTTTAAATAAGTATTCCATTATCCATACAAAAAAGGTTAGATGCAGCGTCAACGTGACTACTGGTGTTTTCAACTTTTCTGGTAATTACATGGACCACTGCAGCACTGCTTGAATAAAGCAATTAAAGAATTCTTGTGTCTATTTTTCTCAATTACATCTATATTATATTAATTAATACGAAAAAACATGTTTAAATTATGCGTAATTGTACAAAAATATCAAATTTTATTATTATTATTAAATTCCGATTAGATTTTTTACACCTACATAATTATACCATATTAATTTACTTTAATTAAATTTAACTTCAAATCGGGTTCGATTCTCTATAATTACAAAATTAAATAATATTTATTTATCAAATACTTTTATCTCTCAATTCTTTACAAGTATATCTATAATATTACTATTATATTAAAGACGAAACATTAAAACTTTTTGTTTTTGGTTTTTAGTTTTCGATATGATTATTCCATTTATTAAATAATAAAATAATATAATTAATGGCAGTTAGTCGATTATTTTTTTTCACGTTTACTTTTAGTTGAAGATATTAACTTTCATAAATACCTAAAAACATCAATTGTTCCATATCTTCCAATCATTCATATTTTTTTCTAATTAAAACATGTTGTCTTTTAATATAAAACTAATTTTACCGTCATTAATATATATCTAAAAATATCACACTATATTTTCCGATCATTAATAATATATATTAAAAATCCATATACGTTATTTATAATAAGGAAACATGAGTATAATTGATTATATTTTGATTTAATGGTTCAACAATAATGACCATTATATTATTAGTAATAAATAGAACTGTTAGATATAATAATAAGGTATATTATATGATTAAATTATTTTACTAAAAATTTAATGTTCGAACCCTGACATATGTAATTTAAGATTTTATAAATATAAGTTTTAAAAAATACATATTATTAATTAAATTTATATTAAATTATATTAAATTTAAATTTAATTTTTTTTTGGGAATAATAATTATACATAATTGTAACAATAAAAATAAAATTTATAACATATCAAAAAATCCCGAGTTATAAGCTAGTATTTACATTACACTTAATTTTCTTCAAATATATATTTACATAATATTTATTAATTATATTTATTCTTAATAATTTATTAATATTTTAACGTGATGCACTGGTTGTCACCTACTACTTCGTACTCCCTCTGTTTCTGAAAATAAATTTGATGTTTTAAGAGCACGTCCAACAGCTTCCTTATTTTGGTTCTTTGGTTCCCTTAAACATTAGGAACTCTTAGTCATTCCTTATTGTTGGGGAACCACTAGCCTTCCTTAAATTTTTTTTTATTACTAATAAAATCATTTTCCTCCATTTCTCCTTACATGTCACTCCCTCCTTTCTAGTTAGTTTCAAATTTTATATTATAATAATAACAAAGAATGAATATAGGGAATGTTGTTGAAGATGATGTACAAAACAAGGTTCCTAAATCACTAACAATCATTATTTTATTATATTTTTAGGAATCAACTAGGAAGCTATTGTTTAGGAATCAACTAGGAAGCTATTGGACTAACAACCATTATTTTATTATATTTTTAGGAATCAACTAGGAAGCTATTGCATTTAGCCAGTATTGCAGATTTCGGAAATCGGAACTATTCGGTTGAGGTACCGATTTACGATTTATCGGATGATTCGGTTGAAAAATTGGTAATTTATCGACGATTTTTGCAAAATCGGTCAAATTGGTTCTAAAATTTTGATCAAGTTTTAACCGATTTATCGACGATTTTTCAAAAATCGATCGATTTCCATAACAATGCATGTAGCTGATGCTTACAGTATTTTTTAAATAAACAATCTGTTACATGTAGTCCCAACGGTTACATAAATCCAAGCACGGATTTGAAACACAAAGTAAAGCTATTTTAAGGAGTGTGTTTATGTCCGCCTCCACGTTACTCTTGCACTATACTACTACTACTACTAGCATCTCTTGCATTATTCTCCTACTGTAGTTGTATTTGATGCTACAATTTCCAACAAACACATGTAATAATACTTATTACTTACTCATGTATGTGTAGTGGGTAAAACTGAGCTCTTTTAATCAACACTAATTGTGTTTTGAGAGGGAGAGAAAGAAATAAGATAGATACAAAATACACACAAGAGTGGCTCTAGAGAGAGTGGAAAATGGGAAGATCCACTGCATCTTGCTTCAAGATCATTGCTTGTGGAAGTGATTCTGTTGATAGAGATGACCTTCAACTTTCTCAGGTTTATTTTCTCATTGCTTTTATCTCTCTCTCTCTCTCTCTCTCTCTCTCTCTCTCTCTCTCTCTCTCTCTCTCTCTCTCTCTCTCTCTCTCTCTCTCTCCCCTTACATTGTGTAATGTGTATTGAACTCCATTTGTTTGACCAAGTCTTGATCCTTTTTGTTATTGTTTATTGGGCACCTTTTGAATTCATGAATTAAGTTTATTCTAAAGTTTATGAGGTGATTTAATGGTTATTTGATTGGAGATGCTGAATTTTAATGCAATTAGTTTGCTTTTTAAGTCGATGGCATTTATAGAAGAGGTTGGATTTTGAGATTATGCGGTGATGTTATGCTTGTGTATGTGTTTGATTGCCTCTGATATTCCCAGTTTAAACAATGCATATGGCCTTAAATTCTCTAATATTCAAGATCGTTAGGGTCTGCGTTAATATTGGGGGATCGGAAGGGAAAGCTGGATGACTGAGTAAAAGGAAGTTGTCATATATTTTCTTCCCATGATTGATCTCCCAATTCTAAAGCCCACTATAAGTGATCAATGGTTGCAGGATTGCAATTATGTAGCGTTTATTATCTAAGTATTAGATTATTAGCATAATAAGAATGCACACAGTGCATCTAGGTTCGGAACTACAAGCCACTGATTGCAAGTTGGTATGGTGTTTAAAACCAGCATTTGTGTCATTGGCTGTTTCACACTCTGATATGCTTGCTTTTAAACTTATTATAGAACAAAGCTTCAACTGACAAACGTGGATGGAGTTTCGGGAAGAGATCTGCCAGGCATCGTGTGCTAAGCAACACTGTGATATCAGAAGTACCTTCTTCTGTCAGTAAGGAGATCCCTGAATCAGCTAGCGATGACTATCAGATCCAAGCCACAGCTGCTATTCCAGAAAAATCATCTGACATGGAAAGGACTGATGAGATGCTGCGGCTATCAGCTTCTATAAACTCAAAATTTCCGGAGTCCATAGCTGTAGCAGAAATCAATACCAAGCTTGATATCCAACCTGATGAATCTGTGGTTATGGTCATACAGACTGCCATTAGAAAATTCTTGGTAAGAATTCTTGATCTTTCAAAATTGATTAAGCTATAAGTTCATCATGTCTCTGGAAGTCCAATGTCACTTTTCTGTTTGTCAATGTACTTGATCAGGCTGAAAGAGAACTATCAAAACAAAAGAGTATAGTCAAGCTGCAAGCAGCTGTACGAGGACATTTGGTTCGAAGACATGCTGTGGGATCTTTACGTTGTGTGCAAGCCATTATCAAAATGCAAGTTCTAGTTCGTGCACGTCGAACTCGCCTCTCTTCTGTTGAATCAACTGATGAAGAGAAGCTACATGCAGAGCTTGGGAAGAATAATAGTACACAAAAGGTACATGCTAGACAGCTGTATTGACTTTGGACAATAATGTCACTTTCACTTAAGCTTCTCTGTTATATCTCGTGTGCCATCCATATTTTTAGGGTTAGCTCTGTGGTACATAAATGGAAATACGTGTTGATATAGAATTCATATAAATTAGGATATCTGAATTGATTTAATTTGATTACTCTTTGATTTAATTTTAATTTAAAGAATCTTCTGTTTAAACTCTATAGCAATGATATATGTTGGTAGAGGTACCAATTACAAATCAGATAGTACCCAGAAAGCCATGTCAGCTGATGTTACCTATTCTGGATATACTTAAACTTTGCTTCTGAGTTTGAGACTTCGTGCGGAAAGTTCGTTATCATTGTTAGGGTAACGTTTTTGAAAATTGTTTTTTTTAATTGATTGTTAATGTAATACTTGACACAGGCTCTCATTACTACATGCGAAGCTCACCATTATTCATGTGTTCATTTTAAAGTTGCAATAGTGTGTTTCAGGATATCAAGCTCTTTAAGAAAAATACTTTCTTACAAAATGCAAAGTGAACTAATGTTATTCTTCATAATTAAGTGTGACCTAATTAGTACGATTTTCATGTTATATCTTTCCACTGTGTTTAGGAAGAGGGAAAATCGGGAGCCAAACCAGATCTGGCATATACATCCATTGAGAAGCTACTTAGTAATGGGTTTGCTCGTCAGGTACATTTCTCAATTAATTTTCTGACGTGTCTCAATTAATTATGTCTAGTTATACGACTGTTTCTTTAAAGAATTCAGCCAGTTATCGTTGAAATTAACATAAAATCATTTTGTAATTAAAGCTATTGGAATCATCACCAAGGACCAAATCCATGAACATCAAGTGTGATCCTTTAAGACCTGATTCAGCTTGGAAATGGTTGGAAAGATGGGTGGCAGTTTCACCTTTGGAAATTGAACAATCACCGAAATCCGAACAAGTTACAGAACTGAAGGAGCAGGAGGTAACGGAGCATCCTGAAAAAGATGTGGAAACTACATGTCTAGCTGAAGAGGGTGCTGAGTCGACAGATTTGAGGTTCTGTGGTACACAGGCACCTGTCACTTACTTGAACTCTGATGCCTCAGAAGCCACAGTTCCATCTGAAAGTGAGCAAAACTTGGTAAGCCAAAAGTTTGAGCAGCCTCAGCCTGAATTCTTGGACTTGATAAAGTCAACTGAGGATTCACATCAACTTCCAGATGAAGACAAAGCATCAGATTCAAGTCCCCAAATAGAGCTCGAGTCCCTTTCTAGCAAGCCTGATTTGGAGGAGCAACCTAAAAGATCAATGAAAAGGGTTGCTTCTGAAGAACCGGAGGCCGAGGGACGGAAGTTTGTGTTCGGATCAAGGAAAACTAGTAATGCTGCATTTATTGCAGTCCAGTCAAAATTTGAAGACCTAACTTCCGCATCCAATTCCTTGAAATCGGTTAACATATCGAACCAAGAAAGTGAAGTTAAATCCTGCGAGGATACATTGTCCTCATCTGTAGATAATTCGTTTAAAACAAGGGACACCAGCCTGGTTGATTGCGCTGTTTCCTCTGCTACAAAGGTTCTAGTTGGTGAGTCGGAATGTGGAACTGAACTTTCTATATCTTCGACTCTTGATTCACCAGATCGGTCTGACATTGGAGCTGTGGATGAGCACGAAGTCGATATAGCACAGGAAGCAATGGAGAATCCTAAGAACACCACAAACATAGTTATTGAAGCTAGGGTTGATGATCCCATCATCCTAGATACTGACCTACCTGTCCCCATCCCAGTGAAGTTGGAGAAACTGAGCAATGATGAAGAAGTTGTCACTGCAGAATCCCCAAAACCGCAGGATAGGTTGGAGGAAAGTCCATCCGAAATGCAGACAAAAGTGGAAAGTGGAGCAGTTAGTCAAATGTATAAATCATCACCGGAAGCATCTCCAAGAAGCCGTAGAACTGTCCTGGAGTCCCAAACTACACCTTCTAGCCAGGTATCTACAAAATCCAAAATGTCCAGAAGTGAGAAAAATGGATCCAGCCAAAAGCGGAAGCCTTTGTCTGTTGGTAAACGATCCCCATTACCCACTAACGATTCAGGTGTTAGAAGTAGTTTAGAACAATTACCTAAAGATCAAAAATCTGGAAAGCGTCGGAATTCTTTTGGTTCAGCAAAAGCAGATCAGGTTGATCAGGAACCAAGAGATAGTAGCAGCAGTCCATCTGTCCCTAGTTACATGCAAGCAACAGAATCTGCAAGAGCTAAAGCTTATGCTAACGTCTCACCGAGGTCAAGTCCAGATGTGCAAGACAAGGAATCCTTCATCAAAACGAGGCATTCCCTGCCTGGCGCAAATGGCAGGCAAGGTTCACCTCGTATACAGCGCTCCATGTCTCAGGCACAGCAGAGCACAAAGGGAAATGGAAACAATCCTTCACAAGGTATTTTTCTAAAACCTTCTCACCATTTTCTTTTGTGTATTTTACGTGATTGTTATCTCTTAATTTCAAACTTCTGTTTTTTTTAGAAAGAAAGTGGCAGCGTTAAACTGAAGAAAAGAACAAGGGAGACGACAAACTTAAAAATGGGTAGTGTACAAAATTGAGATGTGCATGGGCTTGTACTTTTTACCAGTCTTGATACAAAAACTGAGACGTGCATGGGTTTGTACCAGTCCTGGAGATTTGAAGACAATTGTCTGCATCTTTTTTTTTCCCTTTCTGGAATTTGTGGATCTGAGGTTTTTTTTTTTTTTTTTTAAAGTTTAATTTCAGTACTGGTGACATTGTTCATGTTTGTCCAAGTTTATGTTTTGTTTTGTTTTTTTTTTTTTTAAGCAGATTTTAAATACCCTTGTAACATATGTTTGGTTTCTTAATTTTTTTTTTTTTTTTTGCTAAACAATTTTTTTTTTTTCTTTTTGAAGGAGTGTTTGGTTTGGTTAACACCAGATAGTGAAATATGTCTTGTGAAATACAGCTCAAGCAATGTCTGTTTTTTTTTAGGCTAAGCTATGTCTAGTTGTCTACTCCGAAGTACGTTTCAAAATATTTAGCAACTAGTTGATAAAATCGTGCTTTGAGGCGGCATTACAATATTTTTAAAAAATTCAATACATTTACGTTATATTATAATTTTAATATAAATTTTAATAATTAAATAATCTTCTTTAATGAATTGATTTCTTATTAAACACGATTCTTTCGATTGAGCCGTTCTCCTCGTTAAAATCGAAATCTCAACATTAACATATATTATAAATACTTATATAATAATTTTTTCCATAAAATTGAACCGTAAAAATTAAAAAAAATTATGACATTAGTATTAAATTCTATTAGCTAATACAATCTTTTCTTGTGAGCCGTCTTCCCGTTAAACATGTTTCGATCCGCTCTTATTTGGAACCAAAATTCTAACTTTATTATATAAAGAGAGTAAATTTCAATTTTTATATTCTTCAAACTTTCTAATATTTATAGAGTTTTAAAATATGAAAATAAATCTTATATTTTCTGTATATTATAGATATTCATGTATTTATTTACATCTTCCGCATGGGAATGTCTTTCTGTTATGTTAACATATCAAAAAAATTATTAAATACAAAAACTTTTGTTACGGGAATAATATTAAATTTATGGATATATTTTTCTTATGCAAGTATAATTAACTTGTATAGAAAAAATTAAAATGAAGGATCTCTGGAAAAAAGATATATATTTTTAAAAAATCGTAAAAGTCGTCTCTGATAGGTCCCGAAGGAGAGTAAAATAAGGTAGAAGGGGGGGTTGAATAGCTTATGATCCTTTTTAAAAAATTAGAGCTTGACGTTTTTAAATTTCTTTCTCCTTTTAAAATTAATTACTTATAAACAAGTAATATAAAATGCGGAATATAAAAGCGAGAAAGTAAAAAGATTGACACGATCGATATATCCTGGTTCGCGATGCCCGCAATCCCCTAACGGATTCGAACACCCCTACTCCAGTCCCCGAGCTCCTCCCGAACTCGAGATTTTTCCACTATAAGAATCACACTCCTTATAATAGGCGGAGAAGCCTTTACAAACACTATGTACTTATCTTAGAGCCTAACTACCCGTTAGCTCTTCAAAATACAATAGCAAACCCCTTACAAGATTATCTTGGACCGTAACTCCCCGTCACCTCCTCAAATACTATGTAAGTATAACACTTACGAGTTTATCTTGGAACGTAACTCCCCGTTACTTCCTCACAACAACGTAAGACCTTACGAGTTTATCTTGAAGCGTAGCTTCTCCACTACCTTCTCAAAACCACGTAATAAAACCACTCACAAGTTTATCTTGAAACGTAACTCCAAGTTACTTTCTCAAAACTATGTAAGCAAAACCTTTGCGTATACTTTAGTATCTACACCCTTTAACGGTCTTGGGTCTTAGGTCTTAGATCTTGGATCTTGGATCTTTTCTCCCCTTCACGGTGCAAAGATACCCAACTCCCCATCGGCGTATCTAAGACTTGGGTCTTAGAGCGAGAATCACCTCACTTCACTTCACTTCACCTCACATCAAAGGATATAATACAAGCCTACGACTTGAAAATCCTTTTAATTTTGACGAATAAAAAATGAACTACTATCCAAACTAGATCAAGTGGGAGGATATATAGATATTAACGAGTTAGACTACGTTAATACAAATATAAATCAAGTATATTAATTTATATAAATATTCGGTGTGGCCGAATATAAATAAAATTGAATATACAATTTATTTGTGTAAACAACACAAATAAATACAAGAAAGAGATAGTTAGAAATATTCCGTAGAATATTCAACAAGCTACTAACTCAAAGTATACAAATGTTAATACACTTGTATTGAAATATTATAAGATCGAGATCAACAATGAAATGGTCGAAAATAATATTTCTTAGCCAAAGGGCCTTGGTTTATCGAAGTTAGAGCGAGTTGCTAATATTTGAAAGAATATAGAACAAGCTACTTAAGATCGACAAATATTAGTGTTATCACAACAACACTTAGTATATGGCTTTGTATATAGCCGAATATATATATATATAGCTCATCTAAGCGAGGGACGCTATTATGCGTTAATGCTAGTGCGGAAAGTAAAATGCGTGAATATAACACACACAACCAATCAATTAAGCACACCACACACAAGCATATAAACACAACTCACACATACGGAAATGTAGCTCACTTGTCTATAGGACAAAAATGAGGGCCGCTATTATGCTTTAAACTAGTACGAGAAATGTAAACACGTAATAATAATTCGGCTGAATAAATTCAACAAAATAGCCGAATTGTTTGAACTGAATTTCGGTTAAGAAACAAGTTCAAAATCCTTAAATAATTGAGCTCAAGTTAATGTTTAAAGGACTAGTATAAACCAAGTTAAGAACCTTTCTTTTGATTTAAAGCTAACAAGTTTAAACAACTTGTTTATGCAACTTTTAAACACAAATCAAAAGATAGATCTTAGCCTTATAACCAAGTATAATTCAAGTGGTTACTAAGGACTTAAAGAGGAGTTTATGAGATGCTAAGTACCTCCTCTTGATAGATAACAACTTGTCTATGTACTTCGGCCGAATGGAACAAGCAAAAGGGCCGAGAGACTTGAATCTTGTTTCGGTTAAGAACAAGTTCAATATGCCTTGGTTTAGTCCTTAAATGTTTGAGCTCAAGTAAGATTGAAAGGACTAGTATAAACCAAGTTAAGAAGCTCACTTTTGATTTAAGGAATAACAAGTTTAAGCACTTGTTTTATGTACTTTTAAGTACAAATCAAAAGATGTTCTTAGCCTTTCAACCAACTATTATCAACAGGTTGTTAAGGACTTGGAGAAGAGCAAGCAAACACTTAAAGAAGCTCTTCAAAAACTCTTTCTACTTGTCACTTATACACTACACGAAGATGTTCAAGAACAAGTGTATAAAGTGGTGACAAAGTGGAAGGAAACTCAAGCCAAATGAGCACCAACCAAGGAGTATTCAAGGAGGTTATTAAGGTGACTCAAAGACACAAATAAGAGCACTTATAGGCTGCTTAAAACGTGCACACAAACTGCCTAAAGAGGCTTGACCGAGAGCTTAAAGATGAGCTAAAAATGAGGTCCAAAATCACTACCAAAATGGCCGGATTTGAGCACCAAAAGAGAGGCAACCAAGGAGGTACCAAAGGTGACTCAAATAGACAATAAAGAACACTTACAAGGCTGTTAAAAATGTGTACTAGGCTGCCCTGAAAGTAAATGCCGAATGGTAGGAAGAAGTGCAAGAAGAGGACCAAAAACACCACTTAAACAAGGCCAAGTTGAGAACACTTGAATGTAATTCAAGAAGGATAAAAGGGTGACTCAAACCACACTTAAGAACACCTTGGCTAGTGTAAAAACCGAGCTCAAGAACAGCCCCAAGAGTGATGGCTGGATGGTGTTTATATGAGCAAGAAATGGACTTAATAATAAAGCTTTTAAAGATGTTGAAAAATGGAGTAACAAAGCTTTGTTATCCAAATATTTTTGGAGGTTTTTGGTACTCTAAGAAGGCTGATTTCTGGAGAGAAAATAGCAGCACTTCTAGGACACAAAAAGCTCAAGTGAAATGGGTGGGGTGATGGGCTATTTATAGCCAAAGTGGTGAAAAAGAGAGCTAATAAGAACATGACACTTGACACCTACTAATAAACAATTAGCAAGAGCACTTTCCTGGAAATTCTCTCTTACTTGGTCCCCAATCCTTATATATTTATCAGATATATAAGCATAGTAGTTGTATATTAGTTTCGTTTTAGCCGAATAAATCGAAATAACGTGAAACAACGCATAACACCCATTATATTAAGATAAATCGAAAAATATCTTAAAAATTATGAAACTTTGGGAATCTTCTTGAAATATTCCCAGAAGAATATGGTAAAAATTTAACTTTAAAATAAGTTGTTCTTCCATGACTTTTAAACGACCGAAAAATCAATTACGAGTCGATTTTTGGAGTCCGGGAAAAAGTCATTCAAAAATCGTGAAATTTTGTCTAAATTTTTTTTTTGATTATTTTAGTGACATCCTCAAAATTTCAAGTCAAAATAATGTGTCTAGGTATTTTATCCAAAAATATTCCGATAAGATGTGTTTACGCGACGAGATAAAATACGCTAGCCTTTTGTCGTAACTTGTCGACATTTTGGCTATGGTTTTGACTCAAAATATATTCAAATATAATATTTCTCAAATAATAATGACCATGAAGTCCTCGGAATATTTATTTTGAATATTTTACAATTTTATCCATTTAAGTGAAAGCCGTTAAGGATTCCGGATAAAATTCTTTCTGCAAGTCAATAAATAAGGCAACCTTGAAAATATTACTTTGAATATATATCGAATATGTTTGAGGATTAAATCCTTTGAAATGAACACCATCTAGAATAAATCTAGTATTTACAACTCGCAAAATTAGTGTTCTGAGTATTTAGATATTTATACCTCTTGGACTTTGCTTAAAATGTACCACAAATAATCTAGATTTAGGAAATACATTTTACTGACATTTCTCATCTAAATTAATTATTAGTACGAGAAAGCGGAATTTACTAAACAATGTAGTAAATTAATTTTTCACTTTCGTATTTTGACAAATCACCAAAACTTACACGTGGAGACTGTCGTACAATCTTAACTTAAAAAAACTGTCTCACAATCTTCCCCTTTTTGGTATTTGTCAAAACTAATCGAGAAATTAGATATGTGTGAAAATAACTTCCCCTTGCTTTATGCATTCGAACAATAGTTCGAAAATTTGAACAAGACAAGGTTTCGTTACACATATATCGCATTTCTCGGAGAATTCACAACTTCCCCTAAATATGGCATTTCTAGGAGAATTCACAACTTCCCCTAAATTATATGATCACACACATATATAATTCATCTTCCCCTTTTTGATAAAAACCAAAAAGTGAAAAATAAATTACAAGTGTGAGGGAGAGAGATTTATACTAATGACATACAACATATAAGGGGAGGGGGATTTTAACTACATTATTACATGCCAAGAACTCCACCAAATCACCTTATATCTCCAAAATTAGTCCACTTCCCAAATCTTCACAAAAGATTGGACTAATTTAATTATACAAACAAGAGTGCATAGTCTACAAATTACAAGAAATATTCTCCCCACAAATTACAATAAAACACATAGATGACAATACAAGTTAAAGTACATGGTCTTGTAGTTGCTTCGAGTGGTTGTAGACGAAGTAATGCAGCAGGCTGGGCAAGCATGAAGCCGGCAATGTACTTGGCATGAGGCTGCTTCGAAAAGGTGCATTGTATGAACTGAGCAAGCATTTTGAGATCCTGGCAGGCTGTTTCAAAGAGCCTTTGTGCTAGCATTGTGCATGGCTTGAGGTTCAACATGGCTAAGGATCATGCAGTGTATGGCCAAGAGTAGAACCTACAAGTTTAGCTCTCAACAAGCGTGTCAATAATGATCTAAGTGAGTATCAAGAATGAAAATAACCAAGTCGAGTTAGAGATACATCACAGTGCTTATGACTTCAACAAATTTTGCAAAATATGCTTAAGTCCTCATTGTTCCTGTTAAAGCACAAAAGCAGTCCTAACAAATGCAACTATATGCACTAATGTGGCTAGTTTCCCTTGGGAACAGATCAAAGAAATCTCAAGGGGATTTCTATGCAGTCCATAAGTTTGGTGGCAAGTGTGTGTAGTGTCTTTACTCATGACAATGCAATATTAAGTACAAAAGCAAAGCACTAAACAAAGCAACTGCAACTACATTGATTCATTCCAAACAAAAGTACATAATAACTTCTAAGTCCAACTTACAGAGAAAACAGTTGAAAATAGAACTGATAGCACAAGCACACGCATAAGTACTAATATAAATGCTAGAGCAACACAGGCCAACACATAAGCATACAGGCATACAAAATCAACAAGACATCACAAATAGCAAACATCACAGACCGGTTCAACAAGCAGATAGATAGGTTCTCCAAACACCACCACCAACAGTCATGTTAAACACAAGCTAACACTCAATCCACTTGATTGTAGTTTTCATTATTAATCACTATATCAACCAAGTTCTCACATTCCATATTCTCAGAATTGGTCATATTGACCTCAATCTCATTGTTCGTACTTTCCTTAACCTCATTCTCTTTACCATCATTTTCTGCAATCTCAAAAGCTTCATCAATCATAGAACATCCATTTATAATGTTCTGCACTGGAACTCCCAAGATAATGTCATTGCTGACATTGTTACCACCATGCATATTAATCTGAAGTTGGATCAACTGAGAGAGACTATTCTCAAGCATAGTCATTCTAGTTATAGCAGTGTTGATGTACTCCTTCACAGTATCTAGCTTAGTGGTGATCCTAACATAGTTTGCTTGAAGCACATCCATAGAAGTTTTCAACGTAGTGTAACTCTGTTTCAGTGCCTCTATCTCAGCAACCATGGATTCATACTTCTCAAGAGACATTGAGAGAGTAATAGGAGTTGTCTTGGGTTCGAAAGGTTCCAAAGAGTGATTGTGAATCTCTATAAATGTTGAGAGGTAACACAGACCAAGTGTTATGAGTAGAGAGAGTTGCAGTGACATGAAAGAGAGGTGGAAGGCTGATGTTGTACTTCAAGTACTCAAACAGCTTGGTCAAGAGGAGACCAAAAGGGTTAAGTCCGGCCCTAGATGCAGAGTACATCCTAGAGAGAATCATATGAGGTACATTGAAGGTAATTCTATTTGTGGCAACCTTATACATCACTTTCATCTCAAGAAATGTAATAAGCTTGTCAGAGGAGGGATAGATGTTGTTTTTGACCACAAGAGCAAGATTTTGATACAAAGGAGCAAAGTGTTCAATACGAAACCCTTTGTCATTGTTGAAAATGTTCTGTGGCACATCAATCTTACAGAAACAGGAAATGAAATTCCTATACTCAGTCTTGTCAAAGATGAAAGTTTTAGGCAAGTCTACATTTGGGAGAGAAGCAAATGCAGGGTTAAGTTGAAGGGCTTTGGCAAAAGTTTCTTGGTCGACAAGAACAGGTGAACCTCCTACAACAGAAGACAGATAGATACCTCCATTGACCCCTGGATTAGTGGCTAGGTTAGCATAAAACTCAGTCACAAGGTTAGGTAAGACTCTCTTAGAGGGAAATGAGACCAGTGGTTCAAGGTTAGCTCGAGTGAGAATTTTGATTAAGTCATGATCAGATGGAAAATCTAGCAAATAGCCAGTTTGAAGCTTAGCCTTAGAGGACCTATTGTGAGCATGGTTTGACACAAAGATTGGAGGGTTAGGCTTGATCTTCTTCTTCTTATTCCTATGAACAGAAGTAGAAGGGAACTTGACATTGTTGTGGGGTGTGTTTAGAGACAAAGATGTATCAACCGAAGGATTCATGGCACACTACCAATTAATACACTTAGCCACAAATAAAGAACAAGAAGACAATAGATATGAATGCAAGAGTGAAGCATTAATGCAACAAGAGGTCTCTTAAATACACACAAGCATGCTCAATATAAATTCAAAAGAATTAGAAAAACAATGCAAACACAGTGCAAGAGGACATAAACAGTAAGCACAAGACAAGAAAGTACACTGCAGGATATGGCATGAGGCTAAAAAGCAAAGCTACTCACCAATTATATATAACTGATTAATCAGAAAAAAACATGCATCTATCCTTATTCTAGCAACAGACAGCAAGAGCATTGAATGCAAATTGGGTAGTTACTAAGATTGGCAATACTTTTACTGAAAAGTAGCATTTTAAACATTTTTACAATCACATCTTGCAGGCACAGGGCATAGAATATTGCACATACACTCATACAAGCATGATGGCATACACAAACACTCCATTAATAACTCACACAGATACCACAAAAGCACAGATATACATTCTCAAGCACAAAACACTAAGCACAGATGCACAGTCCTAATCCTAGGATAGTACAAGGTATAACAGATAGGATCAAACCAGACAAGAAACTAACATCACTTAGTTAGCTCACACAGATTGCAACTAGAATGTAACCAAACCAACAATATCATCAACTCCAACTCACAGGCATGCATAGAGATTTAAATAAACAAGTACAATAGGCATGCTGTCAACACATTGCAAAATGAACTTGGACATATTATAAGAGATACACACAGATATGATACATTGCTAGCAACCTAAGGCAATAATATAATCATATCACAGTGATAAAATCTACTCAAACTGATATAATAAGGACATTGACATTTAAAATTAAGATCTTATCAGGGCTAGGTGATCACATCAAGCAACAAACATGTACTTAGGTGATAGGTGTGTGTCCAGGCATGGCAAGTGTGACAATTAAAATCAAATGCTCAAAGAGAATTTATCATTTAAGTTCGAATACAGAATATCAATCTCTAAGCATATGGTAACAAGTCACACATTATATCTGTAGCAAAGAGAAAGATATGCACACATACACTGAACCAAATATGTGCACAGGTATGGTCTTGCAATTTTAATATAGCAATTCATGTCTAATAACCAATTAGTACACAAACTTTTGGCAAAGTTTAACTAATAGCTCGATAATACTTGAAAAGTCAACACATACATCATATTGCAAATAAGCATATATCAATTAACTCATAATCTGAGACTAAAGACTAAAGCAATATCAAACCACACATGCATTAGTCAATAAAATTAATCACAGTCAAATAATATCTTGCAAGGATTCGAGAGATGTGTACCTTGATCATGGTGGTTATACACATGATAATTTCCAAAACTACTTAAGCACACAAAATTACCATTTCAATGCAGAGACTTGCCATCAAAAGTCTTTACCAGTTCACATTGGATCAAGATATTGCAGTCGCAAAATACAATAAACTAGACAAGACTATTAGCATTAGCATAAGTCAATCAAAAGAGACAATAGTAATTGAATGATTATCACAACTAATCAAACAATATCAATATAAAGAGATGCCTGCTGGTACGGCAGAAATTTTGAATTAAGGCTAATCAAAACAACATTTCTGTCATACCAACAAGATCTCAATACAAGAACATTGAACCAAATATGATCAAAATAGTTCTAATGTTCTAAGGATAACTATCAAAATACTACGACTTCTACCTGTGCGCCCAGGAGCTAAAACAATCAAAAACAGCAACATGAAGTTCTTGTTCGCACGATAGAAATCATGATATTGAGACAGGGGTAGTACATGCAAGGCTGAATATGCACAATATCGATCAGTAATACGACTTTTATCTGTGTGCACAGAGATCATTAACCCTAATGTCAAAAAATAACACTGATCAACACCTTCTGTACACCAGATAAAGTCGTATTACTAGGACATTGATTGTACAGACTCAAATACACACAAACAAATTGATTTCTCGACTCGTTGAAGGATTTTTGTTAATTTATGAATATCGACGAGATTTGGGGAAAAATAATTTTGAAAAACAACTTGAAAAGTCGATATTACAAAGTGTGTATTTGGGTGTGTGGATTGCGAAATTGTGGTCGATTTCTTCGATCAAGCATAGTCATGGCCGAAATTTGATTTTAGAGAAAGTAAGGTTCATAGTCGAGAGAGAAGAGACATGCAGAGTATGAATATTTTCCTTTGAAGGAAATATTTATAAAAACAATGAACGGCTTAGATCATTGCAGACGTTCGAATCCACGGCTGTGATCATTTTATGCGTTTCCAAAGCCCTGACTGTTGACTGTCTGACCACAAACACGCATTTTTCACACACGTATCAGCCCCTTTACCAAATTCTGAATTTTTGTGAATTTTATTTACATTTTTTGATTTTCAGAAAATAGATTCTAAAATTCGATTTAAAATAGCAAATTAATCAGAAAAATCCACCAAAAATTTTTGTGCCACCAGAAAATTTGCTACTTTAATTTAGAATATTAAAGTGCTCAAAGGTCCAATTTTTTTGAAAATAAATTTATATGTTAATAAAAGATACTTTGGAACTTATTCAAATTAACTTGTAAAAATTAAACAAACCACATACTACATTGTCGAAGTAATCTGAACATTCAAGTCCCGCTTGAAAATCCGCTTAAACAATGTTCTAAGTTGCAAGATAATTAAAATAAAGTAATATATTTTGAATAAAATTTAGCAAATTAATTCGGGCACTCCATCATTCCTAAATCAAAACGCAATTTAGCGAATCTTTCGGAGCTTAAGGGTTTCGTGAAAATGTCCGTAATATTTACTTCGGTATCAATGTGTACCAATTTAATATCACCCTTGTTTACATGATCACGAAGAAAATGATGTCGGATATCTATATGCTTAGATCTCGAATGCAATACCGGATTTTTACTTAAATCAGTTGCACTCGTATTATCACATAAAATAGACACCACATCAAATTTTATAACATAGTCGGCTAATGTTTGATTCATCCATAAGATTTGAGCACAACATTTTGCGGCCGCTATATATTCCGCTTCGGTGGTAGAAATTGAAACTGAGTTTTGTTTCTTTGAAAACCAAGAAACTAAACATCCACCAAGAAATTGGCAAGTGCCACTAGTTCTTTTTCTATCGATTAAATGACCCACGTAATCCGAATCAGAAAAACACACTAAATCAAACGGATGTCCTTTAGGATACCAATGACCTAAGTCCGTAGTTCCTTTAAGAAATCTAAATATCCGTTTAACCTCGGATAAATGAGATTCTTTTGGGTCCGCTTGAAATCGAGCACATTTACCAACACTAAATTGTATATCTGGTCTACTAGCCGTGATATAAAGTAAACTTCCTATCATCCCTCGATATTTCTTGATATTTACGGAAATGTCGTCTTTATCTATAGATAACTTATCGGAGATTGACATTGGAGTACTTATAGGTTTTGCATTTTCCATCTCAAACTTCTTTAGCATTTCTTTACAATACTTAGATTGTGAAATATGAATGCCATCTTGAGTTTGTTTAATTTGCAAACCTAAGAAGAAATTTAATTCTCCCATCATGCTCATTTCGAATTCTTTACTCATCTTTTTCGAGAATTCGTTACATAGTGATTCTTTGCTTGCACCAAAAATAATATCATCTACGTAAATTTGAACGGGCAAAATATCGTCGCCTTCATACTTAGTGAATAGAGTAGTATCCGCAATTCCCATTTTAAAACCGCTATCGATTAGGAATTTGCTTAACCGCTCGTACCAAGCTCTCGGAGCTTGTTTCAGCCCGTATAAGGATTTGTACAATTTGTACACATAATTAGGATGTTTATGTTCTTCAAAACCCGGTGGTTATCTTACGTAAACTTCTTCTTCTAAGACACCATTTAAGAATGCCGATTTAACATCCATTTTATAGACTTTGAAACCTCTATAGCAAGCGTAAGCCAAGAACATTCGAATTGACTCGATTCTAGCTACGGGAGCATAGGTTTCATCAAAATCTATACCTTCCATTTGAGTATAGCCTTGAGCAACTAATCGTGCTTTATTTCTTACCACTTCTCCACCTTCGTCTAATTTATTACGAAAGACCCACCGAGTTCCAATAATGGAAGTGTCGGGTGGTGGAGGTACGAGTTCTCAAACTTTATTATGAGTAAATTGATTTAGCTCATCTTGCATGGCATCAATCCAATCTTCGTCTAATAAATCTTCTTTGGCCTATTTGGGCTCGATTTGTGATAAAAATGCTACATTACTCACAATGTTTTGGACTTGAGCTCGAGTTTGAACCCCTTTACTAAGTTCACCTAAGACGTTATCTATAGGGTGATCTTTGATCAAAGGAATTTCCGGAGGTAATCGAGCTTCTACTTCATTTATCTCAAGACGATTAGTACGAATTTTAGTTCCTAGATCCATGGTTCCCATTTGTCGAATTATATTCTCGACTTCGGCACTAGAACCATTTTTAGGATCATTAGAGTCATCATCCTCTTCTACTAAATCTTTAAACTTAGAAAGTGGCTTTGATTCATCAAATACAACATTTAATGTTTCTTTTACCACTAAAGTTCCAAGATTAAATACCCGATAAGCTTTGCTAGTATTCGAATAACCAAGAAATACACCCTCACATGACTTAGGGTCGAATTTCGTTAGGTAATCTTTTGAGTTCAAAATATAGCACTTACTTCAAAACATTTTGAAGTAGCTTATCTTAGGAGGTTTACCAAAATAAAGCTCATACGGAGTCTTCATTTTGATAGGACATAGTAAAACTCTATTTAGAATGTAGCAAGCCGTAGACATAGCTTCGGCCCAAAAATACTTTGGTCTACGATATTCATTCAACATCGTATTTGCCATTTCTTGTAACATTCTATTTTTCCTTTCAACAACCCCGTTAGATTGAGGTGTATAAGGAGCAGAAAAGTTATGAGTAATACCACATTCTTCACAAAAGTTAACAAAATCCGAATTATCAAATTATCTACCATGATCAGTCCTAATATAGACGATCATGTTATTTTGTTGATTTTGTATTCTTTTTCAAAGTGCAATAAACGATTCAAATGCATCATTTTTTCCTTTTAGGAATTCCCTCCACGTAAAGCGAGAGTAGTCATCAACTAATACAAGAACGTAAGAACACCCTCCTAGGCTTTGTACGGGAACCAGTCCTATAAGATCCATATGCAAAAGCTCAAGTGGTCTAGTGGTAGACACCATGAACTTGGCTTTATGAGACGAGCGAATTTGTTTGCCAATTTTACAAGCTTCACATACATGATCTTTTACGAGGTTTATTTTTGGTAATCCACGAACATGTTCTTTCGAACAAATATTTTTCATGAGTTTCATGTTAATATGACCCAATCTGCGGTGCCATAACCATGGATCCTCATTCATGGATACTAAACAAACATTTTCGTAATCATTTAAGTCGCACGAATAAACATTCTTAGTTCGTGGGCATTTAAGAATCAATTTCCACTCTTTGTCATAAATAGCACAATGAGATGGAAAGAAAGTCACTTTGAAACCATTATCACAAAGTTGACTTATCGAAAGCAAGCTGTACTTTAGTCCGGTGACTAATTGTACATTCGAAATCTTAATGCTTTCGTTGCCAATATCACCAATACCGACAATAATACCTTGACTGCTATCACCAAAAGTTACACTTCCGGTGGTTACCTTTTTAATATTATTCATCAAACATTTATTACCCGTCATGTACTGTGAGCAACCACTATCGAGATACCACAAATTCTTCTTAGCGGTAAGGCACACCTACACAAATGATTAGAAAAACCGATTGGTACCCCTTTTTCTTGAGGGTCCGGGGGTTAGCACATCATAAGGTAAATGAGTATTGTCATGAATAAATCTTGGCATCGGATAATCATTCACATACACAACATCATTTCTAGATGCTTGATCCCTATTTGATATATGATAAGGATTTCTCCTAGGTATATACTTAGGATTGCCACGATAAGCATGCTCATTACTACTACGGGGAAATATAGTAGTAATAGAATCTCTAGAATGATTATTGGCATGATAATTCACATGAGCATTCCTAACGTGAGCATTAAACTTTTTAGGATAAGTTTGATGTCTCACATTGGTGTATTGACTCGATCGAACATTAGGATGACTTATATTTCTAGGCATAGAATCGTTTTGGCTCCGAATATAGGTATTATTGTGCGATTCTTGAGCAACAAAATTTCTTCTAGGAACATTTGGTTGCCTAGTATTTTGAGTACTAGTACTTGCACCATTATTAAAGTTCCTTGGTTGAAACTTGATCGGCTCTTGACGATAAAAATGTTTTTGTTGATTATTAGCATTTTTAACCGAATTCTTTTGAGCAACATTAGCTCCCTTAGACATCCACTTATACTTCCCCTTAATTTCACCCTCTTTAGCTTTACAAAATGGACTTTGATGTCCTTTTTTGTTGCAATAAGAGCAAACTTTCGTAGGTGCATTAGGGGAAACAAACTTAATGGGAGTAGGAACATGTGCTTCCTTTTTAGGAGGATTATTTGCATCATATCCTAAGCCTTCCTTATTAGAGGATATCTTAGGATTATATGTCATGCTTTCCAACATAGCATTGGTCTTCGTGAATTGCTTCACTATAAAATCTAGATTATGCTTTTCTTCTAACAAGACATTAATCTTGTTGTTTAGCACTTTTTCTTGACCTACAATTTGAGCCATAAGCTTAGCATTCTCATTTTTAAGCCTTTCACATTCTAAGATACTTGATTTTAATTTTAAAAACAAGTGTTCTCTTTCATTAGCCTCAATGTTGAATTGCTCTCTTAACTTAGCAAATTCGACATCTTTCTTGGCTAATTTTATATTGTGATCAAGATTTAACTCTTGCATGGCTTGTCTAAGCTCTTCTTCTTTGTCACCCATTGATGCTCGTACAAGTTCGCTTATCCGATTTTCTCGTTTAGCTATTCATGTCCCATTGATTCATTATGAATTTTTAAATTCAAGATTTTGACATGAATCTCACAATTCTTCTCGAAAACTTGTATCTTTTCTTTTTCAAATTCTTCGGCTTGAACAATTAGAGAAATATTCTCAATTTCGAGATTTTGAATATTTTCATTCTTTTCTTTTATCTCGAGTTTTAAGCGATCATTTTGTGAAGAAATGAAATCGGAATATTTTTTTGTCATTGACATGAATATCCTTTAAACGAGCAACTTCTTTTTGAAGCTCAATGTTTGTCTCACGATTTTTATTCCTTTCGGAACTAACCGTGGAAAATTTGCAATTAATATCGTCAAGACTCGATTTTAACGAGTTGATCAAATGAATTAGTTCGGATGAATCCAAACTAGAATAATCCATTTTTGTCAAATGCACATTCAAATTATCACTACTACATGATGCAATATTTAAGTTTGAGGTTGAGTCTAGAGTTACCTCATGGTTAGTAGTGGATTCATCGGAGATAGCCATTAAGCAAGGATTGACAATCTCTTCGGTTTCTTCCGGTGCTTCTTCATCTTCGATTAAATTGTTAGATATTGATTCAAGTGATGATCAGGATCTGGACTGCTGATCAGATACTGATGCTGATGTCATCAGTAATGCACCGTCAGTATTAGGCTATCATCAGGATTACACGAGGATATACATCAGTCCAGGAATCAAGGGAGATTGATATGTCGGTTCCTGATTTATAGGAACGCAGCTATCATTCAAGATATGTACTAAGAGACGTGTGTAATTGATTTGATATATCTTGTAATTGATAGTGCAGCTGTGTACACTATATAAACACAGTTTAGGTTTTACATTATGTAATCGCTTACACGAATTATCTTGTAACCTAGCAGCTCTCATGAACATAAGAATTTCTTGAGAGAGTTTGTAACAGTTTTATATCAGAATTAATAAAGCTGTTATTTATTCATACTTGTGTTATTATTTCTGTTTAAGTTGAAAATCTTAAACAATTGTATTCAACCCCCCTTCTACAATTGTTAATTACTGGGAAACAATTGGTATCAGAGCGAACTGATTAATTACAATCAGAAACGATCTTAAGATGTCGACAAGTAAGTATGAAAGTATTAAAATCCCTGTTCTCAAAAAGGCTGAATACCCCACATGGAGGTAAAGATCTTGTTGTATCTGGAGGCAACTGATCCTAACTATCTCGATCAAATATATGATGGTCCATATATACCTAAGTGACTGGTTGCTAGAACAAATACTATACCTGAGCACTATGTTCAGAAGACAAAGGCTGAATGGACTCCTGAGGAAAAGGCTGAAGTACTCAGAGATGCAAAGGTGAAGAACATTCTTCATAATAGCCTTGATGCTGTCATGTCAAACAGAGTGATAGCATGTAAAACTGCTAAGGATATCTGGGAAACTTTGGAAACTCAATGCCAGGGTACTGAATCTATCAAAAGAAACAGAAGGGCTCTATTGATTCAAGAGTACGAGCCATCCAAAATCTGATGAGAGCCTCACTGATCTGTATGATAGATTTCTGACATTATTGAATAATCTATCTCTGGTAGGTAAAGAGTATGAACTAAAAGACTCGAACACCAAGTTTCTTAGAGCTTTGCCTGAGGAATGGGATACTCAAACCTCTATCATTAGGCATCAGTATAATCTTAATGTTGTGTCTCTTGATGAAGTCTATGGGATGCTAAGAACCCATGATCTTGAGGTTCAACAAAGGAAGAATAAGAAGACCAACAAAGCAAAGGCTGTTGCTTTGAATGCTGAATCAAAATCAAAAGGAAAAGTCGTGGAGGTTTCAAGAAGGAGAAGTAGAATAGCTGAGTCCAATACTGATGACTCATCATCAGATCCTGATGCCAATCCTGATACTGATACTAATGATGACTCTACTGATTCTGATATGATGGAAATGATTGCTATGATAGTCAAAGGCTTCAAGAAGATGAAGTTCAGAAAGGCTAGAAGACAAGGCAACTTTAGAAGAAACCTGTCAATCTGACAAGAACAGGTACAAGAAGAATGAAATCAAAAGCAGCAAGTTTGACAAGTCAAAAGTTAAATGCTACAACTGTGATGGAATGGGTCATTTTGAAACAGAATACAAAAAGGCTAAGACCAAAGCTCTTATCTCATCAAGAAAGGATTGGATGGACTCTTCCTCATAATTTGAAGAGGAAAAGGTGAACTATGCATTAATGGCAAATGTGGATGAGATTATTGCTCCTGAAAATAAGGTACCTAAAATTGTCTTTGATTTTGATACTGATAATGTTTCTGAGTTAAGATCTTTCTTAAAGTCTTTGCATATTAGCTTTAAAAGTCATTCTCTTAAAAATGCTAGAATAATATCTGAGATGTCAGAATTGTCTAAAAGAAATGATCATCTAGAAGCTGAGTTACTCTTTACGCAAGAAGTACAAAATGAATGTGAGAAGGCTAAGCACATGAAGCTAGAAATGGAGTTTAAATGTACTGCACTTGAAAAGGAACTTAATGATGCTAATGAGAAACTCAAAACCTGGACACACTCTGGAAAGAAAACACATGATATTATCATAGATAAGAACTGGAAAGAGTGTCTAGGTTATAAACCAGAGGACAAGAAAAAGAATAAGGGTAAAGTTGTTACTACTGAAACAACAGAATCAGGAAGAGTTGTTGTGAATGAGTCAACAAATCCAAAAACCTATAGACATGTTATAGACAGAACAAAGACCAAATTAAAACCTGTTAAGTATGTGTATCCAGAAAATCCTAAATCTACTTTAGAAAAGGGATCTACTTCTACACAAAATTCTAAGTCTAAATCTGTCAAAAATATAGGTCTTTTGTCTAAGAAACAACTCAGAGATAGAATCTGTGAAGTGACAGATAGAGAGAAAACCACTACTGCTAAGAGGAACAGGAATGGTAAAATTGGAATAAACAAAGAAAATAATTATAAGTATATTCCAAATGCACCAAGGAAAACATGCTTTAATTGTGGTAACTCTAATCATCTTGCTATTGATTGCAGGAGGAGTAAAAAGAAGGCTACTGTAGTTCCTAAGTCTGACATTAGGAATAGATCGGTATTTTATAAACCACAAAATCCTTGTTTTCACTGTGGCAGTAAATGGCATTCTATCTATACATGTGAAGAATACCATAGTTTGTACTACAATTATTATGATCCCTTGCCAAAGTTTAATAAAAGTGCAAATTCTGGTAAAACAAAGAGTCTGAATACTAAGCATGCATCTGTTAATTCTGATAATGACAAAGAAAATTCTGATGGATTTAAATCTGACAGAACTGCTTTTGTTAAAAAGACTTCTGCTGCTAAAAGTGTTAAATTGCATGCAAAAAGAACCCAACAAGTGTGGGTTCTTAAAAATTCTAACTGAGCTCTTTGTGTTTCTGATTGCAGGGTAAAAAGAAAAATGTGTTAGTCATGGATAGTGGATGCTCTGTGCACATGACTGGAAACAAAACCTTGCTATCAGAATTTGAGGAGAAAGCTGGCCCAACAGTGTCTTATGGAGATGGCAACATTGGACAAACTTTGGGATATGGCAATATAATCATTGGAAATGTCATCATTGAAAAAGTAGCTCTGGTGAAAGGACTCAAACACAATCTGCTTAGTGTTAGTCAAATCACAGACAGAGGTTATCATGTCAACTTCAATGATACTCACTTTGAAGTGATCAGTAAAACATCTGGAAGGATTGTCTTGACTGGTCAAAGACGTGGTAACATTTATGAAGCCAACGTCTACACCAATATTGATGGTCCCTCAACATGTCTCATCAGTAAAGCAACAGTAGATGAAAGTTGGAATTGGCATAAGAAGCTTTCTCATCTCAACTTCAACAACATCAATGAGTTAGTTAAGAAAGATTTGGTGAGAGGATTACCAAAGGCGTTGTATACTCGAAATGGACTCTGTGATGCTTGTCAGAAGGCTTAACAGAGAAGGACATCATTCAAGAGTAAATCTGAATCCTCAATTGATGAACCATATCACATGCTACACCTTGACTTGTTTGGACCAGTCAACATTATGTCCATCAGTAAGAAAAGGTATACTAGTCATTGTTGATGAATATACTAGATTTACCTAGGTGTATTTTCTGCACAGAAAAGATGAAACTGCTGAGATACTTTTGGACCATGTAAGACTCATTGAGACTGGCACAAAGTACAAAGTCAAGATTCTAAGAAGTTATAATGGAACTGAATTTAAGAATTCAGTAATGGAAGAGTTCTGCAAGTACAAAGGAATATTTCAACAATTCTCTGCTCCTGGCACACCCCAGCAAAATGGAGTAGTTGAAAGGTAGAACAGAACTCTTATTGAAGCTGGTAGAACAATATTGGAGGAAGCTAAACTACCTACATATTTCTGGGCAGAAGCAGTCAACACAGCGTGCTATACTCATAACATTACTTTAATCAACAGACATGGTGTCACTCCTTATCAAATGATTAAAGAGAAGAAGCCAAGTCTGACACATCTACATGTGTTTGACAGCAAGTGCTTTGTTCTTAGACCTCATCCTGAACAGCTAGGGAAATTTGAAAGTAAAGCTGATGAGGGCATTTTTATTGGTTATCCAAATTCAAGAGCCTTTAAAGTCTATAACCTAAGAACAAGGACAGTCATGGAGTCTATCAATGTTTCTTTTGATGATAAAAAGATAACAGGAATTGCTGAAGACTCACATGACAGTTTGATTTTTGCAAATAAAGCAAGAAAGAATTCTGATGAAGTAATGTCAGATACTGATACTCCGTCAGATCCTGACGATTGACCAATGCCTAATGAAACACAAGTTACTGATGATAATTCAAATAATGCAAATGTTGAGGGGGAGCAACAGCAAAATACCATCAGTACTGATACAACTCAAACATCAGGAGGAGATTTATCAGAAACAAAATCAAGTGATAATCCTGACAGCACTTCGGGAGGAGATAGCACTATCTCAGGGGGAGCTTCTAATAATTCCAGTTCTTTTGAAGATAACACCAATCCAGGGGGAGCATCCAACTCAAGAAATGATTTACCGTCAGCAAGGATATGGACCAAAAGCCATACTCCTGATTTAATTATTGGGAATCCTAATGCAGGTGTTAAAACCAGAAGTGCAACAAAATGAATGCCTCTATAATAACTTTTTGTCAAATGAGGAGCCTAAGAAAGTTGAAGATGCACTCAAGGATGCTGATTGGGTTACATCAATGCAAGAAGAACTGAATGAATTTGAAAGAAATAAAGTCTGGAAACTTGTACCAAGGCCAAAGGGTAGATCAATTGTTGGTACAAAGTGGGTGTTCAGAGACAAGACAGATTCAGATGGCACTATTGTGAGGAATAAAGCAAGACTAGTTGCAAAGGGGTACTCTCAACAGGAAGGAATAGACTATGATTAGACTTTTGCTCCTGTTGCAAGGTTAGAAGCCATCAAAATTTTTCTGGCATATGCAGCCCATAAGAAATTCAAAGTTTTCCAGATGGATGTTAAAAGTGCTTTTCTGAATGGAGAATTGGAAGAGGAGGTATATGTTGAACAACCTCCTGGCTTCATTGATCCTAGATATCCAGATCATGTCTATAGATTGGATAAATCACTTTATGGATTAAAGCAAGCTCCAAGAGCCTGGTATGAAACTCTGGCTCAATTCTTACTGGAAAGTGGTTTCAAAAGAGGTACAATTGATAAAACCTTGTTTACTTGAATCATGGTAAGGACTTGCTATTAGTTCAGATTTATGTTGATGATATCATTTTTGGGTCAACTAACTCCAAATTATGTGAGAAGTTTTCAAAGCTAATGCAGTCTAGATATCAAATTAGCATGATGGGAGAAATGAGCTATTTCTTAGGTCTGCAAGTTAAACAGACTGATGATGGAATTTTTATCAATCAGTCAAAGTACACAAAGAATTTGCTGAAAAAGTTTAACATGCAAGACAACTCTACTGCTTCAACTCCTATAGCTACATCTACAAAACTTGATCCTGATCAAGGCACTGAAGTAGATGTAACTAACTACAGAGGTATGATTGGCTCACTTTTGTATCTAACAGCTAGAATACCAGATATCATGTATGCAACCTGTCTATGTGCAAGATTTCAGGCAAACCCCAAAGAACCACATCTCATTGCTGTTAAAAGGATTTTCAGATAATTGAAAGGCACTCCATCTCTTGGCCTTTGGTATGCTAGAGAGTCTGACTTTAATCTAAGTGGTTACTCAGATGCTGATTTTGCAGGATGCAAAATAGACAGGAAAAGTACTTCAGGCAGTTGTCAGTTTCTGGGAGAGAGACTAGTTTCTTGGTTCAGTAAAAAGCAAAAGTCTATCTCCACATCAACTGCAGAAGCTGAGTACATAGCTGCTGGAAGCTATTATGCTCAGATCATGTGGATGAGGAATTAGCTAATGGACTATGGTTTGTCATATTCAAAAATACCTATTTACTGTGATAACCAAAGTGCTATTGCTATGACAGGAAATCCAGTCCAACATTCTCTTACTAAACATATCAGTATCAGATATCATTTCATAAGAGAACAAGTACTGGAAGGGACAATCGAACTTCACTTTGTTCCTACTGATCGACAGCTAGCTGATATATTCACCAAGCCACTACCTGAAGCTACATTTACAAAATTGGTGAATGAATTGGGAATGGTAAACTATGAGAGTTTCTGAAAACAAGGGGAGACCAAATACTGATGAGTGTCAGATCCTGATGCATGTCGAATACTGACGAAAAGTCAGTCCTGACTTTAGTCAAACATCAGATCCTGATGCAACGGTTTGATTATCAGTACAATTTATATATTTCAGGTATTCCATAATTGTTCTGTTCCTGATTTAATTGTGGTTATTGTTAATGAATTTGTTACTTACATGATTACTTTAATTACTTTTCATATTCACTTCTCTGATTTAATTCTTTGATGAACAATTCATAAACATAAAAAATTGTAGAACACATTGAATAAGATTAGAGAAACAGGATTCTTCATTGATAATAAGAAAGAGATTACATGAAAATATTACATCTTTTTGTTATCTCTATCCACTAATATATATTTAACAGGAAAATAAAAAGTGAAGTCCAAAGCACTCCATTGCTAGCAGCCATCCCAGATCCCATCTTTGCCACTTTGTTTAGGTGGAAGTTGAAGGGATAAGGTTATTTTTGCTTACATATTCATTAACAATGGTTGGTGGTGTTGGATGAGGATGCCTTAGAGGAAAGCCATGCTAATGTTGCTTGAAGAGCAGCATCGATGTCGATCACTCTTGCAGGCCTTTCTCTCTCGATTTCTTGAAGACTGGCATCCATCTACAACCACAAAGTTTCAAGTTGCCTTTCCCAGTCAAAGGCATCAAACTCTTCACGAGTATAACTGAAGATATCTCTCTTCTCTACAAGATGGAGATTCTTTTCCTTGATGGTAAGTTTTGACATTATTTAAAGGTGTGTTGTGTGAAGGGTTTTTGATTTTCAGGAAAGAATGAAGGATTAAAGGGATAGTGGACAAGTCTCTAGGTGTTAAATAGAGATGGGAGAGTAACGAAGTCAAGAAACGCTTCGTATTCTGGTTTTTAATGATACCAGGTATTTTAAGATAGTGATATTTGATTTTTTTAAATTAAATATTTTATTGCAATATTTTTAATCATTATCTCAAGTGTATTTCTTGAATATACGAGCGCGTGTGTTTTATTCATTGATACATATAGATACACATCGTAAGTCGTATCGTGTGTGGTTATCACCACTCTCTCACGTAATTTGGTCCATAACTTATTTTGCACAAATCGATTACTGACACCTGTCTTTGAGAAATCATTAGTTCGTCTAAAATCAATTTAGTTTCTAAATTGATTCATTATTCTCAACACTATCAGTATTGTCTTTCTCTGTATCACTGTGCGAACATAAACCCTAATTGCTCAAAATTTTAATCTCTCTCTATCACAACAAAAATGGAGAATTCATCGTTTGTCAACAATAAGGATGTTATCAATGGTGTCACTTTTGCTCCTAACAACTATGTTGCTGTTCTTGACCATCAGGAACTATCGAATGAATTTCACATCATTCAGGATTTTTTGGAGTCTAGTCTGATTAAGTATGCTTTAACGGCACCCGCTAAAGTTTCTTTCAAGTGTGTAATGCAGGTTTGGAAGACCGCTGTCTTTGGTGTATGTGAACCTTCAGGAAGGCCTAACTTGTCCTTTACATACAATGGAGTTACACATCATGTCACTCCAGAAGTGGTTGTTGAAGCTCTACAATTACCTTCTCTCAATGGTAAGACTCCAGCAACAATTACTGATGCTTCTTTGTTGGAGTTTGCTACAAGTTTGGGTTATAATGGACTACCAAGAAAGTTTGGAGAGTTATACAGAACCAAGCTTAAGAAGGAATGGAATTTCTTCTTTGATACCATCAGTAGGTGCTTCTTGAACAAAGTCTCTAACTTTGATGCACTACCAACTGCTTCAGTTCACATTGGGTACTCTCTAATCCATGATACTGTGTTTGATTATGGGTCTTTTATTCTGAGAGCATTAAGTGCTAGGAAAGCAGATAAATGTGGTTATGTCTGTTTTATTAGATTTTTTCAATTAAAATTCTCTCATTTATGTCCCAATGTTGAATTTGAAAATGATACAGTTTTGCCTATCTTTAAGATTTCTGAAAACAATATCAAATCCTTGGTTAAATCAGATAAGTCAAATGGTTTTGAGGGAAATCCTTACATTCCTGATGGGGTCTGGCTTCTTTTGAAAAAGAGATTGCCTGCACTTTATGGCCCAGCCACAAGTGCTATGGGACAGGACCAAACACATCCTGTTCCTGACACAAGCACATACCATACACAGTTACCTAAACAGTCAACCACCTCTGGTGTCTCCCAAAAGACATCAGTTGTAAAAGAAAAGAAGTCAGCTAGATCTGATGTGTCTGAAAGACAATCAGGATCAAAGGATTTCTCCACTTCAACCCTCACTAAAAAGAAGTCACAAGGAGGTGAACAAGGGGTTCTGATTGAAGTCTTTGATTAAGGCTGGAGCATCTAAAGAAACAGGTGAAAAGAGAAAGTTTTTGCAACAGGTTTCTGATTCTGATAGTGATGATGACAAGACCATCTCAATAATCATGAAGAAAAAGGAAGTTACTGCTCCTGTTACTGCTGAATTGGTTAAGCCAGTAAAGCCAAAGAAAAGAAGAAGGATAGTCAACAAGAGTCAGTATTATTTCCTGAAGATATGCAAAATCTTAATGATGATATTGATCTTGATGAATCATCAGTTCCTCACACATCTGTCATTCCTGATATCTCTACTCCTGATACATCACCTGTAAAGACTGTTGAGATTTCTGATTCTCCAGCACCTACATCTCCAAAGAGAAGAATCATTGAGATGTCTGTGGATGAAGTAAATGCTATTGCTGCTCAGCTTGGTCATAAACCAACACCTCTCAGATAAAGAGACAAGCTGAAGCAAAGGTTTTTCATAGACAGAAGAAATAGAGGATTACTTCACCTCTGAAAGGATCAAGCCCACAAGAACCTGAACTTCAAAGGAGATCAGCAGCTATTGAAGATCTAGTCCCACAAGAACCACTCACTCAAAGTGTGGGCGCAGACATTTCTGAAGGAATGGTCCCACAAGAACCACTTTCTCAAAGGGAAGGTGAAGACAAGAACATTCCTGCCCCACAAGAACCATCTTCTCAAAGTGAAGATGCAGGCAAGCTCACATCAGCACAGGAGTTTCCTAACACTGCTCAACGGATTCCAGAAATTGAATTTAACTTAGCTTAAAGTCTGATAGATAAAGCTGCTCATGATTTGCACATTGCTGAATGTGATGAGATACTTAAAGACATTGCATTTGAGGGAAGCACACAAGAACCTTTGACTCAAAGTGTTAAAGCAGCTTCACAACCTCAGACTACACAAGAACCATTGGTAGCAAATACTGATGCAAGTCATTCTCCAGTTGCGGATGTCAATCCTGATGACAGTATTTCTGATCCAAATATTCCACTGCTCATTGAACCACTTTCTTCAAGACCAATGGAATCTATCTCAACTTCATCAGGTAACACTTCTATCTCTGATTCTTTTACTACTGATAGTATGACTACAGATAGACCTGAGACAAGGGATACCTCTATTTGTATGACTTCAGTCCACTCCTCTCAGCGACCTCTTATTTCTTTGAATTTGTTGAGCAAGAACTTTTCTTGTGAGAAAGAGAGTGAACACTTAGAGAAAAAGAAGAGTGAAGAGAGGCAGTCTCCTGAACTGGCAAAAGGAGAGGTAGAACAGAGTGAGAAGTTTCAAACTTCTAGTGAGGTAGCAGTTACTATTGAAAGTAACTTAGGTGATGCTGTGAGAAGTGATGAGATCACTTTAGAAAAACAGAGAGATATAGGAATTGTTTCTAATCTGAATGCAGGTTTTCAGGATACAACAGTACCATCTGCTGTTGATTTAAAATTAAAAGGAGTTATGAATCCTGAAGACAATGTGGATGATAAACTTCTTAAGGCAAATGATAGCTCAGATGATGATGATGATGATAATGATCCTGAAGCGGCTCAGCTTAATGCTGTCATGAAAGCAAGTCTAGGATCTACTTATGGATCATCCAGTAAGTTTATGGAGTCTATGGGTAAATCTACAGCTGCTCAAATTAAGATCATAGGAGATTACAGCAATCTTCTTCCTGAACATATTCAAGCTGCAAGAAGATCTGAATGGTATACTTAGTGGAATCAGCCTTCTGCTGATATCAATTTCAATAATGCACTTTTTCACTCCAGTCATATAGCTACTAAGATTTCTGATCCTAATCTCAAAGCTCATCTGAAGACTACAACTATTCTGGCAAAAGGGTTGAAAGATGAAATTAATTCCGTCAAGAGTGATAATGAAAACTTTCATGCTCGGTTTGTTAAGGATTATTCTGAGATTGCCACTGCTAAACAGCTTCAACGTTTAAGCACTACCTTCACCACAAGGATGGATACCTTGGAAGATAAGGTTGTCACTTTGTCCTCAAGGATGATTAATATTGAAGATTCTCTCCAAATTATCTTATCTTTATTGATTGATCCTACTGATGATGCTACTGATGTCAAAACGGGGGAGAAGGTGGTCAAAACAAAATGCACACCTAATCCAGTTATAAAAAAGGATGATGATACTTCTGGAAATAATGGTGGTGCTCAGTCATATGAACCAGGAACTTCTGATGCTGCTTTGGTAACAAGGAGAAGTGTGTCTCAAACTCAAACCAAGCAGTCAACTCATGTTTCTAAATCTGGGAAGAGAATAGTAAGAACAATGGTGTAGTCTCAAATTCTGACAGAGGAACAATCTCAACTATCTGGTCAGAATCAATTACTTCCAACAATTCCTAAAGAAGATGAGGATTTGTTTATTGCTGAGATAGAAGATGCACCACATCTATTTAAGAAGATTACTTCCAAGTCAGGTGAGAGTGAAATTGTATTTCACAATGATATTAAAGTTCAACAGCATCATGCTAGGGAAGCACTGGCTTTGATCTCTGCAGAAAATTCTGACATGAGTACTCAAGAGATCTTAAAAGAACAAAAGAAGATTCTTGAGGGAATTGCTAAACAGAAAGATACTCCTACTGCAAGTAGAGGAAGAGGCAGGGGAGGTAAAAGCAGAGGAAGAGGAAGAAAGCTTGTTCAGACAAATGCAAGACAGACAAGGTCTAGTGGAATCATAATTGAGGAGATAACTGAAGATCCTCAGAAAGCAAAGAAGAAGAAATCTCCCCTACTTCTTGAAATGATTCCAGGTAATGAATTCAATTTGCCTGAAGAAGTTGCTGATGAAACACCACAGTTAGCTAGAAGAGTTAAGGTTACTATGAGAGCACAGAATATTGCTGCTGGAACTACTCAACCTGCTATTCCTAATTCTGGTGAACCTGAAATCTTGAAAGAACTTGAGGTCATGATTCTTATTGTTGTGGTTGAAATTCACAATTTGGAAGTTGATGAACAAGAAAAGGTGGCCAGAATAAAAGCAAGAGATATTGAAAGGAAGGCAACTAAAGAGTACATGAAGAGAGTCTATGAATCTGATAAGTTGATATGGTATGATAGAAATAGACTTGTTCCAGAACATCAACAGAATTATACACCAGTAATAGGAAGGAAAAGCAAGAAATGGAAGAACAGAGTGTGCAACTATAATGAACCAGTTGTTTTCAAATCTGTTGGACTGATTACTGGACCTTCACTGATTGAGTCTGATGAATCTTCATTGATTGCTGAAGCTGAATCTGTTGAGTCTGCTGAATCTCCACCACTATGGACGAGTATGTAATCTGGTTTGAAGGGTTTGGAACCTGGAACAAGAGGAGGTATTGGATTTCATGATGCAGAGGTTGTTTTTACAACAAAAACTGATCAACATATTCTAGTTGACAAAATTGGTGATGAGTTAACTGTTGCTCATCTTTGGAAACTTGAAGCTGTTGCTATCATTGCTGACTGTCATGCTGGTGCTAAGAAGATAGACACATTGTTGTACTTCATAAAAGACAAGACTGTCAAGAAGATGGCTATTCATGAGCTGCTGTGCAAATCTGCTAAAGAATTGAAATATGTTCTTTATTTGCTCAAGAATAAAAGTGTCAGTGCTAAAGAAAGAGAAGACTACAACAATTGGTCTTCTATGATTCACACAACTATCAGACGAAGATTTCTGGATGGAGGAACAAAGTATGATGGCAAATATACTCCCATGTATGTAAATACAAGAGATGAAGAAGTTGAAATGGTGAAAGGTACTGCTATTAAAGAAGAGTATCTAGGTTTGGAACAATTATCTCTTAATCCAGATGGGGAAGAGTTTGCTTATATACTGCTAGGTGACTTAGATCTTCCTAGAAGCTCAATTTAAAATCTCAGGACAGCTATTTATCAGATTAATGAGGAAGATGAAGAACTCAACAATCTGAAGAAGAAATTGATTCTAATTCTTGAGAGCAAGGAAGAAGAGTTATTTACTAACTTCTTGAAGATAAATCTTTTCTATCAAAGAATTTCTGAAACTGTTCCTGACGATTTCTAGGAGGTATTTTGTTTTGAGTCTTTGACATCACTGAATCAAGGAATTTGTGCTTTATTTCATAAAGTACAAATTGGGGGAGATTGTTAGATATTGATTCAAGTGATGATCAGGATCTGGACTACTGATCAGATACTGATGCCGACGTCATCAGTAATGCACCGTCAGTATTAGTCTATCATCAGGATTAGAGGATGATCAGGATTACACGAGGATATACATCAGTCCAGGAATCAAGGGAGATTGATATGTCGGTTCCTGATTTATAGGAACGCAGCTATCATTCAAGATATGTACTAAGAGACGTATGTAATTGATTTGATATATCTTGTAATTGATAGTGCAATTGTGTACACTATATAAACACAGTTTAGGTTTTACATTATGTAATCGCTTACACGAATTATCTTGTAACCTAGCAGCTCTCAAGAACATAAGAATTTCTTGAGAGAGTTTGTAACAATTTTATATCAGAATTAATAAATCTGTTATTTATTCATACTTGTGTTATTATTTCTGTTTAAGTCGAAAATCTTAAACAATTGTATTCAACCCCCCTTCTACAATTGTTAATTACTGGGCAACATAAATCTCATCCATTTTCCGCAACAAGACCACGACCCTTAGGCAACTTCGGACATTCTCGTCTAAAGTGACCGGGTTATTTGCATTCAAAACAAACATCTTGTGCTTCTTCTACTATAGGCTCCTTTGCTTTAGGTGCCGAGTAGTTCTTCGTATAATTTGGATTATTATACGAATTGTTACCTTGAGGTACGCCTTGATTTTTAACATAATTCGTATTAGGGGAATTGTTATACGAATTTGGAGCACCTTGGTTTTTACCGTAGCTCGTAGGCGAAGAATTATTTCGATAATTTGGCTTTCCTTTTGAATTAAAAATTCGATTTTGATTATTTGATTTTAGGAAGCCATTTCTGTATCTTTGAGCTTTACTTTGTAAGACACGACGGAGTTGTCTCGATAATAAAGCAATTTCATGCTCATCGAGGTTTTCTAACTCTTCGTTTAAATCGTCGTCATTTTCTTCTTCATCGATTAATATAGCTTTCAGAGCCATACTTTTACGTTTGTCATCCGTTTTAGAGACAACTTTATCCAGTGTGTTATCTTCCTCGTAAGCACGAAGGTTTCCAAATAAACTATCGATGGAGTAGTCGTTAAAACTATGCATTTCCTTTATAGTGGTAACTTTCACTTTCCAACTTGGAGGCAAGGCTTTCAAAATCCTTCAATTTTTCTCGTTAGTCGTATAGACTTTACCAAGTTGAGCAAGCTCATCGATTACACGAGTAAATCTCGTTTCCATATCGATGATAGTTTCACCTTCGAGGAGTTTAAAATTTTCGTACTCATGAATCAAGGTATCCATTCGAGATTCCTTAATATCTTTTGTACCCTCGTAAGTGATAACTAATTTGTTCCACATTTCTTGTGCCGACTTGCAATTATTAACATGTTTGTATTCTTTTTCCGCAAGTGCACTAGTTAGAACCATTTCCGCTTTCGCAGCTATGTTAATTCGAATTTCTTCCTCTGGAGTATATTCGCTAACCTTTTTCTCGATAGATATTTCATCTACCATTTTGGTGTGAATTACTACACCGTCTTCGACAGCCATACAAACTTTCACACCTTGGGATCTAGCATAATTTGTGCCATCGAATAGTGGAGGTCTAGAACTTGAAAGTCCTTCACCACATCCGATCGTATTTAAATGCGCCATTTTACGATCTACTTTTTGTTACGTTTTTGAACTTCACAACGTTCAAATAATAAGATTAAAAGTAACTGCTCTGATACCAACTGATAGGTCCCGAAGGAGGGTAAAATAAGCAAGAAGAGGGGGGGTTGAATAGTTTATGACCCTTTTTAAAAAATTAGAGCTTGGCGTTTTTAAATTTCTTTCTCCTTTTAAAATTAATTACTTATAAACAAGTAATATAAAATGCGAAATATAAAAGTGAGAAAGTAAAAAGATTGACACGATCGATATATCCTGGTTCGCGATGCCCGCAATCCCCTAACGGATTCGAACACCCCTACTCCAGTCCCCGAGCTCCTCCTAAACTCAAGATTTTTCCACTATAAGAATCACACTCCTTATAGTAGGCGGAGAAGCATTTACAAACACTATGTATTTATCTTAGAGCCTAACTACCCGTTACCTCTTCAAAATACAATAGCAAACCCCTTACAAGATTATCTTGGACCGTAACTCCCCATCACCTCCTCAAATGCTATGTAAGTATAACAATTACGAGTTCATCTTGGAACGTAACTCCCCGTTACTTCCTCACAACAACGTAAGACCTTACGAGTTTATCTTGAAGCGTAGCTTCTCCACTACCTTCTAAAAACAACGTAATAAAACTACTCACAAGTTTATCTTGAAACGTAACTCCAAGTTACTTTCTCAAAACTATGTACGCAAAACCTTTGCTTATAATTTAGTATCTACACCCTTTAACGGTCTTGGGTCTTAGGTCTTAGATCTTGGATCTTGGATCTTTTCTCCCCTTCACGGTGCAAAGATACCCAACTCCCCGTCGGCGTATCTAAGACTTGGGTCTTAGAGCGAGAATCACCTCACTTCACTTCACCTCACGTCAAAGGATATAATACAAGCACTACGACTTGAAAATCCTTTTAATTTTGACGAATAAAAAATGAACTAATATCCAAACTAGATCAAGTGGGAGGATATATAAATATTAACGAGTTAGACTACGTAAATACAAATATAAATCAAGTATATTAATTTATATAAATATTCGGTGTGGCCGAATATAAATAAAATTGAATAAACAATTTACTTGTGTAAACAACACAAATAAATATAAGAAAAGACAGTTAGAAATATTCCGTAGAATATTCAACAAGCTACTAACTCAAAGTATACAAATGTTAAAACACTTGTATTGAAATATTATAATATCGAGATTAACAATGAAATGGTCGAAAATAATATTTCTTAGCCAAAGGGCCTTGGTTTATCCAAGTTAGAGCGAGTTGCTAATATTTGAAAGAATATAGAACAAGCTACTTAAGATCGACAAATATTAGTGTTATCACAACAACACTTAGTATATGGCTTTGTATATAGCCGAATATATATATAGCTCATCTAAGCGAGGGACGCTATTATGCGTTAATGTTAGTGCGGAAAGTAAAATGCGTGAATATAACACACACAACCAATCAATTAATCACACCACACACAAGCATATAAACACAACTCACACATACGAAAATGTAGCTCACTTGTCTATAGGACAAAAATGAGGGCCGCTATAATGCGTTAAACTAGTCGAGGAATTTAAATACGTAATAATAATTTGGCCGAATAAATTCAAGAAAATAGCCGAATTGTTTGAATTAAATTTCGGTTAAGAAACAAGTTCAAAATGCTTGGTTTAGTCCTTAAATAATTGAGCTCAAGTTAATGTTTAAAGGACTAGTATAAACCAAGTTAAGAACCATTCTTTTGATTTAAAGCTAACAAGTTTAAACAACTTGTTTATGCAACTTTAAAACACAAATCAAAAGATAGATCTTAGCCTTATAACCAAGTATAATTCAAGTGGTTACTAAGGACTTAAAGAGGAGTTTATGAGATGTTAAGTACCTCCTCTTGATAGACAACAACTTGTCTATGTACTTTTGCCGAATGGAACAAGCAAAAGGGCCGAGAGACTTGAATCTTGTTTCGGTTAAGAACAAGTTCAATATGCCTTGGTTTAGTCCTTAAATGTTTGAGCTCAAGTAAGATTGAAAGGACTAGTATAAACCAAGTTAAGAAGCTCACTTTTGATTTAAGGAATAACAAGTTTAAGCACTTGTTTTATGCACTTTTAAGTACAAATCAAAGGATGTTCTTAGCCTTTCAACCAAATATTATCAAGAGGTTGTTAAGGACTTGGAGAAGAGCAAGCAAACACTTCAAGAAGCTCTTCAAAAACTCTTGCTACTTTTCACTTCTACACTACACGAAGATGTTCAAGAACAAGTGTATAAAGTGGTGACAAACTGCAAGGAAACTCAAGTCAAATTAGCACCAACCAAGGAGTATTCAAGGAGGTTATTAAGGTGACTCAGAGACACAAATAAGAGCACTTATAGGCTGCTTAAAACGTGCACACAAACTGCCTAAAGAGGCTTGACCGAGAGCTTAAAGATGAGTTAAAAATGAGGTCCAAAATCACTACCAAAATGGCCGGATTTGAGCACCAAAAGAGAGGCAACCAAGGAGGTACCAAAGGTGACTCAAATAGACAATAAAGAACACTTACAAGGCTGTTAAAAACGTGCACTAGAATGCCTTGAAAGTAAATGCCGAATGGTAGGAAGAAGTGCAAGAAGAGGACCAAAAACACCACTTAAACAAGGCCTAGTTAAACACCACTTGAATGTAATTCAAGAAGGATAAAAGGGTGACTCAAACCACAATTAAGAACACCTTGGGGAGTGTAAAAACCGAGCTCAAGAACAGCCCCAAGAGTGATGGCCGGATGGTGTTTATATGAGCAAGAAATGGACTTAATAACAAAGCTTTTAATGATGTTAAAAAATGGAGCAACAAAGCTTTGTTATCCAAATCTTTTTGGAGGTTTTTGGTACTCTAAGAAGGCTGATTTCTGGAGAGAAAATAGCAGCACTTCTAGGACACAAAAAGCTCAAGTGAAATGGGTGGGGGTGATGGGCTATTTATAGCCAAAGTGGTGAAAAAGAGAGCTAATAAGAACATGACACTTGACACCTACTAATAAACAATTAGCAAGAGCACTTTCCTGGAAATTCTCTCTTACTTGGTCCCCAATCCTTATATATTTATCAGATATATAAGCATAGTTGTTGTATATTAGTTTCGTTTTAGCCGAATAAATCGAAACTACGCGAAACAACGCATAACACCCATTATATTAAGATAAATCGAAAAATATCTTAAAAATTATGAAACTTTGGGAATGTTCTTGAAATATTCCCAGAAGAATATGGTAAAAATTTCACTTTAAAATAAGTTGTTCTTCCATGACTTTTAAACGACCGAAAAATCAATTACGAGTCGATTTTTGGAGTCCGGGAAAAAGTCATTCAAGAATCGTGAAATTTTGTCATTTTTTTTTTTGAAATGTGTCTAGGTATTTCATCCAAAAATATTCCGATAAGATGTGCTTACGCGACGAGATAAAATACGCTAGCCTTTTGTCGTAACTTGTCGACATTTTGGCTATGGTTTTGACTCAAAATATATTCAAATATAATATTTCTCAAATAATAATGACCATGAAGTCCTCAGAATATTTATTTTGTATATTTTACAATTTTATCCATTTAAGTGAAAGCCGTTAAGGATTCCGGATAAAATTCTTTCTGCAAGTCAATAAATAAGGCAACCTTGAAAATATTACTTTGAATATATATCGAATATGTTTGAGGATTAAATCCTTTGAAATGAACACCATCTAGAATAAATCTAGCATTTACAACTCGCAAAATTAGTGTTCTGAGTATTTCGATATTTATACCTCTTGGACTTTGCTTAAAATGTACCACAAATAATCTAGATTTAGCAAATACTGACATTTCCCATCTAAATTAATTATTAGTACGAGAAAGCGGAATTTACTAAACAATGTAGTAAATTAATTTTTCACTTTCGTATTTTGACAAATCACCAAAACTTACACGTGGAGACTGTCGTACAATCTTAACTTAAAAAAACTGTCTCACAATCTTCCCCTTTTTGGTATTTGTCAAAACTAATCGAGAAATTAGATATGTGTAAAAATAACTTCCCCTTGCTTTATGCATTCGAACAATAGTTCAAAAATTTGAACAAGACAAGGTTTCGTTACACATATATCGCATTTCTCGGAGAATTCACAACTTCCCCTAAATATGGCATTTCTAGGAGAATTCACAACTTCCCCTAAATTATATGATCACACACATATATAATTCATCTTCCCCTTTTTGATAAAAACCAAAAAGTGAATAATAAATTACAAGTGTGAGGGAGAGAGATTATACTAAGCACATACAACATATAAGGGGAGGGGGATTTTAACTACATTATTACATGCCAAGAACTCCACCAAATCACCCTATATCTCCAAAATTAGTCCACTTCCCAAATCTTCACAAAAAATTGGACTAATTTAATTATACAAACAAGAGTGCATAGTCTACAAATTACAAGAAATATTCTCCCCACAAATTACAATAAAACACATAGATGACAATACAAGTTAAAGTACATGGTCTTGTAGTTGCTTCGAGTGGTTGTAGTCGAAGTAATGCAGTGCACAGGCTGGGCAAGCATGAAGCCGGCAATGTACTTGGCGTGAGGCTGCTTCGAAAAGGTGCATTGTATGAACTGAGCAAGCATTTTGAGATCCTGGCAAGCTGTTTCGAAGAGCCTTTGTGCTAGCATTGTGCATGGCTTGAGGTTCAACTTGGCTAAGGATCATGCAGTGTATGGCCAAGAGTAGAACCTACAAGTTTAGCTCTCAACAAGCGTGTCAATAATGATCTAAGTGAGTATCAAGAATGAAAATAACCAAGTCGAGTTAGAGATACATCACAGTGCTTATGACTTCAACAAATTTTGAAAAATATGCTTAAGTCCTCATTGTTCCTGTTAAAGCACAAAAGCAGTCCTAACAAATGTAACTATATGCACTAATGTGGCTAGTTTCCCTTGGGAACAGATCAAAGAAATCTCAAGGGGATTTCTATGCAGTCCATAAGTTTGGTGGCAAGTGTGTGTAGTGTCTTTACTCATGACAATGCAATATTAAGTACAAAAGCAAAGCACTAAACAAAGCAACTGCAACTACATTGATTCATTCCAAGCAAAAGTACATAATAACTTCTAAGTCCAACTTACAGAGAAAACAGTTGAAAATAGAACTGATAGCACAAGCACACGCATAAGTACTAATAAATGCTAGAGCAACACAGGCCAACACATAAGCACACAGGCATACAAAATCAACAAGACATCACAAATAGCAAACATCACAGACCGGTTCAACAAGCAGATAGATAGGTTCTCCAAACACCACCACCAACAGTCATGTTAAACACAAGCTAACACTCAATCCACTTGATTGTAGTTTTCATTATTAATCACTATATCAACCAAGTTCTCACATTCCATATTCTCAGAATCGGTCATATTGACCCCAATCTCGTTGTTCGTACTTTCCTTAACCTCATTCTCTTTACCATCATTTTCTGCAATCTCAAAAGCTTCATCAATCATAGAACATCCATTTATAATGTTCTGCACTGGAACTCCCAAGATAATGTCATTGCTGACATTGTTACCACCATGCATATTAATCCGAAGTTGGATCAACTGAGAGAGACTATTCTCAAGCATAGTCATTCTAGTTATAGCAGTGTTGATGTACTCCTTCACAGTATCTAGCTTAGTGGTGATCCTAACATAGTTTGCTTGAAGCACATCCATAGAAGTTTTCAAAGTAGTGTAACTCTGTTTCAGTGCCTCCATCTCAGCAACCATGGATTCATACTTCTCAAGAGACATTGAGAGAGTACTAGGAGTTGTCTTGGGTTCGAAAGGTTCCAAAGAGTGATTGTGAATCTCAGAATCTCTATAAATGTTGAGAGGTAACACGGACCTAGTGTTATGAGTAGAGAGAGTTGCAGTGACATGAAAGAGAGGTGGAAGGCTGATGTTGTACTTCAAGTACTCAAACAGCTTGGTCAAGAGGAGACCAAAAGGGTTAAGTCCGGCCCTAGATGCAGAGTACAACCTAGAGAGAATCATATGAGGTACGTTGAAGGTAATTCTATTTGTGGCAACCTTATACATCACTTTCATCTCAAGAAATGTAATAAGCTTGTCAGAGGAGGGATAAATGTTGTTTTTAACCACAAGAGCAAGATTTTGATACAAAGGAGCAAAGTGTTCAATACGAAACCCTTTGTCATTGTTGAAAATGTTCTGTGGCACATCAATCTTACAGAAACAGGAAATGCAATTCCTATACTCAGTCTTGTCAAAATAAATCGAAACGCGAAACAACGCATAACACCCATTATATTAAGATAAATCGAAAAATATCTTAAAAATTATGAAACTTTGGGAATCTTCTTGAAATATTCCCAGAAGAATATGGTAAAAATTTAAATTTAAAATAAGTTGTTCTTCCATGACTTTTAAACGACTGAAAAATCAATTACGAGTCGATTTTTGGAGTCCGGGAAAAAGTCATTCAAAAATCGTGAAATTTTGTCTAAAATTCTTTTTGATTATTCTAGTGACGTCCTCAAAATTTCAAGTCAAAATAATGTGTCTAGGTATTTTATCCAAAAATATTTCGATAAGATGTGCTTACGCGACGAGATAAAATACGCTAGCCTTTTGTCGTAACTTGTCGACATTTTGGCTATGGTTTTGACTCAAAATATATTCAAATATAATATTCCTCAAATAATAATGACCTTGAAGTCCTCAGAATATTTATTTTGAATATTTTACAATTTTATCCATTTAAGTGAAAGCCGTTAAGGATTTCGGATAAAATTCTTTCTGCAAGTCAATAAATAACGCAACCTTGAAAATATTACTTTGAATATATATCGAATATGTTTGAGGATTAAATCCTTTGAAATGAAAACCATCTGGAATCAATCTAGCATTTACAACTCGCAAAATTAGTGTTCGGAGTATTTCGATATTGATGCCTCTTTGACTTTGCTTAAAATGTACCACAAATAATCTAGATTTAGGAAATATCATTTTACTGACATTTCTCATCTAAATTAATTATTAGTACAAGAAAGCGGAATTTACTAAACAATGTAGTAAATTAATTTTTCCTATTCGTATTTTGACAAATCACCAAAACTTACACGTGGAGATTGTCGTACAATCTTAAATTAAAAAAACTGTCTCATAGTCTCCATTATCCTCGTATTATACTTCCAATAAATCATTTTATTTATGTATTCTTTGTATATTCAAACATTTTTTATACGATCTTCTCTAATGAACCCCCTTCTCGTTAAACACGGTTATTACTATTTATCGGCTCTCTCGTTAAGACCAAAAATCTAATTTTTACATATATCACTTGTATGATAATGTTTATCCATAAAAATCAAATCCTAACAATCAAATAAAATTTATAATATCAATATGATATTTTAATAGCTAATACAATTTTTATAGTGAGCCGTTGTAACGCCCCCAAATCCACCCTGACCGGGGACCCGGGTCGTCACATTGTCTCAATATCTTGTAGCACAAGATAACGCAATAATAAAACGAAATATTCATACAACAGAGCATAAGTGTCCCACTCCACATATCCAAGATCAGTTTCACACAATATTACAATACAACATATTACATCACCGGATAATATTTTACATAAGTTCACAAAAGTAGAAAGATAAAGGTTCCAGCTTGATATTCTAGTTCTTGTCAGCATAGCCTGGAGCTTTTCCCTTCCCTCTGGATGCCTGGCTGGACGTCTCACATCTTTCCATCTTGACAGCTGAATAAAATGTTGTAAAGCAAGAATGAACAACTATAGTGCTCAGCAAGTTCTCTTCTTGCTCGGCGTATAAATATAATAAGATTGACCGAAAGAAATACTCGAATTTTAAAATAAATTGGATATCACAATCTGACTTTGACTCAATACTCATCTCAAAATCAGAATACTCGAAAGACTCAATTGGTATAACTCTGATGACTCATGATTTAGGAATAAACTGGTCTTCCACCTATCGGTATCTCGGTGGGGCGATCAACTATCTGACCAGGAATACCGTCCTCTAATGATTTCGCACTTCGCCCGATCACGGCTACAATACGTTATCAACAATATAATATAAATGTATGAATGCTAGCATCATAGTGGGTTATTAATTGAACCCTGTCAGCATAGTGCCTAAATCCTCGTGTCTGTATAACGGTACACGGGTCTCTCTTTCTCTATAATGGGCCTCTTTCCCAAAATTGACCATTAGAATACAGAATTCCCGAATATTTGATGAACAGATATCTTGAGATAATTCTTCCAGGAAAGTATTTACAAATCTGGCGAACTGCCAGTCTGACTCAATTATTCCACCAATCCGAACAATGGACTAAGGTAAATTCTGAATAATAATATTTTATTGGTTGACACGATCAAAATGCCAAACCTTGACAATAACGGCAACTATCTCGAACCAATGAGAATAGTCTTAAAATGGAATGTTTTGAGTTGTACCGAACAAATAGTACTACTCGAATATTTACAATACTCATAGTTGATGAACGTTAAATAGAATATTTTTCACTTGATCAACGAGTGACAACTCTAACGATTCTAATTTTGTAACTCTTATTTGTTGATTCGAGAGATGAACCAAATAAAAGATAATCAATAATTATTGTCGAATTTGTACAATAAATTCGATTGAGAAGAATAAATTTAACTATCTCGAACAATTGAGATTAGTTTCACTGAATCACAATAATAGTCATCTCGAATTAATGAGATCGACCCGATAGCAATGAAACTGATTCCATGCTTATAAGGGATATAATTCGCAAGTAAACTAATTTTAATAGTAACAAAATATCGCAACGAGAAAATAATGCTCAAAAGAATTATTGCATCATATGGAGCAACAAATAAATCTTATAATTGACAGCTCAAAAATAAATAAGGAATGAAATAATACGAACAGAAATACAAGTCTCTAAGAGTTAGGGTAGGAAGGAACTTGCCTCAATCTCGAAGTGCAAATGAAAGCAGATAAAATTTATACTCTACTCGTGAACTTTGCTTCGATCTACGGCTCGAAATTATTCTCTAAAAATGGCAACCCTGAAAGACATGAGCGCTTCGTTAAAATAAAGTATTTCTAAACCGCTAATATAATATTTAAATATTAAATAATAATATCTCTCGAAAATCTCTACAATAAATAACGGAAAATAATCCCTGGATAAATGACTCTTCCATCAGACTCGGGAATCAAATCTAGAAATTATATAATATTTTAATATCCGTAAATCCCACTACATTTAATTGCAAGAAAATTCTCATTTAAAAGGGCTCTAATCATTTCTAAGTATTCGCTAATAATTAATCAGCTATTTAAATCGCACTTTCTAAAATTAAATTTGCTCTTATGAATCATCTACAAGTCTCTAAAATTCTTTAATTTAATTAATATTAATCTCTATTTATTCTCAAAACAAATTAATTCAACAATCCATTTTTATTCAATTTAAATCCATAATTATTATTATTTGTCTCACTAACTAGTTTCTCTTCCATTTTTAATCCCATAAACAATTTAATATTAGTACGATTTTAGCCTCTAAATAATCTGGTCCGATCCGGTTAATTAAAATAATCCGAAAATATTAATTATCAGCTTTCTAAAATTTAAAACCATATTTAACTCTATTTATTCACAAATATTCCCTCTTTTATTAACGAATCAATATATCTCTAAATTATGCCCAAGTAATCACCAAAATATTCCTACTTAATTAATTAATCAATTATAACATTTTTATTAAATTATTTATTACTAACCATTTTAAATAATATTCTAAATTTAAAAGAAATTCCAAATTAAAACCCGATTATACATTCGACCATTAATATAATGTAACTGTATTATTTCGTATAGTTTTATTAATATTGCAACCGCGGCGGGTGGGGCCCACCTGCCACCACCGCCGCCGCGCACCACCTCCCCTGCACGGTCTCTCTCTCTCTCTCTCTCTCTCTCTCTCTCTCTCTCTCTCTCTCTCTCTCTCTCTCTCTCTCTCTCTCTCTCTCTCTCTCTCCTTCCCTCCCTCTCTCTTGCTGTCTCTCTCTCGCTCAATCTCACTCTCACTCGACCCCTCGCCATCTCTGTCTCCTCTCTCCAATCTCTCCTCTCCCTTTTAATCTCTCACTCTCTTCTCCCTTTCTCCTCTCCCTCCGTCGTCTCTCTCCCTCTCGATCCCCTCATCTCTCCGCCTCAATCTCTCACGCCACTGTCTCCATCTCCCTCAATTCCCCCTTCAATTCCTCCTCAAACCATCCCCGAACACCATCGCCGAGCAACACACCACCACCCCTCCTCCTTTCTTCCGATTACAACACAACCCAATAACCCAAACACCAATTCAAACCACCAATCGGTATATCAACAAAGTCAACAATTAAATCGCAAACAATCTTAATATCTAAGTATGAATCAAGCTCACACACCCCAGATTACCACAAAATCGGAAGGAAAAGAAGAGAAGAGAAAAAGAAACAAAAAGAAAAGAAAACTACCTGCAGTGTATACCCTGTTTTTATATATGTATGGCCGGGTCTTTTGATTTAAAAGAGGAGTAGTAAACTTGGTTTGGCTATCTCCGATGGTGCAGGAAAAAAAAAGAAGAGATGATTTTGTTTCGTTTTGTGACAAAGTGAGCCTGTAAACGGTTTCTGTTTATTGAATTAAAAGGGATAAAACGTGGGGGACAAAAGATTATGGAATATTTAGTGCTCCATAAAAACATAATCATGTTTTGTAGGTGGATAATTATTAAATAAAAAAAATCAAAACATGGGGGACAAAATGAAATGCTCCAATTTAGATTGTAGTGCTGTCTCATCAATAATCCCGCTTCTCCCCTGCTGGCTAATTAAAACGAGACTCTAATTTCGTTTCACAAAATAAATTCGACCCAAAACTAAAATCTAATTTTCCTAAATTTCCTAATTTTAATAAATACCAAATAAATATAATTAAATAGATATAATATAATATTTACTTTCATATGAATATATAAAATTTCGAAATTTTACCCAAAATGCGCTAATTAAAATATACTAGTGCATCACTCTTGAATAAAATTTAAATATCGGGTAGGAAAATTATTCGAAAATTTCGCGGTTATTACAACCGTCTTCCCATTAAACACGTTTCGAGCCGTTATTTTTGGGATTGAAATGCCAACTTCATTACATATTATTGATAATACGTATCTTACACAATAACCTTTTTCCTTAAAATCTAAACATAAAACATAGAGTGAATTCCAATTTATACTTTCTCCATACTTTCTAAAATTTATGGAGTTTTAGAAAATGAAAACACATCTTATTTTTTATTTATATTATAGATACTGTTGTATTAATTAGGCATCCTGCATGAGAATGTTATTTTATTATGTTAACACATCAATTAAATTTTTATAAAATACGATGACTTTTTTATGACAATAGTATTAGATTTATTAATAAATTTTCCTAATAGAAGTATAATTAACTAATATAAAAAAGTATAATTTAAGAAGTTCGTACTTTCTATAAAATATTTAATTTTATATCTGCTTTATATATTCAAACACCAATTCTACTTCTAATTGAACTTTTAGTTATATGTTTTTTCTATAAATTCGAACTCTTATTCTCTATAAATTCGAACTCATATTCTACTTCCAATAAAACTTTTAATCATATATCTTATAAATACTTATTCTACTTTCAATAGAACTTCTAATCATATGTCTTCTCTATAAATTCGAACTCTTCTCCTTTATAAATTAGAACACATATTCTACTTCTAATATGTTAAATGATATTTTTATATTTATTACAGTTTAAAATTCTAAAATTCTGAAAAATTAGAAAAATAAATTGAGACGATCTTAGAGCGCCACATAAGCTCCCGCGAATCCTCCTTTATATATATATATATATATATATATATATATATATATATATATATATATATATATATATATATATATATATATATATAAAGAAAATCGAAATTGATTAAATATTTCTTCTGTCTCATGTGACTCATGTCACATGTTCCTTTTAAAAAAGTTACACATTGAAAAAAGAATAACATGTACCTGAGTTTGACCATAGGTGCTACTTGAGGTTATAAGTATTTCTATTATAAATGTAGAAGGGTAAATTTGTAAATTCAGGATGAATCATTAATATTTACAAAAATGCCATTAAAAATATATGAAAGAAGGATATAACCTCAGGGGAGTTACCTGAGGTCATCCTCAGACCCATTTTTCTCTCGAAAAAAAATTTAGTTGGGTCAAAATTTCCAATATTTACTCCTAATTATTATATTGAAACACGAGAATAGAGTTATATTTTAAAATTTTTTTGAAGATATAAATATAAAGATAGTAATTATAATATAATTATTTTGTTTCACAAAATAGAATTGCCCATAGTATTTTTTGAAAAAATTTAGTTGAATAAAATATTAAAGATATTGTGAATAATATATTTAACCTGAAAAAAAATTATCAATTATTAAGAATGAAGTAATGAACTAGCTCTTTAGCCCCTACAATACATGGGCATAGTCTAGATATAATTAATTTATTTGTTTGTTCGGAATTTTTTTATACATTTGCGTATTATAATAGCATTTATGAGTTATGCGACAAGTAACCAACAACATGTTGGTGTAGTGGTTGAGCCACTGGCCTCCTTTGAAGGAGGTTAGGGGTTCGACTCCTGCGTGTGCGTGAGTTTCCTAGTTTGTATTAGGTTTCCTTTCTGTATTTGTATTTCTATATTTGTAATTCTGTACTAGGTCGGGGGTCCTTCGGAAACAGCCTCCCTATTGTATAGGGGCATGGTCTGCGTACATCTACCCCCCCCAAACACCACTTTGAGTGGTATTATAACTGGGTAGGTTTCGTTTTTTTTAGTTATGCGACAAGTAAAGTTGGTACAAATTTGTATTACACTTATATACATGAAAATTCTTTTTATTTATTTATTGTCTTGTATTCATTTGAAGGTATTTGTACCATACAAATATAATACAAATATAATACTTAAAGTATGTCAAAGATAATGTATAGTTTGATTTATTAGAGGTATAGATAACTACTCCCTATATCCCATTTTATTCTGTCCCATTTTGACTTTTCAAAGTCAAATTGACCAAGTTTTGCCCAAGAATAATAAATAGTGATAAACATATAAATTACAAGAAAATTACCATTATAAAATTTGTGTGAAGTACTATCCTACTTAATTTTAAAATTTGTAAAAATATGTACAATAAATTATAATTTATAGTCAAACTTCAATAAATTTTTTAAAAAGTTATAACAGGACACAATAAGTAGGACGGAGGGAGTACATTGCACATGTTTATTAAATAAATTTTACTCAAATAATATATTTTTTTACAATTTTTACTTCATAAAAATTACTATAAATCTAAATAATAGTATAATGACATATGGTATATATTAGCGTATATGATCATATATTATCATACATTTATATAAATCTATGCATATGTGTATGTATGTATGTACGTATGTCTATACGAATATGCAACCAAAAAATTAAATCCTTTTAGTGAAATATTATCATATATTCACATAAATGTATGCAAGTATGTATGTATGTATCGATGTGTGTATGTGTGTATATATGTATGTATGCATGTATGCATGTATAAGTATGCATATTAATTTGGTAACATTTATGTAGTAAATATATTGATGTATGTATGTATGTATGTATGTATCTATGTATGTATGTATATATGAATGTATGTATGTATGTATGTATGTATGTATGTATGTATGTATGTATGTATGTATGTATGTATGTATGTATGTATGTATGTATGTATATATGTATAAGTACGAATATTAATTATGTAATATTTAATAATATGTATTAAATATATTGATGTTAAAATATCAAAATAATCTTGAAAAGATATAATAGAAAGGAGGGTAAAATGATCCAAAAGAATTAAATTGCTCAGGGAAACCCCATGTTGGTGTATTAGATATAGAACTACGTAATAAAGCCGTGCTACGCGCGGCACGGAAACATTTTTTAAAATCGTATATATAATATCATTGTTCGTTAAGTTTTATTATTTGAAAGTTGATATGACTAAATTTTAATGTTAGAGAATTATAGAGAAAAGAATTAGCAGAAAGAAAGGTTGTTTCAGTTAAATTCTTAAGTATTAATAATAATATTTTCGAAGATATTGACGGCACCTAATAGATAGATATAGATATTGTAACAATACTTAAAATATTGATATTATACATAATAAAAGGGGTACGATCAGTGAGATTTGGTGTGTCATGTGCAAAATTAAAAAAAGAAAAAAAATTCCCTACTAACAGCTAAAATAATAAGGAATTAATCAAAAATTAGGTAACATATCCGCGTGCTTAAATTTTTATTTTAAAATATTGGAAATAGTTGAATTAATTTTTATCATTTCTAAAAATTGATTGGTGTTTTAATAATTTTTAGAAAAAATTGTTCAAAGTAATTTACAAGAATTATAAGTTCGAAGATACACTCTTTATATATCTAAAATTTTCATAATCTCAAAAATATTATAAACATGAAAAGTAGCAATTCTAATACAAACGTAATCTTTACGATCTAAAGTTATAAATATTATATATAATAATACTTTTTAAAGCCGACGCCCCTCTCATAACATACATGTTTAATAGTAGTTTAAGAATTTATTTAATTAAAATTTTAACTTATTTTGACACAATATAATGAACAACGGGTGTACAATTTTTTTATCGATTTAATCTACCGATAAAATTGTGTTTTTTCAGTTCAAACGGTTTATTGGGTATAATTAATGAATAATTAATATGTCACTAAGAGCTATTTAATGCAAGAAAATACTTTTAATAAAAAAATCAAAAAAACCAAAATTCAAGAAAAATATCTTGAACGTTTCTGATAACTTTCCGATCTTCAGGCATTATATATATATATATATATATATATATATATATATATATATACTATGCAACTTATCCGCGCTTCGCGTGGTTCATAAATTTTCATTTTAAAATATTGAAAACAGAAGTATTTTTTTATTATTTTTAAAAATTGATTTGTCTATTAAGAATTTTTAAAAAAAAATAATTCAAAACAATTTACATGAATTATAGGTTTGAAGATACTCTCTTCATATATCTAAAATTTTAATAATCTCAAAATTATCATAAACATAAAATGTAGCAATTATAATACGAACGTAGTCTTTACGATCAAAAGTTATAAATATTATATATAATAACACTTTTTAAAACCAACGTCCCTCTCATAATATACATGTTCAATAGTAGTGTAAAAATTTATTTAATTAGAATATTAATTTATTTCGACATAATATAATGAACAACGAATGTATAACTTTTTTATCGATTTAATCTACCGAGAAAATTAGGTTTTTTCAATTTAATCGATTTGGTCATAACCCATGTATAAAAATAAAAAAACAATTTGTACTATTTTTATTATAGGTGTTAATTGAAGATTTATATACTTCTATAATTTATTACGATATCCATAATCAATAATAATAAAAATTGCTTGAGAAGTTAAAGGTCATATGTATTACAATTGTCCGAAAAGAAATTGGAGTGGTATTAGGGAATAAAAAAGGACGCAATGTAAATAATTTTTAATCGTTATTTTACCTATAAATTAACTTAATTATATACTCCCTCCATCCCAACGAATTGTTTACCGAATTGTTTACGTTTGGGACAGAGGGCTCGACATGCATTTTAAAACTCCAATAAAATATAGTCTCATAATTGATTTTTATTTTTTTTCTTCTAAATAAAAATTTATTGTTTAATTTTTTATTCAAAAAAAGAAAATTTTAAAAATAAATTAATGAACTATAATTTATATACAACTTAAAATGAATGCAAAGCAATGTTGAAAAGTATAAATAAATGAGTGGGATCGAGGGAGTATATAATTAATATTTAATATTGAAATAATAATTATAATGCTCAAATAAAGTTTTTTTAATTTTTTAAATAAATAAAATAAAATGAATTTAATACATATTTATTAGGTATAGTTAATGACTAATTAATATGTCATTAAGAGCTATTTAATGCATAAAAAATAAAATTAAAAAAATCCCAAAAAAATGAAAATTTAAGAAAAATATCTTGAACGCTTCTGGTAATTTTCTGATCTCCTGGCATTATAATATATATAGATAGATTTATATGTAACTAAGTAAGGTTAATTAAGTAAAAAACATGAAATAACGTTTCGATTAACCAAACTTTTATTGTTTGATATTTAATATTTAACTAGTTTATAACCGGTACGATTCACAGCTTTTTTTTATATGTAATAAATTTTATTGTATGCTACAATTATATATTTATATAATTATTATTTTCAATAATTATTTAAATTTAAATTTAAATAATTATATAAATTTAATTATTAATATTCATGGTTTAAAACTTATATTATGAAATTTTAAATTAAATATGTCGTTGACGGAATTCGAACCTTCAATATTTAGTAAAGTAATTTAATAATGTTAAATATTTAATCATTAAATCTAACAATTCTTATTTATTACCAAAAATCTAACGGTCATTATTCGTTGTATACAAATTTTTAATATATATTTTATTAGTGACTGAAAAATATGATGTTATATTTGTAATGAACATATATATTAATGATTGCAAGATTTTGTTTTGATTAAAAGGTATCATGTTTTAATTAGAAAAAAAATATTAATGATTGGAAGATAGTGTTTATAAAGGATAATATTTTGAGAATTTATAAAAAATACTATGTTTTCTAGTTTGTTTTGCAAATATACCATCTTTTCAAATGTATTGCAAAAATACTATCTTAATTGCAAATATACTCTCCATCTTCATTATTCTCTCTTCTTCCTTCCTTCCCCAATCCCCACCTCCACCATATCCAGTCTGACGACCCGCGACCTCCATCTCCTTCTCCGACGTCCCCACCGCCCACCCCCTTCCGCCTTCAACCGACTGCGATCTACCCCGACCTCGCACTTTTTCCGGCAAAAACTCATTTTTCACCAAAACGGGAACCAAATCGATTATTCTTTAGATCAAAATGAAGCTTATCATCTATACAATCTAACCATAACAACTATAAACACAGACAATTACTCTACAAAACGAACCAAACGAAAATAAATCAACAAAAATGGTTAGACTCATTTTTACCAAAATTGAACACAAACGTATCAATTGAACACATAATTCAACTATATGCAACACCAGGAAGCTAATGGAGGCATGAAATTCAACAAATAATGCACAAATCGAAAATCCCCAAATCTATTCCAAGAACCCTAAATTCGAATTTGCCAAATACTAAACCATATTGCGCTTAATATATGTCAAAACAAAGTTGGGATCCTCTAGAATCTTCCTATAGTTTCAGTTTTAGCATCCAATCAATATACAAGGCGGACGAGTAATTCAAAAATTCCAAAAAAATAGCTCGTTTCCTAGCAAATCATAATTCTCATAATTCTATATTTTGTTGGGGTTGATTTTGGTGGATTTGGGTTGCACGATCCCGCCAGGGGCACTCATAATTCTCTATTTCTAACAGTTGTAACTGAATGCAACCACATACAACTGAACGCAACTACATAAGGAACTGAATGCAACTGAAAACTGAAAGTAGAATTTTCATTTTTTTCTGCTGCGCCGCCCTTATATACAACTGGAAGTTGGCAAAAAAAAAATGAAAATTCCACTTTCAATTTTCAGTTGCATATGAGGTTGCATCCAGTTGCATATGCAACCACATGCAACTAACCTTATACGCAATTGAAATTTGAATTTTCATATGCGGCTGCGCCGCCCTTATATACAACTGGAAGTTTGCAAAAAAATGAAAATTCCACTTTTAATTTTCAGTTGCATATGAGGTTGCATATGCAACCACATGCAACTAACCTTATACGTAATTGAAATTTGAATTTTCATATGCGACTGCGCCGCCCCTTATATACAACTGGAAGTTGGCAAAAAAATGAAAATTGTACTTTCGTTTTTCAGTTGCATTCAGTTGCATATGAGGTTGCATCCAGTTGCATATGAAACCACATGCAACTAACCTTATACACAATTGAAATTTGAATTTTCATATGCAGCTGTGCCGCCCTTATATACAACTGGAAGTTGGCAAAAAAATGAAAATTCCACTTTCATTTTTCAGTTGCATTAAGTTGCTTTCAGTTGAATATGCAACTACATGCAAAAAGAAAAGTTGCATATGCAACCACATATGCAACTGAATGCAACCTGCTGCGCAACCATTACAAATAAGATAGTATTTTTGCAAATAAGATAGTATTTTTGCAAATAGCTTTTCTTAACAATAGTAAAATTGCAAAAATTTACTATATGGGCTGAAAATAAGCCCTAAAAGACACATTTAATATGGCATTAATTAGACCAAGAATGGTCCAAACGTGGGGCCTGCCAGATGGACCCAAAATCCAAATTATAATATTAATTTCGTAATTAATATTGGGGGAAATAAACAGCTCAGCAATAAGAGTTGGATAAGGATATTATCTCTGTCAGACTTAGCCACCAAGGCAACCAATTCAATACGGAAACTGATTCCTACAAGGAATAGATCTAGAACCTTCTTCAAGGAGGTGACTTGCCCACCAAGTCTCTGACTCCTACCAGGCTTCTCAGCCTATATAAAGGGCCAGACCCCTCAACTAGAACTACGTTTTTTGGCTTGATCTTTGATATTCATCAAAGTATGTAGGCATCTTGTGAAGGCAGAGTCAGCCACGAGCACGAGAGCAGCCATTAAAGCACGAAGCTCACACACCTTCGCATTAAATACACAAACCCTAGCCGCAATACTCGTAACCTAATTTTTATTCCACAACATTTGGCGCCGTCTGTGAGAAGACAACATCAACCATGGTTCAAACACGGAGAACAACATCAACTGAGGCCGTACCCCTTAACTCTGCTCCACCAGCCACTTCTGATCCGCTTATCGCTACTGAGGAAGTGTAACAACCCCGATTTTTCCAGATTTATTATTATTATTACTTAAATATTTTATTGATTTTTCGTAAAGGAATAATAAGATTGTGAATATTTAATTTTAATTTGAATGCAGTTATGTGTTTAATTGTTAATAGGTTATTCGGGTAGACTATATTTGGTACTGTCTGTGTTAGTAAAAATGTTTATTTTATTAAAAATTTATATTTTAATCAATAGTGATAAATTGAGTTTGTTTTAAAATTTTATGGATCGAGTTGGTATTTTATTGGTACAAAAATTATACCGGTATTCTACCCTGTACAAAAGTTTTATTTGTATATTTTATTAAAATGTTTAAAATTTAGTATTTTCACATTTTTGGTAACTTGAGATTATTTTAGAATTTTAAGGATCAAAACTATATTTTTCTCGTACAAAAAAATTTTACCCGGTATCTTATCCGTGCCCCATTAATATTTCGGTGCATTATGAAAATATTTGAAAATTTTGTATTTTATATTTTTTTTTCAATCAGGGAAATTTTGTGTAATTTATTATATTAAAATATATTTTTAGATTAATTTACTGTGTGTTAGTTTATTTTTAATGCATTTAAACGTGTTATGATTTTTATTAAATAGGAAAATTATCCCATACGTGTTATGTGACTTCTGTGTAGCATAGATTATTTTATTCTATTTTTCTATAATTTTTATATTTTTAGAATACAGTTATTCCGCATTTTAATTTCCGGACCCAACCCCTGTTCTGAATTAGAGGCCTTGTTTTTGATAAAATTATTTTTGTACAATGATAGGATATATAAAAATGCATTATTTTGTAATTTTTGTAATATTCATAATTTTTGGGAAATTTTGATATATATATATATTACATTTGTTTAAAAATAAAAATTTTACATTTTTATCCCATAAAAATTATTTTTAAGGCATAATAATTTTAATTAGGGGTTAAAAATAGTTTTGGGGTATTAATTTTCGATTAATATAAATAGGAATCAGATTTTTTTTATTTATTAATAATTCATAAAATCAGATTTTTTTTATATAAATAAATATAAAAATATATTTTCTCTCTCATGTTCTTGAGGATCAAATCCAAATTTGAAGGTGTTATTGATATCGGATTTTGGTGTTCTTATGCTCAAATCGAAGCTCTTGATCTCTAGTTTCATAATCTACAATCAATTTCATCAGAGGGTAAATTTTCGATTTTATATCAATTTTGTTTTGAATCTGCAAATTAGGGTTCTTCATAAAATTTGGGGCTTTTCGATTCTTTGATTTTCCTGTTGAATTGATTGTTTGTATAGCTTCATATTGATTCCAGGAGTCCAATTATATGTTCAATTTCATTATTCTATTGCTAGTTTAATCAATTCGAAAATTAGGGTTCTTGAGCCTAATTTGGGGATTTTTGATTGAGTGATTTTCCAGTTATTTTGATGATTCCATTAGCTTTCTATGATGATTTAAAGTCAATTTGAGTATCTAATTACTATGTTTATATCCGATTTAGTGCAAACCGAGTTAAGAGTTTTTGTTAGTTTATAAAATCAATTGTACCGTATTTATGTGTTATTATTCATGTAATTGGTTGTTGCTATTAAATTTGTTATAGCTTAAGCTTCGTTTTGATGTATAGAACGTTAAGTTTGGTTGAGTTTTGACCGATTCCGAGTTTTTGGTCGGAGTTAGTTTGATTTTTGGCCGGAATTTTGATTTGGTTGATTCTGGGTTTGATTGAATGTTACGGTTGTGTTTAGAACTTGATTTGGAGTGTGTTTGGTATTAAAAACGTAATGAATGGTACGTTTTTGAGGTAGCCGGAAATTTTTTACGGTGACCGGAAACTGGGCAACCTCCATTGACGGAGGTGGTGTTCTTTGAGCATTCAAGTGAGGAGGGTGATGAATAGTACCTGTTTGATCCTTAAAATCTGAAATCCAATTCTGAAAAATGGTTTTGGAAAATTATTTTTCAAAATTATTTATAAATTCGAATTTTATTTTTAGAAATTCGAAAAATACTTTTAAAAATTATAAAAATTATTTTTAAATTTCGAAAAATTATTTTTAATTTCGAAAAATAGTTTTAAAATTTTAATAAATTATTTTTAATTCGAAATTTATTTTATTTGATTATTTTAAATCTATTTAGCTAATATCTTAATTAATTTAAATTGATTGATTAATTAATAATAATCAATTAATTAAATTAATTAAATATTATTTAAATATGATGAGAAATAATCAAATTTAATTATTTTAGAAAATAAAATAATTTATTTAGTTTATAAATATTATTTTACCTTTAATATTTATTTCTTTATTTGAAATAAAATTCTTTTAAAATTCTAAAAATAATCCGGGAGTGATAAAAATATTTTTAAAATTCTTAGATTTATTTTTTTATGAGTTGATTAATAAATAATTAATTTGAATATTCAATTAATTTAATTATTAATTGAATTATTCTTATTAATTGCGTATTAATTCAACCGTTTGTCCGTTTTAAACGAGACAAATATTTTTGGAATCAGAAAAATGACCCGATTATTATAAAATTGATTTTAATTTAAAATTCAACTTTTAAATTTGGATCGACTTTTTTTACCAAACCTTTTTATTGAGTCGGTTATATCCGATAATTAGGGTTTTGACCCGTTTTCTGTTTTAAAAATATTGGATAAAATATTTTTATGATCTGATCAACGTGCTATGTGATTATGTGATCTATTTATTAGTCTCTTTACGTGCGATGTGAATTATCGAAGTGTTTACTTCGAGGGTTGTAATTATATTTCTATTTCTTTATCGAGGATTAATTGGTAAGTATTGACTTAGGTTTGTCAGCGGAGATATAATGAAGAGGGTTGGAGATAGATGTAGTATTCTTTGTGGGTTATGAAAATGGTGGAGATGGATACAGTATTATTTGTGGATTGTTGGATTTATTGTGAGGTGTCTTAACACCGGGAAAATGCTTATGTTCAAAGGGGATATTTCCAATTATTTTCTTCCGTCGTAGATATTGTAGACGCGCAGGCTCAATGTCAGCGGATCAGGCTCGTGACAATCGCAAGAGCGTCAAACCAGCGAATGATTGAAATAGAAGATTTTGATGCCGTAAAATAGAAGAAGATAGTTGTATTACTTCGGTGCTACGTATTAGCTAAGGATCTGAGGCAAGTATTTTCTTGATCATCTTAAACACTTTTATTTTATGTTTCATTGATTCATATCATGACAAATAGTTATTGTTCAGAGCTATTTGTGATTCTTAAATATTTTTGTGCGAACAAAGTTACTTGATATTGGTACCCTTGATGTGGGGAATTGTTTAAGATAAACTCTTCATATCCTTATTATCGTAGTAAATAATAGGGATGTGAACTGTATGTGAAACTAAGCATTTCCTGTTGAATTCGGAAATTGCTCTATTGGATTGGAAAATGATAAAGCGTAGGAGGCCATGGTAGCTGCCATGGTCCAGCAATATTTAAGGAGGATATGGTAACCATTCCATCTTCCTATAGGCTAACATTACTTGCCTATTTTGGTACCCTCATGAAATCCGGATTATACACACGGGTATAGCTGTACCAGTGGAGTATAAAGGGTCCCATTGCTTTTGAACCTGATCAGGGGGCAATGGTGTTTCAGTAAAGTGTATCCAATCCATATCGCCCGAATGGCTATTATATATTGTGAATTGCAGATGATTCATTTTTATGACATGCCAAATGATTTCAGTTACAGTTGAATTATATCACAGTTGTTGATTCAGTTTTCTCTATAAACTGTTTTACATTTCAGTTGATTTTATGCCCCACTTATCCTGGTTTTTGTATCGAAATTTGTATACGCTTGCTGAGCATTTCTTTCGCTCATACTTGCTGTTGTAAATTCTAACACTTCAGTAAGGTAGTTTGGCGAGACGTATCCGCACAACTCAGAAAGAGAAGAAGCGTGATGCTATTTCGAAGATGACTTGGCTCAGGATGTCTGGATTTAGTGTAAGATCTATTTTATATATTTGAGTTATAGTATTTATTATTATTATGTACTAGCCTAGTTGACCTGGCGTACTTCTTATCGAAGTTACACCAGTGATTTAAGATTTGATCAAAGAGAATGTTGTAAAGAATGAATACTTTCTATTTAATGGAATTTGGATTCTTGTTTCTAGCCCTATAACCTTAAAAGATCTTGGTATGTTGGGGTCACAGATGTTATATTTCCAGTGTTGGACAATCACAAGTGAAGGATTATTATTAAGCAGAAGTTTTATTTTGAGGATTTTTGCGTGACAACCCAATCTTCTGACCCCGGATTTGGGGGTGTTACAGTTGGTATCAGAGCTGAGGTTATAGTAAACTAGAAACGAGAGTGTGTAGGAGTGTGTATAGCTAAGTAAGGAACGTCAGAGCTCATATAGAGTTCGTGTTGGACTATTGGATATAGTACCAATTAGGAAGTTAAGATTGGAGTACCCGTTTGAGATGGTGGTGCTGAACTGGATAGACCGCCTTGCGAATGGAGATGTATACTGTGGAATCTTCAGTGATTATTACGAGCTGACGATGACATACGATATTGATATCTTTAAAACGTGGAAAGGAAGAAGCTTAAAATCGAATGAGGAGCTATCGAAGGATGTTAGGCCGAATAGAGATTAATAAGTGAAAGCGTTTATGCACTTTAAAAACTTCTTGTATTTCAAACCCTCTTCGTGATGTAAAATATCACAAAGAGCTGCTAGGTTACAATAATGATAATTCGTTATCGATACCCTTCTAGGGTTAACCTATCTGTATTTATATAACATACAGCTACGATACAATCTCTAATTGATATTCCTAATAATCAGCTATACAATGATATCAATTACAGATTGTCACACGTCTCTTATGTCAACTCGATCTCTTTGATAGCTATCCAATCTTCAAAGATATCACTTCCATAATTAATCTTTAATCACTGTTGAACAGTAGACGCGCTTCCTTCAGACAGAGTTTAACAAACTCTGTCGAGCTTCCAACTGTCAGAGTTTATGCAAACTCTGACTGCTTCCAGCTAAACTCTGATAACTTCCTGTAACACTTAAACACTGATCAAAACACATCAATTATATTTAACAATCTCCCCCAACTTGTTCATTTAGCAAAAATGCACAAGTTAATGACAATAATTGATGATGTCAAAACAAATAGACAAATACAGTGTTTATACAGATTCAGAGTTTAAGCTTAAAACTATAGAGAATAAGAAAATTCTTACAGAACTTAATCTCTAATCATTTCAAGATCTAGCATGGTTCTGAGATAATCAATCAGCAATCTTCTTTCTGCATTTTCAAGTTCAATCTTCATTGCTTCTTTGATTTCTCTGAGTTGAGGATCACTTTCATCTGTTTCATCAATTTCGAGACCAGGTACACATGCATTGAACAACATTTGACAGAAACGAGCATAATAAACAGTAGTAGATTCTGACAATTTATCACCTAAGCTCATCAGAACATGTCGACCAAAATCAAAATTAGTACCATAGAGCAGAGAATACCCGATTTGGAGACTGTCTATAGGAATGGCATCCCAGTTTGTGACTTTCTTCTGGAACGTCCTTGTTATGCAATCAAAGAAGAAGTTCCATTCCTTTCTGAGATTTGGTCTCTTTATGCCGCCAATCTTGTCAAGAGATTCCATGTAACCAATCTCTCGTAGCATCTCTCTCAGATAAGTTTCATTAAGCAGAGTATAAGAAGTATGTGTCTCAAACCCCATTGTATCTCGTACAGTCTGTGGAGTAATCACATAATCTTGGTCTTCGTAAGTGAAGATAATGGTAGGAGTTCCACTTTCTCCTCCATCCTCATAAACTGAATTCTGCCAGAATGAAGCAATTTGAGACGCAGAAAGAGTAGCAGGTCCAATCAGAGTCTGTCCAATCTCTGAATCCCTTAAGAAGTTCTGCATGAGATGAAACGATTCTGGAACGCGTTGATGATAGAGTGGAGCTTCATAGTTATTAGGAACAAACCGTAAGCCAAGAGCAGTGAATGCTTTAGATGCCATTGAGTTAAGAATTTCCAAGAGATATGTATGTAGAAAGGTGTTTGCGTGAGTGCCCAAGAGAAAAATAAGAAAACTGTGAGAGTAAGAATAAAGCAAAATCGTTTGGACACAAAAGTGATTAAATTAATGAAAAACTCAATCTCTTATGTAACAAACACTCAATCAGTTCCTTGATTAATGTGTAGTGGGACACGATAATAGGTAAGTGGGACACATTAAAGGGCGAGTGGGGCACGTGCGCCTATTTTTAAGAAGAGTATATTAAAGAATTAAAACATTAAAATATTTGATTTAAACAAAAATCAAATAATACTCTTTTAAAAATATCTTGACCCAAGTAAGACTAGAATTTGAACCGTTTACCTGTTGCCTTTAATAACCAGAATACGAAGCGATTAAGAACTTCGTTCTTACCCATCTCTATTTAAGGCCTAGAGACTTGCTCAGATTATTTCATTAAATCTTTAACCTTTCAGTCTCCCCTGTAAAATCACAAACCCTTTAAACCAAATACCCTTGAAAAACAATGGCCAATCTTACCATCAAAGAAAAAAAACCTTCATCTTGTCGAGAATAGGGACATCTTCAGCTATACGCGTGAAGAATTTGAAGCGTTCGAGTGGGAAAGGCAGCTTGAGACGCTGTGGCTGCAAATGGATGCTGGTTTGGAAGAGCTCGAGAGAGAGAAACCTGCAAGGGTGATCGACATCGATGCTGCCCTCCAAGCAACATTGGCATGGCTCTCCTCGAAGGCATCCTCATCCACCACCACCAACCATTGTTAATGAATATGTCAGCAAAAATAACCTTATCCCTTCAACTTCCACCCAAACAAAGTGGCAAAGATGGGATCTGGGAATTTTTGCTAACAATGGAGTGGTGTGGACGGACCTTTTACATTCCTGTAGAATAGATTAGTAGATAGAGAAAACAAAAAGATGTAATATTTGCTTGTAATCTCTTTCGTATTATCAATGAAAATTTTGTTTCTCTAATCATATTCATTGTGTTCTGCAACTGTTATTTATGTTATATGAACTGTTCTTCAAGAAAATTAATCAAGAAGAGAATATGAAAACTAATTAAAGTAATCATATAAAGAACACATTCATCAACTATCCACTGATTTACAGTTGTCAAAAACCCTACTTACTCCAAGACTTTCAAATTGTCCAAGTGAAATTTTACCTTAGAGTACAAAACACGAATCAACAGCGTTTGTCAATTCTCCAACTTTATCACCGAAACCCTTTCATAAATTGCACAGTTGTGAGTATTTGTGTGTGTGAAGCAGAGTTTACTAAGTCAATTTTTTAGAGCATCTAATTTTTCATAAAATCCATAAAGTAAATCAATAAACACTGGATGCACAAACTGTCATAGTAAACACTGACTGTATGATGAAAGCTAAACTCTGAAGTAATCGAACTTTATACAGTAATTTTTATTTTATACCCCCTTTATATACATTTTTTTTTATTTTCATCATTTTTTTATTTTATTTTTTTAATTTTTTTTTTCATTCCAGTAATCAGAGGTTGGAACCAGTCACCAAAAATTCAAAAATTTTAGCCCTTATCATTTTGATAAGTTCCTGGGTCATCCTAGTATTTAACTAGTCACCAAAAATCAGAGAATTTTAGCACATATTATATACCAATAGGTTCCTGGGTCATCCTAGTATCCAACATAATCTCAAAGGAGTATAACAACCTATATACATTTTCTTTGGGGTATTGCAGTAAACATTTTATTTTATCAGAGTATAACTAACAGAGTTTAGAGTTCATCAACATCAGTAGTTTTTCATGAAAGGTAATGCACACAGTATTTATAGACTCAGAGTTTAGGACAAAATAAACTAAGAGATGCTATAAATATGAGCCAGTATCATGCTGTGTTAACTTTCTGCACAATCTAAGATTAGATCACAATAACTCAGAAAGATTCATGATTAATTGCTGAGAATCATGCTTCATACATATTTCTTCATTGGTGTTTTCATTCAGACAAAAATCAACTCAGAGTTCACAGAGTTTATCAAACTTATTAACAGTGTATGACATACAGACATACTGACAGAGTTTAACAGAGTATGCATAACAGAGTTTAATCAACAGAGTTCACTTAGCATTTAACCAATCAGGAAATATGATTAATACATCACATAAGTAAAGTTTGAATCTAACCAACATTTCTAGTCAGAACCAGAGACCATTCCTAGTTCATTGACCTGTCTTGTAAATGTAGCTTCACTCAATGGTTTAGTGAAGATATCTGCAAGCTGTTGTTCTGTAGATACAAAATGTAGTTCAATATTTCCTTCTTCCACATGTTCTCTGATGAAGTGGTACCTTATGCTGATGTGCTTGGTCATTGAATGCTGTACTGGATTACCTGTCATAGCAATAGCACTTTGATTATCACAGTAAATAGGGATATTACTGTACCTCAATCCATAATCCAGCAATTGATTCTTCATCCATAAGATCTGTGCACAACAGCTACCAGCTGCAATATACTCTGCTTCAGCTGTAGATGTGGAGATTGATTTCTGTTTCTTGCTGTACCAGGAAACAAGTCTGTCACCAAGAAATTGACAACTTCCACTAGTGCTCTTTCTGTCTACCTTACAGCCTGCAAAGTCTGCATCAGAATACCCAAGTAGCTTAAAATCTGATTCTCTGGGGTACCACAGACCTAATGATATGGTGCCCTTGAGATACTTGAAGATTCTTTTCACAGCTGTCAGATGTGGCTCTCTAGGATCTGCCTGAAACCTTGCACAAAGACAGGTTGCATACATGATGTCAGGCCTACTAGCTGTCAAGTATAGAAGAGATCCTATCATGCCCCTGTAGTTTGTCATATCCACTGAAACTCCTGTGTCTTTGTCCAGTTTTGTTGCTGTTGCCATGGGAGTTGATGCAGATGAACAGTCAAGCATACCAAATTTCTTGAGAAGATTTCTGGTGTATTTTTCTTGATTAATGAAAATTCCATCTTCTGTTTGTTTCACCTGTAGGCCTAGAAAGTAACTAAGCTCTCCCATCATGCTCATTTGATATCTGGACTGCATGAGCTTGGCAAACTTCTTACAGAGTTTATCATTAGTAGACCCAAAGATGATGTCATCAACATAAATTTGAACTAAAAGGAGGTCACTTCCTTGATTGAAATAAAACAGAGTTTTGTCAATTGTTCCTCTGTTGAATCCACTTTCTAGAAGAAACTGAGCAAGTGTCTCATACCATGCTCTTGGTGCCTGCTTAAGTCCATATAGTGCCTTATCTAGCCTGTAGACATAATCTGGATATTTGGGGTCCACAAATCCTGGTGGTTGTTCAACAAACACTTCTTCTTCAAGCTTTCCATTCAGAAAAGCACTTTTCACATCCATCTGGAACACTTTGAATTTCTTGTGAGAGGCATATGCTAGAAAAATTCTGATTGCCTCCAATCTTGCTACTGGAGCAAATGTTTCATCATAATCTATTCCTTCCTGCTGTGAATAACCTTTTGCTACCAGTCTAGCCTTGTTCCTCGTGATAACACCTTCACTGTCAGTCTTGTTTCTGAAAACCCATTTAGTACCAACAATAGATCTGTTCTTTGGCCTTGGTACAAGGGTCCAAACTTCATTTCTTTCAAATTCATTTAACTCTTCCTGCATTGCTGTTATCCAGTCTGCATCTTGAAGAGCTTCTTCCACTTTCTTTGGTTCATTTTTAGACAAGAATGCATGAAACAGACATTCACTTGCAGTAGCACTTCTTGTCTTTACTTTTGCATCTGGATCACCAATTATCAAATCAGGTGTATGTGATTTAATCCATTTCCTAGCAGAAGGCAAATGACTTCTATCAGCATGTGATTCTCCCCCTTGATCCATGCTCTCCTGATTTTGTTGTGATCTATCTTCATTTTCTGAGACTCCCCCTGAACTTGACTGCCCAGAGTCAGAATTTGAATTTTCAGAGTTTGAAGCATCAGAGTTTGATCCAGATTTTTCAGTTGACTCAGTATCAGTGTTTGAGTCTTCATTTTGATCATGCTCCCCCTCAACTGGTTCTCCCCTTTGTTGTGACTGAGAAGTTTCTTCAGAATTTACCAGTAGAGGTTCAGAGTTTGTTTCAACAGAGTCTGTCAGAATTGTTTCATCAGAGTTTCCTTCATTTTCAAAGTTCAGTTGATCATATTCATCTTTGTCTTCAAGTCCAGTTATCTTCTTATCATCAAAAGAAACATGTATAGATTCCATGATCACTTTAGTTCTCAGATTGTAAACTCTGAATGCCTTTGTTGACAGTGGATAGCTAACAAAAATTCCTTCATCTGCCTTTAACTCAAACTTGGTCAACTGTTCTGGATGAGTCTTCAAAACAAAACATTTGCACCCGAAAATATGAAAGTATTTCAGGTTAGGCTTCTTTTTCTTCACCATCTCATATGGTGTCTTTCCATGCTTATTGATCAGTGTTGCATTTTGAGTAAAACAAGCAGTTTGAACAGCTTCTACCCAGAAATAAGTTGGCAGTTTTGCTTCATCAAGCATAGTTCTGGCAGCTTCAATTAAGGTTCTATTTTTCCTTTCAACTACACCATTTTGTTGTGGTGTACCAGGTGCTGAAAATTCTTGTTTCACTCCATTGTCCTTGCAGAATTCTTCCATTGTTGCATTTCTGAACTCAGTTCCATTATCACTTCTGATGATTCTGACTTTGTTGCTTGATCCTTTGTCCAGAAGCTTCACATGCTCCATCAGAGTTAATGCAGTTTCATCCTTCTTTGCTAGAAAATACACCCAGGTGAATCTAGTGTATTCATCAACAATGACTAAAGCATATTTCTTCCTTGCAATAGACATAACATTTACTGGACCAAAGAGATCAACATGCAAAAGATGATAGGGATCAGTGATAGAAAATTCTGTCTTGCTCTTGAAAGATGACTTCCTTTGTTTAGCTTTCTGACGTGAGTCACATAGGCCATCAACATTTAACAGGGTCTTTGGGAGTCCTCTTACAAGATCCTTTCTGATCAATTCATTGATGTTGTTCAAGTTCAAATGTGAGAGTTTCTTGTGCCACTTCCAACTCTCTTCACTAGACATTCTTGTAGACAGGCAAACAGCTTTTCCAACAGAGTCTATCAAAAGCTTGATTTCATAAATGTTGGTTTGCCTGTGACCAACTAGAACAACCTTTCCTGTAGATTTGCTGATAACTTCACAATATTCAGGTTGAAAATCTACATGATATCCCTTGTCACAGATTTGACTCACAGATAGCAAGTCATGCTTGAGTCCTGGGACATGAGCTACATTGTTGATGATGATGAAAGGCAGAGTGTATAAACTTGTAACACTATAACTAATGTAACTCAAACTAAAGGAAAAGATACTTAACCAGAAGACAATCAAGAACAGGAAGTCACAAGAAATCAACACTAAATGAAGACAAGGTAATTGATACAATTTAAACATGCTAACTATGATCAAGCCAAGAAGAAATCATTGAGAGAAGTTCAAGTTAAAGTTGTTCATGCCTCAGTGATTTGATAAATCAAGAATCAAGATCATAACTATCAGTATCAACAAGACCAATTGATTTCAAGTGAAGAAGAAGGAAAGCAAATATTGGAAAGCCAAGTTATTCAGTGAATATGGTAATTTATTCAAGAAGCAGAAACACTATCAAGACTAGTCACTTATGAACCAGACCAGTGCATCAAGTGTCAGGACATTGATAGCAAGTTTATGTCAGTAATAAAGAACCATGTTCAAGAGTTTGTTGAAGAATAAAGAAGACATGAAGATATCACAAGTTCAAGATGTGCATTGAAGTTTCAAGTTGAAGACCAGAATATTTTCTAAGTACTAAATGTTCTGGATGGCTAAGTAGAAATTCTCAAGTAGAAGTTCTACTTAGGAATTTCGAGATAGCCAAGTAGAAGTTCCACTTAGGAATTTCGAGATAGCCAAGTAGAAATTCTCAAGTAGAAGTTCTACTTAGGTGCAGCTTCAACATGACACATGGCATCTTCTGATTGGCAGATTTCCAAGCTTTCAAGATAAGGCAAGAATTATGTGGACATCATTGGGCCACGTACATCTTAGTCTTTGAAGACTACAGGACATAGATTACATGTAGTATAAATAGAAGTACTTGTGTAATGTTTTAGTTAGTGAGCAATTCTAGAGAAAAACACAAGAGAAAAAGAGAGAGTGCATTCACAGAGCTTAGTATCATTCACTTCTCTCTCAACTTCTGTTATACTTTGTAATGAATGTTGTAGCAACCCTTTCAAGTTATATATAAAGAAATATATTCCTTGAATCTGTGTGTTCATTTATTGCATCGTTTTTATTGCCTCTCATATTCGAAAAGTTGTATTCACCCCCCCTCTACAACACATTTGGACCTAACAATTGGTATCAGAGCTATATGTTTAACATACAAAACATAGATCCTTGTGTTGAGTAGAAGAATCGTGAGTTTTCATTTTTCAGATCTACTTTTCATTTTCTCGAAAAGTGTGTTTTAATTCGTTGGTAGTGAAAACTCATCTGAAAAATTATTTAAATACTCCAGGTGTGATTATTTAGCTTGGGTGTATTTTAATTAATTTTTGTGAATTTATCTGGGTTAGTTCATATTTGGTGTTCTTGAGTGTTCATCATATGTTCTTATCAAAGAATACAACCCAACAACTTTTTGATCTCCTTTTCAATAGTAAAAGAATAAAAAGGTGGTTTTTGGACTTTTTGATTTACTTTATTCGGCCGAAAGTAAAAGACATACTCAGTACCTAGCATGTGGGTTAGGTGGGTTTGGTGAGTAAAGCATTCAAAGTCAAAAAGTGTTAAAGTGATAATATTGTTTATTCAATATTTAAAGAAATCTGCAGAAAAATTATTCTAAGGCAAAAATTTCTACATAGAAGTTCTACTTGAGAATTTCTACATAGAATTTCGACTTGGACAATTTCTACTTGGTGATTTCGACTTGAGCAAAATTTCTACTTAGGGAAATTTCGACTTAGGCAAAAGTTCTACATAAATATTCTACATAGCCTAGTCTTGGGTACTTAGAAATTTTTAGTGACCAGAATTGAGATGGCTCCTAAAAATGCATTCAAGATCCCAATGTTCAACAAAGATCACTATGAAGAATGGGTTTTCAGAATGAGACTATATCTAGAGACTGTTAACCCTGAATATCTGGAAGTCCTTGACAAGGGTAAATTTGTCCCAATGGCAGTTATTCCTTCACATACGGAAGGAGGAGTGGTTATACCACCCCGGTCTGAGCCCAAAAAGGCAGTGGACTTTTCGGATGCTGATAAAGAGCAAATAGCTTTGGATACTGCCGTTCGACAAACCTTGATGGAATCTCTTGATCATGAAATGTTCAACATAGTCAAAGGTCTGACTACAGCGAAGAAGATTTGGGACAAGATAGAAGTTGTCATGGAAGGATCTGCAGAGGTCAGAAGTAACAAAACACTCATACTCAAGATGGAGTATGACACCTTTAGAATAAGGAAAGGAGAAGGCATAACAGATGTCTACCTACGATTCAGTCAGTTGGTATTGGATTTGAATCTGAGAGGTGTGACTCTCCCCATGGTTGAAACAAATACGAGATATCTGAGGAACCAGCCAAAAAGCATTGAGCATAGGGTCTACGCAATCAGAGAAACCAGAGATTTGCATACAACTTCTCTGGAAGAGTATTATGGAATATTAAAGACCTATGAGCTGGAAACGCTTCAAGATCAAGCATGGGACAATGATTCAAAATCAAAAGAAAGTGCATCAGGATTAGTTGCTGATGAGGAAGAGTCTAAGAAGGCAATGGTTGCAGCAAAGCCTAAATCATCACTTGCACCACATCAAGTTGATAATGATGACGAGTGCGCATCTGACAGTGATGATGACTACTACACCCAAGAAGAGCTGGACAACATGGACGATAGTGTCGTGGCATACATGGCAAGGAAGTTCAGCAACATGAGATTTAGAAAAAGCAACCGACCACAGAGAAAATCTTCATCTTATTATCGGGCTGCTAAGGGTGGTGGTAGTTCGTCAGGCTACAAAGGAAAAGGCAAGAATACCAGCTACAAATCTCCTTTGGATTTCAAAATGAAATTCAAATGCTACAACTGTGGTGAAGCTGGACACTTTGCCTCGGACTGCAAAAAGCCTAAACAGACTTATCCAAAAGAAACATTTGAAGCTCTCAAAAGCAACTATGAAGCACTGTTGAAGGAAAGACATGGAAAACGAGCTTTATTGGTGACAGAAGGAAGAGCTTGGGATGATTCAGATGAGGAAGATGTTACTCAAGTAGCAAACTTTGCGCTCATGGCTGAGACATCAGAGGAACCAGAGGTACCAGTTCTGACTCTTAAAGTAGAAATGTCTATTGATGATTATAAAGAACAGAACGGGGCTCTTAGTGAAGAGATCTATATGTTGTGCAAAAGCCTAGACTCTTCTCAAAAGGAACAGAAAACACTTGTTGCCAAATGCAGAATGCTTGAGGCAAAAGTGGAAGAGCTAGAGGCTGCTTGCACTGTAGATACTTCTCTAAGAGACTTTATTAAATCTCTGGAACACAAGCTCGTCCTTAAGGAAGAAGTAGAAGCATGTCTTAGGAACAATCTAGCTGAGTTAGAAACAAAATGCGAAGCTTACAAACTAGCTGCTAGTAAAGTGTATGTAGATAATGACACATTTAAGAAGATAACTGGAGTAGGTATAGGGCTTGATTATTCTGACCTTCCTAAGAAAGAAGGAAAGAGACCTATTGACCCTAGTTCCAGTGACCTTAAACAGGAAACACCTAGAATTCTTAAATCGGCTGTCAAACCTATCTACAAACATCTTGTTCCTAGAATAGAAGAAGAAGAGACTGAATTGATAGCTAGATATGAGATTGAGATGGAAGATCGCCAGAAAGAACAACCTGTAACTCCTATCAAACAAGTTAAAATCAATTTCCCTAGAGATGAATCTAGACTGGGATTAGGAGCTAAGGCTGTTAAACAACAAGGAAAGAAAGAAAAAGGCATAAAAGAGGTTAAGGCTGAACGAATAAAGAAAGCATGTTATCATTGTAGATCTACTGAACATCTTTCTTATGCATGCAAAGCTAACATGAATGTTCCTGCTGCACATGCCATGCCTACCACACATACAATGAATAATCTGCATCAGAATCATGCACAGTGTGGTCAACCTAACTGTATGCCATGCACTTTTAATATCATGCAAACTTTTGTGCATTTAATGAATGCATCTAGCCAGTCATGCTCAAATACTGTTGCTAGTTCAAATATCAAGAAAAAGTATGGTAGAGCCAAGACTGTCAGTCCTCCTAAAGTTAGGAGTGACAAACCTTCTCCTAAGACTGACAAATCTGTCAAGTCTGAGAAAGGAAAGGAGATAGTCGAAAGCTTTAGTAATGTGAAGAAAAGTGCATCTCCTGTTGTTAAATCTGTTGATTCTCGATCTTATCGAAAAGCCGGGCCCAATCAAAGTTGGGTTCCGAAGAATGTCTAATCAATCTGTCATTGCAGGGCATTAAGCAGAATAGAAATAAAGTTATATGGGTGCTAGACAGTGGAGCATCGAGGCATATGACTGGAAACAAGTCCCTGCTTACAGAGTTGGTTATGAAGGCTGGCCCTTATGTTACCTTTGGAGATGACAGCATAGGTGTGACTAAGGGATATGGCAAACTGAAAACTGGCAATGTCATCATTGAAGATATTTCCTATGTTGAGGGACTAAAGCACAATCTGTTGAGTATAAGTCAATTCTGTGACAAAGGTTACGAAATTGTCTTCAACAAGAAAGGTGTCTCAATCACTCACATCAAGGAAGGCTCACTAGCTTTAAGAGGAGTTCGAAAGGCAGATCTTTTTGTTGCAGATATGGATTCAGCAAATCAGGATGAGGTCACCTGTTTCTACAGCAAAGCCTCGGATGATGAAAGCTGGTTATGGCACAAAAAACTATCTCACTTAAACTTCAAAACGATGAATGCTCTCGCGAGGCGAGAATTGGTGAGAGATCTACCTCAAATGGAGTTCGCTCCGAAAGGACTCTGTGAAGCTTGTGAAATGGGAAAGTCGAAGCGAGCATCGCATAAAAGCAAAGAAATTTCTAGTATTACTGAGCCTCTGCAACTTCTTCATATGGATTTGTTTGGCCCAGTGAATGTCCTATCTTTGTCTAGGAAAAGATATGCTTTGGTAATCGTGGATGACTTCTCCAAGTATACATGGGTATTGTTCGCAATGACGAAAGACGAAGTACCTTTCTTAATCATTGATCACATCACTCAAATTGAGAATGTTTCAACACTTACTGTGAAGACGATTAGATCAGACAATGGCACTGAATTCAAAAACGCAGTGCTAAATGACTTCTGTGTATCTAAGGGAATACGTCGTCAGTATTCAGCCCCGAGAACTCCACAGCAAAATGGAGTAGTTGAAAGGAAGAATAGAACTTTGGTTGAAGCAGCAAGAACTTTGTTGTATGATTCAAAACTTCCTTTGTATTTCTGGGCCGAAGCAGTGAGTACCGCTTGTTACACTCAAAATAGAACATTGATCATAAAAGATAAAGAAAAGACACCATGTGAGCTAATGAACAACAGAAGACCAACAATCAAATACTTTCATGTCTTCGGAGCAAAATGCTATGTTCTTATAGATGATGAAAATCTAGGCAAGTTTGCAGCAAAAGCTCGTGAAGGAATCTTTGTTGGTTACTCTACAGACGTGGTGGCAGCTTATAGAGTGTTCTTGGTGAATGATCGAAAAGTGACTGAAAGTTACAACGTCAGATTCGACGATACCAAACTCTCATCAATTTCAAGAGATTCTAGTGAACCTGAGTCCCTAAAATTTCAGAATCTGGACTTAGAAGATCTTGAAGATGAACCTGAGTTGGTTGTTCCATTAAATGTTCCAAGCGTACATGAAGAACCTGAGTCTAGTGAACAAGCTAATTCTACAAGATCAGGAGAGAATTCTTCAGTACCAACCGGCAACAACTCAGGGGGAGTAAATAGCAGCTCAAGGACTACTGTTCAAGGCTCGAGTCGAGTTGACTCTAGTTCTGTAGGAGCTGGCACTAACTCAGGGGGAGTTAGTGAAAATAATCAAAGTAGTCAGCACCCCATCTCAGAAAGTCAAGCTGAATCATCTAGACAATTTCCAGGTGAACGGGTATGGAATAGAGACCATCCGTTTGAGTTAATTATTGGTGATCCAGATGCTGGTGTGACTACTAGAAGAACTGCAAGAGCTGACATGGCTAATATCTCCTTATATTCTGGGTTCTTATCCAAGCTTGAACCTAAAGAAATAGAAGAAGCTCTTGGCGATGCTGATTGGGTGATTGCAATGCAAGAGGAACTCAATCAGTTTGAAAGGCAGAAAGTTTGGAAACTGGTACCCCGACCAAAGAACAAATCCGTAATTGGAGCTAGGTGGGTATTCAGAAATAAACTGGATGAAAACGGACTTGTAACACGAAACAAGGCTCGTTTGGTTGCAAAAGGTTATTCTCAGCGAGAAGGAATTGATTATGATGAAACCTATGCACCAGTTGCAAGACTTGAGGCAGTCAGGATGTTTTTGGCATTTGCAGCACATAAGAACTTCAAAGTTTTCCAGATGGACGTGAAAAGTGCCTTCCTGAACGGAGAGTTAGAAGAAGAAGTGTATCTGGAACAGCCGCCTGGCTTCGTTGATCCAGAACATGCAGATTTTGTGTATCTACTCTTCAAATCTGTCTATGGCCTCAGACAATCCCCAAGGCGATGGTATGAAACCCTATCCTTATTCTTAATTGAAAATGGTTTTGTTAGGGGAGTAATTGATAAAACATTGTTCTATAAAGTTGTGAGAAATGACTTAATACTTGTTCAAGTATATGTGGACGATATTATTTTTGGGTCATCAAATGAGCGCTTGTGCGAGAAATTTGCCAAGCTAATGCAGGAAAAATATGAGATGAGCATGATGGGAGAGCTGTCCTTCTTCCTTGGATTACAGATCAGTCAGAGAAAAGATGGTATCTTTATCTGTCAATCCAAGTACGTCAGAGATTTACTCAAGAAGTATAATCTAGAAGATGCATCAGCAGCTAAGACTCCTATGGCAACAGCCACGAAGCTTGATGAAGACAAATCAGGTAAATCAGTTGACATCACAAGCTATCGAGGTATGATTGGCTCACTCCTCTATTTAACTGCAAGTAGACCAGATATAATGTTCGCAACTTGTTTATGTGCAAGGTTCCAAGCGGATCCTAGAGAATCACATCTCGTAGCCGTCAAAAGAATTTTTAGGTATCTCAAGGGCACACCAAATCTAGGGATTTGGTACCCAAGAGATACAGGTTTTAATCTTATTGGCTATTCGGATTCAGACTATGCAGGTTGCAGGATTGATAGGAAAAGCACATCTGGTGCTTGCCAATTTCTTGGCAGAAGATTGGTGTCCTGGCAAAGTAAAAAACAACATACAGTATCTACTTCTACTGCTGAAGCTGAGTACATTGCTGCTGGAAGCTGTGTAGCTCAAATACTGTGGATGAGGAACCAATTGAAGGATTATGGCATGGAGCACAAAAAAATTCCAATCATGTGTGACAACACAAGTGCCATTGCCATAACCAACAATCCTGTAGATCACTCAAGAACCAAGCATATTGACATCAGGTATCATTTCATAAGAGAACATGTCGAGGAGGGGACTGTGGAGCTACATTTTGTGCCCACAATGCAACAAATTGCAGATATATTCACCAAACCTCTTGATGAAGTAACATTCAATAGGTTGGTTGGTGAATTGGGAATGCTTAACACAAGTTAGTAAAGCCTTCTATCTGTAAAATCCATGTTTATGTTTGTATGTGCAAGCTAATCAATCATTATGTGCTTAGACTTTAATATGCCTAATTAATGATTGTTATAGGTTGCATATAGTGTGATTTTGCATGAATTCATTGTGTTTTAAGTGTCTTTTATAGCACAAATCTGTGAATTTATGCTTGTTATATTGCATGATCATAGGGGGAGTTAAATTCATAATAGTCTAAATATTGCATGATTTTTAGATGAATTTACCTGTGTTTTTCATGTAATTAGAGGCCTTAGAATTATCAAGGAATGTTTTAATTATGTCATTTTTTAAAATCCTTGAATTGATATTTATATTAATTTGGCAAAATTAATTGTTGAGTTTTTCAAAGAAAAATTGTCAAATTATTCTAAGTATCTTCAAAATTTCGAGTTAGTCTCTATCTCGAAACTCATGTAGAAATTCGACTTGAATTTCGACTTGAGCTTCCAGGGTGAAGTTTTGAAAATTCTAAGTCTGGGAAGAATTTCGAGTTAGTATCTATCTCGAAATTCATCTCGAAATTCGACTTAGAGTTCGAGTTCGAGTTACCAGTGTGCCTAGTTCTATCTTCAAAATATTCGAGATAAAGTCTATCTCGAATTTTATCTCTTAAGGTTGAGATGAGGTTTCCATTAAGGGAATATTTTGAAAAGAACTGAGAATTAACTTCGTGTTAGTCTATCTCGAACTTCATCTCGAAGTTCGACTTGATGTTCGAGATAGAGTTCTTAGTCTATCTCGAAACTCAACTCGAATTTCGACTTGGTGTTCGAGATAGAGTTCTCAGTTAAGCTAAAGGGAATTTTTCGAGTTACACTCCTAACTCGAAACATATCTTGAATTACCCTGGACTTTTTGATTCAAGGAAATATTTTGGAAAGAATTTGAGATTAACTTCGAGTTAGTCTATCTCGAACTTTATCTCGAAGTTCGACTTGATGTTCGAGATAGAGCTCTTAGTCTATCTCGAAACTCAACTCGAATTTCGACTTGATGTTCGAGATAGACTCTAACTCGAAAAGTATCTTGAATTTTCTGTTTTTCCAAGTTTACTACAAATCAATAATGTTCAAGATAGTATTTCCCTATAGTTTCTGCTGTAATTTTGGTTAAAGTGCTTCTTTGTGCATAATTGTTCGAGTTAACTTCTATCTCGAACTTTATCTCGAAGTTCGACTTGGTGTTCGAGTTAGAAAAGTTCGAGATAGAAAAGTTCGAGATAGAGTTCGACTTAGATGTCCCCTGTATGGACTTAGTACTTTTCACATTTTTTAACAGGGACATTTTTGTCATTTCTCATTCACCTATATATACATCTCTAACTCGATGCCCAATTCACTTTACCTAATTTCTTTTTCACAGCAGCCGTTTCACAAGAACAGTGCGATTTTACTAATTACATACCTTTGATCCGTGTTTTTGTGCTTAAACTCGTACTAATCACGAATTACTGCCGATTTGTTGACTAATATTGTCTGTGTTAACCATAATCCTTGTGTTAGTGTGTTTTGTGAACATCCATACACGCGAATATACACACACACGAACACATATTGTTTGTGTACTGTTCATAAACGCGATTCCATTTTCTCCATCTATAAACACACACGATTCCACTGGTATACACACGATATAGTAATTGGTTGTTGAATTGAATCCCGTAGTTTGATTTCTCAGATTCCATTTGGTGTTCTTGAAAAATTAAAAGGGTTACAATTCTCTTTTGTAATTCGGAAAATTAATTGTTTTTCAAAATTAAAATAAAAATTCACATCTTTTAAAAGAAAAACATTTAATTGAAATGGCTCACCAATTTTCCCTTGCTAAAAACAATTTTTACAATATTTCTACGGAAATTGGTGATCAACTCCCGCGGTTTAAGTTTTGGATACGATTTCTCAATTTGTATTCCAAAGCTAGCCAAGCTTTTACTGCTAAACCTACACTAGTACATGATGCTTTACAGCAATTATGGACTAGTGCGGTTACTTTTGGGAGTAAATCAACCCCCTACGGTTTCAGGTTTACCTTAGCGGGTCAGGAATACGAGGTGACAGAACAAATTGTCAACAGAGTTCTAGGATTCCCAATTAAAGATGCCTATGATCCAGAACCTACTGCTGCAGAACGCCTCAGATTCTTTGAAGAAATTGGATGTTATCCTACAAAAGGCCCAATCACGGGAAATATCCAAAAGCAATTCTTCCATGCGGAATGGAATTACTTTTTCGAGGCCATCACAAGATGTTTTCGGGCACGCGAAAAAGACTTTCATCAAATTCCGATTCCCATGCAAACCTTTGCAGTAGCCCTAGCAAGAGAACTGGATATAAACTATGGACGCATAGTTCTCTCTGAGATAGTGGCCTCAATGGGATCCCTTGCAAGCAGAGACCTCTCTACCACTGATGTCGTCTGCTGGTTTCCTCGGTTTCTTCAAATGCTAATCAATGACTTAATACCGAAGGATGCTCTTGCTATTAGACAGGGATTTTCCAGAAGCCCCACATCTGAATCGCTGGGGATGGGCACTAAGTCACTTGCAACCATTGCAAATCAGGATAAACATCAAGGTAAGCCGATGTCTACTCCTGAAAATATTCAAATGTGGCTTAGATATGATGCAGGAGTTACCAATTTGGAGGCATCATCACAAGTCTCATCACATGCTCAAAATCCATCTGTTCATGCTGAGGCATTTGATGAGATTCCGGATGAGGAAAGCGATGATGCACAAGGTAATCAATCAGGTAATCTCTCTCTGCATACTATTCATTCCTCCTCCTACGTTTCTGATTCCGCGACCCATGACCCTGCTAACCCGCAGGATCTATCCCAGGGTAAGAGCCATATTTCTGACTCTGAGTCTGATACACATTCCTATTCTTTATCACCCCTGTTAACGGAAGTCAGAAAACCAGCACGTATATTTATACAAGATGATGAGGAGAATGAACCCGAAGAGCAGCAACTTATTCGCAAGAAAGCCAAACTTTTCCACGCTGCTACTTCACAACCACAGTCAAACCCTAGCGTGTCACACGCAACCACTCCACCTCACGCGAGTGGTTCACCCCTTGAACATTCTGCACATAGGGATTTTGATTTTGGTGAGGATGATGTGCCTCTTGATGATACTGTTGCTTCAAGAGGACATGAAGTATTAAGAACTTCAGCCGTACCTTCACCGGTACGTACTGATGCTGCAAAGAGGATCGGTTCTGATGTCGTACAAGGACACTTTGCAGCCTCTCAGACTGAGATTCCAACTCAGGAACAAACAGAATTTGATCCCATAACTGTCAACAACATTTCTTATCAAGTTTCTGCAGGTACTGCTTCACTTTTTGGATCTATCATTGAAGACATACACGAGTGTGAGACAGGGAGTGTGTGTGAGAGGTTAGGGAGAGAGGGACCTTCATTTTTAAGGCCCGAAACCGAGCGCCAAATACCAACAGAACGCGTATTAGAGCGAGGTCACCTAAACCAAACACCGTCCCTTAATATTGAAAATTTTGATACTCGTATGACTTCAATGGAAAATCAGATGAGGCAGTTCGGGCAGACAATGGGGCAGTTCGGGATCAATATTGGAAACAACCAAAGGGCTCTAGACGACTACGCAGCAAGAATGGCAAGTCAAGCTACAGCTTTTGATGATTTGACAAATAAGGTCAATGACTTGGGCCATGCTGGTGGTGTCTTGGGAAGCAATCTCAATGAGAGGATGGGGGCATTGGAGTCTACAATGCATACAATGACTGTGGAGATCAGTAGAATGATGTTCGCAGTCAGGAGTTTTGTGCCCCCGGAGTGCTTCGAGTCGGAACAACCTCCCCCCGATGCTGGAGCAGGTGGTGCAGGTGGTGCTAGTGGAGCGGGAGCCTCTGGTTCTGGTTTTGGAGGTTCCTATGCAGCTGGTGGATCTGAAGACCATGGTGGAGCTCAGGATAACTCACCTAAGGGGGAGAGTGGAAAGGAGACGAGACAGCAGGCAGTTCACATCGAAGAAATTGAAGAACCCGCTGATCTTGTTAAGGAACCAGAAATTGAGCCTGCTGATGCTGAAGAGGCTCTGAGGAGGAGAAAGGGTAAGGCAATAATGGTTGAAGAAGATGAACCAGTTATTGACCTGAGTCATCAGGACACAGTACAGGAGGTACTAGACTCAGATTCTGATATGGAAGACGTACCTTTCGCACATGCTATAAAGCGATCTTTGAAGGAACAAGGTGGAGGTGCTGGTATGTCTTTCGGAATGCCTGAAGAAGATCCTGTTGATGAAGAAACCCTGCAGTCTCAACAGTTAGCCTTGGAACAAGCTCAGTTCCATAAAATGAAGATGATGCAAGAACATGCTGCGTTCCTAGAACAGAAGGTGGAGCTACAAGGGAAGCAGTATGAGTATGAGCTTGCAAGGCTAGCCAATCCTCAAGTTGATCTGGACAAAAGAAGGATAGGGCAGAAATGGGATGAAGCAAGGAAGATAATGATGGGACCATGTGCAAAAGGAGTTCATAACAAGGATGCAGATGATCTGTTCTACAACTTGAATTTGCAGAATCCAATGACTGGGGACTATATAAATGCTTTGAAGAGATTAATTTCTAAAGTCAGGGTTGGATACAATGCAAATCTTAAGGAGTGGCAGGTTATCTTGTCTTTGGTAGAAGGAGTCCCAACATCTTTCCTATTTGTGGATGACCAATTCATAATGAGAAGATCTGCGTCAGAGTTGTTCTTGCTAGCGACTAAAATTCAGTACTCTCAATCTGAGGAGCTAAGCATTCTGTACAGGGATCAGTTAATGCAGCTAGCAGAGGACAAGGGTCCAGAATTCTCAGCTTATCCAAATTTTGTCCGGATGGTGGTTCAAGGAAAGATGAAGAGGGTGAGCATGGAGGAAAAGGACTTAATGGAACTTTCAGTGGAATCTCTTAAAGCTGTATGTAGACAAATGATGGGTAAGGGATTCGCCTCTGAGCTTAAAGATAAATCCGTGAGGATCATTGAAAGAGTCATATTCTTGAAGAGCAATGAGGTGTGGAAGTGTGATGTCATTGCTCCAAACCCTCTCGACAACGTGAAGATTGAGCCGGAGCTGATAGAACAGAAATGGAATATTCTTCAAGCAATGAAGAATGTAGATGAAGCTTTGACTCTTCCTTCTGGAGAACTGGAACAAGGAGAAATAAGGGAGGCAGTTGGCGTTCCAGGGAAAGATAGTGTATACTGGATACACTCTTATGCTGATGATACAGCTGATGCCTTAGCATACATAGATGCAGACCAGAAACAAACTCTCTTGCATATGAGTAGACAATGGCTGCTACAGACTCAAGATGCTGCATTTCTAGAGAAAGTGTTATATGTGTTCAAATGGGGCGAAGTGGAAGACAAGTTTGTTGAAGAAAAGCAGAGACTCGTGAGTTACCTGTCTGAAGTAGTGATGGAAAAGAAGCAAATGGAGCGAGATGCGGCTAGTGTCCACAATACTAACCGTGTCAAGGGCTACCCCAAGATGATCTATTGTCAGTTTAAAGCTGATAAAACTCATTGGAAATCTCAGCTCATCATGAAGAACTTTGAGGATATTCCAAAGATCAGGACTACTCAGGAGGTGGACAAACTCAGAAGGCTTTTCAAACATCCTTATCCAGAGCCCAAGAACCCTCTAGAAATGGAAGCTGTAAGTCTGTTGAATGCTAGGTGGAAGCAGCTTAAAGATCCAGTATACAAGAAAGAAAAGCAGCAGAAGGAGAAGCTCAAAAGGCAGAAAGAAGAAAGAGACCAAGCTGCTGAAGCTAGAAAGAGGAAACGGAATTAGGGTTAAAGGTCAGAGTGGTGTGAACTTGAAGTTGGAAAAACTTCATGTCTTTCGGTTGCTTTAACTCACTTGAGGAAAATTCACCTTAGAGTGAATCCAATAAGGTGATACAAGTTTGACCAAAAGGTATGAAATAATCCAGGTGATAGGAATCACTCAAATGATCTTTAATTCGAGGTTCGAATTCTGTTTCTAGTTTTTATGTTCATTGTATTGTTTTCAAGTTCTTTTCAATTGTATATTATTCAAGAATGTAATGTTAATTATCTTTTCTCGTCTCATTGTTTAGTTGAGTTATCCTTCATTAATTTGAATGTCATTGTTAGACAATCAAATTGGGGGAGATTGAAAGGCAGAGTGTATAAACTTGTAACACTATAACTAATGTAACTCAAACTAAAGGAAAAGATACTTAACCAGAAGACAATCAAGAACAGGAAGTCACAAGAAATCAACACTAAATGAAGACAAGGTAATTGATACAATTTAAACATGCTAACTATGATCAAGCCAAGAAGAAATCATTGAGAGAAGTTCAAGTTAAAGTTGTTCATGCCTCAGTGATTTGATAAATCAAGAATCAAGATCATAACTATCAGTATCAACAAGACCAATTGATTTCAAGTGAAGAAGAAGGAAAGCAAATATTGGAAAGCCAAGTTATTCAGTGAATATGGTAATTTATTCAAGAAGCAGAAACACTATCAAGACTAGTCACTTATGAACCAGACCAGTGCATCAAGTGTCAGGACATTGATAGCAAGTTTATGTCAGTAATAAAGAACCATGTTCAAGAGTTTGTTGAAGAATAAAGAAGACATGAAGATATCACAAGTTCAAGATGTGCATTGAAGTTTCAAGTTGAAGACCAGAATATTTTCTAAGTACTAAATGTTCTGGATGGCTAAGTAGAAATTCTCAAGTAGAAGTTCTACTTAGGAATTTCGAGATAGCCAAGTAGAAGTTCCACTTAGGAATTTCGAGATAGCCAAGTAGAAATTCTCAAGTAGAAGTTCTACTTAGGTGCAGCTTCAACATGACACATGGCATCTTCTGATTGGCAGATTTCCAAGCTTTCAAGATAAGGCAAGAATTATGTGGACATCATTGGGCCACGTACATCTTAGTCTTTGAAGACTACAGGACATAGATTACATGTAGTATAAATAGAAGTACTTGTGTAATGTTTTAGTTAGTGAGCAATTCTAGAGAAAAACACAAGAGAAAAAGAGAGAGTGCATTCACAGAGCTTAGTATCATTCACTTCTCTCTCAACTTCTGTTATACTTTGTAATGAATGTTGTAGCAACCCTTTCAAGTTATATATAAAGAAATATATTCCTTGAATCTGTGTGTTCATTTATTGCATCGTTTTTATTGCCTCTCATATTCGAAAAGTTGTATTCACCCCCCCTCTACAACACATTTGGACCTAACAGATGACATTTCCAAGATTGATATTGCCATATCCCAATGTTCTTCCTATATTGCCATCACCATAGGAAACTTTTGGGCCAGCCTTATCCTCATATTCTGATAGCAGGGCTTTATTTCCAGTCATGTGTCCTGAACATCCACTGTCCACGACTAGGGTTGTCTCCCTGTTACCCTGCAATCACAAACAATTACTGAGGATTAGTTTTAAGGATCCAGACTTGCTTGGATCCTTTGGCATTCTTAACTTTGTTAGCTTTTGCAGCGGAATTAACATTATCAGAGTTTGAGCTAACAGTATCAGTGTTTACACTTGTAGTATCAACTTTAACCCATTTTAGATTGGGTTTCAGTTCATAGTAATTATGATAGATAGCATGATATTTTCTACAAGTATAGATGGAATGCCAAGTGCTTCCACAGTGTGTGCATAGAGTCTGTGGCTTAGTTCTAGCAAAATCCTTCTTTACCTCAGACTTTGTAGGTAAAGAATTTATATTTTTATTTTTCTTGCAAAAATTTGCAAGATGCTTAGTACTACCACAGTTATGACATGTCTTTCTTGGAGCATAACTAGCAAGCATTGGTTTATTTCCTGAAGTGATGCCTACTTTTCCATTTCTGTTCTTGTTTGACACTTTCTTTTTGTCAACAGATTTTAACTCCTTCAGTTTATGTTTGAGTTGTTTATCTGTCATTGAACCAATATTAACCTGTTTAACACTAGTTTTTACTGGTTTTCTTTGGACAGCTTCTTTTTCATTCTCAGACAAAAATTTACTGGTTCCATGAACAAATTTAGTTCTGACTTTAACTTGATTTTGAAATCTAAGTTCATCTCCCTCATTATAACCTAGACCAACAGTGTCTGTTTGAAAAATCTGTTGAGTGTCCTTTCCAGAATTAGTCCAAGTCCTAATTTTCTTATTTGCTTCCTCCAACTCAGATTCTAGTTGTTTATATTTCTGAAGCAAAATCTGTTCTTTGCAAACAGCATCATCTCTCTCTTTCTGAACTTGTTGCATTTTTTCAAGTTTCTCTTCAACAAGTTTATTTCTCTCTTTAAGTTCAGAATTTTTCAGCTTTTATCCTCTCATTTTCTAAAGTCTGATCCCTATAACTTATATGCAATGACTTAAGAAAAATTCTTAATTGAGCAATGTCATCAATATTATAAGCATAGGTAGTTAGAGGTACCTGATTTTCAGAGGATTCTGATTCAGTAGTAGCCATGAGAGCATAGTTCACTTCTTCATCAGAATCTGAAGTATCTGCCCAATCTCTGCCTTTAGTGTAGAGTACCTTTCCAGTTTTACCCTTCTTGCACTCAGGAGCATAGTGGCCCATCTCCTTACACTTGTAGCATTGAATTTCAGACTTATCCTTCTTTCCTTTAGAATCTCTCTTATCAGACTTCCTGTAGCTTTTCCTGTCTTCATTTGAATCCCTAGAAAACCTTTTTCCTTTCTTGAAATTCTTGAAGCCCATTTTCTTGAAAGTCTTCACCATTAACACAGCCATTTTCCTCATTTCTTCTTCATCATCCTCAGAGTCAGATGATTCAGAAGAATTTGAATCATAATCAGAGTTTGGTGATTCACTTTCTGAATGTATGACCAAAGCTTTTCCCTTCATTTTCCTTCTTGTTGCCTCTTTCTTCTGAGGCTTCTCTTCAACATTAAGAGCAACAGACTTTCCTTTTCTACTTGATCTCCTGTTTCTCTGCTCCATTTCCAATTCATGAGTTTTGAGCAGTCCATAGATTTCATCAATCTCTGTTTCAGCAAGATCATAGTTGTCTCTAATAGTGGTTGTTTTCACATCCCACTTTTCAGGTAGAGAAAGAAGAAACTTGAGATTCGAGTCTTCTAGATCATACTCTTTGTTGACCAATGACAGATCATTAATCAGTTTACAGAATCTATCAAATGTTTCTCTCATGGTCTCTTCAGGTTTAGCCTCAAAATGCTCATACTCTTGTGTGAGTATGTTTCTCCTATTCTTCTTAATAGCTGCAGTTCCTTGACACCTGACTTCAAGAGCATCCCATATCTCTTTTGCAGTGGTGCAGTTTATGACTTTGTTAGACATAACATTGTCTAAAGCACTATGCAGTAAATGCCTAACTTTTGCATCCTTAGCAATTGATGATAGATCTTCAGGAGTCATGTCCTTCTTTTCCTTTGGAACCATTTTTGCTGCTTCACCAGCAACTGCAACAGATAGCTTTGTAGGATTGTGAGGGCATTCATAAATCCTGTCAAGATATTCTGGATCTGTAGCCTCCAGAAACATAGTCATCTTGACCTTCCACATAGCATACTCTAATGGCCTCAGAATAGGAACCCTGATTGGTTCATAACGACTCACAGTAGTAGGAGCCTTTTTAGAAACAGTAGGTGTTGGTGGAGGAATTTCTGACATGATTATTGTTGTGTTTGGATCTTAACCTGTAATAAAGTAACAGATTGGCTCTGATACCACTTGTTAGGCCGAATACACAATTAATAATCAACTTTGTATGAGAGATTAATAAGTGAAAGCGTTTATGCACTTTAAAAACTTCTTGTATTTCAAACCCTCTTCGTGATGTAAAATATCACAAAGAGCTGCTAGGTTACAATAATGATAATTCGTTATCGATACCCTTCTAGGGTTAACCTATCTGTATTTATATAACATACAGCTACGATACAATCTCTAATTGATATTCCTAATAATCAGCTATACAATGATATCAATTACAGATTGTCACACGTCTCCTATGTCAACTCGATCTCTTTGATAGCTATCCAATCTTCAAAGATATCGCTTCCATAATTAATCTTTAATCACTGTTGAACAGTAGACGCGCTTCCTTCAGACAGAGTTTAACAAACTCTGTCGAGCTTCCAACTGTCAGAGTTTATGCAAACTCTGACTGCTTCCAGCTAAACTCTGATAACTTCCTGTAACACTTAAACACTGATCAAAACACATCAATTATATTTAACAAAGGAGCTGACAAGGAAGGCATATGCGAAAACCTTAACAATACCTTCTCTTCTTATAAATTATTTTGATATCCCTCCCAAAGAGACATTCTTTACAAGATATATTTGCTCTTCAAAACAGTGACATTTGACACTTGTGTTCAACCTCCACTCTGGATTTCAATTATTTCAAAGGGTATTATGAAACCTACTTTCAAATTTCTGAGACTTTCAACTTTTTATTTTCCCCAATGGTTAATAATTTTATTTGCAATATAGTACCACTTGTTCGGTACTTTCTTTCTGGATCTTCTTTTCAGAAAATAACACCTTTGGAATTCCTTTCATACTTCTCTACTCCAATTGAGATGAACAACCCTATTTATAGGGGACACCAGGTATATCTGTCTGTGTGATAGAAGTTGGATGGGACGCCATCACTGGTGTGTTGTGTATTACAAGAAGGCTGGCCACCTTATTTGTAAATGTCGGAGCTAAGACGCACAACATCGGGTTCATATGATCATATTGATCTCTCAGTTATTCTTTCATTTCAAAGAATATTTGCTTTAAAATTCATAAATTGATAACCAAAAATGAGGGATATTTGCTACGATATAAAATCTCTTCTCTTCAAAATTTCATAATTTTTGTCATCACAAAAAGTTTTGAAGGTATGCTAATCAATTGGGAATAAGTTAACCTTGACGGGATGAATTAAGACTTAGCGATGGGATTACAACGAGCAAAAGCAGATCAAGATACGATTAGAATACTAATGGCGGATAATGGAGTCAATTCGTTTTCTCTTTGTCGATTAACGCTACGTTACTGCAAAGTTGGTTCGATTTTATATGGAAGAAAAGCAAGTGTGGATGATGAAGGAGTTAAGGAACCCTAGGGATTTCTTTTCCTCAGTGGATTCCGAGGACGGAATCCCTTTAAGGAGGGAAGATTGTAACAACCCCGATTTTTCCAGATTTATTATTATTATTACTTAAATATTTTATTGATTTTTCGTAAAGGAATAATAAGATTGTGAATATTTAATTTTAATTTGAATGCAGTTATGTGTTTAATTGTTAATAGGTTATTCGGGTAGACTGTATTTGGTACTGTCTGTGTTAGTAAAAATGTTTATTTTATTAAAAATTTATATTTTAATCAATAGTGATAAATTGAGTTTGTTTTAAAATTTTATGGATCGAGTTGGTATTTTATTGGTACAAAAATTATATCGGTATTCTACCCTGTACAAAAGTTTTATTTGTATAAATTATTAAAATGTTTAAAATTTAGTATTTTCACATTTTTGGTAACTTGAGATTATTTTAGAATTTTAAGGATCAAAACTATATTTTTTTCGTACAAAAAAATTTTACCCGGTATCTTATCCGTGCCCCATTAATATTTCGGTGCATTATGAAAATATTTGAAAATTTTGTATTTTATATTTTTTTTTCAATCAGGGAAATTTTGTGTAATTTATTATATTAAAATATATTTTTAGATTAATTTACTGTGTGTTAGTTTATTTTTAATGCATTTAAACGTGTTATGATTTTTATTAAATAGGAAAATTATCCCATACGTGTTATGTGACTTCTGTGTAGCATAGATTATTTTATTCTATTTTTCTATAATTTTTATATTTTTAGAATACAGTTATTCCGCATTTTAATTTCCGGACCCAACCCCTGTTCTGAATTAGAGGCCTTATTTTTGATAAAATTATTTTTGTACAATGATAGGATATATAAAAATGCATTATTTTGTAATTTTTGTAATATTCATAATTTTTGGGAAATTTTGATATATATATATATTACATTTGTTTAAAAATAAAATTTTTACATTTTTATCCCATAAAAATTATTTTTAAGGCATAATAATTTTAATTAGGGGTTAAAAATAGTTTTGGGGTATTAATTTTCGATTAATATAAATAGGAATCAGATTTTTTTTATTTATTAATAATTCATAAAATCATATTTTTTTTATATAAATAAATATAAAAATATATTTTCTCTCTCATGTTCTTGAGGATCAAATCCAAATTTGAAGGTGTTATTGATATCGGATTTTGGTGTTCTTATGCTCAAATCGAAGCTCTTGATCTCTAGTTTCATAATCTACAATCAATTTCATCAGAGGGTAAATTTTCGATTTTATATCAATTTTGTTTTGAATCTGCAAATTAGGGTTCTTCATAAAATTTGGGGCTTTTCGATTCTTTGATTTTCCTGTTGAATTGATTGTTTGTATAGCTTCATATTGATTCCAGGAGTCCAATTATATGTTCAATTTCATTGTTCTATTGCTAGTTTAATCAATTCGAAAATTAGGGTTCTTGAGTCTAATTTGGGGCTTTTTGATTGAGTGATTTTCCAGTTATTTTGATGATTCCATTAGCTTTCTATGATGATTTAAAGTCAATTTGAGTATCTAATTACTATGTTTATATCCGATTTAGTGCAAACCGAGTTAAGAGTTTTTGTTAGTTTATAAAATCAATTGTACCGTATTTATGTGTTATTATTCATGTAATTGGTTGTTGCTATTAAATTTGTTATAGCTTAAGCTTCGTTTTGATATATAGAACGTTAAGTTTGGTTGAGTTTTGACCGATTCCGAGTTTTTGGTCGGAGTTAGTTTGATTTTTGGCCGGAATTTTGATTTGGTTGATTCTGGGTTTGATTGAATGTTACGGTTGTGTTTAGAACTTGATTTGGAGTGTGTTTGGTATTAAAAACGTAACGAATGGTACGTTTTTGAGGTAGCCGGAAATTTTTTACGGTGACCGGAAACTGGGCAACCTCCATTGATGGAGGTGGTGTTCTTTGAGCATTCAAGTGAGGAGGGTGATGAATAGTACCTGTTTGATCCTTAAAATCTGAAATCCAATTCTGAAAAATGGTTTTGGAAAATTATTTTTCAAAATTATTTATAAATTCGAATTTTATTTTTAGAAATTCGAAAAATAATTTTAAAAATTATAAAAATTATTTTTAAATTTCGAAAAATTATTTTTAATTTCGAAAAATAGTTTTAAAATTTTAATAAATTATTTTTAATTCGAAATTTATTTTATTTGATTATTTTAAATCTATTTAGCTAATATCTTAATTAATTTAAATTGATTGATTAATTAATAATAATCAATTAATTAAATTAATTAAATATTATTTAAATATGATGAGAAATAATCAAATTTAATTATTTTAGAAAATAAAATAATTTATTTAGTTTATAAATATTATTTTACCTTTAATATTTATTTCTTTATTTGAAATAAAATTCTTTTAAAATTCTAAAAATAATCCGGGAGTGATAAAAATATTTTTAAAATTCTTAGATTTATTTTTTTATGAGTTGATTAATAAATAATTAATTTGAATATTCAATTAATTTAATTATTAATTGAATTATTCTTATTAATTTCGTATTAATTCAACCGTTTGTCTGTTTTAAACGAGACAAATATTTTTGGAATCAGAAAAATGACCCGATTATTATAAAATTGATTTTAATTTAAAATTCAACTTTTAAATTTGGATCGACTTTTTTTACCAAACCTTTTTATTGAGTCGGTTATATCCGATAATTAGGGTTTTGACCCGTTTTCTGTTTTAAAAATATTGGATAAAATATTTTTATGATCTGATCAACGTGCTATGTGATTATGTGATCTATTTATTAGTCTCTTTACGTGCGATGTGAATTATCGAAGTGTTTACTTCGAGGGTTAAGCGTTGTAATTATATTTCTATTTCTTTATCAAGGATTAATTGGTAAGTATTGACTTAGGTTTGTCAGCGGAGATATAATGAAGAGGGTTGGAGATAGATGTAGTATTCTTTGTGGGTTATGAAAATGGTGGAGATGGATACAGTATTATTTTTGGATTGTTGGATTTATTGTGAGGTGTCTTAACACCGGGAAAATGCTTATGTTCAAAGGGGATATTTCCAATTATTTTCTTCCGTCGTAGATATTGTAGACGCGCAGGCTCAATGTCAGCGGATCAGGCTCGTGACAATCGCAAGAGCGTCAAACCAGCGAATGATTGAAATAGAAGATTTTGATGCCGTAAAATAGAAGAAGATAGTTGTATTACTTCGGTGCTACGTATTAGCTAAGGATCTGAGGCAAGTATTTTCTTGATCATCTTAAACACTTTTATTTTATGTTTCATTGATTCATATCATGACAAATAGTTATTGTTCAGAGCTATTTGTGATTCTTAAATATTTTTGTGCGAACAAAGTTACTTGATATTGGTACCCTTGATGTGGGGAATTGTTTAAGATAAACTCTTCATATCCTTATTATCGTAGTAAATAATAGGGATGTGAACTGTATGTGAAACTAAGCATTTCCTGTTGAATTCGGAAATTGCTCTATTGGATTGGAAAATGATAAAGCGTAGGAGGCCATGGTAGCTGCCATGGTCCAGCAATATTTAAGGAGGATATGGTAACCATTCCATCTTCCTATAGGCTAACATTACTTGCCTATTTTGGTACCCTCATGAAATCCGGATTATACACACGGGTATAGCTGTACCAGTGGAGTATAAAGGGTCCAATTGCTTTTGAACCTGATCAGGGGGCAATGGTGTTTCAGTAAAGTGTATCCAATCCATATCGCCCGAATGGCTATTATATATTGTGAATTGCAGATGATTCATTTTTATGACATGCCAAATGATTTCAGTTACAGTTGAATTATATCACAGTTGTTGATTCAGTTTTCTCTATAAACTGTTTTACATTTCAGTTGATTTTATGCCCCACTTATCCTGGTTTTTGTATCGAAATTTTTTATACGCTTGCTGAGCATTTCTTTCGCTCATACTTGCTGTTGTAAATTCTAACACTTCATTAAGGTAGTTTGGCGAGACGTATCCGCACAACTCAGAAAGAGAAGAAGCGTGATGCTATTTCGAAGATGACTTGGCTCAGGATGTCTGGATTTAGTGTAAGATCTATTTTATATATTTGAGTTATAGTATTTATTATTATTATGTACTAGCCTAGTTGACCTGGCGTACTTCTTATCGAAGTTACACCAGTGATTTAAGATTTGATCAAAGAGAATGTTGTAAAGAATGAATACTTTCTATTTAATGGAATTTGGATTCTTGTTTCTAGCCCTATAACCTTAAAAGATCTTGGTATGTTGGGGTCACAGATGTTATATTTCCAGTGTTGGACAATCACAAGTGAAGGATTATTATTAAGCAGATGTTTTGTTTTGAGGATTTTTGCGTGACAACCCAATCTTCTGACCCCGGATTTGGGGGGTGTTACAGGAAGGACAGATACTCCCATCAACAGGGGGGGTCATTCAACCTCTGCTCACTCAGCCCCAGGGACGACTCCCCAAGTAGAGGGGACCCTCCCGGTGATTGTCCATCAAAGCCAAGAAACTAACCCTCTTCAGATGGTGGTTTCTCCTCTTTGTAACGTTGATCGCACACTACCCCCGGGGGTACAGATCCATTCTACGGATCTCCCCTTGAATACCAACCCGATGTATGGGCTGCCTAATTATCCCCCCCGACGAAGGGAACCTAGACCAAGCGGTCACGCCTTACAGATCCGGGATCGAGAATATGATGACTACTCTGGTCCCTATACTGATGATTCATCATCATCTGAGGATGATGATCGAGATGAAGCCCCGAGGGCGACGTGCTAGCAAAGAACCTCTAAGAAGGACACGAAGAATCCATGACGGACTCCCCTTGACAACTGCTGAGAGAATCAAGGCTTATGAGGCTGAGATCTTAAAATTGAAGGACGATATTGCAAGAGAACAAGATAGATTGAATCGAACTCAGCCTCCTCCAACTGCAGAGAGGATTCCCATTATAAATTTGGAGAGGCCTTCAAGGAGGCAAAGGAGAGCTGATACCCGAACCGAAAAATCGACAAGGGTGGAGACCCCCAGAAGCAACCCCAAAGATCTAATGCCACTTGGGGACCCTGAAGACCCCACACCTCCGTTTACTGAGGAGGTGATGAATGCCCATATCTCAAGGAAATTTAAGATGCCGACTATTAAGGCCTATGATGGAACGGGCGATCCCGCAAACCATGTCAGGACATTCTCAAACGCACTGCTGCTGCAGCCTGCTAGTGACGCCTTAAAGTGTAGGGCCTTCCCTCAAACTCTGTCGGGCATGGCTCAAAGATGGTATAGCCGCCTACCTGCAAACTCAATTGGATCTTTTAAGGAGTTGAGCGCTGCCTTTATCAGCCAATTCATTTAGTGGGAGAATTCATGAGAAAAGTTCTGCATCCCTTATGTATGTGGTGCAGGGAAAGAATGAGAACTTGAGGGATTATCTCAAGCGATTCACCAAAGAGACGTTGAATATCACTGATCTGGACAATAAGGTGGCCATGGTAGCCCTGGAACACGGAACCACTGACCTCTTCTTTAAAAGGTCCTTGGCAAAACACCCTCCTGAAAACATGGCCGAGCTCCAGAGAAGAGCCGATAAATATATCAAGGCTGAGGACAGCATGAAAAAGGAAACCGCGGGAGGCAATGGCAAGGGTTCTAATGACTCAAAGAAACAAAAGCCAGAGCAAGAGTACGACGCTAGGGACAAGTATCCCCGGGCTGGCAAGGACTCTGAGTCATCACCAAAGAAGGGTTTTGGACCGAGATTTTTTGATTATGCAAGGCTGAACGCTCGTAGGAGTCAAATTTTGTTAGATATTAAGAAGGATAAAGACTTTCGTTAGCCTAAGCCACTTAGGGGTGACCCCGAAAAGAGAAACAAAGATCTGTATTGTAGATTCCACAGAGATGTGGGACATGATACAGATGACTGCAGACAGTTAAAGGATGAAATTGAATTTTTAATCCAGAAGGCAAAGTTAAACAAGTTCACCAAGGGTGAAGATCGTGGAACCCAGAAAAGGGATTATGATAGAAGAGACAATGATAGGAGGGATAATGATCGTGATTGTAACCCACAGCCTCGAGGGCCAGTAATCAATAAGATTTGGGGAGGACCAACAGCGGCCGGCACTACCCGAAACTCTCGAAAGGCCTATGCCAGAGAAGTGATGCACATCGTAGGAGAAGCCCCGAAGCATGCTAAGACCGAGATAGTAGTTGGTTTTGATGCTTCGGACCTTGAAGTGGTGAAATTCCCCCATGACGACCCGTTGGTCATAACTCCTGTAATTGGAAACTCAGAAGTGAAGCGGGTCCTGATAGACAATGGAGCTTCTGTTGATATCTTGTTTCATGACGCTTTTGTGAAAATGGGGTACACTGACTCTCAATTGACCCTGACTAACATGCCTATCTATGGGTTTAACGGAGTTGGTCCAAGGTTGAAGGGACCATTCAGCTGCCCGTGACAATAGGGCAAGAACCTAAGGAAGCCACCCATATGTTGAATTTTTTAGTGATTAAGGCTACCTCGACGTACAATGCAATTTTGGGGAGGACCGGACTTCATGCGTTCAAGACTGTTGCCTCTACCTATCACATGAAGGTCAAATTTCCAACCAGGAATGGTGTTGGGGAACAGAAAGGAGATCAGAAAATGGCCAGGAGTTGCTATGTGGCTGCTTTGAGAGCTGATGGAGCAGGGGGGCAGGTACTCCCAATTGAACACATGGATGTCCGTGGTGATGATGAACACCGGGGAAAGCCAGCAGAGGACTTAATACCTATTCCTCTAGAGCTAGGCGACCCTGAGAAGGTGACTTATATAAGAGCCTCTTTGAGGGAACCCCTGAAGGGCAAGTTGATAGCATTCTTACAAGAAAATAGTGATGTGTTTGCCTGGACATCAGCTGATATGCCAGGGATTGATCCCCAACTCATAACTCACAGATTGAATGTCGATCCTAATCGGAAGATAATACAGCAGAAGAAGAGGAATTTTGCTCCAGAAAGGCAAGAGACCATTAAGCAAGAGGTGGACAAACTCTTGGAAGCTGGGTTTATTGAAGAGATTCAGTTTCCAGAATGGTTGGCTAACCCTGTGATGGTCAAGAAAGCCAACGGTAAGTGGAGGATGTGTATAGACTTCACTGACTTGAATGACGCATGCCCTAAGGATTGCTTCCCTTTACCAAGGATAGACATGTTAATAGATGCCACAGCAGGACATGAGATGTTGAGCTTCATGGATGGGTTCAGCGGCTACAATCAAATTAAGATGCACAAGGATGACATCCCAAAGGTATCTTTCATAACTGACTTTGGTGTTTTCTGCTATCTTGTTATGGCGTTTGGTCTAAATAATGCAGGAGCTACTTACCAACGATTGGTGAATAAGATATTCGCCCACCTGATTGGAAAAACCATGGAGGTCTATGTCGATGATATGCTGGTTAAAAGCTTGGTCAAGGCGGACCATATTAAACACCTCAGAGAGGCATTCGAAGTGCTGAGGCACCACAAAATGATGTTGAATCCAGCCAAGTGTGCCTTTGGCGTTGGATCAGGCAAATTTTTGGGTCTGATGGTTTCCAAGAGAGGCATAGAGGCCAACGCTGACAAGATCAAGGCGATCTTAGATATGGAACCCCCACGCTCTATAAGAGATGTGCAGAAGTTGACAGGCCGGGTAGCGGCTTTAGGAAGATTCATCTCCAAGTCTGGTGACAAATGCTTGCCTTTCTTTCAAGCATTGAAGAAGGTGAAAAATTTTGAGTGGACACCTGAGAACCAAGAGGCCTTTGAGCAACTGAAGAAGTACATGGTTGAAGCCCCGTTATTGACCAAACCAAGCCCTGGGGAGACTCTTTGTCTATACCTAGCGGTATCTGAACAAGCCCTGAGTGCTGTCCTCATTCGGGAAGAGGAGAAAGTCCAGAAACCTATCTACTATGTGAGCAAAGTGTTGCATGGGGCTGAGTTGAATTACTCACCTATAGAAAAGTTTGCTTTGGCATTAGTAACTGCATCGAGGAAGTTGCGGCCTTACTTCCAGGCACATAAGATTCAAGTTCTGACAAACCAGCATTTGAGAAACATATTGCATAGCCCTAAGGCCAGTGGAAGGCTAATCAAGTGGGCGATTGAGTTAGGAGAGTTTGATATCACATATAAGCCTCGGACAGCCATTAAGGCTCAGGCATTGGCTGACTTCGTGGTTGAATGCACTATTAAAAACCAAGAAGTCGGGGGGCAAGAGATAGTGACTACCCCTGGGCAAGAGAAAAAAGAAGAGGAACTTACATCTAATTTGAAGGAATATTGGGTGCTCTATTTTGATAGAGCATCAAAAACAAAATCTAGTGGTGCAGGTTTGGTTCTGCAAAGCCCTGATGGGTTCACAGTTAAGTATGCTTTAAAGTTGGATTTTCCTACTACCAACAATGAGGCGGAGTATGAAGCATTAATAGCTGGTTTGGGTTTGGCTAGAATCATGAGGGTCAAAAATCTCAAAGTTTGTGGAGATTCAAGGCTTGTGGTATCACAAGTAAATGGTGAATTCGAAGCTAAGGACGAGACTATGGTGAAATACCTGAGAGTCGTAAAGGCTGCTATGGCTCAGTTTGAGGAGTGCTATGTTGAGCACATTCCGAGAGAAGAAAACATTAAGGCCGATGCCCTGTCTAAGTTCGCTTCTTCCGAGATAGAAAATTATGCTGGGAGTGTCTACTTTCAGGTCTTGAAGGCCCCGACCGTTAACTCAAAATTAGTGGCACCAATTGATATAGGGGGCTCTTGGATAGATCCTATCAAGGCACACCTTGAGACCGGGTGGCTCCCAGACAATGCCTTGGAGGCACGAAAACTTTCAGTAAGAGCATTGAGATACACTTTGATTGAGGGCATTCTGTACAAAAGGTCGTTCGTCATCCCATACTTGAAGTGTTTAGGGCCTCAAGAGGTAAGAGAAGCATTGGAGGAAGTTCATGAAGGGATCTGTGGGCAACACTTGGGGGGCAGAGCCCTAGCTCACAAGATCATTTGTTTAGGGTTCTATTGGCCGGAGATGTTGGCTGATGTACAAGACTATGTCAAGAGGTGTGAGAGATGTCAAAAACATGCTCCGATTGTCAGGCAACTTCCTGAGATGTTAACTTCAATTAACTCTCCCATTCCATTTGCGATGTGGGGGATGGATATACTTGGTCCTTTTCCCATGGCTTCAGCACAAAGGAAGTTCTTGATAGTGGCCATTGATTACTTCACTAAGTGGATTGAGGCTAAACCTCTGGCCAAGATAACCACCAAACAAGTTTCCTAGTTCTTTTGGGAGAACATAATCTGCAGGTATGGAATCCCACGAATCCTCGTAACAGACAATGGGACACAGTTCAATAACGAAGAGTTCAAGAAGTATTGTGAAGAGAATGCGATTGAGCTCCGTTTTACCTCAGTAGCACATCCACAAGCCAATGGGCAAGCTGAGGTAGCTAATCGAATTATCCTTGATGGACTGAAAAAGAGGGTCGAACGCTCTAGGAACACTTGGGTAGATGAATTACTGCCCATACTTTGGGCATATCGTACCACTTGTAAGGTGACAACTGGAGCAACCCCATTTTTGCTGGCTTATGGAGCTGAGGCAGTTGTGCCTTTAGAGATCATGCAAGCGTCACCTCGAGTTGAGGCATATGAACCAAAAACTAATGAAGAAGGGATGAGACTTGCCCTTGACTTAATTGACAAGGTTAGAGATGAAGTTAATGCTAGGAATGCTGAATATCAGAAGAGAGCCTCTTTTCACTACAACCAGAGAGTTAAGGAAAGATTCTTTCGACAAGGCGACATGGTTCTAAGGAAGATTGAAGCCTCAGGAGTTGGCCAGAAAGGAAAGTTAGCACCAAACTGGGAAGGACCGTATCTAGTCAGAAAGGTGTTAGGACGAGGATCCTACAAGTTAGAAACCTTGGATGGGGTTGAGGTGCCCCGAACTTGGCATGCTGTGAACCTCAAAGTTTATTATGTTTAAGTTCTTTTGACAAATGCTTGGACTTTTATCTATTTATTAGGAATAAGGTTCGAATGAAACCATTATAGAGCATGTTGCTCCCAGTAGGAGATAGAGTATCTATGTAAGGGTTGAACCCATTTTATTGATATCCTTTGACAGCACAATGGAATCTATTCTGTTTTCTCTATGAGTTATTCTTCCTTGTCAAAATAAACACGAAATTCAAATGTTGAACTAACTTGTGAGTATAGTTCCAGCCAGGGGGCCAAGTACTCGAAAAAGTATAAAGTTTACTAAACTATGAGCAAAGGCAAGAAAAATGAACACAATGGAAACTAACTGCATCAATAGATAAATTAAAAGTTACACAAATAAAGGCCCGAAGGCTATTAAGTCAAATGGCAGAAACAAAGAGTTCAGATAAGCAAAAGATAAATAAATAAAGCTTAAGGGGCCTTAGGGGCCTCCTTAGCAGGAGAATCATCCTCAGAGCTAGTGTCTGTAGTGGATCCATCCTCAGCAGAATTAGCAGCACCAGACCGAACTAGAGGAAGCTTAGGATCCAAGGCTGAAGTGGTAGCGGTAGCATGCTCTTTGACCAAAGCATCACCCTCCCCGAATAACTCTTCGCTGGATCCAGGCTCGTTAACTAATAATGGGGCAGGAAGATGAGGGCTCACAAAGTATGAAGGCTGGAATAAGGCAGGATGGCTCCTCAGAACTGCCTCAATGGCCTTGTTCCAACCCTCAGAAAACTGACCAGGAAATAACAGCTCATCATGCTGATCCATGAGGGACTTGTACTCATCAGAATCCAGATAGTCATCGATGATCTTCTCCCTGTCATCTTTCAAAGCTACCAACTCTGCTCGAGCACTGGCCAGCTCCTCATCCTTACCCTTGAGCTTCTCCTCTAGATGGTTGATAGTGAGGCTTTTCTTTTGAGATTCAGACTCATACCCCTTGGCCTTCTCCTTCCAAGCTTTGGCGTGGTAGAGAGAACTCTGGAAGTGAATGTTGGCCTGTGCACAGAAACAATAATTATGTTGGAATAAAGTAAATCAGTACGAAATTTAAAGAATGCGAGGTTTGAGTCTTACCACAGCTAAGGCTTGAGAACCAAGTGCCTCTGATTCCCCAATGCCTCCATTGACAACCAAGTCTTTGTAGTCAGGAGGGGTGATCGAGTTAAGAGACCAGTCCATGGCGTGCTTAGTCGAACCCACAACGGAGTCCCGCTTCCTAAAGCCCAAGGATGGCCTAAAAACAGAAGATTGGACGTTCACCTGAGAGCTCCCCTCCAAGTCTGCTATATCACCAAATTTAAGGTCCACCTTTTGGACCTTATGGGCACGCAAGAACGCAGGCTCAATTCCTTTCTCTCGAGGATCAGCATTTCGCTTTGCCCGGGCCATCCTCGAGGTTTCGTTGTCTGGATCCGGGGAAGCTTCCACAAGCATCTTAGCAACTGAAATAACATGAATGGAAACACAAATGAATAAGTCAAGTATGAAAATAAAAAAAAAAACAAAGGCAAGAAAGGAAGTTACCCCGTTCTGAAACTTGTGAGAGGCCTACTGCCCTCAGAGATTCTTCATTTATGAGGCTTTGGCAGGTTATAAACATACCATCACCTTTGGTTAAAGTGTCAAAAGCAGCCTGATCCTCGGTGCTAAGGGTGATTCCCTTAGCATTTCCATCTGAAACCCTCGAAAAGGTTTTTCTAAAGAGGGTACCCCAATCACCACCCTCCCATTCAAGATAGGCAAATTCTTTCTTCCAACCAGGGTTGTTGTCTGGTACTGATTTACCATTAAAGATAGGAGGGACTTTGGGGCGAAGTTTGATATATACCCAGCCAGAATATGAAGCAGGGCTGTCGTAAATTTGGAAAATTTTGCGAAAAAGGGCAACAGATAGAGGAAGGTTTGGCCTTAGACACAAAACCATTAAACAAAGAATTGTTCTCCATACGTTTGGGGGCAATTGGCAAGGGTTACACTGAATGTTAGCTAAAAGGCGGGGGATAAACTCATGAAAAGGGAAACGGAGGCCCGCTACTAAACATTCCCTATAGATACACAAGGCATTGGGCCTCCAATGACAAGGCCTATCACCTGGCCCAGCTGGAACGAGTTTATAAGGTTTTTTAATTTTATACAACTTGTTATATCTACCAATTTCATCTGTATCGTGATATGTATTATAGCAATCATACGCATCTAACTCGGCTAAGGAAGGATAGTCGTCTGCTCTTTCATTTAACATATCTAAAAGAGAGGTGTAAGGAGAGCGAATTTGGATGGTACCTTTAGAAGAGGCTGAGTTCATTTTCAGAAGGCGAGCTTGAGCTTTGTCCACCATTGATGACACCTTGAGATCTTGACTTAAAACGAAGAAGATAACCGGAGACGAAGGCCGAAATTAGCCGAGAAAAACTCCGAACGGAATTTGAGAGAGAGATTTCTTAGCTAAAAGTTGAGAGCTCAAAGATGAAAAAGTGAAGTGAAAAGTGAGAGTGTGAAAAATGAATCCTCAACTCTCACTATTATATAGGAATGAGCAACCGGTTGAAATACTCTCAAACAGTCAGAAAACCTACAGTGACCGGTCAGAATTCCAAAATTAACCTACCAAAGGCCCATGAAACCGGCCCAAATTGAAGCCCAATTCTGGAACGTTCCTAGAAAAATATCTTAAAGAAATATCTAAGATATTTTGAAGAAATATCTAAGATATTTTGAAGAAATATCAAACCCAAGCCCTAACGAAAGATTCGGAATTTGAACAGGCCCATTATGGCCATAGGGTTAGGCCCAAAGAAAGAAGGTATTTTTATAAAAATACACATTTTAAACATGTAAAGCCTCGAAGGCCCAAAAGTAGAAAGGCCCATCAAGAAAAAGCCCGAAAATTTTGAGGACTTTATTTCGATCATGATTCTGGTCGAAACGACCAGGAATCTTGGTCGAAAAAGTGTTCGACAAGGAGAAATTTGGACGCTTAATTCGACCAGAATCCTGGTCGAAATGACTAGGAATCTTGGTCGAAAAATTGTTTGACAAGAGGAAATTTGGACGCTTAATTCGACCAGAATCCTGGTCGAAATGACTATGAATTTTGGTCGTAAAAGTGTTCGACAAGAGGAGATTTTGATGCTTAATTTGACCAGAATCCTGGTCGAAACGATCAGAAATCCTGGTCGAAAAAGCTGTCGACCAAGAAAAGCTTGAACGCTTAATTCGACCAGAATCCTGGTCGAAACGACTAGGAACCCTGGTCGAAAATGTGTTCGAGCAGAGAAGAATGGAACGCTTACTTCGACCAGAATCCTGGTCGAAACGACCAGGAATCCTGGTCGAAAATCCCTTCGATCAGGATTTGTTGAAGCCCTTATTTCGACCAGAATTTTGGTCGAATTCCTGGTCGAAAAATTTCAGTTTTGTTCCAAAATTGCTCTGAAAAATTGATTTTTGGACATCGAATCTTCGTGGACATGGAATTTTTAAGAGAGAAATACCTGTGGGTACTATATAACTCTAAAATATATTTACGATACGAGAAGTACTACGGATGATTCCTTCATATTGAATAGACAAAAATCCAATAACAGAAGTTACTTGGAAATAATTGTTTAGCCTCGAATAAGGCAAATCGTCGTAAACGTGTAGGTCGCTCCACTCTTTACATTAAGACGATACTTATGAAATACTAGTGTACAATTATGAACCCTGACCCAAGTCTCGGAAAAGACCATTAAAACTTCAAGGAAAACCTGATCAGTTTTCCTAGAAGTTGGGGGGCAAATGATATGGGCTGAAAATAAGCCCTAAAAGACACATTTATTGTGGCATTAATTAGACCAAGAATAGTCCAAACGTGGGGCCCTCCAGATGGACCCAAAATCCCAATTATAATATTAATTTCGTAATTAATATTTGGGGAAATAAACAGCTCAGCAATAAGAGTTGGATAAGTGTAACACCCCTAGATCCGGGGTCAGGGATCTGGTCGTTACCGTCTCAATTCCCATCCACAGTTCAACATAAATATTAAATTACAACCTTGTGACCCAAAACAATAACATAAAACACACCCGTTATAGTCCCAGAGATGAAATCAGAGTAACAACCAAATTTTATTAAACACATTATGAGTTCTTACAACCCAAAAGAATTTTAATATAAATACATACTCTTTGCCATCCATTTACATGAGTCATACTAGACCATATACTTGGTACTGAAAGAATAAATCTATCCTACCAATAGCTTTCTCTTCGGCTCTGGTAGTCTCATCGTCCTCGCCAGCATCGAGTGCGCCTTGTGCGAGTCATCTGGTCTAGCTGTTGTTGTGATATAATAATAAAGCAAGGGTGAGCAATAGCCCACCAACAATAATATTTAACTGAACGATAATATATAACAGTTCAAAAGTATCTTTCAAACCATATGCCATGCATTTACGGAAATGATGCCAGTATAATATGAACGATGAAGTTACAAGGTAACTCAAAATGTAAATATATGAGGGAATATCTACTATGTCGAAAATAAGCAAGATATTATAAAGAGGAACTTGCAAGGAAAATATTGCAATTTCAGTTACGAACACTTTTCCAGCTCTGCCAACAGTAATCATGTTGCAGGAAATAAATAAGTTTGGATGATGAACCAATGATGGAGTATTCACCGCGCCCGCTGTTCCAATCTTGATGATCAGTCAAGATCGTACAGCTCAAATTAGATTTACTACCGGTAGAAGGAAGAACTGACGGCTTTACTTGTCTACCGCCTTACTAGCTCTCCCAGACCAACGGTTGGGCCAAAGGGGATGGACCGGCGCTACTCGCCCTTACACGACTCCTAGTTCCAATAGAATTCATGATTCTGAATGTAACGTTCGTCCCCCTTTCCCCAAGTATAATACTTGTTGATAAGACTCTACAAAGTAGTCGTATCTAGTTGGAAAGGAAAGTTCACCAATAACTTCCAAGCTATTGCTTGGTAACGAACATCAACTTGTTCCAACAATCTTACCCCTCGAAAGATGAGAAGGTAAACACAGACTTAATGAGTCCATAGCAACCAAGTTGCGAGTGAAGAGGATAAATTATGATCGGGAAGTCAACAAGATAAATAACATTGCTCAAGTAGGTTCCCCTATAATATGGAAGTTTGAGCGAGCATTTAAATCCTTTTAAGATAGATTTAAATGAAAAAGAAAGAGTTGGGAACCTTTCCTTGATAAAATAGTCGTAAAAAGACTCCGAAATATTTTACATAATATCTGGAGGTGGAAGGTAATCTCCGAATAATATAAATTATTTTAAAAAGAATTTTAAAAGGATTAAATAAATATTCCAAGAATATTTATTTACTCAATAATAATTATGGAATATTATTAACTCATAATATTGCTCATAAGTAATCCTCGAATGAATATATGGAATTATTTAATAAATAAATCCCTCCTTAAATGAATATTCGAAATAATATTCATTAAATAATTAAACTCCAATAAATATTTAAAATAGTATTCAATAAATAAGTCGAACCTTAAATGAATATTCGAAAATAATGTTCATTTAATATTTACTCTTTTAAATGAAAATCCAAATAGCATTCATTTAATAAATAATCTTCTAAATGAATATCCAAATAATATTCATTTAGTAATCAAAACTTTAAAGGAATAATCGAAATAATATTCCTTAAGTAAATAGAACTTCCAATGAATATTTTAAAATAATATTCATTAAGTACATAAAACCTTAAATGAATATTCGAAAGTAATATTCATTTAATAAATAACATTCTAAAGAATATCAAAATAATATTCATTAAATATCAACTCTAAATGAATATTCAAAATTAACATTCATTTATTATCTCTCGACTAAGATAATACTCAAATAACATTCCTCGAAATATTTCCAAGTAATTGATACTTTATGGAATATAATAACGTTTAACAATAACCTTCCTCAGATAAATAATAATCTGTCGTTGGAATCCCTCCGGGTTTCCACGACTATCTATAACTCAAAATACCGACTCCCGGTCTATATTTAGAATGAATATCATATGCCCTTCGCTAAGGGTCTTACCAAAATAATCCGGCTTATTACTGATAAATCGTATCTAGTCTATAAGCCAATATCAATTTAGGGAACAAGTATCACAAAAAAACCAGAGTCACAATATAATTGGAAACAGGCATGCATGCGATGGCATATGTAAAATAGAAATCATATACATATATTATCACAACAACAGGTTCAAAGGTTTGAACACTTGCCTGGTAGTCGGGTGTGGGTAGAGGTAGCGTGTCCCGGTTCAGCTCGGTGATCTATAAACAATCAGAATATTCGAGATTAATCACCTAACACTTCTTTAGAAGGTTACGTATAACTTTACTTAAGTCGAAACACGCTTTCAAGTTATCTCGTTATGCACCCTTTTGTATAACTCTTTTTATTACCGATACGATCCGACTTTTGTTCGTTATTAAGACATGTCGTTGTACTTACACTTGACATATACTTAAGCCGGGTAAGTCCTAAGGTCGGTCGTTTATGAACCAAGATTATACCTCGAGTTTTATCGCCCATTTTCTAAGTGTTTTACCAAAGTTATAACCAAGTATCCATTTTAGGGGTTCGTTTATATTTAACCTCGACTTGAACATTTTTATAAAATCGAAAAACGATCCAAATGACATGTGGTTTTCTTTCAAATCTTCCTCATGACCTCTAATATTTAATTACCATGATTCGTCACAAACTTTCATATTTTACCGAGGTTCAATTTTAATAACGAACTTGTAGTTACGGTTTCGAACAACTTTTACTAAGTCGGCCATAACTCCTAAACCGTAAGTCGGAATGCTTCGATTCTTTCGCCAAAGCGATCTATGACTCGAGATCTACAAGGTTAGGTCATGTATCCATTAAGGTCAGAAATTTAACCTAACTGTTATGCACGAATTACTAAGGTCTAATGAAAATCGGGCATTACGACGGCTATAAATCGAACGTTTCAAAATTGTTTTCAACACAACCAAGCCACACCGGGCATCCATACATCTTATACACATGTTATACATCTCAACAAGTCCAGGAATATTACTCTTCACCATCATAATCATCATATGGTCAAACCAACTACAAGATCATGCTCATGATAACACTAATGTCATAACTATGCTAAAATCCACCAAAAACATACATAATCTTAAAATAACATCTAGGGTTCTTAAGGATTATACCTTCCTTGGAGAGTGTCCTAGCCTTACTAAGCTTGTTATAGTCCTTGTATAGCCTCAACAAAGCTTAGATCATCCAAACAAAACAAGAAATCAAAGTTAGTTTCTAAGGGTTACTATTCATCATCACTTTTGTAAAAATCATAGAAAATCGAAAAATAAGAGTTTGGCTCTCAAATTTTTACCACATCTTGGCCTCTTCATAAGCTTTGTTTTGAGTCCTATATCATCTAATTTGAAGCTTCGTAGCTATGGTTTTGAACCCGTTTTTCCCACTGGACAGAAACTGGTCAGATTTGTTGCCCCAACTTTGAGCATGGATTTGACTAGGCTATACTACTTTGTTGGCCATGAAATTTTGAACGAACCTTACACATGGTGTGGAGAGGCTATGGTCAAAATTTGGTGATTTTAGAAGCTCTAGATTTTGAGATATGAATTTTTCTTTCATGGTTATTCTTGCTGGGCAGTTTTGAAGAAATGGAGAGAATGGAGTTTGCTTGGCTTGTCTTTGATCTCATCTAGTCTAAATGAATTATTGTTGATAATATCTTGCATAAAGCCACTTTAATAAAGTGCTTTGGTCATGGATGAGCTAATCAAGTGGACAAGTGTTGCATTCTTGTGGCAAGGTGTGTGTTGTAAGCTAAGTGCTTGGTTGGTTTTCTAATGATGCTAGTTAACTTGTAACTAGCTTGGTTACTTGATGTTATCCACTAGCACATGCATGTATCTTGATTCCTTGCTTGTTTCCTTGTCCGTTTATTACTCAATTCATTGATCGTTCGGAGGAATAACTCATTCGTTTCTAGTTAGGGTTTTACTGACAACCTTCTTAACATTTATAATACCATTCTCCATCTTTCTTGGTAACTCTCGAATTTAAATTCCTTAAATCCTCTCATTAAATCCTTAAGTCTATCAGTGTCCAGGGAATTCTCGGAGAAAATAAAAATGCTGTTTTTCAGAATCCGACAGCTTTTACATACACTTATTTTCCCCTCGAATCACTAATACGAATTCAAAAATCCATTCCGGGTACTTCTATATAGTGTCGTCTCATAATATTCTCATTCCCACCAAAAACACTATTCATCCATTTTTCTTTACTTACTCTCTCGGTTTATACAAATGTCCCGATTCTCCTTCGAACATTCCTTAACCCTTTTACGGAACCACTGGACTAATAACAGATATCGATTTGGATGACATAAGAATAATCTTCTTCATTGGAATTGCCACTTCTTAATTTCCTAGGAGATAGATAATTCTTATATAAGTTGTCAACCAATACCATTCTTCATGGCATATCATAATTGAATCCGAATCCATTCAATATCCATCTATTAACCCATTGATACATTCATACTCCAATACATAATAAAAAGTTTTAATTAGTACCAAAAATCTGGGTTCTTACAAATTATATCCAAAATTTGGGGTTCTTACAGTCTCCCCTCCTTAAAAGGATTCCGTCCCGGAATCAGGTAGGAAACAATCGGGTTCTTGTTTGTCATCTAGCTTTCCAGTCTTCGGTTGAACCTTAATCATTTCAACCCGTTTACAGCACATCTCCGTAGTGCTACAGTACTCTCTTTTTCCTTTTTATCAACTTTTCTACTTTTACACATCACACTATCCTGGTTCTGCTCTTACTCATTCATATAATATCACCCTTATTGGTATCTACAGTGACATCGGTATCACTATCGCATTGCGAATTCGGAGATAACCTCACTCGCACTATGCATTTCCTGATCGCCTTAATCTTCGTAATCTCGATCAATATAGAGAAGTGGAAAGATTTATTGAGAGATCACTATGATCAATTGAACATTTGTTATATTGCATAGTTAGTACAGAAGGGGGCCAGCCTTTAGTACTTGACAAGCAATTAAACAAGTTATGGTATTCCACTTAGACTTCTATCACATAGACAGATAGTCACGTAGCAGTACCTCCCCTCCTTAAAGGGTTGTTCTTCTCAATTCATAAAGAAGATGAATAAGAGAGAAGAAAAGAAAAGAATTCTAAAGGATTATAGATATTTTTTTTTTTTTTGTAAAATATCATACTCAGAATTTACCTCTGAACTATAAAGGTTCATCAAAGAAGAAAATAATCATGATTATATCCAATACCATTTGATCGCAATTTCACGTGTCAACATATCTTGCTGTTTTGTCCATTATTCTATGGACCTATACTCTGGTTCAATCTTAGCAACACTTTTGGAAAAATCTTTCAACCTCTCAGGTTAAATCTTAGGTTTCTCGCTGGACATCATTGTTACTGACATTCCATGTCACGCTACTAGCTTTTCATATCTATTATATTAACACTATCAGGTTGTCATCCTGATAATTCATCAGAAACCCATTTATTAATCCATTCATAACATTCCTTACTTCACATTTCATAGATGCTTTCCCAGTCTTTTCTTTATCAATCACATCCTTCTTATTATCTGATATTTATTTACCTCTGTTATTTACTTCCACCTTCATCTCTTTATTGAGGCATCTTTTGCACTTGGCACCTCCTTATTGGTATCCCGTCAAATTTACTCTATAATCATCACATTATTTCAAATTTAAAACCTCCGAAATGAATCTGGCCGATTTCTTTAGCTAGATCCAATATAATCTACTTCTGTCAACTTGTTTCTCATCACTTATTCTGTTCTACCCGTGGTTTTTCACAGGTTGTCTTTCGTAATTCAGACCAGGTCGTACACCTACCTGCTCGCACTCTTATCATCTATTGAGCATCTGCATTTTACTGGTGTAGCTTTGCCACAAGAAACACGTTACTACCATGCTATAAGCTTTGGGGGTAAAACTGGCTCGAATGCCACCTTCCGAACACTTTAAACCCTCAGGTGGCCTAATAAGTCTCGGGCTCAACTGCCCTTCTCTCTAAGTCTCATTAATTTTTTCCACGGGAATACATTTAGCATCATGAATCATCAACCTCATATTCTCTATCTTGTTTGCGCAGAAGTACACTAACACAAACTTGCTTGTCATTCATCAACATGCCATTTAGCTTATCAATAGCAGCACTTTCTTTATCTTTACGTTGTCATCTACTTTCTTAGAAGAATCACCATCGCTTGTTGCTTACGTAGTGCCTTAATTGCTAACCGTACGGGTTTCAATCCTTTAGGGAGACAAAGTAATCACTATTCCTTATCCATAAGGAACACTTCCTGAACTTGATGTAGATATTACATGAACTAGATAAAATTGCAGAATAGTTTCAAGCATCGCAGCTAAGTCAGGTTGATGAAACTATCACTCATGCATCTTCCACAAAAGACTGGAAACTTAATGGTTTACTTCGTCAACTTTTTTTTTTTGTATCATGGACCTGGTTTGCCTCAAAACGGGACCTTCTAAGGTATGTAATATGCTTAAGACCCATCAGGAATCGAATCTTTACTTAAACTACTATTACCGTCGATTCTTGCACAATCATCAGAAGGAATGTAAATTCCTCCATCCCGATATGACCTTCAAGGTCCTTCCAAATATTATTCTGTTTCTTCGGTATGAACATTTGTAATTATTCTTTTATACTTAGACTGTCGGCCACCTCATTGGCCTTTCCTAATAATAGTAATTTCTGGTAATCCTTGTTCTCCGGATACATTTCAATTAAAATTTTTTTTTTTACCTCATTCTCATCACTGTTGGGTGAAAGCATTCTCCCTTAAGCTCTGCTGAAGGAGAAAAATATATCTATCAGTCTTTTTCCATAAGTCATTCCTTCCAACTACCCGTGGGAACTTTATCACGTTTATTCCCAATCCTACTTAGGATACTTCTTTTCTTAGTTCTTTCTTTATCTTAGGATAATCTCAACCTTTATAGGTTCAATCCACACTCCCTCAGGGTTTCATACATGCATCATCTGGTATATTGTTATTGTGTCTTACATTCTCTTCCAAACTTCTAGTTGGAAACTCAGAATATTAGCTTTTCCTTGTAAGGTTTCTTAGGTCGTCCTCATCATTCCTTCTGTATTTTCTAGGTACAGGGTACATCAAAACATCTTTGATCAATACCCTAATAATTCTATCTCTGTTCTTTCCAGAACTCTTTTTAATAATCTGTACAGGTCATTGTTGCCTTAGCAAATCCAACTCATATCATCTGAATTCACAATGTCTTTATTAGGGTTAGTGCCATCCCTTGTACATTCCCCAGGGTTTGCCTTACTTTATGGATATCTTATCCTTAATTCAACTGCCAAGGAATTCCTGCATCCTATAATTGGCAATCAAATCATGTATCCTTAATAAGGGTCTCTTTTCAATCATTCTTATTTGATAATCGATCGGTAGCTTACTGCTAATTTCTTCTTTCAGATAGTGGTCAACCTATTTGACCTTCCAAAAGACAACGTAGGTCTATCTGCTCTTTTACAGAACTTGTTAATGGTAGCAAGGATGTTCTGAAAGATATTGGTCGAGTTCAACGTGAATTTCCTAGTGCTTATCGTTCTTCGCAAAGGTACTTGCCTCAGAGAAAGTTCCTACAGCATACTGTTCAATTTCTGACCATTTCTATACTCTCTTCATATACCTTCATTGTTTACTTTCCTCCGTCATAATATATTCATGGTATTCACGATACCCTAACATCATACATCTCAAGTCACTATACTTCCATTTTACTCGTAATCTTGGACAACCATATACACATGAGTCACTTTCGTACGGGTGACCCCATCCCAAAAAGGTCTAGTGAATTCCCAATCAAAACATGGGCTGTTCAGCAGAAGATTCCTACGATCTCATTAATGTTTCCTTTATATCAGAAGGCCTTGCAGTCGGTGCTTTCTTAGAAGCAACCCTGCTTTGTTCTTTCATTGCTGGTCTAGTCACTTGATAATCCTTTGTGACTTGCCCTCAACTGGCCACACTAAAATTATATATGATTTTAGGGGTTGGCTAATTTAGCATTACTTTTCTAGCAATTGCTGGCATAGTGCCTTCTACTTTGATACCTTTCTACCTTTCCAAAACTTTACTCCATATAAGTCTTAATCGACTTCTCGGCACCGTCTCTGGTCACCTTTCCTCTATTTTTATCTTTTCCACTATTCTTATCACTACCACGTGCCACGCAAGCTTACCATTCCTGGCATAACAGCCTTTTCACTTAAGTCAATCTCGGAGTTTCTCAGTCCGGCTGGTTTCTTACTTACATTTCCTGTTTTCGTCCAATCTCACTTCATCATTGTATTTCTACAATCAATCGCGATAACCGGGGTCTGTCCACCAACCCATGTAGCGGCTACCTTACCCAATTCACGGGGTTTTCCCCAGTTTCTACTCTCTTCCATGATGTTCTCTGATAATCAGAAAGACAAGGTTTGCCAAAATTCGTTGAAGTTCTTCCCAGAATTAGGGAAATTTTGGTCAATCTATCCATCGACTGGTAACACTAAGGAGACCAGTTTCGAAACCTGAAGAATAGTTCTATGAACCTCCTAGTAGGTAGAACCGTAAGCAGTCATAATTAACGAAATAATCGTCATCGGGTTGGAAATTTAACCCCTGGAGAGGAACCAATTATATACATCCCTTAGAAGGGAATTAACAGTTTTAAACTGAAACTTGTCACAACGTCCTGATACCTATACGTCCTGATATTCAATATTACCAAATGTCAGTCTACCTGACTACCAGTCTCAGAAGGAACATTACCGTCGGAGTTGGTTGTTCCACAAAAATTGGCACTACTAAGGCCATCCGAACCTGGTGAACCATGCTGTCCGAATGCATCCGTAAGTACTTTGTCGTGCTGCGCAAGCACACATCCTAATCTTTTATGCGAAGCGTCGTTGGAAGCACAAAGTCTCCCTTTTTCCATTAAACAATGCCAACTCTTGATCATTACCAATTTCATCTTTTAGCTTCAGGAAGATTTTCTCACATTTTTCTCTTTAACTGCTGATCGTATTACTTGATCCGTTATAATTCCGTGTCGGAGTAAACTTAAGGTAACTACTATAATCCATTCAAAGAAAAGAAAGAATTTAATATTCCTCTGAGTCACATGCATCTAACGTTTCTGGTTCATCATTTCACTGAGTTAAATTAACCCTATACTTAGTCTCTGACAATAGTCTCATTACGAGTTCGTCTTGACTCACTGGTCTTATCTTCCGGTAGGTTCTGAGATTATTGTCTTGCTTACTACTTCCTTATATAACTTTATCCAATCATGCTGTCACTTCCCAATGTTTTCACTTTCTAACTGATTCATTCATAAAATGGACATTTTCTTGAATAAAACAACTTCATCAACCTCAATTTGGTTCCATAAATTACAACCTATGACATCTGCCTTCTCATGGCGAATTATTACTGACAATATTCATACTTATTCATTTATCAAATGATATGGCACTTACTGCCTCTTCTCAACTATTCCTAGGGACTCTGCTCCTCGCCTTATATCGATGCCTTTGATAATCATACATCCTTCTAGCACTCTTTTCGTTAATATGAAAGTCTCTAATGATTCTCATCTATTCCCGTATAAGATCTCAAGTAATTCTTCCAATCCGTCTTACTTGCTGGTACTACCTCCAGTAGTCCAGCCACGAATCCAACATGAATCTTCGGTTCTCTTGCTAATAGCTTAGTTCTTTATGCCCACTTTTCTGAGCTCTATACCTTAATCATCTCAGTCTTTCTGGCTACCGCCCTCATTCTTCGAGGGTAAGCTCCTTATCCTAACAAGATTTTCCTTATCTGCTGGAACCTCTTCCGGGTCTCCAGTAGGGTACTCTATTGAATTTACCCGCTGATCTTCAACATATAATAAAGCATCATCGCGCTGCTGCTCGTATGCCTCAAGGTTTGTTGCCTTACTTGTCGATGGGATATCGAGCTAAGTTACTATCATGATACTTAATAGTTCCCATAAGAGTTTTATAGGTCATCACTACATTAAGTAGTCCGACTATGAACTTGGCAAGAGTTCTTATTATCTTAGTGAATTTATTGTTTTAACGTCGCCTCATCTCTGGGGTTTATAACGTACGCTCTGATACCACTTCTGTAACACCTCTAGATCTGGGGTCAGGGATCTGGTCGTTACCGTCTCAATTCCCATCCACAGTTCAACATAAATATTAAATTACAACCTTGTGACCCAAAACAATAACATAAAACACACCCGTTATAGTCCCAGAGATGAAATCAGAGTAACAACCAAATTTTATTAAACACATTATGAGTTCTTACAACCCAAAAGAATTTTAATATAAATACATACTCTTTGCCATCCATTTACATGAGTCATACTAGACCATATACTTGGTACTGAAAGAATAAATCTATCCTACCAATAGCTTTCTCTTCGGCTCTGGTAGTCTCATCGTCCTCGCCAGCATCGAGTGCGCCTTGTGCGAGTCATCTGGTCTAGCTGTTGTTGTGATATAATAATAAATCAAGGGTGAGCAATAGCCCACCAACAATAATATTTAACTGAACGATAATATATAACAGTTCAAAAGTATCTTTCAAACCATATGCCATGCATTTACGGAAATGATGCCAGTATAATATGAACGATGAAGTTACAAGGTAACTCAAAATGTAAATATATGAGGGAATATCTGCTATGTCGAAAATAAGCAAGATATTATAAAGAGGAACTTGCAAGGAAAATATTGCAATTTCAGTTACGAACACTTTTCCAGCTCGGCCAACAGTAATCATGTTGCAGGAAATAAATAAGTTTGGATGATGAACCAATGATGGAGTATTCACCGCGCCCGCTGTTCCAATCTTGATGATCAGTCAAGATCGTATAGCTCAAATTAGATTTACTACCGGTAGAAGGAAAAACTGACGGCTTTACTTGTCTACCGCCTTACTAGCTCTCCCAGGCCAACGGTTGGGCCAAAGGGGATGGACCGGCGCTACTCCTAGTTCCAATAGAATTCATGATTCTGAATGTAACGTTCGTCCCCCTTTCCCCAAGTATAATACTTGTTGATAAGACTCTACAAAGTAGTCGTATCTAGTTGGAAAGGAAAATTCACCAATAACTTCCAAGCTATTGCTTGGTAACGAACATCAACTTGTTCCAACAATCTTACCCCTCGAAAGATGAGAAGGTAAACACAGACTTAATGAGTCCATAGCAACCAAGTTGCGAGTGAAGAGGATAAATTATGATCGGGAAGTCAACAAGATAAATAACATTGCTCAAGTAGGTTCCCCTATAATATGGAAGTTTGAGCGAGCATTTAAATCCTTTTAAGATAGATTTAAATGAAAAAGAAAGAGTTGGGAACCTTTCCTTGATAAAATAGTCGTAAAAAGACTCCGAAATATTTTACATAATATCTGGAGGTGGAAGGTAATCTCCGAATAATATAAATTATTTTAAAAAGAATTTTAAAAGGATTAAATAAATATTCCAAGAATATTTATTTACTCAATAATAATTATGGAATATTATTAACTCATAATATTGCTCGTAAGTAATCCTCGAATGAATATATGGAATTATTTAATAAATAAATCCCTCCTTAAATGAATATTCGAAATAATATTCATTAAATAATTAAACTCCAATAAATATTTAAAATAGTATTCAATAAATAAGTCGAACCTTAAATGAATATTCGAAAATAATGTTCATTTAATATTTACTCTTTTAAATGAAAATCCAAATAGCATTCATTTAATAAATAATCTTCTAAATGAATATCCAAATAATATTCATTTAGTAATCAAAACTTTAAAGGAATAATCGAAATAATATTCCTTAAGTAAATAGAACTTCCAATGAATATTTTAAAATAATATTCATTAAGTACATAAAACCTTAAATGAATATTCGAAAGTAATATTCATTTAATAAATAACATTCTAAAGAATATCAAAATAATATTCATTAAATATCAACTCTAAATGAATATTCAAAATTAACATTCATTTATTATCTCTCGACTAAGATAATACTCAAATAACATTCCTCGAAATATTTCCAAGTAATTGATACTTTATGGAATATAATAACGTTTAACAATAACCTTCCTCAGATAAATAATAATCTGTCGTTGGAATCCCTCCGGGTTTCCACGACTATCTATAACTCAAAATACCGACTCCCGGTCTATATTTAGAATGAATATCATATGCCCTTCGCTAAGGGTCTTACCAAAATAATCCGGCTTATTACTGATAAATCGTATCTAGTCTATAAGCCAATATCAATTTAGGGAACAAGTATCACAAAAAAACCAGAGTCACAATATAATTGGAAACAGGCATGCATGCGATGGCATATGTAAAATAGAAATCATATACATATATTATCACAACAACAGGTTCAAAGGTTTGAACACTTGCCTGGTAGTCGGGTGTGGGTAGAGGTAGCGTGTCCCGGTTCAGCTCGGTGATCTATAAACAATCAGAATATTCGAGATTAATCACCTAACACTTCTTTAGAAGGTTACGTATAACTTTACTTAAGTCGAAACACGCTTTCAAGTTATCTCGTTATGCACCCTTTTGTATAACTCTTTTTATTACCGATACGATCCGACTTTTGTTCGTTATTAAGACATGTCGTTGTACTTACACTTGACATATACTTAAGCCGGGTAAGTCCTAAGGTCGGTCGTTTATGAACCAAGATTATACCTCGAGTTTTATCGCCCATTTTCTAAGTGTTTTACCAAAGTTATAACCAAGTATCCATTTTAGGGGTTCGTTTATATTTAACCTCGACTTGAACATTTTTATAAAATCGAAAAACGATCCAAATGACATGTGGTTTTCTTTCAAATCTTCCTCATGACCTCTAATATTTAATTACCATGATTCGTCACAAACTTTCATATTTTACCGAGGTTCAATTTTAATAACGAACTTGTAGTTACGGTTTCGAACAACTTTTACTAAGTCGGCCATAACTCCTAAACCGTAAGTCGGAATGCTTCGATTCTTTCGCCAAAGCGATCTATGACTCGAGATCTACAAGGTTAGGTCATGTATCCATTAAGGTCAGAAATTTAACCTAACTGTTATGCACGAATTACTAAGGTCTAATGAAAATCGGGCATTACGACGGCTATAAATCGAACGTTTCAAAATTGTTTTCAACACAACCAAGCCACACCGGGCATCCATACATCTTATACACATGTTATACATCTCAACAAGTCCAGGAATATTACTCTTCACCATCATAATCATCATATGGTCAAACCAACTACAAGATCATGCTCATGATAACACTAATGTCATAACTATGCTAAAATCCACCAAAAACATACATAATCTTAAAATAACATCTAGGGTTCTTAAGGATTATACCTTCCTTGGAGAGTGTCCTAGCCTTACTAAGCTTGTTATAGTCCTTGTATAGCCTCAACAAAGCTTAGATCATCCAAACAAAACAAGAAATCAATGTTAGTTTCTAAGGGTTACTATTCATCATCACTTTTGTAAAAATCATAGAAAATCGAAAAATAAAAGTTTGGCTCTCAAATTTTTACCACATCTTGGCCTCTTCATAAGCTTTGTTTTGAGTCCTATATCATCTAATTTGAAGCTTCGTAGCTATGGTTTTGAACCCGTTTTTCCCACTGGACAGAAACTGGTCAGATTTGTTGCCCCAACTTTGAGCATGGATTTGACTAGGCTATACTACTTTGTTGGCCATGAAATTTTGAACGAACCTTACACATGGTGTGGAGAGGCTATGGTCAAAATTTGATGATTTTAGAAGCTCTAGATTTTGAGATATGAATTTTTCTTTCATGGTTATTCTTGCTGGGCAGTTTTGAAGAAATGGAGAGAATGGAGTTTGCTTGGCTTGTCTTTGATCTCATCTAGTCTAAATGAATTATTGTTGATAATATCTTGCATAAAGCCACTTTAATAAAGTGCTTTGGTCATGGATGAGCTAATCAAGTGGACAAGTGTTGCATTCTTGTGGCAAGGTGTGTGTTGTAAGCTAAGTGCTTGGTTGGTTTTCTAATGATGCTAGTTAACTTGTAACTAGCTTGGTTACTTGATGTTATCCACTAGCACATGCATGTATCTTGATTCCTTGCTTGTTTCCTTGTCCGTTTATTACTCAATTCATTGATCGTTCGGAGGAATAACTCATTCGTTTCTAGTTAGGGTTTTACTGACAACCTTCTTAACATTTATAATACCATTCTCCATCTTTCTTGGTAACTCTCGAATTTAAATTCCTTAAATCCTCTCATTAAATCCTTAAGTCTATCAGTGTCCAGGGAATTCTCGGAGAAAATAAAAATGCTGTTTTTCAGAATCCGACAGCTTTTACATACACTTATTTTCCCCTCGAATCACTAATACGAATTCAAAAATCCATTCCGGGTACTTCTATATAGTGTCGTCTCATAATATTCTCATTCCCACCAAAAACACTATTCATCCATTTTTCTTTACTTACTCTCTCGGTTTATACAAATGTCCCTATTCTCCTTCGAACATTCCTTAACCCTTTTACGGAACCACTGGACTAATAACAGATATCGATTTGGATGACATAAGAATAATCTTCTTCATTGGAATTGCCACTTCTTAATTTCCTAGGAGATAGATAATTCTTATATAAGTTGTCAACCAATACCATTCTTCATGGCATATCATAATTGAATCCGAATCCATTCAATATCCATCTATTAACCCATTGATACATTCATACTCCAATACATAATAAAAAGTTTTAATTAGTACCAAAAATCTGGGTTCTTACAAATTATATCCAAAATTTGGGGTTCTTACAATAAGGATATTATCTCTGTCAGACTTAGCCACCAAGGCAACCAATTCAATACGGAAAATGATTCCTACAAGGAATAGATCTAGAACCTTCTTCAAGGAGGTGACTTGCCCCCCAAGTCTCTGACTCCTACCATAATTCTAAGGCTTCTCAGCCTATATAAAGGGCTAGACCCCTCAACCTAGAACTACGTTTTTTGGCTTGATCTTTGATATTCATCAAAGTACGTAGGCATCTTGTGAAGGCAGAGTCAGCCACGAGCACGAGAGCAGCCATTAAAGCACGAAGCTCACACACCTTCGCATTAAATACACAAACCCTAGCCGCAATACTCGTAACCTAATTTTTATTCCACAACATTTACTTTTGACAATATATTTATCAAAAAAGACCTAATATTTTAAATTAAAAGTCAACATCTTTTAAGTAAAGGAATCAACTAATTATTATTAATTATATTATTTTATTAACTATTTATTTTAATAACTATGATAATTATAACAAAATCAAATACCTTTAATTTTTAGTTTTAATATATCTATCTATACTAATATATAATAAGCAAATTAGGGGATAATTGGTAGTTTGGTTGTTTGGTTCAACCAACCGTTAAAAGAATAGTGACCTTTAAATATTTAGTAAATAGATGATAACCATTAGATTTAATAATAAGGAATATTTTATATTTAAATTGCTAGTCACAGAGGCATGCTTGTATACATCTAACAACAAGCCTAATTGTTTGTAATGCCTTGCATTATTTACATGACCCCTTAACTGGAGAACCCTCTAGTTGTAGAGTTTCTGCTTGCATTTAGTATTTGTAATAGGCATCAAAGTTCTAGCTGTGTAATTGTATAAATCAAGTCATAAAATAATGCTTGAAAGAAGATCCAGAGATCATGCCTCAAGCTTGAAGAACAAGGCTGTAGAAATAAACACAACTAGAATTTGAAGATTGAAGATTTGCCTAAGTACTAATTCGAGAAGTATTTTAGTCTATTCGAGAAGTCAGGGATTCGATTTGTCAAAAGACATTGTTCGGTATCTCAAGGAGTCAACAAGTAAAAGTTACATTCGATATGTCAAGGACTCAAGAAGCTATTCGACATCTCAAGGATTCCATAAGTTAAAGCACTATTCGATAAGTTAAGGATTCGAAAGAAAAAGACTAATTCGAGAAGTGATTCGATATGTCAAAGATATAGTGTTCGAGAACTCAGAGTTATCGAAACAGACAATTTTAGTTCTCGAATCAATCACTTAGTCATTTCTCGAATGGATTCTTGAAGACAAAATACTGAAGATGTACAAGTCAGACACCTGCAACAAGCCAAGACACTTTCAGGACCACAGTACTGAAAAGTGTGCATGGAAAGTCTACAAAGAAGTTTAGAGAGATGTTAAAGGAGACAAGCTGCTAAAGAAGTGGATCTGGGCATGTTAGAAAAAGTCAAATTGCATGCTGCCTATACGTATTCCAAAATAAGGATAGACAAGTTAGAAAGTAGATTTGTTTGTTCTATTATTTGTAGCAAGTAGGGTGTACACATGTTCTATAAGTGTATAGCCTCACTACTCTAGCAAAAAGAAGTTTTTCATTAAAAATTCCATAGATAACATCTCTCTGAGAAAAATGAAGTTGAGAATACTAACATTTGTATTCACAGATTGTAGCAAAATCTTTAAGTAATACAACGTTAGATTAAAGTGAGTGACTGTGTTCTTGTGTTTTATTTCCGCACATATATATTCTATTAAACAGAAACACACAGTTAGCTACACAAACTCAAACACAGATTCAAACCTTCAGACAAACTGTTCTTAAAGCTCAAATCCAAGAACAGATTGAAAATACATTCACCCCCCTCTGTATTTTCTCGTGTGTATTTCATACTCAACATAAATCACTCTTCTAAAGATCCAAGGTTCGAATCCCGTCAACAATAAATTTACATTAAGATTTTATATTATTAGTTTTAAACAATACATGTCATTTATTAAAGGCTTAATGACCTTTTAGCCCTCAAAGTTTTATACAAAATACCTATCAGCCCTCAATGTTTCAAAACGTCCCTTTTAGCCCCTGAAGTATCCGTAAAGGTCCAATTAACCCTTGTACCGGTACGAAAAATTGTAACGGTACGTATCGGATGGGCAAAATAGACATTACATGTGTCTGTTACAATTTTTTTTTAATTTGTACCGGTATAATGGTTAATAGGACCTTTCCGGATACTTCAGGGGCTAAAAGGTACAACGTATTAAACTTGAGGGTTTGATGGGTACAAAAGGTCATTACTATATCTTCTAGTTTAATTCGGCCACCACTATCTCCATACCCCTCGAGTAAGACTTACATACACTCTTCTCTCTTTGCTTACCACTACCAAAATAAATATAGGGAATTCATAATGCTACATCCTATAAGCAGATCGAAGCAGAGGCCAATGCAAGGGTGCTGAGCTTGAATTTAATGCATAATCTACTATATAAACACCATCATTGGATGCTAGTTTCTTCACAAATCAATCTATTCTTTAGTAATTTTAGTCTAAATATTCTTCTTCTTTTGATCATGGTCGGGTGGAGCAAGCCTTCTTCATCAAATGTCTTCAAAGTGTTCTGTTGCCCGCACACACTTCTTCCTACAATTTTTTCTTCTATGATTTTAGGTTACACTAAATAATTTTTTAAAAATATATATTGAAATCTTATGATATTTAACAATAAATTTAAAAATAATGTTAAATTAAATGATGAAAATATGTAAATTTAAACTTAATAATGAAATTTATTTAAGTAAATTAAATTTTATATTAAATCAAAACTTAGTATATTAATTTATAATAATAATATATGATAGTCCATGCTTTGCACGGGTTATCGGCTAGTATATAATTATTATCAAATCATATCATTTAAAATTTTAAGCGTGCAAAATTCATGTCTTAAATTTTTTAATTCAAATTAAAAAAAAGTTTCCATTATATTAAAGAACATCCGTGCATCGCACAGGTTTTAAGCTAGTAGTATTAGAAAAACAAAATTATTAAAATTTGAAGAACACATGTTCGAATGTATATTTCAAAGATCAATAAATTTTTTTTATTAAATGAAAAAAGGTAATCATAAACTCCATCTAAAAACTTGCCAGCTGCAACGGTGAATTTATCGAAAATTTAATCTTTTTTTATTCGAATTAAACTCTACACTGTAATAGTGCTTTGGAGGTAAAAATTTTATGGAAAATTTGTATGATATGTCCCAAATTAATAGATCATTTTGCAAATATGTCCCATCTTATTGATTTATTAATTATATGTCCCATTATCAGTTTTTAAGTTTTAGAGAGAACAATATACCCTTTTTTATTAATTAATTACTATTATAAGTATACTAAAATTTTAATAACTACAAAAAATATTTTTTTATATTTTTTAGTACAAACCAGTCAGGGGTGCTTTTTTTAATTTTAACCATAAAATAAATTTTTTATTTGGTTTTTTTTTACACAGGCCCCGCCAGGGGCACCCTTAACAAAATGAAATATTAAAATTTATAATTTAAATTAAAAAAAATCATGTTTTTGTGAGACATTATATTTTAAAATAAATTTGATTAAAAATAGTATAATGGTCCTTTTCTGTTAAAATTTGAATGAAAAACTGATTTTAGGATAGATTTAAAATTTCAAATATATATAGGACATATTTACAAACCATGTTTTAAATTTGGATATATTATTAAAAAACCCAAAATTTATCTTGTAATAACATATTTTAGATGAGAATTCTTGATATACAAAGATCTATTGTATCATTTTTTTATTAGCCTTCTTATATTTATGTATAATAATAGGATATATTTGTATATAATTAAATATTTTTTTATTTTTTAATTTGTAGAGTCGAACCTGTTGACGTATGATAGTACACATTTATTATCCCTATTACTCTTATTATATAAGAATAATAGGATATAATTAGTAATATCTAACTTATAATTATATAAGAATAAATTTTAATTGATCATTAATATACATAAGATATTAGTTTAATTAATGTTTCTCTATTTTTATTTAATAATAATTACATAATTAATCATTAGAATTATTTGTAATCCATTGTAATTGTATAATATATATATACACAAATCTATACATATGGATATATACACTTCTTTAAAATCGCATGAGCGTAGTACACGTTAGTGCTACGAGAGTTTTATAAAAAATAGACATTATTAAAATAGAATATTTAAATACTTAATACTTCAAATATCGAATTACAATTTTCAAATATCTATAATAAAATTTTATTTTTTTTCAAATTTCAAATTAATAGCATGTAATTGAATTAAACGTTAGTGTATGTAAGTCTTACTCGAGTGGTATGGAGATAGTGGTAACTGAATTAAACTAGTAGATATAGTAATGACCTTTTGTACCCATCAAACCCTCAAGTTTAATACATTGTACCTTTTAGCCCCTGAAGTATCTGGAAAGGTCCTATTAACCCTTATACCGGTACAAATTAAAAAAAAATTGTAACGGACACATGTAATGTCTATTTTGCCCATCCGATACGTACCATTACAATTTCTTGTACCGGTACAAGGGTTAATTGGACCTTTACGAATACTTCAGGGGCTAAAAGGAACGTTTTGAAACATTGAGGGCTGATAGGTATTTCGTATAAAACTTCGAGGGCTAAAAGGTCATTAAGCCTTTATTAAATAACTCTCATTATTACTAATAATTTTATTAATTAATATTACAAAGTTAAATTATATCCAAAATAAATTATTTTATTTTATTTTGTTTAATCATATAATTTTAAAATTATTTAAAAGTAACTCGTACTTTGCACGGGCTATAAAAAAACCAAACCAAATAAACCCAGTATATCCCGCTCAGAGCAGGGTCTGGGGGGGTAAGATGTACGCAGACCATGCCCCTGCTTTTCACGGTAGGGAGGCTATTTCCGTGAAGACCCCCGGCTAAGTGCGTAATAAGCTAATAGAGTGTGATATTCACAAGGGTTGTCTAAGATTTGAAAAAGGCTTATCGTCTTACCTGAGCCCATGGCTTTGAACACATGGGACTTACCTACCAGGGGATTGACTACTCCGCTCTACAAAACACTGAGATCTAAGATGACACCTGGCCAAGCTCCCTGAAACTGCAAAACTAGAAAACAGAAGCTGAATTTCTAAGATAAAGCTAACCGAGACAACCCAACTCTGAGGCTCTCAACAACCGAGCCACTCCCTAAAAGAGAATCCACCACTCTGATCTGGCGCCTCCAAGAACACCTATCAGCGGTCATGGTCTCATTTAAGTTTACGGCCTTTAAATCCAACCTAAGCTGCTCTTCCCATGACTTCCTTGGTCTGCCTCTCCTCCTCACCCCCAACAACCGAAAGACACTCGACCCTCCTGACTGGGGCTTCAGCCATCCTCCTACGGACGTGGCCGAACCATCTCAACCTCCCTTCCCTAACTTTGGAAGAAAAAGGCGCCACCTCAAGCTCGCTCCTAAAAACCACATTCGGGATTCTATCCAACATCGTGCGCCCACAAGACCACTGCAACATCCTCATTTCAACCGCTTCCAACTTCCTCTCGAGGGCCTTCTTCGCCGCCCAACACTCCGAAACATATAACATCGCAGGACAAATTGCCGATCTATAGAAGTTCCCTTTCAACTTTAACGGGACTTTCTTGTCACACATCACCCCTGACGCTGCCCTCCACCTAAGCCACCCTGCCTTGATACGATGCGTGACATCGTCTTCAATCTCACCTTCCTTCTGGATGATCGAACCCAAATACTTGAACTTATCCGTACGAGGGACGATCTGATCTTCAATCCTAACCTCCACCCTTTCTTCGTTGGCCTCACCACTGAAGTTACACCATAGATACTCGGTTTTAGACCGGCTCACACGCAAGCCTTGGGGCTCCAAAGTAGATCTCCATAACTCCAACTTCTCGTTCACCTCCCCCCTCGACTCCGCCACTAACATGATATCATCAGCGAAAAGCATGCACCAAGGGACGCCATCTTGAGTCCCTCGCGACATGACATCTAGGATAAGGGCGAAAAGAAGAGGATTTAGGGCCGACCTCTGGTGTAGCCCAATCTCAACAAGGAAAAAATGGGAGTCACCAACTGGGGTCCGGATGCAGGAACTAGCTTGGGAGTACATGTCTTGAATCACTCTAACGAACGACGACGACACTCTCCTCTCCTCAAGGCTCTTCCAAATAGCTTCACGGGGGATGCTATCATAAGCCTTCTCAAGATCAATGAACACCATATGGAGGTCTTTGCGACATTCTTTGAACTTCTCCATAAGGCGTCTAACGAGATGAATGGCCTCGGTCGTCGATCTCCCAGGCATAAAACCAAATTGATTCTCTAAGATTTCAACTTTTCTTCTAATCCGACATTCAACCACTCTCTCCCAAAGTTTCATAGTATGACTGAGTAATTTAATACCCCGATAGTTACTACAACTCTGAGCATCGCCTTTGTTCTTGAAAAAAGGGACCACAATACTACGCCTCCATTCAGCTGGCATCTTAGCACCCAAGAGGATAACATTGAACAGATCTGCTAGCCATTGAACGCCAACCTCACCAAGACAAAGTCACACCTCGATTGGGATCTGATCCGGACCCACCACCTTCCCTCTAGCCATCTTTTGCAGGGCACCCATGATTTCATCCTTACTGATATGCTCACAGGAACCGAAAGAACGCACAGACGAAAGAGAGACCTCTTGCTCCACACCAGCACCACTCCTCCTAGCCTCATTGAAAAGATTATGAAAATACGAACTCCACCTCTCCTTAATAGCATCTTCATTCACTAACACTTGGCCTGAATCATCCTTAACAAACTTAACAGAACCCAGGTCGCGCCGCCCTCTCTCCCTAGCTTTATCTAGTTTAAAGATAGCGTTCGCTCCTTCCTTGGTATCTAGGCGCTTGTACAGCCCTTCATAAGCTTCACCTTTGGCTTTCGCCACTACCTTTTTTGCCTCTCGTCTCGCCACCTTGTATGCTTCCATCTTCCGAATCCTCTCCGCCCCTGCACGAATCGATAAAAGCTCTTTAAAGAGCGCAAGTTTAGCCTTTACTTTCTTTTGAACCTCCTCGTTCCACCACCACGACTCCTTAAGACCACTGAACTTTCCTGAGGAAACCCCCACCACCTTCTCGCCCACACACCGAATAGCCTTCGCCATGTTGGTCCACCTAAAGTTGACATCTCCACCACGCGCAAAACAACCTTCGTTGAGTAGAGACTCCCTGAATTCGACCGCCTTCTCGCCCTTCAAATCTTTCCAAAGGATTCTTGGTCTAGACTCTCTCGTTCTGCGAACAACTCGACCCCCCATGGATAGATCCATGGCCAACAGACGGTGCTGGGAAGCACACACCTCACTCCAGAACACCTTGCAATCCACGCACGCCCTAACATCACGCTTGTGCATAAGTAGGTAATCGATTTGGGAGTTGTGCCCCCCACTACTAAAGGTGATGAGGTGCTCAGCCCTCTTCTGAAAAATAGAATTCACAATTACCAATTCCTGGGCAGTAGAAAACTCCAACAACACGGACCCACCGACATTCCTGACCCCGAAGCCGAAACCCCCATGTGCGGTGAGATAGCCATCTGCCCTCTCACCAATGTGACCATTGTAATCGCCACCCAACACTAAAAATTGGTCGTCAGGAATACTTCCAACCAACTCGTCTAAACAGACCCAGAAAGCCTCCTTCTCAGCGTCGCCCAAACCAACTTGGGGGGCATACGCACACACCACGTTCACCACCTTCTCCCCAACCACAACTCTGACGGACATGATCCTGTCGTTGCACCTCTTCACTTCCACGACGTTGTCTTAGATCCTTCGCCAAAAGAATACCCACTCCGTTCCTCGAGTTGGCAAGACCTGAGTACCACAATTTATACCCGTTCGCTTCTCTTGACTGAATCCCCTTCCACTTAGTCTCTTGAATACAAGCCACATCCACTCTTCGCTTCTTCAACACGTCCACTAACTCCAAAAATTTGCCCGTTAAGATACCTAAATTCAAACTGCCAACACGCAGACTATGCGACATCGTCAAAACAAACGAGCAAAAACACACATCATACCCCCTAAAGGAAGGTAAAATTTAGATCACAATGCAGGCAAAATACAATAAAAATGTTTCACGACGATGAAATGTTAGTATTTGTACTTGTTGTAGTCGCCAAATGGAATGATTAGGATCTCCACAACAACTGTGGTGTTTGTACCAGCTACGGTACTCAAACGAGCAGTGTTATGGAAAATATATGAAAATATTGCCTTCACTAAAGGATGGGCAAGAAGTAGAAAATGTCTAGACTGTTGTGGATGCTTAATCCAAAAAGAAAAAGAGAGAGATTATTAAATTAAAGAAGAAATAAAGTAGAATATATTATGGAGATGACAGAAGAAACACAGAATTAAATTGACAATAACCTTAAGGAGAGAGCAAATGAGGAGTGATTACAAGCCGCGAGTACTTGATCTTTGATCAAGAAAGTTGATTGTAAAACTCTGCCTCTTAAAAAAGATAGTCCCTTCAAACCAAACCAAGTGGCCACGCCGGCTAATACAATTATTAAGGCCACTAACACAATTAAGTTTGGAAAAATGAAATGAAAGTGTGTGGTGTAAGTGTGTATGTACGAGTGTAAATATGTATGTTTGGCTGATATTAAGTTGATGTTTCCGACGACCCGTCGGCCAAAAAACTCAGACATAAATAAGACCGTTAGAGACTTGAGAGAAAGTAAATCAATAGTTTTTCCCTTTTTTTTAAGATTATTTATTAAAACTTTGCACGGACTGTAAGTTAGTATTATATAGATTTTGAAATAGCAAATAGCATATTCGAATAGCCGGTGAAAATAACTTTTTTGACAATAGTCGGTGAAAATAAAATTGAATAGGACTAGGAATATGAATAGTAATAGTAATAGTGAGCAGGTGTATACGTCTATAAAACTTACATACATCCTCTAGTCGTCGCAAAACATTCCAGAGCAACACCCCCCAAACAGAAAACAAAACCCTAGACCAACAACGTCTAGGGTTTCTGCGTATCTCATCTTTACGTTACGCACATACATACATACATACTTACAAGCAATATCTCCATCTCTTTTCCTGAAAAGTACAGAAATCATTGATTAATTGAATCTAATTAGGGTTTTTAATTCTAAAACTCTGAGAATACAAGGAGGAGATTGATAATATCATCTATTATATACTTGTGTTTTTACAATTGAATTGAATTGCTAGTGTTGTTGTTGTTGTTAATATGCGAGGATTTCGGAACTCTAAAAGTGTTTCTTGGCCTTCTGATGTTAATCTTTGTCAGGTAAAATACATGCCTAATGTTAATATTTCTTCATTATATGTGTAAATCATTTGCTACATAATAGATAACAAAGAGAATGTTTCAGTCAAGTAATGCTACTGCATTTGATCTGTTCCCACTATTTTTTCGATAAGTTTGTAGCTTCCTAGTTGCATTGTTGTTTATCGATTAGAATTAAGAATAAGAAGACAACTCGGGGAATGAATGATTAAGGGCAGAAAAAGCTTATCACAGAGTTTGTTTGATCAAGTTTGATCTGTTTTAACTATATAGACTAGTCTTTGGATTTTGGTTGGGAGAAGATTATGTGATATTGTGATTTATGCATAATTTTAAGTATCGTGCTTCGAAGATGTGAATATTGTTATTTGATCATGAAAATCAAAGTTAAATGAAGCTAGAATGCTTAAACCTTGTAAAAAGAATAAGCCTAACTTGGTGGAATACTGATTACTCGCTAACATGCTTAAAAAGATAAAATTCAAGAGCTATCATATGCTATTGGATTCACGAATATGCTAAAATGATTTGGTTACGGGATAATCAAATTTAAGTTTCATTATTGGAATTTAAGCTCAAAATGAACAAGTTATAATAAGGTAGACCTAACTTATGGAGAAAAATACAAACAAAAAAAAAATGGCGAGACAACAGTAGTTAATTGAAGGCGGGAAGAAGTTGCAAGCGTGGGGCTTATGAATGTGATTGATATTTTCATACTAAGTAATTGTGGTTGCGTCAAGAAGGAGGTGGCTCAATGGCCTTACAATTAAGTTTGTAGATTAACTTTTCTTTTGGTTTGAATGGAATAGATGCACATCCAGTGTGCATTAGTTCCCTTTTGGTAGATAGCAATGGAACTTATATGGATGTAACTCTAGGCAATAGACCACTTCAGTTTTGTTGGATTTGATTAGGAACTCTAGTTAATCTAGTGGGGTGGTTGTGAATTATCTTTATTTTATTTTCATTAGTGCATGCCTGTTATCCAATTTGCCTTATCCAATTAGCAACTAGGCAAATTGGATACTGATGGTATATTCTGTAAGAGTAGCCAAACTGTAAATTAACTTGTCTGCCTCTCGAACGAATTGCAATTGTTTTATACTGATTGGATCTATTTTTTGCCTGTTATAATTTGTCGTGCACCCTTTATATTTAAAAAAAAAACTCTTACATTCAGTGGCTTATATTTCAAATAATCTGATATCTTTTGATCTATAGGTGAAATTGTTTTTATCAGAAGAGTCTCCTTCACTTATCGGATTGAGTTCTCAAGATCATCTGCAGGCAAAGGCATGGGTAAATTCTAAAGAAGCTGATTCTGTGGATAAGTTGCCACCGGGTTTTGAGGGAACCAATCCGGCATATGCTTTCCATAATAAATTTTCTAAAATCCCCACCATCAAGTGGCAATGTCCTCCCAAAGTAAGTGTTCTGCGGACTGTCTCATTCTCACTTGTTTTTATTGGTACACATTTTTCTTTGTTTTAAAATTTGAAATAAATGCAGAATGATTTAAACCTTGTATACAGCAAACTTCACTTGTATGCTTTAGGGTTAGTGCCACTGGTCAGTGGTCATTGACATTTAGTCATAATGCGAATACACTTTCTGAAATTTTGCAATTTGTTTCTTTGAATAATTATCATAATTTGGTTATTTCAATGATCTAGTTAAAAAGAATCTGAGCAAACATTGGAAATGCTCTTTGCGGAAAGTGTTTTGACCTTTGGTTGTGCAAGGCTTTTATTGGTGTTATAGTTATAACTAAGTATGGGATTATTATTTAGGTCATTTTTAATGTAAGACTCAATGTATTATGCATGACTGCCAGGACTGTAACTCTATTTTCGTGTGTTGGTAGAATATCTAGTAGTAGACTTAATACTTACAAATACTATTTTCTCTTTGGATTACAGTTTGTATTTGATCTCATGTGGCAAGTGGTTGCCGGTGAAGAAAGCATTGAAGTTGAGTGTCAAAATCAGCGGTTGATGAGAGTGCTTGAAGCAGTTTATCCTCGCCCATCTGCTATTCCCCCAAAGTACTATTTTCCTAATTTCCTTTACTTTTGTTTTGCCACTCTCCATTTTAGTAAATTTTGGTTTTTTGTTGGCTAATTATATATATTGTTAATTGTGCAGCCCTTCTTTGCTGACGAGGGAAGAGGATTCTCATGACAGCGACCTAAACACTCCTTTAGTTCCAATTACTCCGATTGAAGAAGATGATGCAGCAGCTGATACATCATTCTGTAACATTTCAGGAAATGCTGCTCCAACAAGTTCACAGTCCCAGCTCTCTACTCCTGGAGTCCATGGTCTTGAGTCTAGTTCCACAAAAAACCCAAATCCCCGTGCCAATTTCATTACCCCATCTGAAACAGCCCTTGGGGTTGGACCTGACATAGTAGCTGCTGCATATACTGCCTTGAGTGCACTGATGGCTGACAATATTGACCCTGATCTGCTTATTAATATACTCAGGGATCCAAACATAATGAAGACGCTGGGTTCTAGCCAGGCAGCAAGCACTAATTTCCATCCTAGGTCAGAAAGCATTAGTTTACCTGCTCCATCAGTAGTGCACTTTAACAGAACAGAAACAGGTGCATCTTCATTGGTAACTTCCTCTTGCCAACCTTTGCACTCTTCTGTTGGTAGGCCAGTACTTCTTTCAGATCCCTATAACATGCCAAAGCCTAGGTCAGAAAGTTCACCTGCTCCATCAGAAATGCACATCAACAGAACACAAACAGTTGGGTCTTCACTGGTAACTTTCCCTTGCCAACCATTGCACCCTCCTGCTGGTAGACCAGGATGTGTTGTAAATCTGTGTCCGCCTCCTTCAGAGCCTGCTTTAGCAGCTCGGCCTCTAGGTGCACCTGTTGCCAAAGATCTTAACTATTATAAGAGTTTGATTCAACAGCACGGCAGCGAAAAGCAGAACCCAGCACAGTTAAACATTAACAATGTATTAAGACAAAGCCAGAAACCTGCAAGTCATCCCATATCAAGGAATCTGAAACCGAAAACTATAATGAAGCCTTGTATGTTCTTTAACAGTTCAAAAGGATGTAGGTATGGAGCAGCCTGTGCGTATCAGCATGATGTATTGTCACAGAAGCATAGGATTGATAGCATGCCAGATTTGCAGGGTGCTAAGAGAATGAAAGTGGACAAAGAGATCACGGGTACATAATAATGCATTTGGTATCAGAAGTAGAATTTCTTAATAGGGTTCATTAAATGAATTCCGTCAATTTGTTGGTTCAACTTTTAAGTTGATTTTGTCTATAAAAAAAAAAAAAAAATGGAACTACGCTTAAATAGTAAGTTGCAATTTGACATCCTTTATATGTAAGTATGGGAAAAAAAGATTGAGAAAACTGAGCCTGAGGTTGTCCTCATAGATCTCTCCTAGATCTCTCCTGAGGTTATAACACAAAGAACCGATAAATTAAGTAACCCCGAAGGGTATTTTTGTAAATATCAATTTTTTTCCAGTAATTTACCTAAATATTCTTAAATTTGTATTAAAAATTTCATCAATCCCAAAAAAGGAAAGTATTTTTTTTTTTTTGTGATCATTCTTTCCTCAACCTTAAAGTATTTATAAAAAATTGTCCCTTTTAATTAGTGTTGTAAAAAGCACAAAGACATCGTTTAGGAATTAATCGAATATAATCAGGGATTAATCAATCATAATATAATAATACTTAATTTTTAAGCTTGATACATTAGTTTAAGAAAAATATGAAAAGATTAATTAGATTTTAAAATCGAATTGGCAATAACGATTAATCGAATGATTAATCAGTAAAATCGATGATTTACTAGAATCATGTTTTAAAGTGTAGTTGACATACCAGAACAACTTCCAAACCATGTCACACTATGAATCGAATTAATAAATTGAGGGATTTCCTTTCAACATTTATTTTTAATGTCAACTTGAGGGGTGGTGCAGTTTCCTGTGGGAGACTGTCGTGGCTTTACGGAGTAATGAGTTCTAATTTACATTAGGGGTCTGGTCTACAGCAAACGTATGTTTTTTGGTATGAAAACAGGGGGCTTATCTTTCTACGTACCGCAGAAACTTTCTGCGGTACGAGTGTGCGGTACGATATGCTGCAACATACGTATGCAGTTGACCGCCAACCTTTACATTATACTAGATAGTGTATATGGGATAAACTTAACTAATATTATTCAATGAAATTTGAATTAGGTCTTGTTCAGATTGAATCAAGACATATACATTGAATGTATTTCTTATCATAGAATTTTCTTGTTGCCAAGTAACCATCACTGAATATGAATGTATATTCCTCCATTTCACGTTCCTTTCAATTACAAAACCAAAAAACAATATTTAATTTTAGCCTTCACTACAGGGAATTGCTAAATCCTCTATAATTACTTCACATTTCTTATTACAAGACGGTCTTTTTTAATTTTAACAATCAGATTCTTTGCCTCCCTCCAGGGACGGAACCGGTAAAATAAATTGGGGGGCCATATTTTCTGGTCATAGGAGCCAAATTTTCTGGTCATCGGAAAATTTTAGATCAGAAATTTTTTTTATAAAAAACAAGGAACTAAATGAAGATTTTTGTAAAAAATAGAAGACTAAATGAAGATTTTTGTAAAAAAAATGAGGACTATATTTGAAAAAATAAGGGGACTAAATAAAATTTTTTGTAAAAATGGGGGGACGAATCGAATTTTTTTGAATTATATACACACAAAATTTTTAGTTTTTAGAATTTTGGGGGGACGGCCGCCACCCCGTGCCCCCCTAATTCCGTCTCTGCCTCCCTCTCTTACTTTTGTTGCATTTTAATTGTTGCGTTTTAATCTGGAACTTGTCTAAAAGTTGTTATTTTATTTTTATTAGTCAAGTGTCTTTAACGAGGTTAACATGGCCCGTTTAGTTAGTTGCTATTTCATAGGATCTAGCTGAATAAACGTAGAAATCAGTTTGTTTAGGAAAGTTGTTGAGTAGTTTGTTCTTATCTCTTATCTTGTATTGTGATAATGTGTATTTTATACACGTTTTGTCATTTATTCTCTTGCATTTTTGTTAGTTTCGAATGTTGTTTTATTAATATTTGTTATGTTTTTCATCTTTCAGTGCCTCACGCTTAATTGTTGAAAAGATGGCTTAATTTGGGCATGAAAGCGAAGATTATTCAAGAGGGTGGTTAGAAGATGCAATCTTGCGATGCCGAGAGGTTTTAATGTGTTATCTTGAAGATTTTATCTCGCACGACCGCTCCGCAAGCCGTTCGCTAGGCCGTTCAAAGAGTTTAAATGATGCAGATTTTTGCACGGGCTACTGCACGGCCGTGCAACAGGCCGTGCAGAGTGTTCCAAGTAGTGCAGAGTGCAGTTTTTCTCACGGGCAGTTGCACGGCCGTGCAAAATCCTGCTGTGTATTAAAAGAAGCAAAACCCTACATTTTATAACATCTTATCTTCACATCTTATTAGCCTCTTTTCTAAGCCTCTTCAAGAACAAAAACCTAGGGTTAGTAGGAGTTAAGAAAGCATTAATTACTCATAATCTAGCATTGATTATGAGTAACTAATTTCATACATTTGGCTCAAGGAGGATCTCTTGTATCAAAACCCATTTCATTTTAAGTAAGATCTATTTCACTCTATCTTGAATTATTGAGTTGTATTGTTTATGATTTTGCTTGGAGAATTGTAAGTTGCTTCAATTTGCTTCTCTTGTGAATTCAATTGCTAATTGTTTGTGCTAATCCGTAATTGTTAGTACATTCATTGTGGTAGCACATGATTTAGTTTACCTAAATCCTCAAAATTCAAGTGCAAATACCTAGGTTGAGCTTCTCATCCTTGGATTTGTCCTAGCCTCTCTTTGTTTGATTCCTTGACTTGGTTAAACTAGTAGTGCTTCATTATTGGTTGCTATAATCAAGAGAACTAATTTATGTGCTTCACTAAATTAGTGTTTATAGAAGAGAATTAAGTGATTGTGTGCTTCACCAATTATCTTGGTTAGGTAGAGTTGATTATTTCTTGCTCATATGTTTGTGGGTGAAGTTCTTGAGTTTCCATAATCCTTGGGTCAAATATCTTTTATTCTTGTTAATTTAAACATTGTGCCTTGTTGTGTTGGAAAAATTGGATGATTGAAAGTTAATTAATCATATTTCTCTAGCAATTTATTTCTTGTAGTCAAGGTGTTTGATAAAATACCACAACCAACTTAAACCCCCCCTACCATTTTACTTCACTCTAGTATTGAACACTAATCCCTTGGGTTCGATCCCTACTTGCCACATTTGCTATATTTTATAGTTAAGTGCGAACATAGTAGAGCATAAACATTTATCTTTCAATTTGGCGCGTCGACGACGGGCGTGACCAAATTTTGGCGCCGCTGTCGGGGAGCTAGTTTTAGTTCAATATTAGTGCGCGTATAAAATTGTGAATATTTTAGTTCCATTGTGCATATTTATCTATTTTTCTTGATTTTAGAAATTTTTGCTATGTATGACTCGATCCTCTTGTTTAGGTGATCTTGCGTATTCATCTAATCCCGAGAGACTCTTGCGAAGGAATCAAAGGAATTCAAGTGCCAATATAGATTCATCAAGTCAATTTATTTCTAGTTCACCTTCGGAAGAGGAGTTTAACGGGGGTCCTCCCCTTGTTATTCCTATCTCATCACCGGACGACAACATTGATCAAGTCATGGAAAATGCTAATCAACGTACACTCAAGGAGATTGCTTCTCCTAGCTCCGTTCAATTACCATTGTGCATTGTATTTCCGGGAGGACAACCATTTGAGCTAAAGGGTGGTCTTATTGCCCTCCTTCCCAAGTTTGGAGGTGAAGGCACAGAAGATCCTTTTAGGCATCTTCAAGAATTTGAAATGGTATGTTCTTCAATGAGACCAAACAATGCTACGGAAGAACAAGTAAAGTTGAAGGCATTTCCCTTTTCCTTGAGAGACAATGCCAAGGCATGGCTATTTTACCTTCTCCCAAACTCAATCACTACATGGGAGCAAATGCGAAGTGCTTTCTTGGGGAAATTCTTCCCTACCTCAAAGGCTACGGGCATTTCCAAAGAAATTTGTGGCATTCGGCAATACTCCGGAGAAACATTGTATGAGTATTGGGAAAGGTTTCAAAAGCTTTGTCAAAGTTGTCCTCCACACTTGATATCAGAAGAGTTGCTCATTCACTACTTCTATGGAGGCTTGGAGTATAGTGCTAAATTGCACCTTGATGCTTCAAGTGGTGGAGTTCTTGTGGATAAAACACCGGAGGAGGCTAGAAAGTTGATAACCAAGATTGCCGAGAATTCTCGCCAATTTGGGGATCGTCAAGTGCATGTCAAGAGCCCTTCCGTGAATGAAGTGGCAACTCAAAAGTTAGAGGGCCAAATCTCGGACCTTACATCATTGGTTCGTCAATTAGCCATTGGGAATCTTCAACAACAAAAATATTGTGGTGTTTGCAATATGTCGGATCATGCTACTAACGAATGCCTATCATTCCAACAACCCGAAGAGCAAATTAATGCTATTGGAGGTTTTTCGGGACAACCACCTCAAAGGAAGTATGACCCCTATAGTAACACCTACAATCCCGGTTGGAGAGACCACCCTAATTTTCGATATTGAAATCCCAATGCACCAAACTCTAACCAATACCAACCCCAAAATCCAAACACTTACAACACCCAACATCAACAAAACCCTCCTCCATACTCACAAAAACGTCCCAATCAAAATTTTCAAGCACTCCCACCACCACCTCCATACAATTCCCAAGACCATCAAGGTTCTTCTTCATCTTCATTGTCATCACTTGAAGAAATGATAAAGCAATTGGCAACAAACAACCTCCAATTTCAAAACATCACTTCTCAAAATATATCCAACTTGGAAAAGAATACTTCCCAATTTCAAAATAATACTTCTCAAAGTATAGCCAATTTGGAAAAGCAAATGAGCCAACTAGCTACAACCGTGAATCGATTACAAAGCCAAGGTTCTAGGCAACTTCCTTCTCAAACGGAGGTGAACCCCAAAGAAAATGCTAGTGCCATGACCTTGAGCTGTGGGAAAGAATTGGAGGACCTTCATGCTAAGGCCAAGGGGATGGTAAATGATAATGAAAGTGGAAAGGTTGAAAATGATGACATCTCGGAGGCTAAGGATGAAAACCTTGAAGATAATATGGAAATTGAGGAAGAGAAAGTTGATAAGGGAAAGAAGGAAAGTGTTCAAGAAGACGCTCCATAAGCAAAGAAGCCAAGGTTCATTGATGAGGATGTGGTTATTCGACCTCCATTCCCTTCCAAATTTTCTAAACCAAAGAAAGATATTATTGATAAGGAAATGCTTGAGACCTTCCGAAAAGTGGAAATCACTCTCCCATTACTAGATGTCATAAACCAAGTTCCAAAGTATGCAAAGTTTCTCAAAGATTTGTGTACTAACAAAAGGAAGTTAAGAGGTGATGAAACTATAGTGGTGGATGAGAATGTCTCGGCCGTGATTCAAAGGAGGTTACCTAAAAAATGTTCAGATCCGGGCACATTCACTATTCCTTGCAAGATTGGAGGTAAATTCTTTGAAAGAGCTATGCTTGATTTAGGTGCCTCGATCAATGTGATGCCCCTCTCCATATTCCAAACTTTAAATTTGGGGGCACTTGAGAATACGAATGTGATCATTCAACTCGCGGATAGATCTAATGCCTATCCCGAAGGGGTAATTGAAGATGTGCTTGTTCATGTTGATCAAATGGTTTTCCCCGCCGACTTTTACATCTTGAAAATGGAAGATGGTCCATCAAACATCAAGTCCGCACCAATTCTCTTTGGACGTCCATTTCTTAAAACGGCGAAGACCAAGATTAATATGGATGATGGTTCTCTCACTATGGAGTTTGGCGATGAAGTTGTCAAGTTCAACATTTATGATGCTATGAAATTTCCTAGTGAGTCACACTCAATTTGCTCCATGGATGTTATTGATGGTTTAGCCCAACAAGATTTTGACATGGGAAATAAAGAAGCTCTCCAAGTGGTTATTGAGGGATGTGTAAATGAAGATGATGGATTCCCTAATTCGGAAGAGGCCAATGAGGCAATTATGGAGCTCAATGTATTGCAACCTTTACCCCAAAGGTGTGAACTTGCAAAAATTGATCTTCCCTTGTCTTATTCCAAATTACTCCCTTCTATTGAGAATCCTCCTACTTTGGAATTGAAAGTATTGCCTAATCATCTCAAATATGCTTATCTTGGGGACAATGAGACTCTTCCCGTAATCATAGCTTCTAATTTGAGTAATGTGCAAGAAGAACGCCTCTTGCGGGTTCTTAAGGATCATAAAAGTGCTATTGGGTGGACCATTGCCGATATTAAGGGAATTAGCCCTTCCACATGCATGCATCGCATACTCTTTGAGGATGGAGCTAAGCCTACTAGAGACCCTCAAAGAAGACTTAATCCGGCAATGATGGAAGTTGTTAAAAAGGAGATTCTCAAGCTACTTGATGTGGGAATCATTTTTCCAATTTCGGATAGCGAATGGGTGAGTCCGGTACATTGTGTTCCTAAAAAGGCGGGTATCACTCTTGAAGAGAATCTTAAAGGTGAGCTCGTATCTACCCGAGTCCAAAATGGGTGGCGAATGTGCATTGATTATCGCAAGTTAAATGCGGTAACTCGAAAAGACCATTTTCCTCTTCCTTTCATTGATCAAATGTTAGAGAGGTTAGCCGGGAAGGAATTCTATTGCTTTCTAGATGGATTTAGTGGATATCATCAAATTGTCATTGCTCCCGAAGATCAAGACAAAACCACATTTACTTGTCCTTTTTGCACGTTTGCATTTCGTAAACTCTCATTTGGCTTATGTGGTGCTCCCACAACTTTTCAAAGGTGTATGGTGAGTATTTTTTCCGACATGATAGAGAATGGAATTGAAGTCTTTATGGATGATTTCTCTATTTCGGGTGATTCTTTTGATGAATGTCTTCAAATTCTTACACATGCCTTGGATCGATGCTTGGAGACTAATTTAGTGCTCAATTATGAAAAATGTCATTTCATGGTCCAAGAAGGTATTGTATTAGGGCATATTGTGTCTAGGAAGGGCATTGAAGTGGACAAGGCAAAAGTTGATATTATTGCAAGTCTTCCATACCCTTCAAATGTTAAGGATGTGCGATCTTTTCTTGGTCATGCCGGTTTCTATAGGAGGTTTATCAAGGATTTTTCTAAGGTTGCTCTTCCCCTATCATCTCTTCTACAAAAGGATGTGGAATTTAAAATTGATGAAAAATGTAAGGCGGCTTTTGACTATCTCAAGGAAGCTTTAACTTCGGCTCCTATCATTAAGGCTCCGGATTGGTCTCTTCCTTTTGAGATTATGTGTGATGCTAGCAATTATGCGGTTGGTGCGGTGTTAGGCCAAAAAGTTGACAAACGATCTCATGTGATTTATTATGCCTCTCGCACACTCAATTCCGCCCAAGTGAACTATACCACCACTGAAAAAGAATTGCTTGCTATTGTTTTTGCTCTTGATAAGTTTCGTTCATATCTTCTTGGTTACAAAGTCATTGTGTACACGGATCATGCCGCTTTAAGACATCTCTTGGCAAAGAAAGAGTCAAAGCCTAGATTGATTCGATGGATTCTTCTCATCCAAGAATTTGACTTAGAAATCAAAGATAAAATCGGTGCCGAGAACCTAGTGGCGGACCACTTGAGTCGACTTGTGAGGGAGGAAGATGTTTCTCCTCTTCAAGAGTTATTTCCGGATGAGCACTTATTTGTGAACTACATTGTGTGTAAAACTTTTCCCAATGGCATGCCTAAGTATCAAAGAGAGAAATTAAGGAGTGAAGCCAAACACTACATTTGGGATGATCCTTATCTTTGGAAACATTGTGCGGATCAAGTCTTGAGAAGGTGTGTCCCCGAGTCGGAAATTGCTTCCATTCTTCAATTTTGTCATTCTTATGCTTGTGGAGGTCATTTTGGGAAAGATCGAACAGCAAGAAAGGTACTTGAATGTGGATTTACATGGCCAACTCTTTTTCGTGACTCTCACGATTTTTGTAAGCAATGTGAGCCTTGTCAAAGAACCGAAAATATTGCAAAAAGGAATGAAATGCCCCAAACTCCAATTATTGTGGTAGAAATCTTCGATGTATGGGGTATTGATTTTATGGGGCCATTTCCATCGTCTTCTCATGGAAATCTCTATATTCTCTTGGCCGTTGATTATGTTTCTAAGTGGGTAGAAGCCAAGGCAACAAAATCGGATGATGGTAAAGCGGTTGTTGCATTTCTCAAATCTCAAATTTTCAACCGATTTGGTGTTCCCAAAGCTATCATAAGTGATCAAGGTACCCATTTCTGTAACAAATTGGTGGGGAATCTTCTTAAATCCTATGGGGTCTATCATCGAATGGCCACGGCTTATCACCCTCAATCAAATGGTCAAGCCGAAGTTTCTAATCGGGAGATTAAGTCTATTCTTGAGAAGGTGGTGAAACCTTCAAGGAAGGATTGGTGTGTTCGTCTTGAAGATGCTTTATGGGCCTATAGAACGGCATTCAAAACTCCTATTGGCATGTCCCCATACAAGTTAGTTTTTGGTAAATCTTGCCATCTTCCCGTTGAGTTAGAGCACAAAGCTTATTGGGCAATCAAGGCTTGCAATATGGATCTAAATGTTGCCGGGGCTCATCGGAAACTTAACTTGCTTGAATTGGAGGAAATTCGTAACAATGCCTATGAGGATGCTCAATCGTATAAGGCTAGAGTTAAGGACTTCCATGATCGTTCGCTTGTTCCTAAATCATTTTATGTTGGGCAAAAGGTTCTTCTCTACAACTCTCGTCTCAAGTTAATGCCAGGGAAGCTTCGATCTCGTTGGTTGGGTCCATTTGTTGTTGTGAAAATCTACCCTCATGGAGCGGTGGATTTGCGAAGTTTGTCTACCAACAAAGAATTCAAGGTAAATGGCCACCGTCTTAAGCCTTTCTATGAGGGATTTCAAGAATCTACCGTTGATGTCATCTCATTAGCGGACCCCCTTCATGAATGAGCTCTCGTTAGTTTGTGTGTTGGTGCTACGAGGCACATCCGGGAAGTCGAGCCACCGACAGTAAACAAAGGCGCTTTTTGGGAGGCAACCCAAGGTACACATGTATTTATATATTATGTGTAAGTCAAATTTTTGGTCCTCACTCGCATTTATGAAGGGTGATATGCATTTTATGGGTTTGAGGATTGATCTAAATATTAATGAGTGGGATTTTCTTTTTCATCTATTTTATTTTCTAAAAAAAAAAAAATGTGTTGATTGATTTTTATGCATTGTTGTGATGTGTCTAGTGAATTTTATTTCACTGCAAAAAAAAAAAAATGAAAGAAAGCAAAAAAATTAGTGACCCGCTCAATAATATTTAGTATCGCTAATTCCAATTTTTATGATTTTTTATATTTGTTCCGCTCGTGCCTTGATGTGTTTGTTCATGTTTTCAGGAATTAAGATTTTATTAAAGCAGTCAAGGATTTATGTGTATGTTATTTGAAAGAAAAAAAAAGAAAAAAAAAAGGGTGTTTGTATAATTTTCTACAATTTTGGAATTGCACGGGCGTGCAATGAACTGTGCATCAGACCGTGACATTTTAGAGCATTGTAACAATTTTATGCAGATTTATGCACGGGTCTGTGCACGACCGTGCAACAGACCGTGAATAAAATTGTGAAAACTCCATTTGCACGGGCTGTGCACTCTCTAAAAAAAAGCAAAACAAACCAGATCCCTATCTCAGTCTCCCCTCTTCTCTCACATTCAAACGCCACTTTCAACTCCTACAACTCTCGATCTGCAATTCCACCACTCAATCGCAGCCAAAATCCCCAACACCACCTCTACACCACCTTCACCTGCAAAATCCCGTTCGTCCTCACCGTCATTTCCTCTCCGTTTTTCTGAGCTGCTCACCACCACCTGTCCCGCCTGCACCTCTCCTCCATTCTCCTTTCTCTCACCACAACCATCACCTCTCCTTATTCTCCTACAATTCTAACAGCTCCCATTCTCCACCATTTCTCCACCTACATTCTCCTCCATTCGACCCCCCCATTTCACCCTCCACCGCACCTCCATTCCAGTCCACCTTCTCCACCAACAAGCACAACCAACCGACCCCCAACTTTCATCTCCAACACCCCCTCGCACCCCTGCAAACCAACCTCCCTTTCCCTCAATTTCTCACTTTCGCCCCTATCTTCCTTCACCCGCATCCTTTCTTCATCTCCTCCCACCGCTCTTCTCCTCTCTTCATTTCAACTCCATCCTCCCAGCCGTCCACCACACCTGCGACAACACTACTCTCCATTCTCACCCAGCAACTTCCAAATCATTCCTCCCTTATTCCTCCAATCCAACAGCCACAGCACCATCACCCCATTTCGACCCATATCACCACATTTCATCCGCCTCTTCTTCCATCCCAACCCAAATCCTTTCCGTCGACCCGCCATTCTCCCTCCTCCCCATTGCTCGTAACAGCCACAGCAGCCCTCCCCTTTTACTCCAACCTCCACGCCATCGGCCCCCCACTCCCCATTCATCGCACCCCTCCGCCCCAGCTTTTCTCCTTCACCCCCGTAATTCCCACCCTTCCCTGCAAGCGCAGTAAACACCTCCCCCTGTTTTATATATTTTTTTTTAATTTTTGTTTAGATTTCATTTTTTTTTGTTTGGTTTATTTATTTATTTTTTTTTTTCATTTATTTTTATTGAATGTTTTAATTTTGATTTTATTATTAATTAATTAGTTTATTATTATTATTATTATTATTATTATTATTATTATTATTATTATTATTATTATTATTATTATTATTATTTGTTACTTGTTTTCTTAAATTTTATTTTAAATTTTGTTTCATTTTTAATTTGATTTTAACTTGATTTTAGAATTTATTATTAATTGCTTATTATTTTATTTTATTTTATTTTAGTTTTAGTCTTAAATTTGATTTTTGTTTTTATTTTTATTTCAGTTTTAAATTTGATTTGATTTCTATTTTTTTTCTATTTTATTATTAATTGGTTAGTTATTTTATTTTATTTTATTTTATTTAATCTTATTTTATATTAAAAAAACAAATATTTTTATTATTTATATCTCCTAAATTAGAGTATTGCAGGGCTTTGAGGGGTGTTGGATTTTGGGTTGTTGATCATTATAGTTGAATTGGTTGTGGTATGTGGCGGTAATTCACTTCGGGGTTTGCACTTTTGGTGTTAAATTGGTTACGGATTGATTGATTATGGTTTTATTGTTGGATTGTTGGTTGTGTTCGGTGTTACTATTGGGCGGTGGTTGTAATTTGGAGTGAGAATTGCATAATCATGAGTGGGGTTTCTTCTAAACGGGTTAAGGGCAAGGACAAGGTCTCATCTAAGCGACAATGGACTACTCTTTCATCTTCGGAGCCTCCAATTCATCTCACCCGTAAAGAATGTGAGGAAAAAGGTTTGCCATTGCCTCGTCCGCACTATGGCCTTGATTTACATGCGGTTAAGCCAAGCATTTCTTTTACGGGTGCCCATCTTGAGAGGTACAAGCTCATTTCTACTCTTAAAACTTTTCCGTTGCGTTATTTTGATTCATATGCCATGGAAAAGCTTGAGATTTTTGATGAGGTTAAAGACATTTTGGATAAATGTGGTTGGCCGTCATGGATTCATATGGACGAGCCCACTTGTTCGGATTTGGTTTATGAATTTTTTTCGACGGTTGATTTTAAGTACAAACTGTTTGAGGGGAACAAAACGGATTATCGGTTAATCTTTCGGATGATGGGAAAGTGGTTTGATGTAAGGTTGGAGGAGATTTGTGATTGGTTCGGGTGGGAGTATAATGTTGGAGCTCGAAAGCCGCATGTTCGTTTTGCCGCTCCGTTTTGGCAAGTACTATCTTCGGGCCCTTGTTGGACCGCATCTCGGGCTAAATCAACTCATATAAAGATGCCAAAGTTTAGTTACATTCACCGGGTGATGGTTCACTCGTTGTTCGGCAACGCGGGGTCTAATAGTGCGGTTTCCGTGCAAGAGCTTACCATTCTTTATTGGATGCATGAAAAGCAACAAATTGATTGGGGGTACTTCTTTGTCAAAAGATTAGTTGAGTTGTCTCGTCGGAAGAAGGGATCCATTTTCATTGGTGGGTTTCTTACGCGGATTGCTATTCGACTAGGCATCCTCGATCGGGATCGTTCTCCTATTTCGTGGATGGAGGGTCGAAATCCGGTAGCTACTGTGGATTTCACTGAGTTAAAAAACATGCATGTCATTGAGGGAGAGTACCATGATTTTCGCTGGACGGGACACAAATTAGCTCAGCTTCCTTGTCCCACATCCCCTCTTCACACCGAGGGGGATCCGGTTTCTGTGCCATTACCTTTGGCGATTCATCGAGGGGATTCTTTTTCTCATGATCATTCTGAGGAGTTCTCTGAACCTCAACGGGCCTACTTGCAACGCATGGAGCAATCCATCAAGGATCATGTTGATATGCAGTTTTCTGAGCATCGGGTATGGATTGAGTAGTTTTGTGCCTCGATGATGGCTCAGAGTCAGGCTAGTTCTCGGGATTCACCCTTGGATCCTCCTCATGATGTTTGAGTTTCTTGCCATTGTCTACGGTCCCGGTTACTTATTTTTAGGGGAGTTTTTCTTTCACTTTTGTTTTTCCCTAATTTTTACTTGTCATGCATGAGGACATGCCATGTTTTAAGTGGGGGAAGGATTGTTCATTTTGATGTCCGTTTTTTTGTCTGTTTTGTTTGCATTTGGAAAATAAGTTTAGTCATGAGTGTTTACTTGTTTGTAAAATTTATGAGCATTTGGAAAATAAGTTTAGTCATGAGTGTTTACTTGTTTGTAAAATTTATGACATTGTGAGCTTGTAGTTTTGTTTTCTCCTATTACGTGTCTAGCATTATCAATTTGATGTGAATCTATAAGTTTGATACACCTTATTGCACACACTCACTTAAAATGGCATGAAAAGTCTAGAGGTTTGTAATTAAATTATGAGCATGACGATTATCTCTTAGCATACATGGAATCAAATCGAGGAGATGTTATTAAAACGTAAACCTTGTGAGGCCTTGAACGATGATTCTTTTGCTTGTGTGTTGCTCCCTCTTTATGTATGTTTTTTTTGCTCTAGGGATTGCATTAAACCTTCATTCATGGATGCACCATAATAAGGAAATTCTATTTAGGATAACCTTTTTGACCTTTTTAGCTTGTGAACCATGAAAATAATCCCTAGTTACCCCTTTGAAGCTTATATCCATATTTTTCTTCGTCACTCTCCCCTTTTATACATGAGCCATAGCCAAATACTTCACTCTCGACCTAGTTGAGCTAGTTGAGTCTTGGAAAGAATTGATTGATGAGCATGTGAATTTGGAGAAGTTGTGAAGAGGAAGAATTCTATTTATTGTAAGCGGGAACTAGTGCGATGTGTATAACTAGATGTGGTTCAAGGTTCATTGTAATATTTATATTTAATGCATCCCCTTTGCTAAAAAAAAGCAATAAGAAAGGGGTATGTTAAAAAAAAAAAGGAAAAAAAAAAGAAAAAGAAAAAAAAGAGTAATAAATTTTTGTACATTATTTTGTTTCAATTTTCTTGGTAAATGTGGTTGTGTTTTGTAATTGTAAATGAGTGAAGACATTCTTTAGTTTGAGAATTTGGTGGATGAAGCGAGCAAGCGTCATTTTGACTCAACTAGCGAGACTTTTACACCTTCCTTGAACTTAAATTTTCACACCTTCACCCTAGCCTCATTACAACCCATTTTATGAATTCCTTGTTTTTGGTGCAATCCGGAATTTAGGTGAACATGCAAGGTCAAGTAGAGCGCATGCATTTAGACTTGGAGTTGAGTGAAATCTCTAGCCCATACTTGTGTGATGCATAATTGAGAGATGTGAGATTTTTCACCATACAATTTCATCTTCTTAATGCGAAGCCGTGTATGCTTTGTGATCATCTTGTCTAGTGTTCACGATTGAAGTGCATTCATTCTATCTTTAATGTCATGGTTACATATTTTGCACAAGGTGTGTCATCTTGATTCTTGAATTGGTTGTTAGCTCATTTTAGTGGATGACAAGGTGAATAGCTTTATATGTTTGATTTTAGTTACAAGTAGATAACTCGGACATGTGAGTGTAGTAGTTAGTTTAATTAGTATATATTGTTAGTTTCTTGTTTATTAGTGATTTTTGTGATTTTGTGGGTGCATCATCTATAAACCCTCACGAGACCTCACTCGTCCACTAGGGCTACCTAGGGGTTCCAAGGGCTTGTTGCATATGCCAAATGCAACCGTGATCACCTACGGAAGTGGTACTAATTAGGAGTATATGATTATGTTAATTTTAGTTTGCTCGGGACTAGCAAAGTTCAAGTGGGGGAAGATTTGATAATGTGTATTTTATACACGTTTTGTCATTTATTCTCTTGCATTTTTGTTAGTTTCGAATGTTGTTTTATTAATATTTGTTATGTTTTTCATCTTTCAGTGCCTCACGCTTAATTGTTGAAAAGATGGCTTAATTTGGGCATGAAAGCGAAGATTATTCAAGAGGGTGGTTAGAAGATGCAATCTAGCGATGCCGGGAGGTTTTAATGTGTTATCTTGAAGATTTTATCTCGCACGACCGCTCCGCAAGCCGTTCGCTAGGCCGTTCAAAGAGTTTAAATGATGTAGATTTTTGCACGGGCTACTGCACGGCCGTGCAACAGGCCGTGCAGAGTGTTCAGAGTAGTGCAGAGTGCAGTTTTTCTCACGGGCAGTTGCACGGCCGTGCAAAATCCTGCTGTGTATTAAAAGAAGCAAAACCCTACATTTTATAACATCTTATCTTCACATCTTATTAGCCTCTTTTCTAAGCCTCTTCAAGAACAAAAACCTAGGGTTAGTAGGAGTTAAGAAAGCATTAATTACTCATAATCTAGCATTGATTATGAGTAACTAATTTCATACATTTGGATCAAGGAGGATCTCTTGTATCAAAACCCATTTCATTTTAAGTAAGATCTATTTCACTCTATCTTGAATTATTGAGTTGTATTGTTTATGATTTTGCTTGGAGAATTGTAAGTTGCTTCAATTTGCTTCTCTTGTGAATTCAATTGCTAATTGTTTGTGCTAATCCGTAATTGTTAGTACATTCATTGTGGTAGCACAAGATTTAGTTTACCTAAATCCTCAAAATTCAAGTGCAAATACCTAGGTTGAGCTTCTCATCCTTGGGTTTGTCCTAGCCTCTCTTTGTTTGATTCCTTGACTTGGTTAAACTAGTAGTGCTTCATTATTGGTTGCTATAATCAAGAGAACTAATTTATGTGCTTCACTAAATTAGTGTTTATAGAAGAGAATTAAGTGATTGTGTGCTTCACCAATTATCTTGGTTAGGTAGAGTTGATTATTTCTTGCTCATATGTGTGTGGGTGAAGTTCTTGAGTTTCCATAATCCTTGGGTCAAATATCTCTTATTCTTGTTAATTTAAACATTGTGCCTTGTTGTGTTGGAAAAATTGGATGATTGAAAGTTAATTAATCATATTTCTCTAGCAATTTATTTCTTGTAGTCAAGGTGTTTGATAAAATACCACAACCAACTTAAACCCCCTACCATTTTACTTCACTCTAGTATTGAACACTAATCCCTTGGGTTCGATCCCTACTTGCCACATTTTCTATATTTTATAGTTAAGTGCGAACATAGTAGAGCATAAACATTTATCTTTCAATTTGGCGCGTCGACGACGGACGTGACCATATTGCAGCGTCTCTATATATGTACGTTTGAAGTCATTAATAAAATCAAGTGTTTTGGCAAACAATACATGTGTGTATTGCTGGTATTCATAATGTCTCTCTTAAATATCATAAGAATTGGTATCAAAGCGAGGTAAGAGCCTGTGTATGTCAAAGACTGCAACGATGGATGTGAACAATCTGAAAGGAGGTTCTGTTGGCCTGAGTTACCCGATGCTGGCCAAAGGAAATTACACGGCTTGGTCCATGAAGATGAGAGTGTTTATGCAAGCCCATGGAGTTTGGGATGCAATTGAGCCCAGTGATCCAAAGACTCAAGTCGAGGGAATGACGGATAAGATCGCTATGGCAATGATATATCAAGGTATACCGGAGGATATACTGTTGTCTTTAGCCGATAAAAGGACTGGCAAGGATGCCTGGGAGGCGATCAAGATTATGTGCCAAGGAGCGGAAAAGGTGAAGCAAGCGAGGGTTCAAACGTTGAAAAGTGAGTTTGAAGCACTGAGTATGAAGGATGCAGATCAACTCGATGACTTCTACATGAAGATTAATGGAATAGTTTCCAATATACGAGCTCTGGGTGAGGAAGTAAAAGAGTCCTATATCGTGAAGAAGATACTGCGTGCAGTCCCAACAAAATTTCTTCAAATTGCATCCACACTGGAACAATTTGGTAACCTGGACAGGATGTCTGTCGAGGAGGTTATTGGGCCACTCAAGGCCCACGAAGAAAGATTAAAGGGAAAGACATAGTCGAGTGAAGGACAGTTACTGTTGATAGCGGAAGAATGGAGCAAAAGGGAAAACGAGGAAGGAAAGTTATTGCTCACCCGAGAAGAATAGATGAAGAGACAAAGCAAGGGAGGAACAGAGGGATCATCTGATGCTAAACCTCGAGTAATGAACAAAAGTAAGGTGAGATGTTTCAATTGCCAAAACATTGGGTCATTTTGCTGTGGAATGCCGAAAACCGAGACGAGCCAAAGAATCGAGGCAAGAAGCCAATATGGCACTGGTAGAAGATGATGAAGTGGCTCTATTGTTGGCTAAGCATGAGAAGGATGATCCAAACAGTCTAATGCTAAATGAAAGGGAAGTCAGCCCAACCTCGTTGCCAAAGAATGCAGTACAGGGAAAGGAGACTAACTTGTGGTATCTCGACAACGGGGCGAGTAACCACATGACTGGTTTTAAGTCAAAGTTTGCTGAAATTGATGAAAAAGTTACGGGTCTGGTACGATTTGGAGACGGGTCGATAGTCAAGATAGAAGGCAAAGGTTCAATTATCTTAAGTGTAAAACTGGGGAAGAACGTACTCTCAACGATGTTTATTACATTCCCAGTCTCTGTAATAACATTATAAGCTTAGGCTAACTATCTGAGGAGGGGAATAGAGTAGTATTGAAGGGTGATCATCTGTGGGTGTACGGTAATAACAATGAGCTTCTTAGGAAGGTCAAGAGATCCTCCAACCGTCTGTACAAGTTGATTATTGAAGTGGAAAGACCATCGTGTCTTATGTCTAAAGAAATTGAAACCTCCAAGCTATGGCATGCCCGTCTTGGACATGTTAATTATCAGGCGCTGGAACTGATGTGCAAGCAGAAAATGGCAAGAGGCCTGCCCAGAATTGTACCACCTAAAGATGTGTGCTCCGGTTGTCTGATGTCGAAGCAAACAAGAAAGCATTTTCCCTCCCAGGCCAAGTATAGTACGAGTATAGCTCTGGAGCTTATACACGGAAACTTGTGTGGTCCAATTACACCTGAAACGGCAACTGGTATGAGGTATTTCTTTTTATTAGTTGATGATTACAGTAGAGTTATGTGGGTTTATTTTCTGAGAACTAAAGATGAGGCACTGAGTGCTTTTAAAAGTTTTAGAGCTCTTGTTGAAAGGGGGCCAGAGAAAAAAAAAATACAGGTGTTTCGAACTGACATGGGTGGGGAGTTTAACTCAAAAGAGTTTAAAGAGTATTGCGATGGAGCAGGAATTGAGAGGCATCTCACGACACCTTACACGCCTCAACAAAACGGCTTAGTAGAGCGTCGAAATAGAATAATTGTAGAAATGGCAAGGTGTTGCTTAAAGGAGATGAAGCTTCCGTCGAAATTATGGGGAGAGGCAGTAAGACACTCTGTCTACCTATTGAATAGACTCCTGACTCGCGCATTGTCAGGCCTCACGCCGTATGAAGCATGGTCGAAAAAGAAGCCCGATGTCAGCTACATAAAAGTCTTTGGCTGCTTGAGTCACATGAAGGTGCCAAGTACACAAGTAAAGAAACTGGATGATCGAAGTCGTCAAGTGATAAACTTAGGGAGAGAACCAGGTACAAAGGGTTACAGGCTTTATGATCCAGAAAATAATAAGGTGTACGTAAGTAGAGATGTTGTCTTTGAAGAGAATAAAGCTTGGAACTGGAATTCGAGCACAGAGGGGAAGGATGAGCAACCAGCAACGTTTATTATTTTCAATGAACAAAGAGAGGAGGAAGACGCGCCAGCTGGGTCAGATTTTGAAAATACAAGAAGTGATGATGGTTCACAAACATCAACCCCAGGAAGTGATGGTGGTTCACAGACATCAACTCCGGTATCAAAGACTCCAATGACACCAGGGTCACAGTCACACAGAGTTACCCTTTCTCCAGTATCAAGCCTGAATTCGGATAACTATGATGATAGCTCAGAACCAAAGAGGTTCAGATATATTACAGAGTTGTATGAAAACACGGAGGAGGTAGATGGCGAAGAGGAGCTATTATTTCTGGGATGTGAAAAACCAAGCACCTTCAAACAAGCATCGAAAGACAAGAACTGGAAGCAAGCAATGGTCAGAGAAATGGAATCAATCAAGAAAGACTGGAATTCGAGCACAGAGGGGAAGGATGAGCAACCAGCAACGTTTATTATTTTCAATGAACAAAGAGAGGAGGAAGACGCGCCAGCTGGGTCATTTGAAAATACAGGAAGTGATGATGGTTCACAAACATCAACCCCAGGAAGTGATGATGGTTCACAAACATCAACTCCTGTATCAAAGACTCCAATGACACCAGGGTCACAGTCACACAGAGTTACCCTTTCTCCAGTATCAAGCCTGAATCCGGATAACTATGATGATGGCTCAGAACCAAAGAGGTTCAGATATATTACAGAGTTGT